>CM019180.2:7934047-7976266 GCA_009739505.2 Apolygus lucorum
GAAATGTCAAAAAAGTCGGATTTTAAGGGGTTAAAAAAGTAGCTAAGAGACATTTTTTGTTGCAAATTAGTTGTAGAATCGGCTCCAAAGTTTGGTGGAAAATATATGGGACACCCTGCATAGCGTTGGTATGTTTTTTTCGTTCATAATTAGAAAAAATAAGAGGATGGAGCGTAGTTACTGGGACACTCTGTACATACCGTTATCCATACCAAATTTCTGTGGAAATTCGCTCATTAACTCATACTGCATGAATGGACTTTTTTCTTTTGCGCTACACAGAGGCTACTATCCGGGGGGGATGATTTTCATTGGGGACCATTTACACACCAATCTCACAATCGGACAAGGATTTCAAAACAGCCAGGCACGAAACCAAAATAATGTGAAGAAGATCCAACGCGAGTGGAAATTTTGTTTTTAGAGAACATCTTTTATTAACCTCGAAAAGTATAAACCAAGAAATAACCGCATACTTTAGTACCGTTTCCGAGATACAAAATTACCAAGCATTAGTTGAGTTATTTTAACTCCACATTATTAAACAGAAAATGATAGAAAAAGGTACTGCCATCGTAAAAACGCTGTAAATTATTGAACAAAGGTTAATTATTTTTCTGTTTAGATCACTCGCCTGCAAAGAACACCGCTTTGCCATTGTAACTACCTGTCGACCTTATTTTCGCTTCACACTAAATTCGAAAAAATGAGGGTTGTGGGTGCCTTCACTAGGAAATTTTATTCCTGGTTGCTAAGGACGCAAAACTGAGTACAACTCGAAGATACGAACAGCGATTGCATTTTGGTGAGCTGAAATTTGAATGGAGTTTAGGTTTCTTTTGCGATTCACACTCGTGTTTCTGATTTATCGTCAGTCCAACCCTTTAGTTCTCATAGAGAGCGAACGTTGGTCCTACAGAGCTCTGTGTGGTCTCATTCGATTCTAAAAAATCAATACTATTTTAAACTGATGAAAAAACAATACCCTCATATCAAAAGTTTTTGAGCTAGGGCTTTTTGAAAATTTCATCTTTTACTTTTCAACCCTTAGAAGTGACCTAGATCAACCAAAATGGAGCCCATATACTAAATTTCATCAAAATCAGTCCATGGCAATTTTCATTCGATTTTCGGATTCCACGTACCTTGAAACGTAAACCAACAAAAAAAATTTCTTTGTCGATTCCAACGGTTCATTATTGAAAATAACAAACCAAACCTAGAATTGTTGATGGACCTATTCTCCCAGTAGGTAGGGAAAGTACTCCTTCAGGAAATCACTCATGTTCTGTTAATACTATAAGTGCGCTATGAGAGATAGTTTTAATTTCAATCAGTTCCAAAGGGTGGGTTTCACACACAAAAAATATATAAATAAATTGCACCACCCGCAATATAAATCTTGTAAAATCCACACTTGCCATATAAAACCTCCAAGTTGGAGCTAGCGGCATCCAGGGAATGTAGGAGGTTGCGGTAAATATAATAACTCGTATCAAAAAGGCGTTTCAGGACAAGATATCAGGCAGTTATTCATGCGCTCGCTTGAAACACGTTCCAGTTCAGGTCTGAACGAGTCGTATTCTGAGAGTTTTTTCTTTCTAAAACGGGATCCAATTTTGATAATGTATAAGGTCCCATTTATAAACCGCTTTTCAATCTGCCTTCAGGAGTTGCGAACAATGTGGATTTGCTTTCGTTAGTTAACTTTCTTGCGGACTCGATTGTTTTGTATTTGGTTGATTACTTTGTTCGGTGAGCCAACAAAGAGGATCGATAAGAACACGAAAAAAGAAATATGAAAGAACTGAAAAAAGTCCAGTCATGATGAGTTGAAGGACGAATCTTTGATGAACTAATTTCTTCTTCGTTCAACTACGCTGATTCTCGCGAAAGAATGGTCCTGTAGAGCCTTAATGAACAGGGTTTGTTGAAGATGAACAAGAAAGATTTCCGAAACAAGGCATTTTTATACATTTCGATCCGGTTGCGAATCTATCACACATATTTGCCTTTCTATCTGATGTACCTGAAAACACCAAATAAACCAGTCAGTACCTAAGTAACGAGTTTTCTGTCCTAAATTCTGGGATAGAGAAATGTTCTCATATACCTTGAAACAGTATTGTTCTAAGAGATCTGAATAATCTGATTTATTGATGAGAATAATTAAATCTGCGCTGAATTCTACTCCTAGCGAACTACACGTTTCGTTTGAATACCTATTCCTTGGCGGAGACGAACCTAGGGATGATAAATAATAGATGCAAATTGATTTAGTGAAAGATAAATGCTATATTGTCCTATAATCATAGATGTATTATTATATTGGCATGTATCTATAGATGGGGGAAAGAAGTATCATTAGAGTTTACCTATTTTGCAATTAATCTAACTTAATTTATATTATATCTAAGACAATAATTCTAAACTCCAAACTATACTTACTTGTTTCTTTGTAGTGGCGTCTCTACTTTCTCTTTACATATCGACGTTTGGTGATTTCACTAAATAAAAAACCTTCGAGTAAGTGAAATCTGTCATTTTATTTATTATTAGGTTTCTAATTGTTGTTGATTTGTAATTTCGTTGTTTTTACACTCAACGGATTGTTAGAGTTTATGCTATTAAGGGTGAATATTGTTTTGTTTTATAGGCCCTGAAGAAGGTAATAAATTTACCGAAAGCTCGGAGAAAGGGGGTGTTATATTTCCAGTTGACCACAATACCGATCAGTTGACAAAGTCCGTTTCGTTGGGTCGATCTACATAGTTTGCTATTCTAAACATCATTGTTGCTTGTAGCATTTTTTTATTTTCCTGGAATTTAAGAACCCAAATTTTTTATAGATTGGTGTGATGTGTTCATCTTATAAAATGAACCCCTACCTTACAAATGAATGTTACCGGCGTAATTGTTCCGGCGTTTCTACCATCTTCAAATTTTTTCCAAGATCGAGACGCACTACAGTCACAGCAGATCCCGTGTCCAGTACCATTTTGCATGCTTTACCTGCTACCTCCACCTGCAGAGCTGCCATTGCGTATTTCCAAAAGTGATATTTTCTGGTCAGCACCTTCTTGCATCAGTTGTGGAATTTCCACACACTGTTTCTCGACTCTCCTGCGAGCTTCTTCAGAGGCCTCTGAATTCGACACTGCCAACTCATGTGTCCCTTACGACCACAAGTATAGCACTCAACATTTGCCCAATTGATCTGCCTACATGGTGGCGCTCGAATTTCGTGCTCAACCACTTGATGATTACCAATCTTAAGACGCTTCATTCCTTTGTGCCTTCTGATAGGTATTCGTTCCCATTATACCATTCTCAACATCTCGCAATCAATCATAAAATTGTTGTAGTGCCATAGCATCGGCTACTCCATTGGGTGCTCCTGTAAACGCCTTCGTCGCTAATCTCTCCAATTTTCCAGCAAACACAGCAATGGTTTCCCCTTTGGCTTGATTCCTGGCTCGTAGCTGGTGAACGAACAGATGCTCTTGACCCTTGGTTCCATACCGACTTTCTAACGCCTGCACTATTTCATCAAGAGTTGCGCCAACACCCATTCGAGCTACAACGGCTAGGGGGTTTCCTATTAAAGCTGCTTTAAGCTGGGTAGCTTGTTCCCTGCTAGTCCACTCGTTTGCTCTACTAATTACTTGTCAATTGAACCAAAAGTCACCCCAGTCGTCCGTCCCGTCGTACATCCCCAGCTTGACTTTAATCCTTTTGATGGATTCCTTTTTTATAAATGTCCCACTCTGGTTGGAAGATTCGACGTGGTTTCTTCGCAGCAGGTTCTGGAATGGCTCTTTATTGGAATGTTGAATTTGTGTTACAATTTCTACCATAGTTCTTATCTGCTCACGTAATTCTGTCGCTTCCCTTTGCCAACTCCGAATCCCTACATTTTCTCCCGTAACCGTTTGAAGACATTGGGGAAACTCCACTACTACGGAGAGGAACTAAACTATCTTCCTATTTTATAATATTTTAACCATATGAGGGTATAATTAATTTAAATTAATCTACATATTATGGATATTAAAATATCTGATGGAATATTTTGGAATAAATTTATCTATCGTCCTATTTTATAATATTAGGTATAAATTATGATTCCATCCAACTTACCCAATCACACATTTTTCAACCAGACATTTCTAACTTACAAAGATTATACAACTAGGTTTGATTACACCAGGTAGTGGTGAACATTAGAACCTCTTCATTTGTATGGAATATTATGTTTTTTGTACAAGCTCGTCGCCTAGAGGTACCTAAGTAATGCCTAATACATGGTCGCGCTATTTACATTGAGTCCGGACCAATCAGCGCGTGAACTCTGCCAATTAATGCACTTGTGATTCCCACTAATGAATCGCCATCACTTTTCACTTTATAATTGCTCTGGATGGAGAAGGTTTTCGTCCTCTTTGCCAGGGTTGGTCTCCGCCAGTAATTGCTCCGCTCTCGGTCTGATAGTCTCGTCTCAGAGCATTCGTGTTGTACCTATCTAAACGGAATTATCCGATTGATTTCATGTTTTGGAACAACATAATTATTTTGAACGAGGGAACATCGGGTTCGTTCGTTAGCGGATCCAGAGCTTCCTCGTTGCACGGAATTTGTGATATGTGTACAACATAATAATATTATAATAATGTTATTATAACTATGATGGGGGTTTGGTTCCCAAATTCAATAGGCGTTTCCTTCAGAGTTCGTCTCCTTGACGCGTCCAATAGAAGGAGATGCCTCCAACCTCCTTAAGCAATAACGTATTTTGTTCTTCATGATCGAATCTGTTTTTGGTTTATTAATTTCAATAACGAACCATCAGAATCAACCAAAAAAAAGTGTAGACCCCCTCAAAGTTTTTCCTTCCGACTCTCCCAAGGTAGCGGAAGCTCTATTTTCACTTTTCAAAGTTGAAAAAAAAAAGTTCTCCAAAATTTAAATTTCCACTCGCGTTTAACGTTTCAGACCTTTTTGAACAATTTTGGTTCCGTGTCTGTCACGAAATCCTTGTAACCGGCATAACTAAATGAAGTTATTGTCCGATTTAGGGGTTCAGGTGTGGCCGAGAGAGTTCCGGCATGTGTCTCTGAAGACGAGACTCGGACCGGTTGCGGGGCCATGAGTTCGGGGCTCGGCTTGGGAGCATATTTCCGGGTAAGCCGGTCGCAGTTCCCTCTCGCCCCGATCCAGGGCGATGAGGCAATGGGAAGCCATGAGCGAAATCATCAGAACAAATTCTGATCTTCCTTTAGGGAGACAGCTGATGACGTCCGCGACGCCAGGAATGGCAGTCGGACGAAAATCCAACATGAAATCGTTGTTTACTTTACATTTTTCACTTTACTTTATTGTCCGACTTCGATGAAATTTTCAAGGATTATGCGGATTAGGCTGTAGGTGGTCTTTAATGAAAATCAAGGTCTTAGAATTGACAGTAGCCTCTAAGCATGCGAAACGTAAAATCGTTGTAACAGCCATAACACTTACATTTTTCATCCGAATTTGATGAAAAGGTCTAGGATTGTTCAGATTGGCGTGTAGATGGTCCCTTATGAAAATCATCTTCCCCAGACTGATAGTAGTTGCTGCGCATGCGCAAACGTGAATTCCTTCTAACAGCCATAACTTCCACATTTTCCATCCGATTTCGACGAAATTTCTCATGATTTTTTCAGATTAGCGTGTAGATGGTCCCCTATGAGGGTAGTGGAAGGTACTTGGAGATTGAAGTTTCGAGATTAACTACTATGGATCGGATCATCTATACAATCGGGATGTGGATAGGAGGACACTACGTGCCACACCCACTTGGCAGACGTTTTGGTGTATTATTTTCAATAATGAACCTTTGGAATCGACCAAGGAAAAAATTTTTTAACCCCCCTCAAAATTTTTTGGTTTACGTTTCAAGGTACATAGAATCCTAAAATCGAATAAAAATTTGGCCGTCCGCCGTACGCGGCACTTTCCTCGCTTAGCATTGACCGATTTTGATGAAATTTGGTGTGTAGGCTCCATTTGGGGTCTAGTTGTGCCCCGAAGATTTTGGTTGACGTAGGTCATTTCTAAGGGTTGAAAAATAAGGTTTGAAATTTTGAAAACGCCCTAACTCAAAAAATCGTGATATAGAGGTATTGTTTTTCCATCAATTAAAGATAGTATAGAATTTTTTGAGACCACGCGGAGCCCTGTAGGACAACCCCTTGGCTCCCTACGAGAATTTAAGGGTTGGACGTTCGATAAATCAGAAACATGAGTGTGAATCGCAAAAGAGGCTTAATCTCCGTTCAAATGTTAGCTGACCGAAATGCGATCGATGTTTTTCTTCAAGTTGGTAGGCGCTAACAATGGCCAAACCGTGTTCTTTGCAGACGAGTGATCTATATAGAAAAATAATAAACTATTGTGTAATAATTTGCAGCGTTTTGGTTTACGTTTCATGGTACATCAGTAAAATCCAAAAATCGAATGAAAAATTTTCAGACCGTCCACCGTACGCGGGACTTCCCTTAGGTAATTCCCATGAACCGATTTGGATCAAATTTGGTATAGGGGCTCCATTTGGGGTCTAGTTGTGCCGCGAAGCTTCTGATTGATGTAGATCACCTCTAAGGGGTGAAAATTAAGGGTTGAAATGTTCAATAGCGCCCTAGCTCGAAAACTCTCGAAACAAAGGTTTTGTTTTTTCACCAATTTAAGATAGTATTGAACTTTTAGAATTTTTAGAGACCACTCGGAGCTCTGTAGGACAAACAGTTCGCTCACTATGAGAACTTAAGGGTAGTACTTACGATAAATTAGAATCGCGAGGATATAACATCACAGATATATTACTTTGAACTGCTATGATGCAAAATTTTACTACATTTTTATTACTATGTATCTATGTTTGTATCACTAAGTATTGATGTTACTCTTGTTGGTCTCTGGTTGTATTGATATTCTATAATAACCGTCTAAATCCCTTTTTCCTTTCAAATTCAGGAAACGGTGTGAAGGCCCTCATCTGCTACGTATTCCACTAATCCTTGTGAGCTGTGGTGTTCTACAGGTGGGAAGTCGACTTTCTTAACCTACAAAAACCAGAGTGACCTCACAAGGTCGTTAGTTCGATCCGATCGCCTCGCCGTCCCAATTCCGACGTGAATGAGCTCAGCGCACGCGCGGTAGATAACTTAGCTACCCTCAGAGTCTTTTGTTGTTGAGGTAATTGAACATCCGTTTAGAGGGTCGACGCACTACATTAGACAATACACTTTCTCTTTGAGGACACAAGTCTTTTTTAGAAAACAAACAATAGGCTCTTTTCCAATCTTCTACCGGGAGAATATTTCCAAGAGGTTCCTTGTCGAAAATTATTGGTTGCGAACAGTGATAGGGCTTACTCTTTCAAGTGAATCACGTCATTTGAAAGCAAGGAAAAGCTGTTTACCGATGGGCGTGAAATTCGATCGCCTCAAACGTTGGAATGTTTGACCGCACCCTTTCGGCCGCGAGCTAAAGAGCGGACTCGTTGAGTTTGAACGCAGTTTCTTACGTACGATTTTCCGTCTTCTGAAGATGAAGGGTAGTTGGGGTCTGGCGTTTTGATCTTCCCAATTTATAATTGGTGAGCTAAAAATTCAATGGAATTAGACCTCTTTTGTGATTCACACTCGTGAATAGCGCAACTAAGAGGGCTCTACTACAAGTATGGAATAGTACCACAAAAATTAGTTAAAAACGCTTTATTCGAATGGAAAACTGGGATGCTAATTAAGGAATGAAAAATGAGACAGTGCTGGAAGGTATGTATATAAAAATTTTGAATTTAAATACGGTGGTCATACCAACAGTGGATGCGTAGACCAACCTCACAGCCTTTACCCATGAACCTGGCGTTCTTGTGGCGTTTATCTAAATCTCCTTTGCTAGCAGGGAACTTTTTCATGTTTTTAGGTCTTACTTTGATTCCTCCTATTCTTCCGGTGGATCGAAGACAAACTTTTCGGTTTTTAGCAGGAATTTTATGGGTAGCGATGTAATGTACCACATCTCTCCTGAACTCCCAGTATGTGAATGCTACCTTGGAGGTGGCTTTATAAAGCTGCCACGCATTTTTGCAGGAAGCGCCGATTCCAAATTGAAACAAAGTACCACCATTTTCTTCCATTATAACTGACTCAAAGATCCAATGTTCTCGTCAAACAGATCGACGCGGCCCATGAAACTGTTGTACTGCTGAATGACATTTGGACAATCTACCGTCATTTTCTGTTTCTTTTAGTTGACGAAACCAATTCTCTCAACCTTATGGGATCCGCATCACACCTTGGCAGTTTGATGCCACACCTTGATGCTATTGTCATTCCATCTGACCATATGAATCGCTGAGTGTAAAAACGGGACAAGTCCCAAAAACCAAATTTTACAGGAGACGCGAAAAACTTCCTACACACAGGAGGAATGGATTTAAAATTTTGATAAATTCCCCGCATGATGTAGACTCCCGAAGGATATTTTACACCCAGTTGTCTCCATGGTCGACCTTCAGGTATGGCCGTGGCAGTCACTTTTGAGCGATGGACGTGTCTTTTTCTTCAGCTCAACCATGGAAATTGCAAAATTGTGGGCTCTATTTCATTAATTACGATCAGATTGAAAAGAAAACAAGAACGTGATGACTCAGAGTGTACTGTGGAATAATTTTATTAACCAAAGAACATTATAACAGATTTTAGAAAAAAATTTCACGTGTGAGAGTGACCCCCTGGCAGAAAAAAGTTTCAATAGGATGCTTTTAGGACATGTTCATGGTAGGCCACTCGAACAGTTTGTCCCAGAAGCGATGTTTTGCTGAGTCGGGGATGTACTGTTGAAGGCGTTTCAAGTCGTCCATTTTTTAAAAATATAATATATTTTTAAATATAAAATATATAAAATTTATAATATATTTATATCGAAAAATCCCAATATTATTGGGATATATAAAATTATTATATAAAATTATTATATAAAATTTATAATATATTTATATCGAAAAATCCCAATATTATTGGGATTTTTCGAACCTCGTAGAGTTTGTCTTGAGGCAAATTGAGGTCCGGAACATTCGGTTTTCTCAACGGAAACGTTTGGATGACCAATCCTCCGATGAATTGTGAAGTTCTCACCATTCCAGGCAAATCAGCGGAGGCTTCAAAGTAGTGGTAGGACGATATCAAGAATTTACTCTGGTCTTTGGCAGCTTTGTTCCTCGTTTCGATGGAAGAGGTGATTTTTCAGTAAAACTGAGGGTACCATTTTTGAACATTTTTCACCATACTGGAGTCAACAATCATAACGCGAATTTTATTGGAAATCTGAGAGCAGCTGACGATTGTATCGATACATTCATCCGGGGTGTGCACCCGTTCAATTTACTTCAGTTTTCTCTTCATAAGGTCGAAGGTTCGGTCAACACGGGAAATAGGAGTGCCCTCTTATTGGGAAGAAAATTTTGACTTTTTTGAACATTTTCAGTTCCACTAAGGCCAAAATGGTTCTGATAAGAGCATGATTTTTGTTCTGGCCCCCGCAGTTATCACAAAAAATGTGAATTTCCTCTACATCTGGCGGTGCAAAGTTGGTCAGGTAGTGCAGGAAGAAGGAAATCACATCATCAGGGGATTTTCGAGCAATTCCCTCGTGGTAGACATAGCTCGTCATCGAATCATCTCATGTTGTAAATTCCGAAGTTGTTGACACTCAACTGGCGAAAGTAGTAAACGCCTTGTACAGGAATTTTGGGTCAATCAAACTTAGTTAGTTCATCGGTTAAGTGAAAGAAGAAACGTCCTGGACTTGTCCCGGTCTTGCACTCAACGCCGATTTCGTTCTTCACTTTCTACCGCTAAAGGTTACGGGACGTGTCTCATTTTCTTACTAAAGGTGTATTGACACGAAAAGAACAGTTTTTCTGAAAAAAAGCGATATTGACCAACACATGGACTTGTCCCGTTTCTACAATCAGCGATTCATATATAAATCGTCAAGATTACGCACCTTGATTGATGACACACAGAGAAATGGATCACATACATTCTTGATCTATCACATGAACATGAAACACTATAAACACATGATATTTTAAACCACCTAATGAGTAGAGACAATCAAATACAAAAATAAACAAGCAAAACCTCTGAAATACGGAAAAATTGTGGCAAAAAATTAAATCAGGCGGAAGCCATCTCAGTTGCTCGAATGACCAATGCACCCTACAGGTGACGCCAAACTTTGACGAACCTCAAACCACATAAAAACGAATATTGACGACTACATTTTGGTTTATCTCGTTACTACAACTATTTGGTACCACAGAAAAGTAACAAGTGACTGGATGTATACCTTTCATTACTCATGGTTGACGAAAAACTTCATCCAGTCGTGTTAGACATAACAAACGCGTACAGGGTCGTAGTTGAACGGTTATAACAAAGCCAGAAGATTTCAAATACGACTTCTTCTTTTTGATTATCCTTCAGTAGACAATTGAGATGGACGCAAATGAAGCAACAAACCTTTCTGGCTCTATGGGAAAATTTTATCGAGGAAGAACTGAGTGCACCCTACAGGGTACATTGAGCGCTGGAGGGTTAAGTACTCGTAGGGAGCGAACGGTTTGTCCTGCAGAGCTCCGGGTGGTCTTAAAAATTGTTTAAAATTCAATACTATCTAAAATTGGTGAAAAAACGATACCTTTACTCACACTCTTGAAAATTTCAACCCTCAATTTTCGCCCCTAGACGACTGACATCAACCAAAGTGAGACCAAGTGAAGTCAAACCTGAGAAGTGACTGACATCAACCAAATGCATCGCGGCACAACTAGACCTCGAATGGAGCCCATATACCAAATTTGAACATTTGAACCGTTGCCAGGAAAAGTGCCGCGTACGGCTGACGGAAGGAAAATTTTGTATTCGATTTTCGGATTCTACGTACCTTGAAACGTAAAACAACCGATTTTGAGGGGGGGGGGGGGGGGGGGAATTAAACATTTTTTTTTGTTGCTCGATTCCAAACGCTTATTTCGAAAATAATAAACCAAAACAAAAAGAGCATTAAGGTTTGAAACACAGGTTTGAAAAAAAACCTATGTTTCCTTTTTCTAATTGAAAAGAGAACCCGAACCTGAGTCGGATCGACCAACACAGAATACTACAAATAACTGCACTCGAAACGTGGAACTTGAACCGTCTAGAAACTTGGACTGGGAATTTGAATGGAACTGAATAGTGGAGTCCTGAAAAAAAAAGTTTTACTTTGTTAAATCAGTTGTCACTTCGCGTTCTTAACCCTTAATATCCTGAGGTATCTTTCTGGAAGTCCGATTTTGGTTTATTATCTAATTATATAAAACGCCAACCGTACGTACGTACGTATGCACGGAGGGGTCGTGGCAGAGGGAGAGTTGTAGGCTGGAGGGGTTGGGGGCGGGAGGAGTCGGAGGCGAGAGGAGTCGGAGGGGTTGGGGGCGGGAGGAGTCGGAGGCGAGAGGAGTCGGAGGGGTTGGGGGCGAGAGGAGTCGGAGGCGAGAGGAGTCGGAGGGGTTGGGGCGGGAAGGGTCGGGGGCGAGAGGAGTCGGAGGGGTTGGGGGCGGGAGGAGTCGGAGGCGAGAGGAGTCGGAGGGGTTGGGGGCGGGAGGAGTCGGAGGGAGTTGGTGGCGGGAGGAGAGTCGGAGGAATAGTCTTTGCCTGCTTTTAGTAGGCTTTTCAGCTAGTTTCTAATAATAAGCCTATGTGATCGTATCGCAAAAAATTTGTATAACCCCCCTCAAACTTTGTCACTTTACGTTTCAAGGTGCGTAGAATCCAAATTTGCAATGTCCGTCCGCCGTCCCCCGTCCGCCGTCCGGGCCATAAAAGGCCTTAGAATCGGTCTAAAAAAATCCGTTCTTTTGCACATAGACTCCATTTGGGGTCTAGTTGGTCCTAACGTCGAACTATTCCGATCGCTTAATTCGTATAGAAGTTATGGGCAAATAACCGGCCAAAAAAGAGGTTTTTGCTCAAATATGCGTGGGGTGACATTTTCCAAGTATTTTTCTTCATGTTGGATGGTTGGTGGCTTTATAGACGATTATATAGAAAAATAATGAACCATCAAAGTAATAAACGTACGATAAATCAGAAACACGAGTGTGAATCGCAAAAGAGGTCTAATCTCCGTTCAAATTTTATCGGACTCAAATGCGATCGCTGTTCATTTCTTCGATTTGTATACAGTTTTGCCTTCTGCGTAACCAGTAATCAAATTTCCATATGAAGCTTTCTATTTTTCGAATCGAGTGTGAAGCGTTTAGTTCTTTCTAATAAACTTGATTGTGAAGGTGTGAAGCCAGTATGGTGTGGTAGGTAGTACCTAGCTGGTAGGTAAAAAAAAGTTGGTAGGTAAAAAACGCTTCAAATCATTGCTCACTGATCAGATCACTGATCAGCTGATTGAGCTCCGAAGCCATTTTCAATCCTATTGAACGCAGGAAGCTGAAATTTGAGAGGGAAGGTCAAGGGAGAATACAGATGGTGGTAGGTGCTATTGATGGAGAACCAGTGATCTATACAGAAGGGTGATCTATACAGAAAATAGTAAACCTTTGAGCAATGACTTGCAGCGTTTTTTACCTGCAACAGTTTATCCATTTTTCAACCAAAACTGATAGCCGTTGGCTATCTTGATGCTCCAACTATGGAGAGAAAATTTGAGTAAAAAAACGTAATAATAATAACATAATAATTAACAGATTTGGAAAACTGTAATAGGGCCTTTGAGGTACCTTCTATCCTCATTTCTCACCTTGTAGGCTATTAGTTGGGTTTTCTCAGAAAAGGCAGCACACATTCCTCTATGAAGTGAATGTTCTTCACCTTATTGCTTGGTTCTGTACTTTACGGGAAATAGCAAATCCTAACATCCCACCAAGAATTTTTCCAAGTTTCCTTCTTCCACTCCATCAAAATTGAGTTTATGGACAGATTTTGCTGACGCAGATAGCGCTAGAGTGGCCCTTAGAAAGACCCTTCTTGAGGTGACAGATTGTATAGAGCCTTTGAGGTACCTTCTGCTCAAATATTCTCTAAATTTGAATTCAAAACTCCGAAAAAAGCATTTTTTTACCAAGTGGGAAATTAAGGGTTCGTGTATTTTCGTTCGCTAGAAAACGTTTCAAATCGTTGGTCAAGTTTTCCTCAAGTCGAAAAGCTTGAATGGAGGTCAGACCCTTCGGCTCTTCTTCCTTACTGCCTCATTAATTTCAGCCAATTTTACTAATGCCGATGAAACTGTAATTAAATTTTAAATTCTGATAAGTGGATTGTAATTGTCATACCTTTCTTCAATATCCTATTTGCGAGTTTTTCAAAATTTTGCCTCAAACCTGGTTGATTTTAATTATTGTTACTCAAAATGGATTTTAAAATTTTCAAATGTAATTAACCAAAATTGTAATTACTTTCCAAAAACGTCTATGTAAGCAGTTTTTAAATATTCCATTTTGTTTACAAATGGGAAGCTAATTAACTTTGTCTTCGAAAGTGCTGACATCTATCCAAAACGAATCGTATTAAAATCGGGGACACTTAGCCTTAGTATCCTTAAACTTAGGGAAAGTGAGCCATTTATCCGCCCTTTGGTCAGCATGTAGGTGAGGCACAAACGGCCAGCGGACACTTCCAACCTACCAAGAACGTCGTAAGCTGAAGATCGGCATTCTCGAAGGAATTTTGTGCTTTTTCCTGTGCAATGTCAATCGTCAATTCTCATTCCTCGACTCTTGAAAGATCAAAAAAAAAAAAGGTCACGGGATCGGATAGTTGGTAGAGTCGGATTAACTCGTATAATGACAGTTGGAACGCAACTTCCTAAGGAACTTTTCCCGGGTGGATCACTTGAAAACTCATCACGAGAAAAATAACGTCGAAGGGAAGTGAAATGCTCGAGCGAAAGTCTGCAGTGTAAACGATGGTGATGGTCAGCTCAGCGTCATCCGCGGAACTCCCGGCTGGGCAGCAAGTCGAGAGTTCTCGTCTGGCAAGAGGTAGAAAGGAATCCCTGACATCTTCATTTCATCATTGTGAACTTCTAGTGTGATTTGTTTCATAATGTTATTCTCATCGCTTCCAAGACTACCAAGGTAGGTAGCGAAAACATTGTTTTCACTTTTCAAGGTTGAAAAATAAAATTAAAGAAAAAACAAAGCTTCCGCTACCTTGGTAGACCCGGACGCAAAAAGTCTGCCAAGTATGGCACATAGCTCCCTCGTATCCATAGCCCGAATGTATAGATGATCCGATGCAAAGTAGTTAATCTCGAAACACCAATCTTATTTAATGTCTTACAGAGAAGTGTTATGAAGATTATTAGGAGGAGGGGGCGCCTATATTCCAGTGATAAACTGTTCGATAAATTTAAGGTTTTCAGCACAAGACAATTGTTTTTGAAAACGCATCTCATTCAGTATCATAAAACCCCATCCATGGTTCAAATAAACCAGCATCAAGAGTATGATACCCGATTTACAACATTGGGAAATGTGGCTACCCCTAGACCCGCACTATCTCTCACTACCAGAAGTCCCAGTTATATTATTTTTATTGTTCATCGAGCTCTGGATTCCTCCCTCAAAACACCAATGTTACATAGTCGAACATCTTTCAAGAAAAATCGTTGAATGGATACTTAGATTAGGAAGAAATGCTGCAGAAAACATAATTCTGAGCGCGTACAGATAATATTGTTTATGATAATTGGAAAATATTGAACTGAAGTTGAGTAGTTGAATAAGGAGGCAACGAAGGTATTTAGTTACAATGATTTGGTTTACAAGTTGGAATAGTTTTCGTATTTCTCTCATTTTAATTTTTATGTTTTTTTATCTTTCAACCTGAAATTGTTTAGTTTGGCACTACTCTTGCAGGGTACTACAGACTTTTTAGTCTCTTTCCATGCAAAAGAGTTGTTTTCGTAGAAGAATAAATATTTTTTTTTTTATATTTAAATCACAAAATATTATAAATATTATAATAATATGTAACTATTGTACAACTAATAATAAATAAATAAAATAAAAAATCTCTAAGTACCTTCCACTACCCTCATAGGGGACCATCTACACGTCAACCCGCACAATCTCCGAATATTGTTGGAAAATATAGAAGTTGTGGCTGTTGCAAGGATTTCACATTTGCGCATACGCACAGAATATTCCCAATTAGGGGGCCATGCTTTTCATTGGGGACCATCCACACGCCAGCCCGCGTAGTCTCCGAAAATATCAACTAAATCGGGTGAGAAATGTAAAAGTTATGGCTGTGGCAAAGATATCTCTCGCTTGCGCGTGCGCAGTGGCTACTATCAGTCCGGGCGTGATGATGTTCATAGGGGACCATCTACAAGCCAACCCGCATAATCCCTGAAAACTTCATCGAAATTGGATGAGAAAAGTAGAAGTTATGGCTGTTGCAAGGATTTCATGACAGACAGACAGACACGGAACCAAATTTGTTCAGGAAGGTATGAAACGTAAAACGCGAGTGGAAATTTTTTAAAAAAGCTTTTATTATTTTTTAATAAAATGAACTAAAAAGTTTAAAAAAAAATAAATTACCTCTAATACAAGATAATATTTTGTATTAGAGGTAATTTATTGCTTCCGAGTCTACCAAGGTAGCGGAAGCTTTGTTTTCACTTTTCAAGGACGAGAAAAAAAAGTTCTCCAAAATCAAAATTTTCACTCGCGTTTTGCGTTTTAGACCTTTTTGAACAATTTTGGTTCCGTGTCTGTCTGTCTGTGTGTCTGTGTGTCTATGTGTCTGTGTGTCTGTCCGTCTGTCATCAATTCCTTGTAACGCGCATAACTATACGAAGATATTGTCCGATTTCGATGAAATTTTCAGGGATTGTGCGAGTTGGTGTGTAGACGGTCCCCTATGAAAATCATCATCCTTGGACTGATAGAAGCGACTGCGCATGCACAAACGTGAATTCCTTGTAACGGCCATAACTTCTACATTTTCCATCCGATTTCGTTGAAAATTTTAAGGATGTTACACATTGGTGTTTAGATGGTCCCCTATGAAAACCATCATCCTGGGACTGATAGAAGCGACTGCGCATGCGCAAACGTGAATTTCCTTGTAACGGCCGTAACTTCCACATTTTCCATCCGATTTCAATGAAATTTTCAGGGATGTTACAGATTAGTGTTTAGATGGTCCCCTATGAAAATCATTACCCCCGGACTGATAGAAGCGACGTGAGCAAACGTGAATTGCTTGTAACAGCCACAACTTCCACAATTTCTACCCGATTTTGATGACATTTTCAGGGATTACGCGGATTAGGTTGCAGATGGTCCCCAATGAAAATCAAGGCCTTAAAATCTTACAGTAGCCTCTGCGCATGCGCTAACTTGAAATCCTTGTAACAGCCGTAACAGTCGCGTGTGACGTGAGGATCTCAAACCCCATTCAACCACCAACCCCTTTATAGGACAGTGAGCAATGCTCTGGACTCCCACCCAGGGGTCCCAGGTTAAATTCCTAGTCAAGCTAAGAAATATTTTGATCCAATCACTACCGCACTTACATTTTTCGTCCGAATTTGATGAAATTTTCTAGGATTGTCCAGATTAGCGTGTAGATGGTCCTCTATGAGGGTACTGAAAGGTACTTAGAGATTGGTGTTTTGAGATTAACTACTATGCATCGGATCATCTATATAATCGGGTTATGGATACGAGGAAGCTATGTGCCACACCCACTTGGCAGACGTTTTTTTTTTAAACTGAGATAAAGTGTTATCATTATAAAGTAATATATTATATTACTTTATAATGATAACACTTTATCTCAGTCCCAATTTTATAAATAAAAGGGTGTTAATTGTGATAGGAAGAGGAAAAAGAAGATGCTAAATTAATGTAACACGCTTTTATTTATAAAATTGGGACTGTGGTGAAGTGTTATCCTTATAAAATGTCATATTTCTTATCAAAAGTAATTTATTTTTAACTTCTTAGTTCATGTTATTAACAAAAATAATAAAAACTTTTGTTTTAAAAAGTTGTTTTTTCTTTCATTTAAACTTTAACTTTCTAGTATTTCTGATTCGAGAATCACTACGTCGTAGTTCGTAGTAGTAGGGTAAAATAATGCTTAAATTGGTTATGTAATCACTAGTTGATGATCTACGATTAAAATTATGATGTGGAGGGTTAAGAAATGGAGGCTGTCCCTCATGAATTGGAAGACGGTCTCCTACGAGAGTATCACCTATGAGAGTATTGAAGTATGTCCATTATAAAAATAGAGGAGGTCCCCAATGATTTTGAAGATGGTCCTTTGAAAGTGAATAACACTGCAATTTCATCCGATTTATACTTGCATGCAAAATTTTAGCTCAATTGGAAACCGGGAAATGGATCAAATTTAACTTGCGATATTTGATTACATACAACAAAACAGATGAAAGTAAAAAAAAATTTGTAAAACTAAAAAATCTAAATTTTCACTCGCGTATTGGCCTTCCTGAACAATTTTGGTCCCGTGTCTGTCTGTCTGTCTGTCATTAAATCCTCGTAACGGGCAAAACGAAATTATTGTCTGATTTCGACGAAATTTTCATGGATTTTGCGAATTTGGTTGTAGATGGTCCCAAATGTACGTGCAAACGTGAAATCCTTGTAACAGCCATAACTTCTACATTTTTCATCCGATTTCAACGAAATTCCCCAGGATTGTTCAGATTGACGTGTAGATGGTCCCCTATGAGGGTAGTGGAAGGTACTGATTGATGTTTTGAGATTAACTATTATGCATCGGGTTATCTATACAACTGGGTTATGGGTGTAATGAAGCATACCCACTTTGCAGACGTTTATTCTTATTATTATTCAATATCTTGTGATTCGTCTTTCATAATGAGGCTCTTAGCGTGATTCTCAAAAATATACGGCGTTATAGGCAAGAAAGAAATTTTAAAGAATATCCTCTGAACGTTACTACCTAACTTGTTTTTCAATCTGAAAACGCGAATGTGTTCCCACTTCATAAATGAACATATCTTTCTGTATTAGTAGTTTTTTAAATTTAACTTGAATTTTGCTTCCGAGTCTATCCAAGTAGTGGAAGCTCTTTTTCTTTTCGAGGTGGGAAAAAAGTATTCAAAAATCAAAGTTTCCACTCTCATTATACGTTTTAGGCCTTACTGAACAATGTTGGGTCCGTGTCTGTGCGTCTATCTGTCTAGAAATCCTTGTAACAGTTATTGTAAGTTATTGTCTGATTCCGATGAAATATTCAGGGAATTGGGGTGAAGATGGTCCCTAGTGAAAATAATCGCTCCCGGATCGATAGTAGACACTGCGCATGCGCAACCATGAATTCCTTGTAACAGCCATAACTGACATTTTCAGTGATTGTGCGGATTCAGGTGTAGGTAGTCCCCTATGAAAATCCTTGCAAAAAGAGTAGGGTAAATGCGCCAGTAGTCGGACACCTAACAACATCGATGACTTTGACAGTTCATAAAAATTTAACCGTTCAGAAAACCTACTTTCTTTTTGATCTACAACCTCATGACAGGGCTAAAGAATAAGAGCCATAAGTTAGAATCGTTAAAAATAAATTCAAAAAATGGTTTCAGTGAATTTTAGAAGAAAACCCCCAAACCCCAGTCAGCGGACACGTTTTTCCTAATGCCGGACATTTGGGAGCCAGTAGACGGACAGTTCACGAGGAATTCAGGTTTTGTGAAAAACAGAGTGGTCATTTAAAAGAAATAGGTGTATTTTTTTTTTTTTTTTTTTTAGTTCGGAAACCCCGAAAATTAAATCACAACCAACCTACAGAGGTGGTATAATATCACAACAATATTCAGTTGGTAAGTAACTACCAAATGGATAACCAATTAGTATCTGGAACCACCAAACATAAGTTTCTTAAATCTAAAATCAATTTTTTTCAGACTTTCTCTTTGTTCTCATCTTTTCTATACTTATTTATCAATAGATATCTTCAATGGGCACTGTAATTATCACCAATTTTTCTCTTCTTTTGCACTGGTTTTGGTTTATCAGTTTCAATAATGAACCTTTGAAATCGACCAAGAGAAAAAATTGTTTAACACCCCCTCAAAATTTGTTGGTTTACGTTTCAAGGTACGTAGAATCCAAAAATCGAATAAAAATTTGGCCGTCCTTCCGCCGTCCGCGGCACTTTCCCCACTTAGCATTGACCGATTTTGATGAAATTTGGTATGAAGGCTCCATTCGGGGTCTAGTTGTGCCCCGAAGATTTTGGTTGATGTAAGTCACTTTCAAGGGTCAAAAAATGAATTTTGAAATTTTGAAAACGCCCGAACTCAAAAAATTTTGATATAAAGGTATTGTTTTTCCTTCAATTTAAGATTCTAACGAATTTTTATAATTTTTTGAGACCACGCAGAGCTCTGTAGGACAAACCGTTCGCTCCTTACGAGAATTTAAGGGTTGGACGTACGATAAATCAGAAACACGTTTAATTCAGAAAAAGACTTAACGTTACTAGGTCCATTACATAGGTAAAAGAGGGTGTCCGTTTACTGGATTTTTCAAGTTTTTGGTCCATACCCAGTAGACGGACACTTTGTCCGCCTACTGAAAGTTGGGTGTTTTGCAGCTCCAGTAGACGGTCAAGGCCATTTTCAAGTGATTATTTACGAAATCGCCTGTCACACCAATTCCACGTCTTCAGGTGAATAACAACACACTAATGAAATGAGATTCATTGAATTGAAACGAAAAATGTGATTTCCATGCCTTATTTCCTCATAGCACCTCCACAACCAAACAGATAACTCCATCAAGGGTTTTCAGTACAAGCATTGTTGTACCACTTTTGTCAATTTCTCAACATTAACAGCTACGCTTTTTGGAGGTTGGTAGACTTGTTCCTAGCAAAGAGAAGGTTTGCTCGCTTTTGTGAAGGAAAAGGACGTAAGCACAACCGCCCCAACAAACTCTGGACTTATTTACGAGGGGAAAACTGCACCAGTGTCCGTCTACTGGGCCTGTCCGTTAATAAGCTCATCTACCCTACATTTGCGTTTTGGCATCATAATATAAAGGCACTTTCATCACATTTGTGGATATGGCTTTCGATGTCTACTAATTAGCATTAATTATCCGAATATCGACTATTTACTGAATAACATACCTCGAGCTTATGGAGATGGTGCTAAAAAAAACTCAAGATCGAAAAATTCGCACGTCATTAAAATTTAATGATACATATGCCAAAACGAATGTACATATTCTTCGATTTTGAGTTTTAAGCGCCATCTGCGTCTCTTCAACAATACCTACTACTACTCTTATTACTAATGCTTCTCTATAGTTGAATTGATGCTGCAGGAAGTGACCAACCTGACAAAAGTATCGTTAGGTAACTACAAAAACCTCCACCATCATTCGGTGATATCCTATCTACGATATTGTTACGGTAAAGGCTCTCTGGCCACTGAGCATAGCAGGAAACTATCGTATCCACATTAGTACAGCTTTTGCTTTTTCACGTAAAAATGTAAAACGGGCGTTAGGTGAAAAGAGAAAGCTTTTCCTGAGTCCCGCTCAAGAGAATCAATTTAATAACGATTACGAAATAACACCTGTGAATAATTCATCTCGACGAGACCATCAGCTTTCCGCAAATTAATCAATAGCGTAGATGGTTGCTTACCTTCAGTAGGGCGGCCATCAGGCGTGTCCCACGAGACCCCGTTGTGGTCGCTCCAACCAGGTTGACTCCAGCTGATTCCTGTTTTATTTACTTAATACATTTTTGAAAAAAACGAAAATGGCTACAGGTATGATAAAGGTTGCAAATTGAAACTGATTAGGTTTCCTTCAAATTCCTCTTTCTTAACATTGTTAAAAAATAAGAAGTTGTGCGAGTAAAAGGCTGTAAGGCCTCGGCTACGATAGAAGCGTCAAGCGTCAAGCGTCGAGAGTCGAGCGTCGAGGGTCGAGCGTCAAGCAAAAAGGGGTGGCTACAGTACGAGCGGAAGGTGACTAACTAGATGGGGAGTTCCAGTCAGTTCACCACCATGCCAGCGAATATGCAACTTTTGCTCCTTGCACTAAGCGACAATTCAGCTATTTAAAAAGTTATTTACTGATAAACCGTGTCTGTAGAAGTTTTAGAGTTCATCCTATTAATGTGCTTAGGAATTGTGAAGGAGAATACTTACTACAAACTTTTTCACAAACTAAAAGAAGACACGAAAAGATTTTCTGAATACACCAGAATGTACATTTTTGCTGCTATTTCATCCTTCTTGTTTTGGTTTATTATTTTCAATAATGAACCTTTGGAATCGACCAAGAAAAAAATTTTAATCCCCCTCAAAATTTGTCGGTACGTTTCAAGGTACGTGGAATCCAAAAATAGAATACCTACGCGGCTCTTTCTTTAGTTAAAATGGACCGATGTTGATGAAATTTGGTATATGGGCTCCATTTAGGATCTAGTTGTGCCCCGAAGCTTTTGGTTGATGTAGGTCACTTAGGGTTGAAGAATAAGGGTTTAAAATTTATTTGAAAACGCCCTAGCTCAAAAACTTTTTATATAAAAGTATTGTTTTTTCATCAATTTAAAATAGAATTGAATTTTTAGAATTTTTAGAGACCACGCGGAGCTCTGTAGGACAAACCGTCCACTCCATGCGAGAATTTAAGGATTGGGCTTTCAATAAATCAGAAACACGAGTGTGAATCGCAAAAGAGGTCAGCTAATCTCCGTTCAAATTTTAGCTGACAAAATACGACTGTTGTTAGTTTCTTCTAGTTGTCTTCAGTTTTGCGTCCTTAGAAACCAGTAATCAAATTTCCTATTGAAGGCACCCACAACTCTTTATTTCTTCCAATCGAGTGTTAAGCGTTTATTGCTTCCAAAAAATGAACTTGATAGTGAAGTAGGTTGGTAGGAAGTGACAATGGTTGTGACAAAACTGAGTTGTAGTACTCAGTTTTGCGTCCTTAGCAACCAGTAATTAAATTTCCTTTCAATTAAATTAAATATGTATTAATTCAGCGAATATGCAACTTTTGCTCCTAGCACTAATAATAATTATTAGTGCTAATTATTATTGACAATAATTAATTATTCAGCTGTTTCAAAAAGTTCTTTACTGATAAACCGTGTGTGTAGAGGTTTTGGAGTTCACCCTATTACTTAATGTGCTTAGGAATTGTGATGGAGAATACTACAAACTTTTTCACAAACTCGAAGAAGACCCGAAAAGATTTTTCGAATACACCAGAATGTCCATTGTTGCTGCTATTTTATCATTCTTGTTTTGGTTTATTATTTCCAATAATGAACCTTTGGAATCGACGAAGAAAAAAAAAACTTTACCCCCCCCCCCCCCAATTTTGTTGGTTTACGTTTCAGGGTACCTAGAATCCAAAAACCGCTGCAAATTATTATTATATATTCTAATTATTATATTTTTATATAGATCACTCGTCTTCAAAGAACACGGCTTTGCCATTGTTACCACCAACCAACTTGAAGAAAAACTTCAATCGTATTTCGGTCAGCAAACATTTGAAAGGATATTAAGCTTCTTTTGCGATTCATACTCGTGTTTCTGATTTATCGTACGTCCAACCCTTAAATTCTCGTAGGGAGCGAAAGGTTTGTCCTACAGAGCTCCGCGTGGTCTCAAACAATTTTTAAAATTCTCTAGAATCTTAAATTGAAGGAAAAACAATACCTTTATATGAAAATGTTTTGAGTTAGGGCGTTTTCAAAATTTCTAAATTCATTTTTGAACCCTTAGAAGTGATTTACATCAACCAAAATCTTCGGGGCACAACTAGACCCCAAATGGAGCCGACATACCAAATTTCATCAAAATCGGTCAATGCTAACAATAGATAAAGAAGTGGACAGGGAACGTTAGGAGCTGAGCGTCAAGCAAAAATATTACTCGGGACTGAGCGTCGAGCGTTGACCATTTTTTCACCCAAGCTTCAATGACGCTCACCTCTCCCACCGTAGCCACCCTTACCTGAACAAGGGTAAACTATTTTTAGAGCGTCGATACCTGACCCTTTTCGCTCGCTTGACGCTCCTATCGTAGCCGCGGCCTAAGCTCAATCGGTCGCGCGTTCCGGGTTAGTATTTCACGAAATTACCGGCACTCAAACTTTAAAAGTTTTACCTAAATTTAAAATTTTCAATGATTTTCGAAATGTATTAATAGTACATCAGCCTAAGGAATTGAAATATTAGAATATTGCCGCTGGAATCATCAAAATCAAACAATAATTGCCGGCGAAAAATGTTGATGATTACAGCGACAATATTCTAGTATTTCAATTCTTTAGACTGATGCACTAATATTGAATTTCGAACATCCTTGAAAATCTCAAATTTAGGTACAACATTTAACGTATGAGCGCCGGTAATTTCGGGAAATACTGACCCGAAACGCGCGCAACTGACGCGCAAGACCCCCTTGGCCGCCGTTCGGTCCTTGTTCCGAATCAGTATTTCCCTAAATTGTAGGGACAAACACTTTAACCCTTTCCCCCCTGATGGGCGGCCTCCTGCCGCAAGGTCACCTTCCCGGCGCTTGAGCCAACTGCCTGTCAACCCCGTACCGAAGGAATTTTCCAGGCCGCCCCCGCTGACTCCCGTTGTCGTGCCACAGTACTTGTGTAGTGCTTGAGCTGGTTGAAGTCACGACGAAAACCAGTGAACTACATATAGTCTCCCTCCCTCGATTACCCACTACGTGGATGAGAGAAAAGTGGCAGTTGCACATTCCCACATTCCCTGTAACGGGCCTGCAACCGATCTGGCTTCTGGCGCCCGAGATATCCAGTGCACTGGCGAATTGAAGGCGCAAAATCGGTACCACGGGCGGGGGGAGCCCTAGGCTACCGACACAGACTCTGTCACAGTGTCACCTGCCTACCCCCCGAGAGCGGTTGGCTTCGTGGTGGTCGTGGTTGTAGGCCCAGACTGGATGGCTAAGCCTGAAAGTTGAGGGGAGGTGCTTCCATGGTAGACTAGTCTTCCAAGGTAATGCCGGCATGTGAGTTATGTGGTACGCCAATAACTCGGGTACCAACCCGCATAGTTGGAAGGGTGAGCTAGGACACCCAGCTCGACCTGTAGTGCATTGCAAACAGGTACTCACACATATGCGTGTGAGGCCCCTGACTGTGGGTGTAACAGTCTCCCACGGTATTTAACCAGGGATTTTCCACTCTGCTTGCAGAATGGGAGGGAGGACGTAAGCACTGTGTGCTGGGACACTCCCTTATAAATCAACCTTGAGATAAATTTATCCCAAGGGGGGAACAAGATTCGTTGACTCCCGTTGTCTTCCTCTTTTATTTTCGCCCACTTTCACTCAACATTATTTCTCAACTGAATGATTTTTGTGTTTGATACATGTTACCCTATTGTTCATGTATTATTATGAAGATTTTTTCATGACTGAGTAAGATTTATATACTTTATTATATAGAAATATATTGCTATACCAGAATAATTTTGATACCAGATTTTTGTAATAAATAGGCTGTAATCCCTAAAGATAAAAATGATCATAAAACTCCAACATTTTATCATGTGTTACCATAAAAACATTCCAGAAACATGTACCTATGTGATAAAAATAAATCCTCCCTGAATGGTTAGTAAAAGGCTCTTACCGAGAGGTCAACTTTGTCTCACTTTCTCTCGCCCAACACAATATCGCTACTGCCCTGAAATCTGTTGAGGACGGTGAAAATGAAAGGTACAATGTTACCATAATGGAATGGAAGTGATTAGTTCAGAAATATGCCCACAGATCGCATCAGAAGCACGAAAAAGTACGAAACGGCGAAAGGCGTCCGTAGGGACGGGGGAAACATTGGGAGGCAGACGCCAAAAGCCGTCCATAGGGACCTCAAAACGTTTCTCCCCAGACGCCTTTAGGCGTCCGTCGGGGGAAAGGGTTAAGAGTTGTAGCTAAATTTGAAATTTTCAAGGATTTTAGAAATTCATTAGTGCATGGCCTAGGGAATTGAAAAACTGAAAGATTTCCGCTGGAATCATCAAAATCAAAAAATAATTGCCAGAGAAAAATGGGAAAAACCGTAAATTCAGTTATGCTTTTCCTATAAAATGTAAACCTTAGTCGGTTGTGCGTTTCGGATCAGTATTTCCCGAAATTACCGGCGCTCATACTTCAAATGTTGTAGCTAAATTTGAAATTTTAAGGATTTTAGAAATTAATTAGTACATCAGCCTAGGGAATTGAAAAACTGAAATATTGCCGCTGGAATCATCAAAATCAAACAATAATTGCCCTGCGATAAATGTTGATGATTCCAGCTGCAATATTCTAGTATTTCAATTCCCTAGACTGATGTACTATTAATAAATTTCGAACATCCTTGAAAATCTCAAATTTAGGTACAACATTTAAAGTATGAGCGCCGGTAATTTCGGGAAATATGACCTGAAACGCGCAACCGACTAACCGGCCTTGAGACCCCCTTGGCCGCCGTTCGGTCCTCGTTCCGAATCAGTATTTCCCTAAATTGTAGGGACAAACACTTTAAGAGTTGTAGCTAAATTTGAAATTTTCAAGGATTTTAGAAATTCATTAGCGCATGGGCCTAGGGAATTGAAAAACTGAAAGATTGCCGCTGGAATCATCAAAATCAAAAAATAATTGCCAGAGAAAAATAGGGAAAACCGTTTATTCAGTGGTTTTTCCCATTTTGGTTCATTATTGAAAATAATCTTGGAATCGACCAAGAAAAATTTTTTTGACATTTTATGTCTTTACTATGGCACATAAATGAAAAATCGTCACGCAGGGAGCGTTATGAGCTTCAAATGATGTTGTGAATAATGGGTACCTAAATTGATAAATTCGTCAAAATCATATATTATCTTTGATGAATACTTTACAGAACTAAGAGTACACAACAGAGAATTGAAACACATGATCGTCTTCTAATTCTTATACTGTTCTCATCTACAAATACAAGACTTCTTCTTGAAGTTTACCCTCATTAATATGAAGGTTTTCAAAAACTACTCCTGTTTTCTATGATCCTCACTAGTGATGATTGGTTCTCTTTTTCCGTTATGTTACAGACTCTAAAAATTCAATGTAGATGAAAATATGATTTCTTTTTTCTAAAACAAAATAATTTCTAATTATTACACAGACATTTATTTTGACATTTTATGTCTTTACTATGGCACATAAATGAAAAATCGTCACGCGGGGATCGTTATGAGGGGAGCGTTACGCGGAAATTTCTGATGATTTTCACGTACAACCAATCGTTCCCTAGGGAAAACTAACTTCCTCATTTTCCACCCCACAAAAATCGTTCACCGCTCATTGGAAAGCTCTCAATTTATTAAACATAAGACATAAAATGTCTCTCGTGGTTGCGTACTTGTACGAAAGCTGTATCCACCGTTTCTGATTTTAACCCCCCCCCCCCCTCAAAATTAGATGGTTTACGTTTCAAGGTACGGAGAATCCAAAAATCTAATAAAAATGTGGCCGTCCGTCCGCCGTAGCGGCACTTTCCCATTTACCGATTTTGATGAAATTTGGTATGTAGGCTCCATTTGGGGTCTAGTTGTGCCACGAAGATTTTGGTTAATGTAGGTCACTTCTAAGGGTCAAAAAATTAATTTTGAAATTTTGAAAACGCCCTAACTCAAAAAATTTTGATATAAAGGTATTGTTTTTCCTTCAATTTAAGATAGTATAGAATGTTTAGAATTTTTTGAGACCACGCGGAGCCCTGTAGGACAAACCGTTCGCTCCCTACGAGAATTTAAGGGTTGGACGTACGATAAATCATAAACACGAGTGTGAATCGCAAAAGAGGCTGTGAATCGTTCAAATTTTAGCTGACCGAAATACGATCGATGTTTTTCTTCATGTTGGTTGGTGGCTTTGCAGACGAGTGATCAATATAGAAAAATAAAAAATAATAAACCATTGTGTAATAATTTGCAGCGTTTTTGGAAAGGGGAGCCTGACGTGGATCCGCGACATGCCGTGTTGAGGAGGTTTCAGTTGGTCGCCGTTTCTTTCTTGTTGCGGGTTAATCTAATCTCTTACTAACTGGCGCTCAGTAGCCCCTTCCCATCCCCTGTCAGAAGAGCAACATAGCCACCACAGAGTACCAGAGACAAGTTAACAGAGAAGAAAGCCATTGTTAAAATGGTGTGTAGCATTCTTGAGGCTGCCTCAGCAGCGCCATTGGTGTCAAGCTAAGGAACTACTATTCATGTGGTGGGGGGACGCCACGCCCTCTTCATGCCGCTTCTTCTCAAATCACCCCACTTCCTTTCCAATGACCAGAATTTGTTAATTTTTAATTTCTTCATCATTTTGACTTGCAAGAATTGCTTAGGCAAACTAATCGAAACGAAAAGTATGCCCAAATTACCCATTCAACTGTTGTTGCCCTAGTGCGGGTAGTTCAAATGTTCAATTGACTACTTTAAAACCTAGTAGGTATATTATTGAAAATCAGCTCGAATTTAATCATAAATATCGAGAAAATAACAATGTGTTATCAAATTAATTACTTACTTTGATGCGGCCCATAACGAACCAAAGAGAAAAAAACGTCTGCCAAGTGGGTGTGGCACATAGCTTCCTCGTATCCATAACCCGATTATATAGATGATCCGATGCATAGTAGTTAATCTCAAAACACCAATCTCTAAGTACCTTTCACTACCCTCACAGGGGACCATCTTCACGCTAATCTGGACAATCCTAGAAAATTTCATCAAATTCGGACGGAAAATGTAAGTGCGGTAGTGATTGGAATCAAAAAATTTCATAGCCAGACTGGGAATCGAACCTGGATCTCCTGGGTGTGAGTCCAGTACTTTGCTTACTGATCTACAGAGGGGTTTGTAGAATGGCTTTGAGATCCTCACCTCAGACGCAACTGTTACGGCTGTTACAAGTATTTTACGATTGCGCATGCGCAGAGGCTACTGTAAATTTTAAGGCCTTGATTTTCATTGGGGACCATCTACAACCTAATCCGCGTAATCCCTGAAAATTTCATCGAAATCGGGTAGAAATTGTGGAAGTTATGGCTGTTACAAGCAATTCACGTTCGCGCATGCGCATCGGCTACTATCAATCCGGGGGTGATGATTTTCATAGCGGACCATCTAAACACTAATTTGTAACATCCCTGAAATTTTCATTGAAATCGGATGGAAAATGTAGAAGTTACGGCCGTTACAAGAAAATTAACGTTTGCGCATGCGCAGTGACTACTATCATTCCGAAGGTTATGATTTTCATAGGGGACCATCTAATCACTAATCTGTAACATCCCTGAAAATTTCATTGAAATCGGATGGAAAATGTGGAAGTTATGGCTGTTACAAGGAATTCACGTTTGCGCATGCGCAGTCGCTTCTATCAGTCTGAGGATGATGATTTTCATAGGGGACCGTCTACACACCAACCCGCACAATCCCTGAAAATTTCATCGAAATCGGACAATAACTTCGTATAGTTATGCGCGTTACAAGGAAATCATGACAGACACACAGACAGACAGACAGGGAACCCCTAATTGTTCAGAAAGGTCTAAAACGCAAAACGCGAGTGAAAATTTTGATTTTGGAGAACTTTTTTTTTTCGTCTTTGAAAAGTGAAAACAAAGCTTCCGCTACCTGGGTAGACTCGGAAGCAATATGCTTTACACATGTTGATGTTGAGAGAACGCGATCTGTTGTCTAAAGCTATAACTACGTCCAGGAGCTCCACCCATCAAAACGCTTCCATGGCTCCTGGCATTAGCTTTCATCCCAGTGATGCCACCCACCACCCACCGTGCCTCCCCCAGCCATCTCCTGGCTGGTTAGTTGTCATAAACTATTTCTCCCAGTTTTCTCAAGGAATAATCATGCAATTTTCATGATTCTTGTAGCATTCTTCTTATTTTTAAAATCTCTACAAATATCTAAAGACTAATGAACTTGTTTAATCCCAAAAGTAAAATTCCGAAAATAAGAAATAAGTAAGAAGTTGAAAGTTGTATATTTGAACTTACCTACCTAAATATGAAATTTTCAAGGATTTTCGAAATTCATTAGTACATCTACCTAGGGAATTGAAAAACTAAAAGATTGCAGCAGGAATCATCAAAATCGACCAAAGTAAGTAGGTAAGTAAAGAACCATTACAGGTTGGATTTTTGTCTGACTGCCATTCCTGGCGTTAAGGACGTCATCAGCTGTCTTCCAAAGGGAAGATCAGAATCTGTTCTCATGATTTCGCTCATGGCTTCCCATCGCCTCACCGCCCTGGGTTAGGATGAGGAGGCGATGGGATGCCCCCGCCGCCAAAAAACACACGCTGCTGGCGATGAGCCTTGAACCCACGACCCCTCAGAAGACTATCCAAATTCCACCGCCAAACAACGACGCCCCAACGACCGAAGCCACACCGCTGCCCAATCAATCGACCAATAATTGCCAGAGAAAAGCGAGGAAAACCGTTTATTCACTAACCGAGACCCCCTCAAAGGTCGAACAACAACGTGATAGTTCCAAAAAATTCCCATCTTATCGGGACAGACCTCTAAAAATTACGATTATGAAGAAATACACTGAAACAGGGGAAAAGATGACAACGGAATAATGTTGTATCACATTACTTTTATTATATACAATATAATAATGTACAATTTTCGCTTTACATGCATTCTGATTAAAGTAATTTGTTAAAATTAAAGAAGTAAAAAACACAGTACTAACTAAAGTACATTTGGAATGAATAATATCACATAATGTTTTTAAAAAATACACGATAAAAGGTTTAAAAAAAATCAATCTCATTTAGCTTACGAACGGTCTACGCGTATCCAACTAAATTTGATCAAAACGAAAAAACATGGCAGCTCTTTTAAACAAGTCACAAACCGAATAATACATTATTTATACTCTTATATAATACATAAGTAGTGGTACCAACCTAAGTACTTTCGACGTTCCAAATAATACACTATACAGGGGTTTAAAAGGTTAACAATCCTAAATTCATATTAAATACGTGATAATACGACGTTTGGGGCGTGGGGAGAGTATCGGTAACTGTTGGACCTGCAAAATAAGAAAAAAAGTGTTAAATTCGATGTTATCAAGATTGTGTAGGAGCAACCCAAGTTTGGGTAGCCTGGGCATACAGAGGGTTTGCTATGGTAAGCTAGCTAACAGATGGTGTTATTGTTTTAATCACAAGTTATTGTTTATTAGCTGTTTATTTCGTTGTTTTAACCACACGAGATTATGAGTAAATTTGATTATATCAATTCTTGTTATTACTACTAAAACGCCATTAATTTATTGTTCCTTTTGTTGACGATTGTATTACATGTCGGTTTTTACAATAAAAATTGATTGATCGAGGTACCTTGGGGGTAGCCTGGGCCTATAGATGAGGTAGCCTTGGTCTGCAGAAGGGATAGCCATAGCTTACAGATAAGGTAGCCTGGGCCTACATAAGTTAGGTAGGCTGGCCCTAAACATGAGGTGGCCTCGGTTGCAGACAGGATAATCAGAGCCTACAGATGAGGTATCCTGGTTCTACAAATGAGGTATCCAGAGCCTACAAAAGTTAGGTAGGCTGGGCCTACAGATGCAGTGGCCTCGGTTGCAATTAGGATAATCAGAGCCTACAGATGAGGTATCCTGGGCCTACAAATGGCGTAGGCTGGGCCTACAGATGAGGTATCCTGGGCCTAAAAAAAGTGAGGTAGACTGGACCTACAGATGAGGTGGCCTCGGTTGCAGATAGGATAATCAGAGCCTACAGATGAGGTACCCTGGGCCTACAAATGAGGTAGCCTGGGCCTACAGATGAGGTATCCAGGCCAACAAAAGTGAGGTAGACTGGACCTACAGATGAGGTAGCCTTGGTCTGCAGATGGGGTATCCATAGCTTACAGATAAGGTAGTCTGGGCCTACAGATGAGGTATCCAGGCCTACAGATGATTTATCCTGGGCCTACAGATGAGGTGGCCTCGGTCTGCAGATGGGATAACCGGAGCCATACATAAGGTAACCTGGGCCTACAAATGGGGTAGCCTGGGCCACAGATGAGGTATCCTGGGTCTACAAAAGTGAGGTAGACCGGACCTACAGATGAGGTAGCCTGGACCTACAGATGGGTTAGTCTGGGCCCACAGATAAGGTATCCAGGGCCTACAAAAGTGAGGTATCCCGGGCCTACAGATGAGGTAGCCTGGGCCTACATAAATTAGGTAGGCTGGCCCTACAGATGAGGTGGCCTCGGTTGCAGATAGGATAATCAGAGCCTACAGATGAGGTATCCTGGGCCTACAAATGGGGTAGCCTGGTTCTACAAATGAGGTATCCAGGGCCTAGAAAAGTTAGGTAGGCTGGGCCTACAGATGAGGTAGCCTTGGTCTGCAGAAGGGATAGCCATAGCTCACAGATAAGGCAGTCTGGGCCTACATATGAGGTATCCAGGCCTACAGATGATTTATCCTGGGCCTACAGATGAGGTGGCCTCGGTCTGCAGATGGGATAACCGGAGCCATACATAAGGTAACCTGGGCCTACAAATGGGGTAGCCTGGGCCACAGATGAGGTATCCTGGGTCTACAAAAGTGAGGTAGACCGGACCTACAGATGAGGTAGCCTGGACCTACAGATGGGTTAGTCTGGGCCCACAGATAAGTTATCCAGGGCCTACAAAAGTGAGGTATCCCGGGCCTACAGATGAGGTAGCCTGGGCCTACTTATGGTGTACCCTGTGCCTACAGATGAGGTAGCCTGAGCCTACACATGAAGTAGTCTGGGCCTACAGATGAGGTAGCCTGGGCTTATAGAAGAGGTAATCTGGGCCTACAGATGAGGTAGCCTGGACCTACTTATGGGGTACCCTGTGCCTATGGATGAGGTAGCCTGGGCCTACACATGAAGTAGTCTGGGCCTACAGATGAGGTACCCTGGGCTTACAGAAGAGGAAGCGTAGCCCTACAGATGGGGTAGCCTGGACCTACAGATGGGTTAGTCTGGGCCCACAGATAAGGTATCCAGGGCCTACAAAAGTGAGGTATCCCGGGCCTACAGATGAGGTAGCCTGGGCCTACTTATGGGGTACCCTGTGCCTACAGATGAGGTAGCCGGGGCTTATAGAAGAGGTAATCTGGTCCTACAGATGGGGTGGCCTGGACCTGCAGATGAGGTTGCCTGGGCCTACAGATGGAAATTGTCGGTCCTAATGGTTGTCTAAGGTGATGTTGCTTCCAAAAAACAAACATCAATATAGGAGAAATGCTACTTTTACTACTACAACTATTGGAGAAATGTAAATCAAAAGATAGTTTTATTAAATTACATCGATCTGCTCTGAATTCAAATTTGAGTAGGAGCCTAATGGAACAAATCGTAAAATCCCATCAATGGGGGATGCGCAAAGCTTTGGAAATTAAAGTTGTGGGTGGAGGTGTGAGGTGACATCTACGAAGCTAATAACTATCACCATATGAATCAAAGTTGAACAGTCTCATGAGCCGCCACTGAGCTCGATATTCTTTTTCATAAAATATGAATCAAAAATGTTTTGCTCTTATTTTCCATAATAAGAACCTTTTTAATCGAAGGACTACTCTTGATTTCGTTAGCTCTTACTTTTCGTTTCCAGTCGACTGTCCAAGAAAGATCAGACCATGAGAATCTGCTGGAAAATCCCATCATTAACTACCTCCAATTTTCTGCAAAAAAATTGAAAAAAAAAAAACAGATTAGAGACGAGAAATAACGACCAGATTAATGCATAACAAAGATGTGAAAACAATCGTGTCTGACTGAAGGTGCGGTAGGAACTAACACGTGCTGGTGCTAATTACGGTGGAGTTTTGACGAAGATTGGCTACAAAATCAACGCTCTTAAAGATCTAGAAACGGCTTAATAAATTTACCTTTCTAAACACGAATGGGGTAAATTATATCCTTGTACAGCTTGAAACAAATGGTGAACTTTCCGTCAGATATGTTATTGCGGTTAGAACGCTATCTAATACATAAAATTCCAACCGTACGAGTACGTCAACAATCGTCTGGGTTTCCCAGTTCGATTCCTGCCGCGACAAAACATTTTTTTCTAATTTAATAAATAACGTGTTTATATATAATTTCGTATATAGTGGTAGCCATTACGTTGTAGTACAGCTGGGTGAGGGGAGGATAAAGAAGGCTGGTCCTCGTTTTATAGTTTTACTCTAGTACTTTCGCCTGGTGGCATCATCAGGAGCTTAACTGTCTAGTAGATGTGGGTTCACATTTCCCTTGGTTATACTTGGTAAAAATCATTTGGCTAGATTTCCAGTTATGGTAGGGGCTGGTTTCCCAAGTTTCCCAGTTTGAAAACAGGTTAAGTCTACACACTGGCTAATTTAAATAATAACCCTTTTCAAAGCTTTTTCAATCTAGTGCCTAATAACAATTCCCAAGCAGGGAGATCTAGTGACAATTTGCACCATATAAGAATGGATACAGCTTCTACATGCAAAAAAATGTGCAAGGAAAATAATAAATATCTTGGAATGAAGAATAAAGCAAACAGGAGAAGAATCTCAAATTTACTACCCCTAAGCAGCAAGTTCACCAGCCCCTACCATAACTGGAAATCTAGCCAAATGATTTTTACCAAGTATAACCAAGGGAAATGTGAACCCCCATCTACTAGACAGTTAAGCTCATGATGATGCCACCAGGCGAAAGTACTAGAGTAAAACTATAAAACGAGGACCAGCCTTCTTTATCCTCCCCTCACCCAGCTGTAATATAATTTCGTTGTAGACATTTTATGTCACGGTATTACGGTTTTCTTTTCACATATCTACGATTTATTTTTGACTCCTTTTAGCAGGTTTTTCAGCTAGTACTTATTATTTACGTTTTTCTTAACTTTTTTTATTATATTATTAGAAAATGCAATTCACCAGAAATTATTATGGGGTTTACTAGAGGAAAAGGATGCCAAAAGCAGGCAAAAATAAATCGTAGATAGGTGAAAAGAAAATCGTAATTGAACTTCAATTTTTTTCTTGCTCGATTCCAAAGGTTTGTTACTGAAAATAATGAACCAACAGGAGGTGCGCCATATTGAAAACGTTTTCCTATGTCCTGTTGGCAAAGGTGTGTCGGTACAGCTGTACCGGGACCGTGGAACCGAGTATCAACTTGGAACGGTTCTGTTGAATCATCAAAAATTAACTTCCCGCGACTGGGGATCGATCTCCTATCGTCTCGATTCTAAATCGGAGCTCCTACCACTTGAGCCAAGGAAGTGGATGGACAGAAATGCGAAGAGGTCGCTGATCACAACATCTCCCCCCCCATTAGGAAATCTGAGGTACTCCGTTACCTACGTCAGGGAGGTGAGGGGCAGCTTTGGCCGGCGTTTTCCAACCCAGTGAGAACGCGCTATTTTTGACTGGCTTCGGAGTTTTTGTTATTCTTCCTTATTGACGGGGCGGGGGATCTGCTGACCTCAACGTTTGTCCGAATAGGCGGTGGCTCGACTCTGTCTCGAGAGGGAGTTGTTTTGATGACCCAATCTTTTAAATGAATTAATGTTTCTCTGAGAAATGCTGAGGAGACGTTTCGTGTCCGGTGCGACTGCGCCACATTGTTGAATCATCAAAAATTAACTTCCCGCGACTGGGGATCGATCTCCTATCGTCTCGATTCTAAATCGGAGCTCCTACCACTTGAGCCAAGGAAGTGGATGGACAGAAATGCGAAGAGGTCGCTGATCACAACAGTTCCACGTAGTGACAAAAACTCGACCCTTACTGGTCCAGTTCCACTGACCGATATGATATCTTGAAATGGCTCTGGACCGGGAAGGGATCATTCGGACCAGTAAGGATGGAACTGGACCAATAAGATTTCATGGAGAATGGCTCTGGACTGGTAAGCACGGATCTTGTTCTCAGTTCTGTTCCATGTTGTACCTGGAAGCGCCCTTACTACTACCATGGGCTGAGAATGTAATTGTATCATGGAATGGCTCTGGACCGGGAAGTTATCTTCTGGACTGGTTAGCATGGAAGTTGTCTCCAGTATTATTAATTTATTATTGTCATGTTAAGTTCTTAAACTGCAACGTCATTATTCTTTCCTTGAATTGTTTGGTCACTATCATTTATAATAAATTGTCTCTTTTGTAACACTTGTTCAAATTCCTTCCTTTTAGCGAATTTTCAAGGAAAATGATGCCATTGTATTGCAAGTTTAGATCATAAACATGGAAGAAGGACGATAGGGATTTGACTGCCTGTACCAGTAATGGAACTGTACCGGTAATTTGGAACGGTTACATCTTTGTCACTGTAAGCGTTGGACTGTTCCAGGGAAATACCTGGACCGACTCACCCCTACCTGTTGGACGCACATTCATCAGTCTTGAGAGTTATTGTGCAGTGGATGAATTAAACTGCGTTGGAATGTGAAACCAATAATTTATATTAGGACGAATTACACGACAGAAACTTTTAACATCGAACGGAAAACGGAGACTTGACTGAGACAACCGAACATTACAAAACATTGGCAAATAAGCCAAATTGGAAGTTGCAGTGTGGACACAGTGTTTGTATGAACAATGACAATGATTATGCATCTCAACAATCAGGAGTGATCCAGACGAATGAAACCTTGGATGTCAAAGAATTTGAATATTTAAATTACTATGATACGTATTTTGGATGGAGAATCTTGGATGGTACCAACCTTGGGCTGTGTTTCTCGTATTGTGACGTGCGTGACGAATGGGCCAGCCTGCTTGCCATAGGACCTGCCGTATGGAGGGTAGGCTGCCTGGGGGTAGTTGATCTGAGAGTAGCGATGCTGCGATGGAAGGTTGTAAGTGCCACCGTTCATATGAACTGTTCAACAAATGAACCAATCATGATGATCAAGAATACAACACTCTGACCTACAACTATTGCCTACCTAGTGTTCTGCACATTTGTCAATCTCAAGTCCCTGATCAAAGTCAAAATGTCTCAAAAACAAAAACAAAAAAGTCAAATTGCTCCACAACAAGTCAGATAAACAATATGGTAGGTAAATAATGTAAACTGTTCGGAGGAGAATGTTCCATCCACGCAGCTAGTGTTGTTTCGATACTCCCATCGATACCTTAAAGCACAAAGGTGCTAAGTCCAAAAATGGAGTTTTGAGAAAAACGCAAAAGAAATTATCACCAGTGCACAATTCGTAAAATAATACGTAAAATAATAGTAGGTACTGATATCGAAACGAGATCGAAACTTAAGTACTCGATACCACGAGTATCATTCGATACTTCCTTCTAAGTAGTATTTTTCCATACAAAAGTCTGCCAAGTGGGTGTGGCACATAGCTTCCTCGTATCCATAACCCAATTGAATAGATGATCCAATGCATAGTAGTTAATCTCAAAACACCAATCTCTAAGTACCTTTCACTACCCTCATAGGGGACCATCTACACGCTAATCTGGACAATCCTAGAAAATTTCATCAAATTCGGATGAAAAATGTAAGTGAGTAGTAAGAATCTGGGGGCTTGAGCACAGTGTCAAAGGTTAAAGATGTAATTGGATCAAACAATTTCTTGGCTTGGCTGGGAGTCGAACCCGGGACTCCTGGGTGGGAGTCCAATGCGCTACCTCTGAGCTATTGGGGCCTGGTGATGGGATGTATAGGATTTGAGATTCTCACGTCACACATGTGAAATTACGTGAGGAAAGAATTGGGAGGGTGACAAATGCAAAGCTGTTACAAGGATTTTGCGTTTTCGCATGTGCAGAGGCTACTGTAAATTTCAAGGCCTCGATTTTCATTTGGGACCATCTACAACCTAATCCGCGTAATACCTGAAATTGTCACCGAAATCGGGTAGAAAATGTGGAAGTTATGGCTGTTACAAGGAATTCACGTTCATGCATACGCAACGGCTACTATCAGTCCGTGGGTGATGATTTTCATAGGGAACCATCTAAACACTAATCGGTAACATCCATGAAAATTTCATTGAATTTGGATGGAAAATGTAGAAATTATAGCCATTACAAGGAATTCACGTTTGCGCATGCACAGTGGCTACTATCAGTCCGGGGATGATGATTTTCATGGGGTACCGTCTACACACCAACTCGCACGATCCCTGAAAATTTCATAGAAATCGGACAATAACTTCGTATAGTTATGACCGTTACAAGGATTTGATGACAGACAAACAGACAGACAGACACAGAACCAAAATTGTTCAAAAAGGTCTAAAACGCAAAAAGCGAGTGAAAATTTTGATTTTGGAGAACTTTTTTTTATCCTTGAAAAGTGAAAACGAAGCTTCCACTACCTTGGTAGACTCGGAAGCAATAAATAGAATGATAACACTCGTATTTGTCAATGAGGTTGTCCCAAGTAGGGACTCCCAACCTAATACCGAGGACATACTAGACCAAATGCCTTTGATCATTCAAGTAAATAGTTGACTTCTATGCTTTCTACACTTTGTTTTTTGCTCTGACAGCTCTAACAAACGGGTAAGTACTCAAGGAAAAGAAATTAATAATGAAAAGTGGAAGTCCAAAAGCGTCCTTATTTTTTATATTTATTGTTATAGGAGTAATCCTATAGAGGAGTAATAATTTTTTTAAGCTTGTTAAGAAAGAAAAGGCAAAGAAGAACGGCAAGTTGAAGTAACATTCTTGGATGAAATTTGTTATGTCGGCGTGTCGTCAAGTGAAGGATATGACCTTCTCGATGCGGCGTTTGTGTTTTCTTTAACCCCTACTCAACGAAGAGAGAATGGTCCCTAAGCTAATTGCACTGTCGCATCGGCGGCTTATTAGCCAGACCGGCATGCGGAGTGCATGGAACATAAGCTAGCCCAGCAACCCCGGAGTTTCATCAAAAACCGACCGTCAGGAGGCAGGATATTTACCTAGTGAGCCTAGTACTTCGAGAGATCCTTAATCGAGGAGAAGGTAGAGAGCGAAATGAATAAGTCGGTTGACTGAACTCGATTCGCATAAGGGAGTATCCCTGAGTGGGCTTATATACTCGTACAGTTTCCTCGGGGGAGAGAGAGGTGGGAGGGTGACGTCATGTTGACGTGTTTCCCCGTACCTCGTCTCCCCCAGTGGGTGATGACTCACTCAGGGATCCTCTTGTTCGCTTCTTTATTTAAGAACTAACTGTCAGTTGATATGTGGGTCATAACAAAATTTATAGGAAGTCGTCCTCCTGGAAGCTTCCCAAAAATATCAGTTGGTCAAGGTACTTGGGTGAAAGACGTTTTCTCTTTTCCGTCATTATGGCACCAGTTTTTGAAAAAAGTCTTTCTGAGTTTGTTATCGATATTATTTTGATACCTCATTATGTTTACTGATATTAGTAAAATATCGAACCCACGGCATTTGATACAAATATTGGAAGTATCGGATGCTAGGTATCGATACCAGTAAATATCGCAAGTATCGAAACAACACTACCCACAGCCAATAGAGAGTTCCTAGTAGGTTTTTTCCGCAGCCAGATCGTCCCCCATGTTTACATTACGGTGCGCCAGATTGCCTCCTAGTGACGTATTCTACCATAATATTATGGCACCGGATCGGATACCGCGCCAGATTGAGAGAGTGTGTGTGTGTGTGTGTGTGTGTGTGATACATCACGCCATATGTAAGCCGAACCAAACCCACAAGGAACTCTCTAATATCAATGGTTTCCGTACGTGGATTGCTAAATCATTCAATTTCCCTTCTTGTTTCCATGGTTATTCTAAAGAAACTACTGGGATTCCAAAAGCCAAAAGAGCCAAAAGCTCTAGTTTTTGGGATATTATTAAGGTGCTGTAAACGACTCTGAAGTCCAATCCTGGCACCATAGTCCAATAGGGTGTGCGCCTGGGTAGGAAAAAACGTTATTTTTAATCTAAGGTAGACCTCATTCGGAGAATTTTGGTACCAACTGCGACCTTCTAACGTGTGTAAATCTTTTCCTATGAATTTTTGAAGTTCCGACTGTTTATGACGTCACATTGGGCTGGGAGGTCCCGCCCAGGCGAGCGGGGCGCGTGACGTCATAAACGGTCGAAACTTTAAAAATTCATGGGAAAAGATTTACACACGCTAGAAGGTCGCGGTTGGTGCCAAAATTCTCAGAATGTAGTCTACTTTCGATTAAAAATCTAAAAAAAATCAAGGCGCTTCCCCTATTCTCAATGTTCACTTTCTTACAAATAAACTAAGAGGGAGACATTTGAAGATGGCTCAAGTAGCCTCATTTAGAAACTCTCGTCCAAAATTCTAGCTAAATCCAACTTACCAGTTTGCGATCCGTCTCTCCGTGGTAGAGATCCAGAGTCCATCATAGCCTGCGCTCGAAGAACAGCCTGAACGCTCTCATACTCGTAGAAATTGGAGACAGGGCGATGGATGGGATCTCGACTAGCTTGTCTCTGGGAATGGTAATGCTGCTGTCGCCGACTGAAAAATAAATACTTATTTCCTTAGAACATTCGAAAAACGCTACTTGAGAGTTCCAAGTTATCAGGGAGGTGTATTAGGCCTTTAGAATACACGTAGACTTCATTTTGTTTGAAATGTAGTGTTGAATCACAGAAATTCGCGTTTGAACGTGGAAAAACGTGAATTTTTTCAACGGGATCAGTGTTTCGTGTAAAGCCACGTACACTCTTGCAACATTCAGCCGCTCCGAACCTCGCTCTGGCATGTTTGGGGCGGCAAAACTTCGAAGGCGGTTTTTCATCTTGCATCAAAGAAAAGGTGAACTTTGTATGGGCGGAACGTGGGAGCTTTAGTGTGGATCTGAGGCGTTTCGGGACAGAGTACTGGAGACAAGCTAACAGAGGAGAAAGCTAACGTTAAAATGGTGCAAGCATTTTTGAGGCTGCCTCAGTTGCGCCATCTACTTTCAGCTAAAGAACTACTATGGAAACTGAAGTGGTGGGGGGGAGGCCACACTCTCTTCATGACACTTCTTTTCAAATCCTTTCGAATGACCAGAAATTGATAATTTTTCATTTCATCGTCATTTAGATTTGTAAGAATTACATTTTAAAAACCAATAGAGACAAACGGTAATTTCCAAGTTGCCCTTAAAATTGTTATTGTCCCTATTGCCCGTAGTTCAAATGTTCAATCGACAACAGGCACCCTTAGGGTGCGTTCAGAACGCGGAGGTAAGAGGGAAGCTAGGAGGCAGGATGGTGGGTCGAGACAGAGGGAGGATGACAAGTCATTCTCCCTTCTGGCTGGTCCGTTCAGAACAAAGAGGTCGATGAAGAGGTCAGGATAGAGGGAGGAATAACCCCATCCTCGATCGAACGGCAGTCAAATTGATTATTATAGGAAATTTAAACAGCATATGATTCCAGAGCCACCCCACAACGGAATACATTCAAAATACGGGGAATTTCACCATTTGATGCCACAGCGGAAGAGGATGCCGGGAAGTGCTTAGCTTATTTACAAATTAAATTTAAACAAAGATGACCTTGAAACAGAGACGGAACTTGGTAGCATAAATTACATATTCAAAAATACTGCTTACAGATTATTTTTTACCCAGAGTTAATAAATCTTTCATGCAGAACGCACCTTTTCTAAAGCTTGTAACGAACAATTTGTTTTACTTCATTTATCCATTGCTGAACAAATAAATCCTTATGAAAACAATAGCAAATAAAATAGAACAACATTTATCAAACGTAGAGGACTCAAAATTAATGAACAACATTTCGATAACGCTATGTACCTACATGGTAAAATAAATATGATACAATTACTATATATATAAATATGTATAAAAATAAGTTATAAGTTAATAAATAGGAAGTATCTTACCAAACACAAATTAATTAAACACCAGACTAATATTATATTTATGTATAATGGTAAATTTCGATACTTGAATCGTAACATAATCTACCTAGGCAAAATTGAAATGGTTACGGCACAAGGATAGGCCGCCATTGACTCATGCCATTTAGCCAGTACTCTCTCCCAAAAAAAATAAAATAAATAAATAGGAAGTATCTTATTTAGCACAAATTAATTGAATACTAAACTAATATTACATTACATAATGATTTCGAATTTGAATATTTGAATATTAATAATATTTAATTTTGAATATTAAATATTAAAGTATTGAATAAAAATATAAATTTTAGATTTTAATTCTTCTTTTTTCCTGTAACAATTTTGTTTCTTTTGTACGCAACGCGAGTAAATAAAACATTCAAAAAACAATATTTCATTCAACGGAAACCTTCCATCATTTACTTTCATATTCAATAAATAAAACAAAACTGTGGCGATTGGGATGAGAGAGTGGAGATGCGGCCTTGAAACAACCAATGACAGTCCAGGGAGCAGCAATGACATCGCGACATCGACCTCCCGCAATCAAAGTTTTTTGAAAACCAAAAGCATCGACCCTCCAGCGTCCCTCCTAGCGCTACCGCGACCGCCTTGTTCTGAACGCCCCCATTCATTTCTTTGTACTTGTTTTCCCGCGATAGCCATCGATAGCGACGTCGACCCTCAAGCGTGCCTCTTACCTCCGCGTTCTGAACGCACCCTTAGAAACATTTGAAACCCAGTATATTATTGAAAATACCTCGAATTTTTCATACATATCGAGAATATAACTAAATGTTATCAAATTAATTACTTAGATGTGGCCAGTAACGCACCAAGGAGAAAAATATGTGTTAAACAAGGTGACTAGTTGCGATGAGGTTGGGAACAAGCAATCATGAACGCGATCTGTTGCACTCATCTAGAACTACGTCCTGGAGCTCCACCAATCAGAACGCTTCTAGGTCTCCCAGCTTCAGGTTTCAGCCCAGTGCCTCGCTGTCTATCGCCGCCCGTCCAACCCTCCGATCGTCGAGCCCCTTGAAACGTCTTATTGCTCTGATTGCGTTGAAAAAACTCACGTTTTTCCGCGTTTAAACACTAATTTCTGTGACAAGTTACACTTTAACAATGAAATTGACTAGACCTTTGGAATGCTGAGATTTTGGCGCAGTTTTTACTGTTCTAGCATCTTGAAAAAA
>CM019180.2:7976366-8253358 GCA_009739505.2 Apolygus lucorum
TTCATCATCATTTAGGTTTGACAAGAATTACATTGCTAATTTTTAATTGCTAATTTAATAATTAATAATTTTAAATTATTAAAATTGCTTAATTTTTCATTTCATACAATCATTGAGTTTGCAAGAAATTACATGAAAAAGCCAATCGGAGACGAACGGTAATATCCAGTTGCCCTTACAAGTGGTTGTTGTCCAATTGCCAGTAGTTCAATGTTCAATCGACAACTGGCACCACATAGAAACGTTTGAAACCCAGTATATTATTGAAAATACCTCGAATTTTTCATACATCGAGACATAACTAAAATTTAGTTATGTGATGATAACATTTAATGTTATCAATTAATTACTTAGATGCGGCCGGTAACGCACCAAGGAGAAAAAATGTGTGTTATACAAGGTGATTTGTTGTGATGAGGTTGGAGACAAGCAATCATGAAACGCGATCTGTTGCACTCATCTAGACTACGTCCTGGAGCTCCACCAATCAGAAAGCTTCTAGGGCTCCCAGCTTCAGGTTCAGCCCAGTGCCTCGCTGTCTATCGCCGCCCGCTCAACCCGCTGATCGTCAAACCCCTTGAAACGTCTTATAGCTCTGATTGCGTTGAAAAAACTCACGTTTTTCCGCGTTTAAACACTAATTTCTGTGACAAGTTACACTTCAACAATGAAATTGACTAGACCTTTGGAACGCCGAGATTTTGGCGCAGTTTTTGACTGTTCTAGCATCTTGAAAAAAAAACGTCTGCCAAGTTGGGTGGGCAGTATAGCTTCCTCACTCATTGTAACATGGACGTATAGAATCAGTTTGGCGAAAAACAGGAGAGGAAATGGCCTTGGAGCTCACTCAGCTGATCAGTGACCACTCAGGCACCTTCAGCATTCTCCATTGACCCTGCCTCTCAAATTTCAGCTTCCTGCGTTCAACAGGAGAGAAAATGGCCTTGGAGCTCACTCAGCTGATCCGAAGGTGCTGAAATTGATAGGGGACCGTCTAGGACCTAACCCGCACAATCCCTGAAAATTTCATCAAAATCGGACCACAGGTTAGTATAGTTTTGCCCGGGACAAGGATTGACCACAGACAGACCGACAGACCGACAGACAGACAGACAGACAGACACGGAACCAAAATTGTTCGGGAAGCTCTAAAACGCAAAAAGCAAGTGGAAATTTTGATTTTGGAGGACATTTTTTTTTTCACTTCTTTCACGAATACAAAGCTTCCCTACCTCGGTAGTGAGGAAGCAATATTGGTTCTCATAGTTTAATTTCCGATTGAAAAAAGGTTTCCCAAATTAGGTAAAATTTCCTTTTTTGAGGGGTTTTCATGCCTCCAAGAAAAAGGACTCAAAGAAAAGGTCAGGCATCTAACCGACAGGAAATTTATTGCTCTTTTCAAAGGTATCCTTAAATTTGAATTTACACAGCAAATTAAGAGAGTTATGACCAATTTAGTAACTTAAGGTCAAAATCACAAAAATCTGAAAATTGAAAAAAAATAATAATACCTAATAATAAAACTAAGGGGTTAAAAAAATTGCTAGGAGACTTTTTTTGCAAATTAGTTGCAGAATCGACTTCCGCAGTATGGCAGATCTGTTTGGCGTACATCCTCTAGACCATCAAGGTATAGGTCTACCACAGAAACTTTTCATCCGTGTGGCACCCCCTAGGTGGCGGATCCGCGAACTATAAACGATCGAGTCAACCTTCCATGGTGAAACCTTGACACGGAAATTGGAGCCGTGAGAAATTCGATGTTCGTGTAGTGCCACAAAATTTCAATTTCGGAAATGCACGAATTTCAAGCTGCAGTAGGAGGACATTCAAGTCTCTTTTTAGGGGAGAAATTCCCGAAACACTATCGTAGGCCCGGGAATCTGCTTGATGATAAGAGATAAGTAGTTCTACTTTCTCCACAAGAATGCGCCAAAGGGATGCAAAGTTTCTGTGGCAGACCTATAGTCAAATCATTAGCTCCGGAGTCGATAAGCCCCCAGAGCTACCTGATCCCGTTTCAAGCTAGTTACAAAACAGACTTAAGCAGGGGTGTCCTAACAGAGGTATTTGACAGCGTTTTTTAGTGCGACCTACCACATAAGGTGGGGGGAGTTCTTGCACCTTTCGTCAGAACTCCATCGAAACTTCCCCCATGCGGGATTTTCCCCCACCTACCCAATCGGTAGATGAATAATAAGATGTGTTGGTTTTCACTGAAGATACGACGAAGAACCAACGAAGTACACAAGCTAAAGAAAATAGGCAGGAAAGCAACTAAAAACGCACGCACACTTAAAATGATCCTCATGAGGTGTTGAATGTCCCAAAACAAAGAAACCTCAAATAAAAAACTTAAAAAAAAACAGAAAAGCAATTTATTAATTTGAAAACACAGATTACTCTTTTGATTTTGAGAGCCAACAATACTTATCAATGGCTGGGATGAACATCTTGTTGTACACAATGCCCCTCATTGTAGAGAAATCCTGACAAGACCTAGTAATCATGACGTTGACTCGTTATCTTATAATTAATTCTATCCATTTTCAGGTATAATTCCGTCATGTTTTGAGAAAAACGGAGGTTATCAAAATTCGTTGAATTTTGTCGTTATCAAAAGGTTGAATAATTAAAAACTAGGACTCTTGGAGCGCTAGATTCGAGTGGCTGCCATACTTATATAAGCATCTGTCAATATTCCCTATTCTATCAAGTGCCTTAGAAAGACCTCTTCTTTCACAAAGTGGGGGAGTGTTGTGGGCGTTTCCCGAGCGATTTCTGCCGGGTCAAAGGTACCCATAACAAAATGTCGAATTCTGACATTTCAGAATAATTCTGACACAGCAGAGCATTCACAGAATATGCTGTTTGTAGCAGAGTCGACATTCAACTGCCCTGGTCTGGCCCTTTTTATTGAGATGGTATCTCAAGGAGCAGTGGCCAGATAGGCCTGTGAGGAGGCCTGCAATACTGCGATATCTTCCCACCTCAATCTAGCAAAGCTTTTGCTCTTTTATTGGAAATGGCGAGCACCTGCTCGGCTTGCCTGTGCTCTGGTGTATCGTGCCAGTGTGCAGCTCTTTTATTTTCCTCCCTATAGAGTAAGGAAGCTCTTAGTATCCCCTTTTTTAGCGGTTCAGAGAAAATTTATAGGGACTCGGATCCCCATTTGGCAAGGCTTCTCAATGGCCTTCAACTCCCTTATGACCTGGGATTCAGAGCAAATCCTGCTTACAGCCCCAGCCTAAAGGGAGTCTAGCAATCCAAGGTTAGCCTTGAAATTATTAAAGAGTTTTTGCACGCCACTACCGGGTCCCGTGGAACCTCTTCACAAAGCTCAGGGTCCGTGGGGCCCAGTGAAGTCGCCTCCCCTCAACAGTGGACGGCGATAAAAGGGTTCCCCTGACAGTCCACTGTTTCAAGAGGAGGCAAAAGTACCTCCCCCCTCTCAGTCTATTTTTACCTGGGCCTTTCAACTGGGTAGCATCATTGTTGCGTGTGCTAGTCTCCTCTTAACACCTTGAACGCAGGGGAAAATACGCGTTGGTCCACTGTGGGGGGAGACATTTTGATGACTACTCATGACCTTCAACATCGACCGATTCATCTCCCGATTGAACCATTCGTCTCATAAATAGTTCATCTATCACGAAAAACAGCTAGAAAATAGCGGTAACTGAGAACAAAAGAATAAGAGCAGATATTCTCAAACCCTTTGCGAGAGGTGTTTGCGTGACATTGACACGGCCAGCCACAGGGACCCTGGGATTTGCGTGACATAGACGTGATTCACGTCCAACGTGTTAACTGGGCTCGTCTAATTTTGTCAGCAAAAACTCTCTAATGATCACGCTGCAATGGCGTTTTGGGCTGCCTGGCTTCCAGACATTATGGAAATTCTCGGACCCTCTCGTGTATTCTTGTGATTTTTGTGCTCATATTTATGAGGCGCAGGTTTCAGCTTGATAACTAGAGACTAGAAATCTTGGAACAACAATAAACGCCGATGCATATGGTGAAACCCTCAAAAAACTTCGAAGAGCAACACAGAATCGTAGGAGGGGGATATTGGCACCACTGGATGACACCACCCGCTCTCATGTTACAAACAAAACTTCGGACCTTTTGAAACTGTTCGGATGGGAGGTTGTGACCCTCCCACCTTATAGTCTGGATTTAGCACTGAGCGAACGCCAACTTGTCACCTTATTGGTCAACCCTGGCTATAACGAGGAGGTCAAGGAGGAAATGCAATGCTGGTCGAGAGAGCAGGCAGAAGCATTTTATGACATCGAAGCTTGTGGAGACATTTGAAGTGGGGGACCTTATTTATTTAGAGACCCTCATAAGTGAAGAACAAGGATACTATATTGTTAATACATCTACATCCGTTTCATTGGGGTTAAATCTGAACACGGTAATTAATCTCAAATAAATTATGATCTAATAGAAGTAATAATACCAACAGTTAATTTTTGAATTTTATTGGAATCATCAATTAGCGAAAAGTTGTATTAGCAAAGATACGGGAAGTGAATTTTGTAAGATCTATCTCCAACCAGTATTAAGCCAAAATAAATTATGAGGTTAAATTTTGGCTGTCGATCATTTCTTTCAATAGTGTTATGTTAAATCTACTTTTGTTGAGTAATGTTTTATAATTTGGATACTCTCAGTAAGTTGTTATGTGGGTTCGTACTGGTAAGAAACTACTGAAATTTAATTTTCTACGAGTTCATTTTTTTGTGTTTGAATGACACGTGATGAGATGAAGCAACACGAAAGTCCAACGCTGAAGCTAACCAGTGTGCGTTAGGTTATATTGTTAAGAGCCATGGCAGGAAAGTAATTTCATCGAACTTTTTGGTACTTAGATGAATTCATGCCAAAGCTCTCACATGTTGATGTTAGGAGTGCAATTAGTAGAAAGCAGTGCTAAGCAGCGTGAAGGTTATATCACTGTTACACTTGGGTTCAAGTGAAGCAAACGCCATTTCTGGTTACAATGAATTTGTATGAGCAACGAGGAATGCAACCAAGGTTTTTCACTCAGAAGAGAGGCGTTTACACAGCAACAATCACTCTCTTGGTTGGAGAACAACCAAGAACTCTTCAATGATTCAGAATGGCGTTTGTCCCACTACAAATAGAACACACGAAGCAATAATGGTGCAGCCTCGAAGAGTCATCATTGACAAGCCCAAAAACCACGAAAAACATCAAAAAGTGCGTAAGATGCAAGTGCTCGCTTACCTTTCGTCAGTTGGGTTGAGGGAAGACGTGGAATTCTTCGGCCTCCTCAGTTTGACAGCCGCTATTTCTTCTCTAAATGGTGGTGAAAAGAACATGCAAGAAGGGAGAAAAATAAAGAGGAATCAGTAATGTAAACAAAATTTGTTCCCAAGACTTGGCTCCTCACGTGAATTATTTTTTTTAAACAGGGTGCGGGATGCTATTTACATTAAAAAAGGGGTACCTACAATTGTGAGGTATTACAAAGGGCCTTTGCAGAGATTGATTGTGGTTCACCAAAGGTTTATGGAAAGTAGAAGTTGAGGTTTTTACAAAAACATTTACCAAGTGGAACTTCTCTCAAAGATTTGAATCTAGTGTGCTTCTTATATTAAGGGTTTATATCGCTATCTGTTTGAATCTCCCGCCTGTTACCGATTGGCCTGATTTAAAGTTGCTGCTCTTAAGTTCATGCGCCCGCCACTAGAGGCCAGACCACCGTCTATAGCTCTACCTGAGAAACTTCGCATCCGTGTGGCGCCCCCTAGGTGAGGGATCCGTGAACTAACAATCTAGTCAACCTTCAATGGTGACAACTTGACAGGGAAAATGGTGTTGTGAGAAATTTGCAGTTTTTGCAGTGGCTGCACTGTGAACTAAAGGGCGTCTCCGTTACTCTGTTATTGTTTATACCTGTTTCCTGTTTTTATTTCTTATTCTTTCCTGGTACCTAATCGGTCATATATGATTTTTGTAGCAATTAAGTAGATAGAAGAATCAATTTTAAACAAAATTTGAACTTTATCTAAAGGTAATGAATTATAGGTAGGTACTTTTTTCGTTCTCAGATATTTTTGGTTTGTGATGGGTAGTATTCGGCAATCAAAACATAAATACGTAGAATCAGTTTTAAACAAAATTTGAATTTTATCTGATAATGCATCAAGAAAATCGTGCAGAAATCCTCACACAGTACAGGAGGAGAGCGCTTTCGATTTAAGGACATCATCTTCAGGCCGTCGAGAGAGTACTAAAGTTTGTCAGTCAGTCGTTCTATTTATATAGTCTGGGTGAAAGGGAGGCGAAAGGATCAGAAAGGAAAGGGACCACGTGGTGAATGGTTGTTTGTCTGTCATGTCAAGTGAAAGGGAGAGATAAAACTAATCCTATTAGCTAATTGTACATTCACCACATGGTGGCCACGTAGTAACCACGTGGTCTTCCAGTCTAAAAAAAAAAAAAAAATAATAGATAGTACTTAAGTTAGAAGTAGATACAGATATAAGTAAATAATTTAGCAGCAAATTAGTTTTGTAAGCTAGTTTATAATATATTCATAGTTTAGAATAGAAGACCACGTGGCCACCATGTGGTGAATGTACAATTAGCTAATAGGATTAGTTTTATCTCTCCCTTTCACTTAACATGACAGACAAACAACCTTTCACCTCGTGGTCTCGTTACCACATGGCCCCCTTTCCTTTCCTTTCACCTCCCTTTTACCCAGAATATATAAATAGAACGACGGACTGACAAACTTTAGTACTCTCTCGACGGCCTGAAGATGATGTCCTTACATCGAAAGCGCTCGCCTCCTGCACTTGAACTTGCTGGTTACGACGGATTCTCCAATACGGTACGTAGATAATAATTGAAGCCTCCAAAGGCTTTTTTAAAAATCTAACGAATAGTTCAAGTTTTCTCAGCCTAACTATTTGATTTTCACTTGAAGCACCAGGCTTGACATCCGATGTGTAGATGTACATATATAGTACTAAAGGAACGAGTGAAACCACAATCAAACAATCCAAAGAACCTGCTGTGGATCCTCCTTCCCAGGTTGTGACCTCTGATCAAAAGTTATCGAATAAAGTTTACTTCATCAAGTGAATACCTCGTTTCATTTCTCGCGGCTTTAGAAAATATATTTTAGTGTAGTTAAATAACAATTTCCAACATGTTTTGCACGGAGTGAGCAAACAATGTTGAAATCCTCAGACGCATGGATAAGGAGATGGAGTTGATGAGCACAGTAGAAAGGCGCAAGTTGCAATACTCTGGCCATATGATGCGAAATGAGAAGTACTCTCTTCTGCATAATATATTGCAAGGCAGAATTGATGGGAGTCGTGAACCTGGTCGGTGACGAATATCTTGGTTTAATAACCTTCGTCGGTGGTTCGGGGAGTCATCATCTTCATTGTTCCGGAAGGCTGTAGATAAGATAATGATTTCAGGGATGATAGCCAACGTTTGTCGCAGACAGGGCACTTGAAGAAGAAGAAGAACATATTTTGCAACAAGGATGGGTAGGAAGTTATCACAACATAACAGAGAAGAAAGCTGACGTCAAAATGGGTGGCAAATGTGGATGGGTGGATACAATATCGCAACAGTGGTGCTCGATGCCAGTCTGAGGTACTACAGCTTGATCGGTTTCAAATGCCAAATTATCCTTGAGGTTCAACTTTCCAACCCAGTGAAGATCAACACTGGTATGAAACATGGCTGTGAGCTTTCGCCAACTCTGAGGTGTTGGACAGCGTCATAAGAAGTTCCCTTGAGGAAAGGCGTCCAGTGGGGCATACCGGGGAGCCTGGAGTACCTTGACTTTGTGGATGAGTTTAAAAACCCTCCTCTAAAATCGATACACTGACTCCCTAAAACTCACTGCCTCGAGTCGAATTGCAAGCCGTAAGGGCCTGCCAATCTCGCCAAGACTAAAGAAAAGCAAATCAATATGCATGGAACGCTCTCGCTCTAGAACGGGTGGAATCCATCGTATATCCCAGGAGTCTTGTCACGCAGGATGGTGGAGCGGATGACGACGTGAGGAGTAGATGTAGGTGAAGTAGTGGGCTTTTGTTTAGCGATATTGCACATGAAAAAAGCAACATTTCCTGACAAACAAAGCTCTTCAACACCGAAGACAAATCCATCTTGCTTTATGGCAGTGAGTAATGGAAATTAACCCAGACCATCACCCTTCGACTGCAAACCTTGTGGCTTGCAAAGAATCCCATGGATTTGATGGCCCCCAGCATTTAGCGTTTGATGATTACTGATGAACCCAATGAAGCCTAATGGTGCCCAAGAGATGACTACCATGCAGTGGAATCCCCAGGAAGAAGGTAAAAAAAAAGATCTGCCTTAAATGAACTCCTGCAGGTGTGCAAATCCTAGAGATAAACCAAAGAGTGGCAGCCAGCTGATCTGAATGGAAAACCTTTGTATCTGCCCTATGATCCCAAAGGAGTTGAACGGTTTGAAGAAGAAGAAGAAGCATGGATAGGTGAATACGATATCGTGACAGTTGGGCAGCTCAATGCCTGAGGTACACAAATTGATCAGATGGTGAGGGTAGGAGCTTCGCTATTCCCTTTTCTTTATAAATGGTGGTTCGTTCTTACTTGGTAACTACCATACTCAAGACTTGATGAACTTGAAAGATTTTACTTTGAAATCATAGAAATACGAATTATTATACAATTAGATTCACCCAGTAAAACTGAGAAAGAAGGAATTCTTTCTCCATAGTTTATTGTTGACTAGAAAATCAAAAAACTCGATTCCTGCTTTCTCGTGTAATACCCTGTAGCTAGCCTATACGTCAGAAAACTCAACCGATGGAGTTTATTCACCTTATCTCCCAAAGACGCTAGTAAGTACAAAAATAGTTTTCCCCGAACATGTGCTAAACTGTAAAATGGGTGGCTTGGTATCCCGGCGTCACAATGAAATAAGAGATGTATTTGGGGAACTCATGAGTTGCGCATGGGGGAATTGTATAAAAGAGCCTCTAATAAAGGAAGCGACGGCCTCAAGTCCTGCTTTGCGAGGAGACCTTGCATGCCGGGGGGTTTGGGAGGCACAGAGGGATGCGTTATTTGACATCCGTGTTGTTCACACCGACGCTCCCTCTTATGTCTCCCGCCCCGCCCCGGCAGTGCTGTCCTCTGCTGAGCAGGAAAAGAGAAGAAAATACGCCGGCGCATGCGAAGAGCGCCACGCTACATTTACCCCATTGGTGTGCTCTGTAGATGGGATGTGGGCTCTACAAGCGATAGCCTTCATCAAAATTCTGGCGGAGAGGCTCTCTGAAATTTGGGCAAGACAACAAAGCAAAGTGCGTGAATGGCTCCGTGCTCGTCTGGCCTTCGCTGTACTACGAGCAAGCAGCTTATGTTCAGAGGCGCTCGGAAACGTTGGAGATCTGCCGACAACCTGTTAGGATTCGATGGGGGTGCACCGTCCAGCTTGGCTTGGACCCATCCTGAGCAAGTCTTTCTTTGAAAATATTCTTCATATCCGGCTCTCTCTTTTTTAAATCATCTCTCACGCGGCTCCTGTTTTGTTTTTCCCCAAGTTGTTTAAAATATATATATTTGAAAATTAAAATAAAATAAAAATTAATGAACATGCGGTTCTTTTGCCACTGATTTGGTTATCGTCTGATGCCGCAAGGAGCACTACGCACAATTCGATTTTCGACGATTCGTCGGGGGAAAATGTGGGAGCCCCGCGAGTTTACGACGATTCGACGATCGAATCAGACCGTGAATACCCCTATAGAAGATATCGAGATAGAGGTTGATGTATTGGATGGATTGAAGGAGAGCTGAAAACAAACCATGGAAGTGGCCAGTTGAGTACCTCTCATTTCCTCATATACCTACTCGTCGCCATAAATGTTAGGAATTATTATTCAACGAGATAAAAATATACCTACCAGAGCCGGGAGAAACGAAACGAGTAGGAATTCACAAGATAAACCGAACTTTTCGATGATCTTTCGAAAGGAAAGAGTTTTATCCACAACGAATTACGTCGAGAGTCAGTCCCATAAACCGTCACATACGAATACTGTCACCTTAGTTTCTAAAATATGGCGTGTGAGCTAAGAAACAAGTTAGAAAAACCGAATATTCAAAAACCAAGATGTTATTGAATTAATCATGCAATGTGTGACAAGCCGTTAACGGTGTAATTTGGAAAAAGTGCATCGAATGATAAAAGTGAAGTGAACCAGTACTTAGTCGAAGAATGTAGGTGAAACTTTAATTTTCGAAAGTTTTTATTACATTTTATCATTAGGTACCATTTTAATACGACCTCGCATTTGTCATGGATTAGACTGTTTGTTCTGTCAAATTTAGGTAGTTATTCTAAAAACTGAATGATTTGTGTTAAAATAAATTTTGTTGAAATGGAATTCATACTTGAGGTGCTGCTGTATTTCGTGGTAGTTGACGTAGTGGCTGAACCTTGAAGGATCCGTAATCCCAACGCGGCTGCCTGGTCGGTTCATCGTCACTGCATTGTCCAGATCTCCATTTTCGAGCCGCTGTGAGCAACAAGAGATGATGATTAGAGATGATTGTATAGATAGATCGATTATTGCACAAGTAGCAACTTTTTTTGGTTCAGGGCTAAAATAATGGGACATCTATCCATGTATGGCAAGGAGGTCGGCTTTTTCAGTGGCGTCTAATCCCTTATGCCCAGGGCATGGAATAAGTATTAGGAAAAGTCACTCTATAGGGGGATCTGAATGAAAGAATGAAAATGGACTTTTATTTCTGACAAAAAATAATATCAGATACTTCTCTAGATGCTAATAATACATTATACAATTTAGATTCACAAAATCCAAACACGGAATGGCTCAATTGGCCGTCATCCGGGTTGGCAGGCGTTGCTACCACAAATGGCTATGATGAAATTTAATTTATATGATTTTTTTAAAATTAATTAATTATTTTTTTATTTAGGTTTATGGATATTTATACAAATTTCTAATTAGTTTACTGTTGGGAGAGCTTATATTAATAGTTGAATTGCTGCACTAGTTGGAATCGAAAACTCCACGCCTCACGACAAAAACCGGCTATCTGGACGAAGTTTGGCTGCGCAAGTCTCCTCGTGAACTCTTCTCGTGACATCTGACCCACCCCACTCCATTTTTTCCGGATTGCATTTAAAATTGGGTATTTTGCCAGAAAGTGGAAGATGTCTTCCACCTCGTTCAAATTGCGGAGTGAGCAGCGATGGGCAAGCGGTGAACGCCAGGGCTGGAAATTCAAATATATGTATCAGGCCTCCTCTCGCCTTGAACACTAATCTGGTCAGCTTAACTTCCCGGTAATGACAGTGGGACTGCGAGGCCTCAATCCTAGCTCTCAAGTCCTCCCTCTCCCTAAGCTGCAGTATCTCGAACATCCGCTCCCATTGGCTCCTCCAAACCCGCCTATTCTCTGCGCTAAGCTCGATCCCCACCTGAGTGGCCAGCTGTTGCCAGTCTATAAACCAAGAGGTTTGCCGTCTGATGACCTCTTCCGCCATCACATCAATGTTGTACCTGTGACCTGTTTTTTTCCTTTTTCAATAGTTGCCGTTTTGTGAACACCTACACCAAGCCGTGAGCTGGCGCCTGGTGGTTTAAGGCGTTCACCAGCTTGGCCTCCCATCCATTGTACAAACCTTCAGAGTTCTCACTTCAACATACACCTACCTCAATCACTGTTCTGTTCTACCAGACCGAAGTGGACTATACTTTCCTTACCTCTACCTGAGGGGATAAACGATCGTGAGATGCCGACCATCTACTCCTCTCCTATCTCGCCCACCTTCTTTAGAGTAGATTTGAGACAATTCAATCAGAAGTCAAAGTAAATTCATTCAACATCCCGCAACCTTACAAACTCCCATTCTCGCCAAATGTTAGATCCTACTAACTAGATTGCTAGTAAGAGCAAACGATAAGAGAGGATCGCACATGTTGCATTACATGAACTGAACTAAATTAATTTCAAGAAACCTCAGGGGGCAAATCAAGGTCAGGAATGGATGTGACGTCAGAACAGTACAGATACCATATCTATCGACGTTATGGAAAAAGAAATAACCAAACTACACCCCAACGTCCCTACAAGGACTCACCCAACTGATTAAACACCCCAAGACTCAGCCTGGAGTATTGTGTTGAACGGTTCCGGGCTGAGTTCTAAGGTGGGAGAAAAGGACAACCTAAACCATAACATAAACATAACCTGAAGAAACGGACCCTTCCAGGTATCTTACAAGATCCAACTCCGCCTGTGGATCCTGAAGACTTTCTCACCTGCCTGCCGAAAAAAATAAATAAATAAAATCCTCACAGGGTGACACTTTGAACTATCACTGTTTTTTGCTCTGTCTGTCCTCATTTCGACAACAACTACGTAAGGACAACAAACTACATGATCATACAAGCCCAAACCTGCATCTCAGCATCATAGCAATATAATCGTACGCGATCATTACCTGCTTCAAGTGGTGTTCGTATCTTTCTTCAGCGTCGTCCAGAGGATACAGGCCCCTCCTCTCTTGGTGCCGACGCTGATGCTCCGCTCTAAGTTGGTTGATCCTTTCGGTTCGAGAAGGTTCGTCCAGACGACCGTATTTATCAGCCTCTTCTTGAACAGCTCTGAGTTCTGCAGCTTCTCTCAAGTCCCGGTGGTTCATGGAATGGGAGTCTTTCTGAAGGGCGTGCTCTTTGGTAAGGGAGTGTGGCTGTTGGTGATGTTGCATTTGCTGCTGTTGAAGTTCAAATCAATCAAATTAAAATAAATTCACAATTTTAGTCTACTAGTAATTTAAGTACACTCGTGTGCCATAATTTTCATTAAATTTCATAAGAAGACTGGATTCCCGCTATACATTGTAGAAACTTCATACCGTAAGTAGATCACAAAACAGGGAATTTTCTTCATTTTTATATTATTAAGTAGGTACATAAACATATATTGGTGTTTGGCTTCTGTCTGATATTTGGATAGAATATGCCGGTGGTAACTTCAATGTTAAATGAATTGAGGTAGGTACCCAATACCAGGTATAGAAATTCACTATAGAGTTGCTGACTAATTTCTGTCAAGAGATCATCTCTGAACAAGCACTCTGAACAGCATTCTGAACAACACTGCCAGTATTCAAGATTGTGTTTCTGACTGATTTATTAGAGTTTGTAGCAACATGATCGTGGAAAAACAAATCAAAAAAAAAAAAAATAAAATAAAATAAATAAATAAAATTAGTATAAATTAAAAAAAATCAATTATAAATCAGTATATCAGAAACAGATATCGTAATTTCGTAAAAAAGTCAATTTTTCTGATTCACCAGACTTCTGGAAGAGATGGAAGCTCCTATTTTTATAGTGGGTGAGTTTATTTTGCTTCAAGAGATTTTGTTCCATAACTACATATAAACCACAAAGAGTAAGGATCAGCAAAATGTCGGTTCTAAACTGGATTGATTGATGAAGCGAATGGAAGTGAAAAGTCCATGAGGCAACTGGCAAAATCCACAGCCTGGTGGCAAGCACGAGAGGCTGGGTTGTGTAGTTTTGGAATCATCGTCACTCACCTGTTGCTGGTATTCACTTTGCTTTTGCATCAGTCTTCTGTATTGCTCCTGTATTCTCTGTTGTTCTTCTCGCGCCGCCTTCCGCGCTGCTTCCCGCTCGTCCTCCACGGGGGTTCCGTTAGCCACGTGACCATTGCCTGTCACTGGAGCTCCGACTTCCTTTCGATGCTTCCCAAACCTAAGCGAAACAAGTAGTGCAATTACAACATTCTATTGAAGAATGGTTCCCAGCTTTACACTACTGTCCTTACCAAGGAAACTGAGGAAACGACTATTTGGATTTTTGTAGAAAATTACACATGCACGAGTTTCAGCAATTCCATCGAGTCAAAACAGCCCATCCGGCTATGATGGGGCTATGATTCCTTGGGTTGAAGGGGTAGAGAGAAAGTGAAGAGCTCAAAATGAGATGACGACCTGATTGAAACATTGCTAGGAGCTTCCGTGTTTCAATTTGACATTGTTAAGTGTAACCAAAACTTTCCAAAAAGTTCAGATAGAGCCCATCAAGTCGCTCTGGAGTCACTAACTTCCGTGAAAATAGGAAGCACTTCGATCAATACACTGAGAAACACAGCCCGAGAAAAATTCTATATTGAAACTAGCATGTAGGAGTACATCAAGTTTGAGAGAAAGATTTGGCCTACATAAAATATGAAGAATACTTGGTTAGCCTGCCTACTGAGGCAGAGCAAACCAGAGCGCCTGGTGGGCCTGCGTGAGAGAATCCCCTCGCTCAACTGTATCTGGCTGACTAGAGCCTCGGCCAGTATTGCAGGAAGAGACTGGAGTCTCAATGTGGCAAATAGCGGTCGACAAGAAGTCCCAGGGTCTCTCAGACTCAGGATCTGGATAACAGCCTTCTGGAGTCGAGGAACCTCACTGCATCTCTCGAATTTCCCCTACAGCTTGACACCGTATTCTGGACTCGAAGAGTGCAAAGTACACTCTCCTCATCACAGTGCTCCTCACAGACAAGGAGTTGGTGAGGGCTCTTTAATGGTAGTTCCAGGTGAGGGATTCATCCAGTCTCAATCCAAGCACTATGACCTGGGGGTCTCCAGCTCCACGTGATACAAACGTAATATTCTGGGTTTTTGTCGGAGCTGAGGACTAGCCTGTTTTTGCTGCACCACTGCGAAACCAAATCCTTCGCGATGGTGCAAGCCAGATGGAAAGCATTCTCTAACTAGGAAATGGTAGGGGCCGAAATGAAGAATTAAGTAACAACATCGTTAACAGGAGTTTTACCTGAACATGGACCCTATCCCTTTGAGCAGGCCAGCTTTCTTCTTCCCTTTGCTGGATTTGCTGTCCAAGGAAGTGTTCAAGGAAGGCTGTCGACCTAGAGGGCTTTCACCGTCATCCTCAGCCACTATAACAACGAAACATTATGAGATTGTGTTTCCCCATAACATCAGAAGTTACTAAGAAATGTATGAGTATGCAAGGACAACTTACAGGGATCGAGTCTATCTACGGCAGCTCTAAAGCTCTCGTTACACCCTCTCCCTCGAACAATCCGCGAGCCAGACTGTGAGCGGAATGAACCTTCTTCGTTTTCACACATCTGCATCTAAAAATAACCAAAGAAAAATTATGCAAATAAACGAAACCACCAGCTTAGAAAGCAGCTTTAACACAAATTTGAAGTAACAGGAGAGCCACAAACCATACCAGACTAACAAGAAACTCACCTCTTGGACCATAGTTTGAAGCGATTCGAGACTAGAAGACTTTTTCATACCAAGAGAAGGACCAAGTTGTACTTTTAAATCGTTATTATCTGAAAAAATTTAAAAAAAATTGAAGTTTCGTTTCGATGAAAAACAAAAGTTGTATAAATTCATAATCTTGAATAAACAAATTACGAAGAAATGATACGACTAGTTTCAACTTTTTTATACTGATAATACGACCTCCATGCTAGATCATTGAAAAAATTAGACCAAATCAAGTAAGGAAAAGGAACAAGATCATGCAGGGTTAGGTCGTTCCAAGGTTGTCTCATAAAGTTGGGAAAAACGTAATATAAAATACACTCGTAATTTACGACTCTTAGTATTGAGTCAAGTCCTGCAGTATCCCAACTCCACGGCTTTTATGGAGACTTTATCCACGAACTATCGCTGGTGTATGAACTTCCTGCCCGTTTCTAGCCGTGAGGATCAAAGGTGCACGTTCACTGCTAGTTCTAAAGCCCACCCACAGAGGCCTGTACAGCTGCCCTGTTCATGCCCCGATTACCGAACCAATTTGGATCCTAGACAGTGATGTCAGGTGAGAATATTCGTCAGGCAAACAGCTCAGAAGAATAAAAAATAATGAAAAACGCAGCAAATTATTACACAAAGGTTTTTTTCTGTATAGATCAAGCGCCAGCAAACAACACAGCTTTGCCATTGATCGAATTTATTTAGATGAAATAAACGCCTCATACTCCATTCGAAGAAATAAATAATTCATCCACTACGAAATTTGATTACTGGTTGCTAAGGAAGCCTAAACCACGGCGTAGTATCCATGGCTCATTTCCCAATTTTCTCTACTTTCAAGGCCACGAAACAGCTCCTCGATTGTTTGCCTTGGCTGATGCTGTTATAGTAGGGGTATAGCAGTACTAGACCCCGCACTGACCTCCCGCCTACCGGCTGATCGTCGCCTGTTATCCAATACAGTCTCGCAAAATCCTTTTTTTTTAACTGTTTGCCTAGCATTCGCGTATCATCCGCGATCGTTCTCTGGTGTGTTGCGCGCTAGTATCCAAGGCAAGATTCGTACTTATTCCATTCTCCTATTTCATCTAACTTTCTTGGTTATGAAATAGTCCCTAAATGTAATAAACATTTTCCAAAGTCGGCTAAATATTAAGTACTTACGAAAAATAGAAATATAGGAGAATCTCAACAAAAATTAATTTATTCATTTTGCATACATTTAGTAAGGCAAACAGTGCTTGCTATGTTTGCCTGGAGGAGACGCCACTGATCCTAGACAAACCGGAATGTAAGAACCAGTACGAGTATATTTAAGTACAATTAAAGAACATTATAAGTACGGCATTAGTCCACTTCCCCGAAAGTACAAAATCAGAGCGGCGCTGTTTTCACCCCCAGTTTCCCTTTTCCGCCATCTTAGTTTACTCCAGTCTACGATGTACAATGGCTCTCCCCATTCTACATTGTGCCCTTTTATAATTCAAGTATCGAACCGTTTCTGTACAATACAGACCCTTTCAAGATCACTTTTGTATAGTTCTTTTACCTTATCCCGAGGTATTATAATTTGGTGCCGAACCCCAGGAAATTTGAGTGCTCGCGATTTGAGTGCTGAGAAATTTCTTGAGCTCTCCCCGTTTTAACAGCTGGGTCCTATTTTACCTATCTAAAATTTTCTATCTTTATAAAATTAAATACGCAATTTTCAATTTTTAGCAAGAAAGTAAATTGTATCCAAGTTTGCAACAGGTCTAAAATATCACCTGTTGCTAAATGGTGATAATTTAGTAGTTGTAACAAAATTCAAATAAAATGAAATGTAAACGCGAAAGCTTTATTATGTTCTAGTGTTTCAGTCATATTACCCGCAGTAAGATGTAAAGCATAAAAAAACGGCATCAACTTCATCCGATTAGAATTCTCCACATTCCTGCTCATCTCTTGTGTCGTGGGGTTGGGTTACTGCTGGATGAGACACAACACTTCGTTTTCTAATAAATTGATGTTTTAGTCGGTACAAAAAAAAGTAGAAAATATATTCGTAAGGATACGGATTTCTTGTTGGACCTTATATAATATCTAATAATAGTAGAAACAGCGAAAATTACTCAATTTATTTAAATACGTAAAACACATTCCGTAAGACCGAGAAAACGCCTCATTTCAATGAATATTGGGTTATTGTTATGCTGGGTTATTCGAACAATCGCAAATTCTTTTCTTTTTTTAAATCCGTGATGGCAGTTGAAGCACTAAGCGTAGAGGCCCTTGGATTCATACTTCAAACATCAGAACGATAGGGAAATTTGATCTATAATAGCAGAAGAGTTGTCAGCAACACAACTGATTGACACATTTTGAAGCACTCTTTCCTGAAAAGTTTCGATTTGCTGGAACCAAGTTGATGGAAACGTCAACTTATCTTCATGATGTTAGGAACATAATTGGTATCACAATAGGGAATTCGCCTCACATTTTTTTTCAATTTGTTTTTTCAAAAGAGAGTTCATTGCTATGGAAGAAAACCATAGTGCGCTGCTCGAAAAACCATCCAAGGAATTTAGAGAATTTAAGGAAGATGGAAATTTTAAATGTAGTGGCAATCTGTATAAGGGGGCAGCCATGTTGTGACGTGTCTGGCTTCCTAACCGATCTGACTTCATGGGGGGATCTGTGCCCCTTATGACAGTAGTGCTACCTCTGGAAGCGTAATGAAACTACAGCTTAACCCTTCAGTAGTTGCGGCTCTTTGACGGGTCATATTTTTCGTGGCGATCTGACAGATCAAATTTGTGGAAACTTAGATTTTGTTCAAATTTGAGTTTCACCACCAGACACTAAGTGCATACATGATTTTAGAGGCAGAAAGTGGCAGAAAACAATCTAAGAAATTAATTTATGGCTAATTTTAAGATTAAAACCTCGAGGAACCAGGACCTTTCTTTCATTTTGATAATTTCCATTTTTTTTTCCTTTTTTATCGTTTTTCTTTTTGGTATTCAACTCTTATAACATAACTAGATATACCTCAATGGTTTTACTATAAAATCAGACTTGAATAGCAATCACATACATATTTTGTATGTGCGCCACAGAACACCTCTCAGAGCAAATGCGCCAAAGAGCGCCACTGACAAACGTCACAGCGAACGATCCAACACTAAACCCTCTCCCTTCGTCCGTCAGGAAGCTACTGTAAAGGACAGCGCAGGCCGCCAACCTTCTCTGTGGAGGAACAAAAAATACCTTCGCGCGATCTGTCAGATCAGCAGCAACTACTGAAGGGTTAAGTGGTCAACACATGAATCCGCGACTGGGGGAGGGAAAACGGCAGAGGGAAAAGTGACCAAAAGGAGCAATTTTTCTTACGCTTTGTTACAATACGATTCTACCTATTAGTTTACCAAGCACTATTAGTATTCATCTTCTCTTATTTAGTTTCTATGTTAGTTATTTTATTATTTTAGTTTCGTTATTTGAATCACATTATTTGAGTGGATCTTTTCGTGAGGTCAAAAGGGCGCCTACAACTCTACCTGCTGTCGTTCTTTGATGCTATTTGCAGAGACTTATTACACTTTTACATTTCGCCAGAGCACAGCTGTGTGAATTCGGTTCATTTTTGCCTCGTTTTGCAGGAGGAACCCCGGGGTGTGATGCGCTCAGCCTTCTTCGATTTTCGTGGTGTTTTTTGGCAGAGGCTTCACTTATTTAGGCATTTTCATCCACGGTAATTTTTCCCTTTGGGTATTACTGGTGTTATACATTATTAGGGACCTATTAGAGGATTTGACTAGAAATCCCAGAATCTAAAATTGAGGCAAATTCCCCATTCAGTAAATAATGATCCTACGAAGCTACCTATTAGAAGCCAACTTTATAGCAATACACTATGATTGTGAAAGGGAAGGATAAACGTACTGTCAGATTTGGCAATAGACTCGGCCGAGTTCACCCGAATGAGTCCTGTGAGGGAACAAATACATATAATTGGTTAGTGAAACATTCAGGGACAGACATATACAGGCACATGCGTTAGACACACGTAACACACAGTTGCAAATAGCTGCCAATTCGTGAATTGACAATGGGGTGTGCGCATGGGTTGGATAAACTGTTCATTGTTATTTTTAATCTAAACGAGACCTCATTCTGAGAATTTTGGTACCAACCGCGACCTTCTGGCGTGTGTAAATCTTTTCCTATGAATTTTTAAAGTTTCGGCCGTTTATGACGTCACAGTGGGCTGGGGGGTCCCGCCCAGGCGAGAGGGGCGCGTGACGTCATAAACGGTCGAAACTTCGAAAAATCATAGAAAAAGATCTACTCATCCAGAAAGAGAACGGCCGGTGTCCAAATTCTCAGGATGAGGTCTACTTTCGATTAAAAATAAAAAAAAAAAAATCAGGCGCACACCCCATTGAGAAGTCAGAGCAATGGATTCTTCTCAATCACTTCCAACACGGTTGGTGCCCTTTGTGCTGGATATTTCTAATCGTTTATTGACAGAAAAGCAAAGCAATTATACTCTGATTGAATTGAAAACAATTCTAGATCACCTAGAGATCTACTGACCTACTGACCATCATCAAGCACGTTACAGGTCTGTGGTAGATTCTCAAGCGCATCAGATGCTGAGCGTATGGAACCACCAGGTTTATCAAGTTAGATTCCATTATTTATGTCATGCACCAAAATTCAAGTTGGATTGATCCCCAAACATTTTTCAGATAGCAGTGGATGGAAATGAGATGGATGCCAAAAGTTTGATGACAAAACATTAGAACAAAGGGCTTAGAACTACTTACAGATAAGAGAGGAATTTCTTACTAGGCAGATGAATGAAAGGGGGTCCATCATTACGCACATCACGAGCCGGAAAAAAGAGAAAGTCCACTCGGGCATCCATCAATACGCACCCGCCAGCCGTCGTAGGACTCCGACCTTACGCACCTCGCTTTATGTGCTTTGTGGGCACTCAAATCCAGTGCAGTCACCAGAACGACCAACTGTTGTGAGTCTAATCGTCTTTTAACAAGGATTTCAACTCTCCCCATCCGAACATTTTTTTTATTTTTCGACGAATTTGTTCAATTTTTTTTTTTAAATCTATAAGGTCATTTATTAAAGGTCAACAGGAGCGACTGACACTCACGTCACACGTACAGCAGATCACATGATTTACTGGATAGAAAATCTCCTTTGGGTTTCGTCTGCTCGGTCTTCCCTCATAGCTTTTTCTGTGCCTTGGGTTCTTCAGTCAATGGGAAGCGGCAGTGGAGCCCCATCTTCCAGCCCCCAAGCGCTCCACGATAGACTTCTCTCTCCAGGCGCAACATTCCTCTCAAAGGTCGTCGGGATTCCCTGAGCCGGATGGAGACGGCTCTGATGACTGCCATCTGTATCTTGACTTTCGCCCATCCTGCCACTACGGACCGGGGTTTACCCCATTTGTCAGAGAGAGTGTCCACCAAATTTTTTTTTCAAAAATTGAAAATTCGCGGTTCGCATGAGGTGATGAGAGGTGTTGAATTTGTTCAAATTCAAGCAGACATATACCCGAAATTGAACTCTCTGGACGACACCCATCACCCACGAGCTAAAGTTCAGAGAACACGGCGTTGGGTAGAGAAGTGGATAAGAAGCAAGAGAGAAATCCTGACGAAATCTTCAAATACAAATAAGTGAAAATTACGACCTAACTTTTAAAATTGATAAGCTGTGACTGACAACTGTCATAACAACGACCTGACAATCATCTTCATCTGATGGAAAACCAAAAATTTTAAACCACACCTGCATAATCGTGCTGTCAGTCCTAAGTCTGTAGGTGGGAAGGAAATTTTGTGGTTTTTGTTGGGTGCGTAACGTAAATTTTCTAGGGGTGCGTATTGAAGCACGGGGTGCGTGTCGGAGTTTTTCGGGCCAGTGTGCGTAACGTTGAACTCCCAAATGAAATATGCTACGTATTTGTGAGCCGAAACTCGACATCTCGCTGATATATCACCGCTGAATCATACTTCACAAGATCAGAGGTTTTCTGCTATAGAGAAGTATGTGGGATCGGGAATGGGGTCATTGAATGTCTTACCTCTTTCCAAAGTGGAAATCGGTTAAAGGAGGACTGAGGCCAAGCCTTATGCTCTCCCCCTCCACTGCAAGCAGCAAAGGAAAAGCTCCTCCGAAGAGGGATTGTTCACACAATCAGCGTCGATGCATAATTGCACCTCCCTGTTACTTCTAACAGGTAGAAGCCGCATGTACTAGCTCATGCTTCCAGACTTAGCGGGTCCGGCGCCCGAGTTTTTGGTAATTCGCAAAACTCACATGCCAGGATCCGAGTGCCAGGTCAGCATGTTGGCCATGGCCCTCGGATCCCTACCCAGTTCTGCAGAACCCGCACTGCAGCCTGGGTTTTGTAAACCGCGAATCCGACCTCAATTGGGGGGCAGACAGGTGGCATTTTGACTTTCGTCGGTGTGCCGGTAGCCTGGGGCTCCCCCAACCCGCGGTACCAATGTAAGGGTAGGGCCGTCAACCAGTGTGCTGGCACGACCTGCGTCCCAGAAGCAATGACTGGTCACAGGCCCGGAACAGATAGGAATGGGGTCAACTGGATTTTCAACTCCTTCTTTGCCCAGCTTTCAGTAACACGTCCTTTAAACCCTGAAGAAGGTAATACCTAGCCTTACCGAAAACTCGGCAAAGAAGGAGTTGAATTCCAGTTGACCCCATTCCCTATCTGTTGACGTAGTGTGTTTTGTTGGGTCGATGTACATAGTTTGCTGGTAGGTACTCTCAAGGGAGACATATCTCCCTACTGAGTTTTAAAGATTTGCCACCCACTGCAGCACCTTGCAAGCGTGAGTGACAATGAATTCAACAATCACGGACTGAAGAACTATTCAAACAAGATAACTGAGAAAGGCAAGATTCAGATCGTATGTTGAGGAATTGCAATGCTTGGACAAATATGTTGCTCTTGTTTCTACGACTTCCAGGATCGAAGTTCTAGATTTCAACACAGAGCATGCTGATGTTTGCACATCTTTCATACGGTGTTCACAATTTCAGCTGGAGTTCTACCAATGTTAGTTTCAATCTATTATTACACCTCGTAGATAAACTCAACTTACGGCCGTCTTTTTTCGCTTTATCCCGCTCCTCTCGAGCTTTCTTATTCCTCTGATAGGTATCTGTGTTTTTGGCGTCGAGGGCAGCGTGCCTCTTCTCCGACATGCTTTGCCGACCGAAAGCGTCCCGGGAGAAGCCGCCTCCATCATCTAACGACAATCTGAAAAACAAAATATTGATTATTGAGCAACCTCCTGATAGAAAGTAGACATACACCTCCATACACAAATGTGTTTACCAGATCGTCAATTATAAGCATAGTCCTGAAAGAATCAATGTGAAATGTTCTGCACAAATTCTGAGGTATTGTGACTTCTGTGAAAGTTCAGTGCTACGAGGGAAACCTTCTCGGTTAGAAAATTTCTGTCGCATCAAAGAGGATCGAAGTCAACCAATCCAAACCCGAAAATGGTAACGAACCCACGAGGAAGACATTTTGCCTATATGTGGATGGTATGATCTGTGACAGTCAATACTTTGTACAGGCTATTGAATCATTGAGTTAATTGTTAGATAGACGATTGGTATGTGGTTCCACCACTGATTTCAGATGTCAATTTCTGCATCTAATCCCCTCCCTAGAGCAGTAATCAGTTCCACACCACACCTTGATCGCTATTGAACTTGCTCATCTCTATTATGCCATCACATTTTGCGCTCAATTAGTTTCCAAATACTACCTACTAAGTACTTAGTAGTATATTCGACTATCTAATTTCCCGCGAAGTTAAATCCGCCTCTACCTGCTCGAAACTTGAAGTTTCCGTTTCCGATGCTGATTCAAGCCATTTTTGTCCAGTTTTTAATAACTTATTTTGTTAAAAGTCTGTTAACAGTGTTGCAGTCTGTTTCCACCCCTGAGCTTCAAACCAGAACAATTCTCAACAGAGCTCGTAAATCTTGGATTTGTTGGGGGTAACTGGAACAAAGTGGTTCTTAGGCCTGATTCGGCAGATGAAAAAGTCAGGACATTGTCTCGAGCAACAAAGCTCCATCTACATAAGACCTTCATAAAACCAATTTTTTCTTATGGATTCGAATTTATTTTCTCTCCAGGCACATTCAAGACGAATATATGTGAGGCGGAAAGCGAAAAGGGACGTCTTGTCGGCGTTCTTCAAAATGGAGTTATTGCTATTTTCTCAATCTGTATAGATTTATGAAGAATTCAAGACCAAAAGCATCCATGTAGCTCAAAAAATGACGTAGCTGCAGTATTTCAGTGTTTTATAACAGAAAAAATGGATTTGAGAAAAACGACCATAAACCTCAAAATGCTACCTTAAATTCTTAGATTCTTAAATCGATATTCTCTTATTTAGGTTAATTTCGATTCGATTCGATCTTTCAGGCCTATACACTTGGGTTCTAGAAGGTCCAAGGATCAATAATCTATAGAAAGTGAAAAATCGATACTTTCGACGTTCTTCCAGTTTTTAGCCTTCTCCTCGAAATCAGCTTAGCCTACAAAAGGTCCCTTTTCGCTTTCCGCCTCACATATTATGGAGATATCTTGACTGGTCTTAACGAATTCGCAACAAAAATCAGATTGCAGACTGATCATGCAGCAGTATGATTGCAGAAATATTAGAACGTTGGGAGGCAGGTGCTTATATCATCAGGACATTGACAAGGAAGAGTGCTGAGACTGAACGCCTTTAGAAGGACAATTGCACGAGCAGAGTCAGGGGTGGCCAAAACTGCGTTGGACGATGATGTGGACAAAGAAACACAAAAAATGCTGGGAATTGTTAACTATAAAATAACCATAGTAAATCGAGATTTCTGTCGGAACTCATAATGGGAGGCCATGGGCCATTCGCGCGCTGAAGATGTAGATTTGGGGATTCAATGAAGAACTACTTTCTCTCGCTAATCTATAGAAATATTTTCTCATTGCAACAAAAAAATAGGTGGGAGTATCAAGATAAGCAATTGCATGGTTCTACTATAAGGTCTCCCAGGGTAGATTTTGAAGGAGCTAACTACTTAATAAAAGAAAATGTTAGGTTGTGTAAAGTAGATACTCACTGGCTGGCATATGTGATGTCATTTGTCTGAGAACTACTCGTGCTATTCCTCTGTTGGGGTTGTTGACTAATTTTATTATCGTTGCTCTCTTGCCGTTGTCTGAAAAATCAATCATACACAGTAGATCAAATTGGTAGTCTAATAAAATAGTAAAATAAAACTCTCTAATAAAACTAATAGCTCGGCCCTTTGGACCTCGCCTCGTTGCTTTACAGCCTTTGGGGAAAATTCAAGAAACATGGAACATGCTCCAGCCGCGCTTTTTGGCAGAGTAGGGATGGTGTGGATCCCTGCATGACACTCGCCCGTCACCCTCCCGCCTGACTTTTGGACATCTGACCATCAGCAACCCAGAGTACACGAGAGTAGGTGATTAGAAGGACTTACACGTGATTTGGCATGTACGGAGAGTCGTCATCCTCAATTATGACTGATTCGGAAGGCGGCATGTTGATGGTGGGACTAATAAGTTTTCCATTGCTTCCATTAAGTAATATTGACGTTTGATGCGTTGCCTGAAATTTAAACACAAATTGCCTATTAATGTTAGAGATATATAATTTAAATATCGTATTTAAATAAAGGTCATGACTAAACAATGAGGCAACATGGTATGACATGGTACGAGACGCAGTTGTAGGAATGGCAAACCTAGCGTGGAGAGGAACAGGTGTTGAACCCGTTTTGGTGGAAAATGGTGATGGATCCCCCGCATTGGTAGCTGATATCAAAGTCCACGGCCTTTGGGACAGGGAGAGGACGGCGTTTTTGGATTATCGCACTGTTAACCCTAATTGAACCATGGTGTCACTAGTGTAACGAAAACATCTCGGGTATTCCACAGTTGTCCTAAAGTGTCACCTGAGTAACCAAAATTAGATTGCAATTTTAAATGTAATGGACAGCAGAATATTTTGTTGAACTATTGGAAGTCTCAAAATAAAATTATGAAAAAAAATCCAAATCGATGAAAAAATTTAATTTTTTGACTTTTAATAATGTACAAAAATGGTATAAAAATTCAGCTGTCTATTAGTTTTTAAATTGTAATTTAAATGTAGTTAATATGGTGACAGCTGTGGAACTCATATGTTTCCAGTGACACTAGTGGCACCTTGGTCCAATAAGGGGTTAATGCTGACGCCTCCAGTCTCAAAGCTGGACTGCAACAGCCAACCGGGCAGCCCAAGATGAGCACAGAAAGTACGATCAGGCGGCTGAAGATCTGAGAGCTTGTTTTACTCCATTGCTCGAGGGAAGGGGTGCTGCCAGTAGAGTTCCTAGGCTTCCAGAAGAGGCTCGTGAACGTGCTCGCTGATAAATGAAGTAAATCAAGATTTGCCATTGCTGGCTGGGTAAGGAGAAAACTCCAGATATCAACCATCCGTGCAGTCTCCCGACGTCTTCGAGGCTCGAGGACGCGCATCAGATGCCCCGGAATAGGGTGAGAGGATGGAGCACCCCTACCGTTACTAAGAAATTAGCCACACGGATGAAATGAGCAAGCTCCATCTTTGAACTGAACCGAAAAGAAGAGACGCATCTTGCGATTCCCCCACCCACCAACTACAAACCCATCGCGGTTTTCTGCTCAATATGTCATGTAGCTCCAAACGCGGTTTTTCGCCGCGGCTTTGCGGCTGCAGAGAACTGCAAACCGCTGCCGCTTCATGTGTCATTACACTACAAAAGGAGAACTCTCAATGCCTTTATTGCGCCTCTTCCGTGCCCATCCGTTAGCGTCATCCTTGTTAATAAATTGTTATAATGAGACAACATTTTCTAAGAAAAATTCAATAAGGTACAAGTAATTCAGTTCCGTATTTCACGATCATTCGTTTTTTGTACTCTGAAACAAATCTCAGCTGAAGAAAAACATGCAGATGATCGAAATGTATTACATAGTTTCGAGGTATCGACATTATATAAGTAATCGTGACACCCACCCGATAGTAGCTTTCATTCCTCAGCGAGCTCGGCAGGTGAGGTAAACTGCTCGGTTGTCCAGTAACCCTCTCAAGAGCCGGATTTCGTAAAGATTCTGGACACATAGAGAGTAACAAGGCAATATAAGTATCCTGATTAGGCAAGCATGAAACCGTAATATAATATTTTGAAATACATGTAGGTAGACAAGTTCTTATTAAATGCCAGGAATGTCAGTCTCACCTAGATGATTTTTATAAGGTTGAAATATCACAGTCTGGTCAGAATTTTCGCTATTTCCGGAATTTTCGCCAGGTGGGCTTTCGTCGATTCGGCAACCAAATGTTTCCGTTGTGGCTGCAACACAATTGTGAAAAATTACTTAAATGTTGGGAGGTAGTATTCATCTAGTATATAACTAACAGGCAAAACCATATAAATATAAAATGAGACCTCAAAAGCGGGCTGTTTTGTTATTGAACTCGAGCATAGATTCTGCCTCTTCCTTTGACTGTTGATTCATCAAAAATTAACTTCCCTCGATCGGGGATCGATCTCCTATCGTTCCGATTCTGAATCGGAGCTCCTACCACATGAGCTAAGGAAGCGAATGGACAGAAATGCGAAGAGGTAGCTGGTCACAACATCTCTCCCCCCGTTAGGAAATCTTAGGTACTCCGTTACCTAGTCAGGGAGGCTGCTTTGGCCGGCGTTTTACAACCCAGTGAGAACGTGTATTTTTGACTGGCTTCGGAGTTTTTTGTGATTGTTCCTTATTGATGGGGCGGGGGATCTGCTGACCTCACTGTTAGTCCGAATAGGCGGTGGCTCGACTCGTGTCTTGGGAGTGAGCTGTTTTGATGACCTAATCTTAACGAATTATTGTTTCTCTGAGAAATGCTGAGGAGAGCATTCGGGTGCTACTGACAGCGCAATACTGTTGAGTCATCAAAAATTAACTTCCCTCGACCGGGGATCGATCTCCTATCATTCCAATTCTGAATCGGAGCTCCTACCACATGAGCTAAGGAAGCGAATGGACAGAAATGCGAAGAGGTAGCTGATCACAACATGACGGCTCTAAACACAAAACGGATCTATCTGAAGATCTCAGTTCAATAGTCCAGTCAAATTAGCCAAAAAAAGGGGGGGGGGGGGGGGGGGGGTTTGCATTAATTCCGGACAAAGCGAAACTTTTATGGGTGACTTGTGGGTGCCTATGGAACATGTTTTTAGTATATTCTACTAGATTCTCCTTGTGCTAACTTTTTGGTGCCCGAAAAACCGCGATTTTTCGGCACTTGTTTCAGTTTTTTGCCTATAACTCGTACACGATGCATCCTACGGAAAATTTTACTCTTTCCTTTATTAAACAGGATGAATTTCTGCGTCGAATGACCACCTGAAACGTTAAGATCGGTTCAGCCGTTTGGCCGAAATCGATCGTTGAAGTTTGGCGATTTTTCCCAAATTGGTTGAAAAATGGGTTACGCTCAAGTTTCAAGGCCTGTACATCAAAAACGGCGTATCCAACCAAAAAATGTCACATACTCAAAGTTGTAGAGAATCAAATTTTGTGTAAGAAAAGCATCCCCCCTTCCTCCCCCCTCCCACCCGCCCCTACCAAATGATAGAATAACGAAACAACTTCTGAGTAAACGAAATTATGAGTATTGAAAACGGTGTTGCAATCAAAAAATGTCATATAATCAAAGTGAAACGTCTGTTGTTCAACTTACTAAGGCACTGAGGTACTTGTAATACTAGAAAAGGCGAAAGAAAAAACATTCTCCTGGTCCTAACTTTTTGGTGCCCAAAAAACCGCGATTTTTCGGCACTTGATTCAGTTTTTCGCCTATAACTCGTACACGATGCATCCTACGGAAAATGTTACTCAATCCTTTATTAAACAGGATGAATTTCTGCGTCGAATGACCACCTGAAACGTTAAGATCGGTTCAGCCGTTTGGCCGAAATCGATCGTTGAATTTTGCCGCTTTTTCCCAAATTGGTTGAAAAATGGGTTACGCTCAAGTTTCAAGGCCTGTACATCAAAAACGGCGTATCCAACCAAAAAATGTCACATAATCAAAGTTGTAGAGAATCAAATTTTGTGTAAGAAAAGCATCCCCTCTTCCTCCCCACCCCTCCCACCCGCCTCTACCAAATGATAGAATAACAAAACAACTTCTGAGTAAACGAAATTATGAGTATTGAAAACGGTGTTGCAATCAAAAAATGTCATATAATCAAAGTGAAACGTCTGTTGTTCGACCTAAGGCACTGAAGTACTTATAATAATAGAAAAGGCAAAAGAAAAAACATCTCCTAGATTCTCCTTTTGCTCACTTTTTGGTGCCCGAAAAACCACGATTTTTCGGCACTTGTTCCAGTTTTTCGCCTATAACTCGTATACGATGCATCCTACGGAAAATTTTACTCAATCCTTTATTAAACAGGATGAATTTCTGCGTCGACTGACCACCTTCATTTTTTAGATCGGTTCAGCCGTTTGGCCGAAATCGATCGTTGAAGTTTGGCGATGTTTCCCAAATTGGTTGATCGCCAAAACTTCAACGATCGATTTCGGCCAAACGGCTGAACCGATCTAAAAAATGAAGGTGGTCAGTCGACGCAGAAATTTATCCTGTTTAATAAAGGATTGAGTAAAATTTTCCGTAGGATGCATCGTGTACGAGTTATAGGCGAAAAACTGGAACAAGTGCCGAAAGATCGTGGTTTTTCGGGCACCAAAAAGTGAGCAAAAGGAGAATCTAGGAGATGTTTTTTCTTTTGCCTTTTCTATTATTATAAGTACTTCAGTGCCTTAGGTCGAACAACAGACGTTTCACTTTGATTATATGACATTTTTTGATTGCAACACCGTTTTCAATACTCATAATTTCGTTTACTCAGAAGTTGTTTCGTTATTCTATCATTTGGTAGGGGCGGGTGGGAGGGGGGGGGGAGGAAGAGGGGATGCTTTTCTTACACAAAATTTGATTCTCTACAACTTTGATTATGTGACATTTTTTGGTTAGATACGCCGTTTTTGATGTACAGGCCTTGAAACTTGAGCGTAACCCATTTTTCAACCAATTTGGGAAAAAGCGGCAAAATTCAACGATCGATTTCGGCCAAACGGCTGAACCGATCTTAACGTTTCAGGTGGTCATTCGACGCAGAAATTCATCCTGTTTAATAAAGGATTGAGTAACATTTTCCGTAGGATGCATCGTGTACGAGTTATAGGCGAAAAACTGAATCAAGTGCCGAAAAATCGCGGTTTTTTGGGCACCAAAAAGTTAGGACCAGGAGAATGTTTTTTCTTTCGCCTTTTCTAGTATTACAAGTACCTCAGTGCCTTAGTAAGTTGAACAACAGACGTTTCACTTTGATTATATGACATTTTTTGATTGCAACACCGTTTTCAATACTCATAATTTCGTTTACTCAGAAGTTGTTTCGTTATTCTATCATTTGGTAGGGGCGGGTGGGAGGGGGGAGGAAGGGGGGATGCTTTTCTTACACAAAATTTGATTCTCTACAACTTTGATTATGTGACATTTTTTGGTTGGATACGCCGTTTTTGATGTACAGGCCTTGAAACTTGAGCGTAACCCATTTTTCAACCAATTTGGGAAAAATCGCCAAACTTCAACGATCGATTTCGGCCAAACGGCTGAACCGATCTTAACGTTTCAGGTGGTCATTCGACGCAGAAATTCATCTTGTTTAATAAAGGAAAGAGTAAAATTTTCCGTAGGATGCATCGTGTACGAGTTATAGGCAAAAAACTGAAACAAGTGCCGAAAAATCGCGGTTTTTCGGGCACCAAAAAGTTAGCACAAGGAGAATCTAGTAGAATATACTAAAAACATGTTCCATAGGCACCCACAAGTCACCCATAAAAGTTTCGCGTTGTCCGGAATTAATGCAAACCCTAACTGCTAATTTGACTGGACTACAAGAACAACTTTGATAAGAGAAGAGACTCTTTGTAGCACTCCTACAGGCCACGAAGCAAAGAATAAAACGAACGATCTTGGCCATTTCACTCAGCAGTACAGAGAAGCTCTCCACTTGAGATAAGTGTTGGGGCAACCTCGGCTACATCCATGATACAATAACCACCTCCATGTTGGATAACGTTCCTTGTTTACTTACCCTTTACTTGCTATCGTGACTTGTTATTATTATCCGGCTCTTTACCTTATTACAAGTTTGCTCATTAAACAGTTATTTTACTGCGTTATTACTCTTTCTCTCATCAGATTATGGGCCCAGATTACGTAAACTGTGAGTTAAGTGATTGAGTGTTTTTCGAACTTGAAGGTAAAATCGAGTGACTTCGTTTTGTTGTGGTCGGGCTATCGTGTGTGATCGATTGTGATTTCGTTTTCGTTTGAGATCGAATAAAAACCGACGTTACAATGGAAGTGCGGCCTGCGGATTTCAAAGCACAAGTGGAAAAACTTGAAGGACAGAACAATTGGAGTAGATGGAAAAGACAGATCACTCTGGTTCTCAAACATCATAAGGTACTGGATGTTGTTTCAGGTGAGTTGGCTTTGAGTGCGGATGGTTCTAATAAGGACACTTTTGAGACTAAGGACTCTCTTGCTCAGTTAATTCTGATTAGCACCTTGAATGCAGTGAATGAAGAGCTCACGTCTTCCTGTGTCACTGCTAAGAGTGTGTGGGATAAGTTGGTGTCTACTTATGAGCAGAGTTCTAGTCAGAGGGTCGATAGACTACTAGAATCGTTTTTCTCTCATGAGGTGATGAGTTCTGATACTGTTGTGAACCATGTGGCGCGACTTCAGCGTGAATTCAATGAATTGAATGTTGAATTAAAAACACTGTCACAATCTGAACTCCCCGAACTTATTTTGATGGGTCGAATCATGTCTACTCTTCCCCCTCCTTACTTTGAGTTTAGAAGTGTTTGGGAGAGTGTACCTATTCAGGATAGAACTGTAAATAGTTTAACTGAGAGGCTTAGGTTAATCGAAATGAGATTTCCCGGAAAAGATAGTAAAGAAGACCATGCACTTATAGCCAGGGAACCTTATAAGAAGAAAGTAGCTGTTAGTGGCAAAAATCAACCAGCTTCAAAGACAAAAAGCTCCGTTTTAATTTGTTACAAATGTAAAGGGGAAAATCATATGGCCAGGAATTGTCCTACAAAAATCAAGAAAAAGACAGAGGATAGTGGTACAGAATCCTTGAGCACCCAAGGGCATGCTTTCATTTGCTATGACATGTTTGGTTTGGGAGGTGATCATTGGGTTGCTGATACTGGTGCGACTCAACATATGACTAGCTCCAAAGACTATTTTGTTTCCTACAAACAATTTCAGTCGCCTACGTTCATTCAAGTAGGGAATCATGATCTGATTAAGGCATATGGACATGGTGATATTCTGGTTGAAATGAGAATTGGTCAAAAATGGGAATTGAATCATCTGAAGGATGTTTGGTTTGTACCAGATGTGAGCCGCAATCTTTTTTCTGTCAGTCGAGCTCTGGATAGAGGTTACAAATTCTTTGCCAATAAACTTGGTTGTACACTATCTAAGAAAGGTTCTGTACGATTGACTGGGCAGAAATCGTCTAACGGCTTGTATGTCCTTGATATGAAATTCCATATTCCCAAGTATGCTGCTGAGGTGATGCTGACCTTACCTGTTGACTCACTACAATTGTGGCATGAGCGTCTGTGCCATCAGAATAAACGCCATGTGAGAACAATCATGAAGAAAATTGGAGTGTGTTTGGCTGATGATGAGCATTTGTGCGAGGGCTGTGTTTATGGTAAACACCACAGAGATCCATTTCATGATAGAAAAGATCGACCAACGAGCTGTGCCAGATGGATTCACGCTGATGTTTGTGGTCCTTTCCAGGAGGATTCTATTGGAGGTTCTAAGTACTTCCTCTGCCTGAAGGATGATTATTCCAAGTTTAGAAGAGTTTTCTTCTTGAAGAATAAATCAGATGTTACAAACTGTTTGTCAGTGTTTATTAATGAATCCAAAGCAGCTGGGCACACCATCAGGGAAATTTTCTGTGACAATGGTGGGGAATTTATTAATGCAGGTGTTCAAAAACTATTGGAGGAGAATGGAATATCACTCAGGCAAACTATTCCTTACTCACCTCAACAGAATGGTGCCTCTGAGCGCGAGAATAGAACGCTTGTAGAAGCTGCACGTTCTATGATACATTCCAAGAATTTGCCTGTAAAGTTGTGGGCTGAAGCTGTCAACACAGCTGTTTTTGTTCTCAACAGAACTGGACCTACTGGTCAAGAAAAATCTCCGATTGAGCTGTGGACGCAGTGTCCACCACCCAAAATTGACAATTTTAAAATCTTTGGGACAAAATGTTTCGCCCATGTTCCCAAATGCAGACGTCGAAAGATGGACAAAAAGAGTGAACCTTGCCTTTTTGTTGGTTACACTGAACATCATAATGGCTTTCGTCTGTGGAATATCGCCAAGGATTCCATTGTTTTGGCTCGAGATGTCATTTTTGATAGAGAGTCTCCAATTCTGCATTTGGTGAAATTGTCTGGATCGGAGCTTTTGAAGGGAAAAGAAGGAACCCAAGCTGAACACCATGAAGAGACTGGATCTGACTCTGAGATGAAAATATTGGACACTTCTGGACCCCTGCTGGAAATTTCTCCTGAAGCTGAAGTTCAACAAAATAATACAACTACTGACATCCAAATGGTAGAGGCACCTCGTCGCGGCACTAGAGAGAAAAGACTTCCTTCATACTTGTCGAATAATTATGTTCTAATCGCAGAACAGGACCTCAGTGTCAGTGAAGCTCTCCAATCATCAGAATGTGACTTGTGGAAACAAGCCATGAAAGAGGAGTTGAGTTCACTTGCTGAAAATGACACATGGGAGTTAGTGAAACTGCCTGAAGGGAAGAAGGTGATAGCCAACCGATGGGTGTTGAAGGTGAAAAGAAAACCTAATGGTGAAGTTGAGCGATACAAGGCACGATTAGTAGCTAAGGGCTATGCACAGAAGCAAGGAGTGGATTTTGAGCAGACATTCAGTCCTGTCGCTCGTTTTGAAACAGTGAGAACTCTTTTGAATGTTGCAGCTGTTGAAAAATATGAACTTGGACAATTTGACATACAGACAGCATTTTTGTATGGGATTTTGACTGAGGAGGTCTACATGCATCAACCATCAGGCTTTGATGATGGAAGTGGACGAGTCTGCCGACTAAAACGCAGCTTATATGGGTTGAAGCAGTCCCCAAGATGCTGGAACCACCGCTTTGTACAGTTCATAGAATCACGTGGTTTTAGGGCTAGCAATGCTGATCCTTGTCTCTTTGTCAAGGATTGTGGAAATGGGCGTAGGCTCATGGTTGCCATCTATGTTGATGATGGAATTCTAGTTGGAGATCGAAAGGCAATTGACCGATTTCTCTCAGACTTGACTAAGGAATTTCGGATCACCACTGGGTCTCTGGATAGCTTCCTGGGGATGCAGATTAAGAGAAAGGAGGATGGTATTTTTGTGCATCAGGAAGCGTACACGAAGAATATCCTTTCAAGATTCAACATGATTGATTCAAATCCCGTTTCTACACCATCTGAGAAGCATGCTGAAGAAGTTGAGGATTCATCTTTGGAAAAGAATGTTCCATATCGCCAGGCTGTTGGCAGCCTGCTTTACTTGGCCATGACTACTCGCCCAGAATTGTCGTATGCAGTAAGCAGAGTCTCAGAGGTTCTAGACTGTCCAAAGAAATCTGATTGGCAAGCAGTCAAGAGAATCTTCAAGTATCTGAATGGCACCAAAGAGTATGGGCTGTTTTACAAATCAGATACTAAACTAAAGTTGGAATGTTATTCGGACTCGGATTTTGCAAATGACGATTTGACACGACGATCAAGAACTGGAGTTTTGATGACTTGTGGAACGGGAGCCATTAGTTGGTTGAGTCGTAAACAACCAGTTACTGCTTTAAGCACTACAGAAGCAGAGTATATTGCAGCGTGTGAGGGTACCAAGGAGATGGTATGGCTTCAGCGACTGTTGACTGAGCTGACAACTCTACAAGGGATACCACAGTTATTGGTGGACAATCAAAGTACCATACGGATGATAAAGAATCCGGAGTTTCATCGCCGCACAAAGCACATAGAAGTGCGATTTCACTTTGTGCGAGAGAAGTGGATGGACAATTTTTTTGAGCTGCAGCATGTGCCCAGTTGTCGCCAGCTTGCTGATATATTCACCAAGAGCCTTCCTACTGGATCCTTTGTCAAGAATCGAGCATCTATGGGAGTCTTGAGCTTGGGAGGGTGTGTTGGGGCAACCTCGGCTACATCCATGATACAATAACCACCTCCATGTTGGATAACGTTCCTTGTTTACTTACCCTTTACTTGCTATCGTGACTTGTTATTATTATCCGGCTCTTTACCTTATTACAAGTTTGCTCATTAAACAGTTATTTTACTGCGTTATTACTCTTTCTCTCATCAATAAGGCTGGGGAAATTCAAGGGCTTCCTGTGAACTGCGATGGATGCAGGGAAGTTATTAACGTCACCTGTTCTATAAACTCTCAAAAAGGAGCCACGAATCAGTTAAAGATTAATTTGCGAACGTGGCAGTAAAGGGTTGGCGGGGAGTGTTTCTGGTACCAATCCTGCACGAAGAATCAGGAGGCATGATGAAGCAGCCTTCCCCCACAATTCTCCAAGGACAGATCCCTCCAGAGTCGGTCCCTGTGAAGCAACTCTGTGTGATATGAACTTATCACGGATGGCCTTGAAGGGTAAGAGACGATGTGGGGAAGGAGGGAGAAGCCTTTTTCTCTCCGTAGCTCTTGAAGACTGAACACGTCTCTCTCTCTCTCTCTCGTTTTCTCCTTCTTCACATGTCTCACCCCTAGCCCTGGTAAGCAATTATTACTTCAATTATATCCTCCTTCACCCGTGAATGGTGTATTGATATTATTTCTACCCTACCTTCAGTATTCCCCATCATATGGTAGCAATAGCGTAGAAATACGCCACTGCGACCATTGTTTCGTTCTAGCACCACTGCTTTTCCCTCTGCTTTTCTCACCAATCAGCACCTTTTTCACGAACACACCCGTTTGTTTCCATAACTTGAAGTTTCTGAGATTATTAATTAACACGATTATCAATAGACTTTTCACCAATCAATCGATAATTCGACATACATAACGAAATCCAGAGTTACCGACCACGCGACAACGTGCGATTGTTTATTGTTTGTTGAATGGTTTACGCCGAGTTCACCCAAACTCTTCCGACCCAACCGCCCAGCCGAGTTGAACCGAACACTTCCGACCCGACCCGACCCCAGCCGAGTTAATTCGAACGTTCCCGACCTGATTAGAACCGCTCTAAGCCAAACTCCCTGATTCCCTGAATCAACAAACAAATCGCCAGATAGCCCCCTTCCCTTTACTTTTGAGCCATTCGGGAATGCCATTATTTTATTTTTTCTTTCAACTCATTATTTTATGCAATGGACTTGTGCAGACAGCAGCCGGGAATGGTTTTCTCCTGGTGATACACCCACCAAACTCTACTATGAACGCCTTTCCCAAACTATGGCCTCAAACTTTTTCGCCAGTGGGGGAGTGTGATATGAACTTATCACGGATGGCCTTGAAGGGTAAGAGACGATGTGGGGAAGGAGGGAGAAGCCTTCTTCTGCCCGTAGCCCTTGAAGACTGAACAGATCTGACTCTCTCTCTCTCGTTTTCTCCTTCTTCACACGTCTCACCCCTAGCCCCGGAAAGCAATTATTACTTTAATTATATCCTCCTTCTCCCGTGAATGGTGTATTGATATTATTTCTACCCTACCTTCAGTATTCCCCCATCACACCATTGAAGCCTTCCTTGAAGCTATCACCTACAATCCGCCAGTAACTGAAGCGCCTAATACACTATACAATTTGTCTGCAGGCCGACGTGAGGCCTTGATCGTGGTTACCCACACATTATCAGTTAATTCTGAACACCATGGACTGCAGATTGTGAAAACTGAAGGTGTGTGGCCGTAGGTCTGTCCACTACTTGCGGCCGGCAGTCCACTTGCAGGCACTGGACGTATAGTGTGTGTGGAAGCGAGCAGTTAATCTGTACGTCCGCCTGTTGAGGCGACGGCCTGCAGGTAAATCGTATAGTGTATGGGCGCCTTTGGACACGTTAGGCCTACATATTTCTAGGATAGTGTGAAGAAACTGAGACTAGCCACGTGTCAGTTTAATCCTGCTGCAATTCCAGACCATCAGTATTTTTTCCTGCACTCTTCAACTGCTGCTACCACAGAAGGAACTCATTCTATTGCACTAGATAATTGCAAGACACGTGATCTTCGAACCAAAATTTACACTATGTCCAAGAAAAATGTTTGTAATTTTTTGGCAACTTTCAGAATTTGTTTCAACCCAAACTTGATTTTAAATTCTTATCGTTTCCTTCCTTCACACATTCATTATAAATAACCGTCTTAACTCACCTGAAGAATCGGTTAGTAGACTCGATATGGAGTCGCTCCTATGTGCTAATTTCCTGGCAATGGTGATTGTGATGTGTCCGGGCACTGGGCCATCTGTCCTTAGCAGAGCCCTCCTCAGAGTTTCCATCGCGCCAGCGTTGGGCTGCCCGAGTAAACTAATGCCGTTCACGTTGAGGAGTTGATCGTTCGTTTTCAACCTCCCATCCCTGAAGAAAATTTCAACGTCAGAATGAACGGAAAAATAACACAATACAGGTGAAACTACCTTTATACAGATTGAGTCGGCTTTACCTGGAGGCAGCTCCACCATGGATGACGTTTTTGATGAAAATCCCAAGATCAACCGAATTGTTACCGTTGGTGCTGTTACTCGTCGAACTGGCCGATGAATTTCCTCCAGAACTGTTGGGCGAAGAAGTTTTTCCTTTCACGCTCACCCCTGAAAACAAAAATATCAGGTAAGTACATTGGAAACGAACTGCCTGTAGTTTATTTACTATGGAGGCGTACATGCGTAGGGCCAGGAGAATGGTTTCCCTGGAACGGTTACAACGGTTACAGTGACAAAGATGTAACCATTCCAAATTACCGGTACAGTTCCATTACCAGTACTGCCTACTGAGGGCGGTCAAATCCCACTCTCATGACATGGAATAAGCAGGCAGTCAAATCCCTATCTTCCTTCTTCCATGCTTATGATCTCAACTTGCAATACAATAGCTTAATTTTCCTTCAAAATTAGCTAAAAGGAAGGAATTTGAACAAGTATTACAAAAGAGACAATTTATTATAAATTATAGTGACCAAACAATTCAAGGAAAGAATAATTTTTCGTTGCAGTTCAAGAAAACATGACAATGATAATACTGGAGACAACTTCCATGCTAACCAGTCCAAAAGATCCCTTCCCGCTCAAGAGCCATTCCATGATACTATTATATTCTCAGTTCATGGAACTGGCAAGGGCGCTTCCTGGTACATGGAACTGAAATGTAGACAAGTTCCATCCTTACCAGTCCGAAAGATCCCTTCCCGGTCCAGAGCCATTCCAAGATATCTTATCAGTCCGTGGAACTGGACCAGTAAGGGCTGAGTTTTTGTCACTGCATGGAACCGTTACAAGTTGATACTCGGTTCCACAGTCCCAGTACAGCTGTACCGACACACCTCTAGGCAGCACTGGGATGATTACCATTTTCAGTCTCCATTTTCAAGTGCTAGAATCTTTCATAAAAACCCAAAGCTTCAACTTCGTAGCGATGAGTCGAAGCGTTCTAAACTACTAAAACGTACCTAGACCTGCTTTTTCCGAGTCTTGAACAGCTATGTCTAGTGTGATGATTTCTCGTTGTCGCCAAGGATACACGCTATTCTCGTCTTGGCCGTCTGTGCTTGTTGTCGTTTTGTTCTGCAAAAACAAGGAAATTAGATAAACCCAAAGTAACACCACATTATAGGCATCATCAACAGAGCTTAAATTGACATTTTCAGGCTTTCAGTGAATAATTGTAGTACATAAAAACTACAGGGAGTTGGTATAAAAATGATTATTATTCTCGATTCTCATTGGGATCCCCCTCTTATGAAAATAGAAAGTCAATTAGATACGACAAATGGAGCTCAAGGGGTAAAAACGTCATCATCATACCACACATGGATCTGCTATAATTGAAATTTGTTTGAACTTCTACAAGGTAGATTGCCAAATTCAATAATGTCTCATCCTACTTTTTTTCCATGAATTCAGGGAACAATCTGACGTTCTTGGAGCCTTGTAATCTTAAATGAAAATCGAACCCCTCAAGTAGAATTGGTTAAAATATCAGGTAGTGATTAAATTGAAATAAAGAAATTTAATTCAAATGTACCCTTTGTAACGTACCTGACTTACAACGTGCATTTTTTCTGGAGTTCTCACGTTGGGAGGTGGAGAGGGTCCAACGACTTCTGCAGGTGTCACCAATTCATCCTGAAATACGACATACGGATTGGTGATGTAACTAATCAATGGGAAATCATCGTCGCCCTATATCAAACATTGGTACATAACAGTGGTGAGACACTTCAGAGGCCTGGAAAAAAAAACATGGAAGAGCCTGTAATGCGGGAAGGAACAGCAGAACAGCCTGGACTCATTGCCGACATCAAAGTCAACGGAGTGTGGGATAGGGACTGGGCGTCGTTTTTTGATCTCCACGTTGTTAACGCTGACGCTGATTCCTATTCCACCCGGGACTGGGACACTGTAGCTAGGGAAACAGCTAGGGCCGAGCATCGGAAATACGACCTAGCTGCTGAAGATCTCTATGGCACGTTTTCGCCTCTAATTACATCATGCGAAGGGGTCCTTCATCAGGAATTCAACTCATTCTGCAGGAGGCTGGTGGATGGCTTGGCGGACAAATGGGAAAAACCCCGATCAGTGGTCGCCGAATTCGTCCGCATAAAATTACAGATTGCGACGATTATAGCTGTGTCCTTGAAGCTTCGAGGCTCACGAAGGCCTCTGAGGTATCTGGGATATGGTGAAAACCGGCAGGAGGCTCGTGAGTAGGAGGCTTTGAGGGTAGAAGACGGCGCTGCACTGCCCCTGCAGACCAACTAGTCCGGAAGAGCCATCATCAGCTATGGTAGCACCATCTGGGGGAGAGAAGCTCGATGCCCGGCGTGCATCTGACACCTTGTTGCTGGCTGTCACCTCGCAGCAAGCTTGCTTTTGGAACGACGGCTTTTGTTGTTATTTGTTATCAAAATAAAACTTTAAATATGGTTTTAGAAGACGCTTTGGCCACCAGTCCTCTAAGCCGAATTTAGCTCACTCAAGTTATCACGAAAGCGTAATTGTGGCCTAATCAAGTGGATGGGATGAAAAGAGGAAAGCAGAAAATTCGCGGACTTTGTAACCTAACGAACACTTAGAATGGGTTCCTCTTACTACAGAACTCTCAAAAAGTTTGGTTAACAAAATTTAGGTCTTAAATGGCAAGCTAATTTTTCGTCAGAAGACTGGAAAGTCACTAGCAGATCTCGAACATCTCGCCCTTCTGGGGCGGCCAGAGTAGGGTAAAGACCAGATGAGAGTCTGGGCATGCTTGAACTAGCTGATGGGGTTCTGTACTAGCAGCAGCAGTTTCAGTATATCCAGCTGCGTTAACTAGAGCCCAGCTTACTGAAGATGCTATGAACAATGAAGGATGGTGGGACTGTGGACGAGGAGGCCACGCATGAGACATATTAAAAAATAAAAAAACCAGCCGTAGCTACAGGAAAAGCCAGGGTGAAGGACCAAACCTAGTCTCGTATAGTCAGGGGGGGGGGGGGGATACATTATTTATAAAGGCTAATATAAATGAAACCGAATTTTGTTAGCTGGTTGACACTGAAGTTACTGTTTCTTTACTTCGTCCGGATGTGGCATAAAGAAAATGAATAAAAATAGAACCTACAGACGTTCCTGATTTACTAACAGTCTAGTTCCGTTCTTAGAACATAATAGCATATTATGCGATTTGGATTGAGATAACTCACGAGGCTCATGGAGGTATTCGGGCTGGAAGTCATTCCGTCGACGTGGCGAGAGACGAGAAGATTGACTGCAGAGCCTGGCACAACGTTACGCAGGAGTGCAACGACGTCGGCCTGCGTTTTCCCGTTCAAGTCGATGCCGTCCACCGCCAGAAGTCGGTCTCCTGGCCTCAGGCGACCATCCTCCACCGCCGCACCCTGGAGTCCACAACAATCCATTAGCTTAGCACTCACCACAAAAAATTCGTATGCAATCTATATTTATATTGCACATGAAATAAACTAAATGTAATAACTAACCTACTCTTAAAAAGAATACTCCAATAGTATTGCAAATTAAGTCCCACACTTCAGGGATCGATCCCTAGACCATGAAATGTCTTTACTCCTGATCCAGAGACCAGAGGATAAGCAGTCATTGTGACGGTTGCGCCGACACAATCCAGACAACAAATATGGCTAATTTACAAAATGCCACAATCAAGCTATCAGAATCTGGATTTATATACTCCAGTCATCTAAGTTTTGGACGACCTTTTCATTTGTAGAGTCCAAAGCGTGTAATTTGAGCTTCTGAAGTCAATTCTAAAAATACGATGAGAACTGAAATATTCTATCAGTGTGAAAACGTATTACTACAAATAGTCACCACCTATAGGAAGAGTGGTATCTGAGGTGATTTGCTTTTAGCAACTATAGCACCAACTTTTACGACCATAGAATGTGATTTTGTTAAGCCTATTTCCCACTGCCTACGACTTAACGAGTCCGAAGTTTGTCAAACCTCAAGCCGTTCGATTGCAAAAGCTCGTTGAGACTCGGGAAAGCTTGGCATGGCTTGTTGGTCGACGGATGGCAAGCCTGTTCGGTTTGATAGGTCTTGTTCTCCGTTTTACAGAAAAGATTTCTTCTTTAAAAAAATTTGAACAAAAAGTGTTGTGAAAAATAACTGTTCTGAATATTTTCTGGGTGCAGCATGGAGTGGTCCAATGACGTTTTTAGATCTGTACGCGGAAGAACTTTGTATTTGGAACCATCGAAATGCTGACCACAAAGACGGAAAAACATTGTATGGTGCTTGGAAGCGAATCCAGGATCACATTAGTGTTCAGTGCTGGAAAGCAAGAAAGAAAATTTGATGGCGTTTTACAGCCAGACGCCTTGCGGCTGCTCGAGATTCGACAAATCACGAGCATTCCCACACAATGGGACCTGCTTGAGATCGACATTCGACAAGCCATGACAGGCAACAATAGACAACATGTCTTGTGTGTACGCTCGTCAAATCACAGACCGTCTGAACTACTAAAACTATTTGTACTTACAATTTTAAACGTAATCAATGTAATAAACCTCATCCCAACCCCTTCCCCAGGATCTACTTTTATCGTCTGAAACAACTCAACTATAAAACTATAGGAACAGTAGGCATCCAAAGTTCAAGAACCCTTTAATTAGGTTGATTAATTGAATCAATGATCTCCAGGTCCCTCCAGGAAGCAAAGGTGCTTTTTGAAGATGGTGGCGGTAGTCGATGATACCCATTTAGTGTGGTTTACTATCAGTGTTATTGAATTTCTTACACCAACAGAGAGACGGAAACTTGGACTTGGATGGAGAATCACATTTTCTGTGATTCTTCTCGATAAACACAACATAATTCACCGATTATGAAACTGCTCCTGAGCATGGACTGAAGACGAAAGTAAATCAATAATACAAAGATAATCAATACTAACTAGAGTTTTAAACATTGAATTCAACCAATAGTGCAAAGCGATGCTCTTATACAACGTATATCATCAAGGAAAACCCAAAGAAGGGAGTGTTGTGTAGCACCAAATCAGTGTTCTTCCAAATGTAGGCGGTACCTTCACATTCAACATAAGTCTAACGGCTTATCAAGTGCAGAAGCGTGGTACCTGATACGAACATGTCTATATAATATCTGTAGTGAATGCAAGAGAAGAGAAAATATGCTCTTCAGCACATCGTTCTTTTTTAAAAAAATTGCAGATCTTGAATTTCGTAAGGTTCGCTGAGAGTGAAGTTTCACTGGGGCAAAATAGATACCAACACAACAAGATGTTTTGTTCGCTACCCAATGGTGCCATCCTATCATATGGACATTTGTTCGCTAGTGCGCACCAAAGTGGAGGTTCAAACTATAAAACATAAAGGTGAAAAAAAGCAAGAAATCAAATTTTTAAAATAATTAAATAAATTAACAATACCAAGCGTCCAGCAATGTGCTCTGTACATCGTTCAACGTGCAGCTAAGAAAATATACAGGGCAATGGCGGAACTTGGATTGATACAGACATGTACCTTAGGGAGAATGTTCTTGATGTATATTGGTGCGTTGCCTCCTGCTGGATTGTCTCTTGTAGTCACGCTGAAGCCGAGGCCGAATTGACCCTTGACGAGGCTAATTTCAACTTTCTTCCCCAATTTCCGCGTGTTGCCGGTTTGCAGACTCGCGCCGGCCGCCGCTAGTTTTCTCGTCGTTGCCAATTTGTTTCCCATTACGCCTGAGGAGGAGAAGAATGATGAATTGAAAAACATTTGACTCCAGGAACTCTGGATACTATTTTCAAAACAAAGCCTTTTGATATATCAACTGAGGTCGTCGACCATCTGCAGGAATTGACTAGACAATTGACCTGTACAGAGGTGGTAAGTGACTTGCTTATTGGATTCACCCTGCCCTTCTAAATAGACTTTCCAGATCGGTATTTTCAGCATCTAGCTGTAGTAAAAAAAAGTAAAGTAAACAACCATTTCAGGTTGGATTTTCGTCCGACTGCCATTCCTGGCGTCGCAGCTGTCTTCCAAAGGGAAGATCAGAATTTGTTCTGATGATTTCGTTAATGACTCATGACGGCGATGAGCCTTGAACCCACAATCCCCGCGGAGGATGGTCCAAAGTCCACCAACAAACGACGCCCCAACGACCGTAGCCACAGCGCTATCCCCGCACCTAGCTATAAATAAAGTCTCCCCAAATATAGATGTGATTGAACTGTGTTAAGTATCAGGAATGGGGTCATCCAAGAAACGCTGTCATTACCGAGCTTTCGGAAAATTTATTTCCTTCATCAGGGCTCAAAGCAGCTAATGATGGAAATACATTTTCCGAAAGTTCAGTAATAACAGCGTTTGTTGGATGACACCATTCCCGATACTTGACAGTTTGTGCGTGCCGTGGGTTGATAAACACAACATCTTATTGAACTGTGTCCACAGCACGCTATCACCAGAGCAATACCGAATAGATATCACATTGGCTGTTGGACTGACAGGACGAAGAAAAAACTTCAGTGGCAGGGCTTTTAAATGATGCCAAGTAATGGGATACTGCTAGGTGAATGAAGTCATCTGAGTACTAACATCTCTCTTCACCTTCAACCATGGTGATGGGCTCGGCTCTTTCTTGGGTGAGACTAGGCTTGGGGAAAGTCGGTGGCGGAGGGTTTTTCTTGGGGGCAGCAGTCGGCGGTGGTTGAGGTCTACTGCCCTTTAGAATCCGCAGCCGCAGTTCTTGGCTCCTCAGGGAATCCCTGAATATTTCTTGAACTCTGAAATGGAGAAGCACATTTTATTATAATAAAGAGAAGTTGAAATCGATATTGAAAAACAGCTGATGATTATTTCTACAGGTTTCTACAGATACCTTGCGAAACTTCCCAAAAACGATAATAGGTACACAACCATTCTAAAGAGAGCTTCCATCGTCGAATTCTGTTCATTTGTCTTAAGTCTGCCGTGTTCAATACAGATCCATATTGGATAGTTGAATTGATAGACGTCTTTCACAATAATTCAAATAAGAAGACAATGGTGACAACTCACATGTTGAAGGGTTGGTGGAGGAGGTTGTTGCCGTTGATCTCGACTATCCTATCGTTAACATTCAGTCTTCCGTCAGCATCCACGCGGCCGCCAGGTTCGACGCCTTGGACCAACAGGCCACGCTCCCGGCCCAAGGCGTCATAGTCCGGAACGACGTGGAGTCCCAAGCTTCCACCTCCCGTGTCCAGTACGATGTAGTCCGTCCATTCACTGTAAAAAAGTTGAATACACAGGCGTTAGATGCATAATCTAATTGAGACAAACAACCGACAGCAATTACTTGGACTTAGATGTTTCCTTCAAGCTTCTAGGGATTGGCAAACTCAACAAGATTGTAGAGGTCAAGCAGAATAGAGTGAGGCTGCCTGGAGAAGTGGTTTGTGATGAATGAAACATCATGTACCACGTATACTATACGCATACTAGCTTCTATTACTTTGCGATTTTTTACGAATCAGATAGAGGGAGAGCAGGCAAGCCTCGGCCTTACTTGCTCTTCCAAAAACACCCGTCGCCTTCCCTTCTAAAAAATTAATCGAAGTTTTTCCGACACGAAAATAAATGAACATTACCTGAAGAATAATGAACAAAAAATCATGGCATATGTTAGCAGAGCAGCTTGTCTGTTCACCATAGACGCTCGCATCCTCACCATTTCTTTCGATGACAGCATCGTTGATGAACATCCAGTTCACCATGATTTCCCTCTTCTTTTTAACGTACCTATCGTCGTAAGTGGTGGGTAGTGAGTTCCGAACTGAAGATTCAGAGCCCACCCAGTCAATTGAGGAAAACATTTGGGGAGTATCACCATTTATTCCTTCAATTGAAGGAAGAGAGGTTTAACAAGCGCATGAGGGTATCGAGAGAAAGCTTCAAATACTCGACAAATTTGAGCCTCTTTTGGACGTCAAGGTGTACAAAAACTGTCGTGCCATTCCAATATTCGATGAGGAATGACTTGTGGTCACGATAAGGTACGATGAATTCCAAATATCATTTAAATGAATAAAGTTCATCTGTTAAAGTTATTGATAGAAAATTTCAACAAAGTGAACTGTTTTCAATAAACTTTTGATGCATATGTTAACGAAATTTCACATTATCGTTACACATCGCAATTATTATGTTGAAAACCATATTGTTTTGGAAAAGTATAGTGGTTTTGGTATCGATAATGATGTAGGAGCAGCTGCAAACCTCTGTTTTAACTCATTGTTGGTCTGGGAAAAGAACAGAAAATGTATGGCTCCTTATTTCAGGATGAAAAAGAAGTAGTAGAACCATTGCAGAGCTGCTTCAACTCTTTCAGAGTTCAGATTTGGATGCCGAAATCAAGAGCTTTAAGCTCCGGCGGTTTAAGCAAGTTGAAAGGGGGCCTCCAGATATAAACTCCAAAAGATTTATGTGCGAGAATCCAGACATATAGGAAAACCACGCATTCGTTGACTAGAGGACGCGGAGAATGACTTGAGTGCGAGGTGAGAATATGGAGGTCGGTTGCCACATACAGGGAACTCCCAAAGGAGCTAAGAAAGACCGACCCCAAGGAAAGAAAGCAAGAAGCGTTGTTAAAACCAACAATGGTTTCATCAATCTGGCCTAAAAGTTGTATCTATCTGGATTGTACACAAAAAATTCTGCGATAATTTCGAATAAAATCGAAAGTTTCACATACCATAGTTCACCGGGAGATTCTGGGACAGGACTGTTATGAGCTTGACCGAGAGGCTCTCGTCTCTTGTGCTCTCTTGGAAGCGACAAAGACTGCAGTCTGTTGTGCATTGCCTTCTCCGCTGCATCACACCATCTGTAACCACTAAACGATATCCATGATTAGGTAAGAAATATTTGAATCTTCAAGTGGAGTGATGTACAGTAGTTTAGCCAAATCAGAAGAGTTGTCGTTTTGGAGAATTAAGATTATAAAACATTCATTGCTTGAGAAGTCCCAGGAACACGTTTCGCACAAACTGGGGTTTTCACCATAAGCTTGACAATAGAGCCTCATTCTTTCCAATGACACAAACCAACTAATAATCCATCTTTTAACATGTTCAATGTTTTAGGGCTGGGGGTCATTCTGTGAATTCCGACACGCAAATCTGCAACGCTTTTTTTTCTTAGTTACCACGGACCGATTTCTTAGTTACCACGTTATATCGGCTCCATTTGGGGTCTAGTTGTACCAAGATGGTCACTGATCAGCTGAGTGAGCTCCAAGGCCATTTTCTCTCCTGTTGAACGCAGGAAGCTGAAATTTGAGAAGCAGGGTCAATGGAGAATGCTGAAGGCGCCTGAGTGGTCACTGATCAGCTGAATGATCGGCAATCTAATTTCTCCCTTGCGAGGGAAAAACATTAAACATGATTTAATGTTTTTCCCTCGCAAGGGAGAAATTGAACAGAGATTTTCATGCATCTATTTCCAAATGCTCGGGAGAAGGGGAAAGATACTGAGAGCTAATTATTATAAGTTTACAGCAACTCGGTGATCATTTAACCCCAGACCAGGGATGATATTCATGTGCCTAAGTTTCAATGGATGAATCTAAGGAATCTTACTTGTCTCCAAAGAACTGTATGGAAAGCCGGTTGGAACCATCTCGAGCAAACGCAGGAGGCGGTCTGAGTGCGGCTGGTTCTTCTTCCTCCATGTGCGTCCTCCACTTGTCCTCATAGCCGTTCATTTGATTCAAAACTCGTTCGTCCTGAAAAAAATTAAAATTCGTATTAAACAGAATTTGTATAATTCAGTAGTAGCTATGCAAATATATTTAAAAGAAACTTTTGATCAAAATAATAGATGAGAGTCCTACTGAAATTCGAACAACCAAAAGCATTGACGGATCAACAGAAGAGAGCTAACCTGGTCGTCGGGAGTAGAAAACTGAGTAGATTCCTGTTGCTTATAATGATTTTATAACCATTACGATGTGAATGAAGGGCGTCATAAAGTTAGTCATCAGTTTATCAAATAAGAATACAAACAGTTTCTCTTTCGTCAAAAGTACCTCATACTAACTCCGAGATACGGAGTGATGGGTTTCGTCATTGAACGTGACTTATAGTAATACGTTCCAATGGGACTAAAGAAAGTCTTTCTACGACATACCAAATTGAGAGTCCTCCTTATTGTTTAAGGATGTTTTGAAGACGGTAAAAAAAACCCTTTCCCGTCATGAGGAAGTGAATAATTGACTCGGAGATGTAAGTGAGTTTGCTTCTGAGTTCAACAAGGTAGAAGAGTTTTTTTTGTTTCACTTTTTAAAAATGAAAAAAAAGAAGAAGATCACGAGGAAGAGTAAGCGATCGGGTTTACTTGAATTCTTGTCCAAAAGCACGTACTTTGATTTTGTCTCAAATTACAATTTGAATGAAGCTCTAGCCACAGCTATTCTTGTATTAATCTCAATATATCTCCTAATGTATAATTCGCAATTTTCATATTTTTATATTCTCGCAATTTTTATTAGAGATTTTTAGAGATTCTATTCCGAGTTATTTTAATTTTAAAGTTACTTTTATCATGATTTTGACCATATGTCTTTAAGTTGGTAATAACTGCTTCAATTTTCTGTATATAATTACAATTTGGGGATGCCGTTGGAAAGAGGATTAAATTTAAATACATTTTTTTAGTTGAATTTTACGGAGAATAAAGGAACTTAAAAATTGAACTTGGTAACTTTTCGAAAAATTTTCGTTTTTCAATGCCCGTAATGTCCAAGTAATTCGAGATAATGAACTGTTGCAGGTAAGCCTAAAAACTGCGCCAGAATCTCTACTTTCCAACGGTGTAATCAAAAAATATTTTAGAATCGAATTTAAGGGAGAAATTTATGTTTGAACGTAGAAAAACGTGCATTTTTTCAACGAAATCGACGGTTTGAGATTAGGTATCTTTTGCGATTCACACTCATGTTTCTGATTTATCGTTAGTCCAACCCTTGAATTGTCATAGGGAGCGAATGGTTGGTCTTACAGAGCTCTGGGTGGTCTCATTCGATTCTAAAAATTCAATACTATTTTAAATTGATAGAAAACCAATTCCTTTATATCAAAATTTCTACCCTTAGAAGTAAAACCAAAAGCTTCGGGGCACAACTAGACCCTGAATGGAGCCTATATACCAAATTTCATCAAAATCGGTCCATGCTAACTAAGGAAAGTGCCGTAATATATTCGTACTTTATGAGAATACTACAAAATGGTGTTGATACGTTTGTTTTGACTTCAAATCCAGAGGGAAATCATTTCAGTCATAGGAAAGGGCATGCGTTGTTTCAGAAGAAAAACACTGTTTTCTTAGCACCTTTACAGGTGAATGACCGACGTATCAGCCAGCCTGATCTCACGTTCCGATGAACGTTAATTGAATAATGAAAATGGAGCAGGATCGAAGAACCGAAGTGGGGTTTTCTATCAGCAAATACCAGCGGGATAACTCGAGGCTCGCATTTTTACGGCCACTAACCGGTTAGGGTTCTTCCTAATTGATTCTCAAAATCGCATAAAAGATACGCTGCGAATTGGATTGATGGCACACGAGGTGATTTGAAGCAATGGAGACAGGATCGAATTAAACCTAAATATTACTACTCTGTGGCTGAAGTAACTTCTATCATTTGATAGCTCCCGAGGCGAGCCCCGAACTCATGGCCCCGCAACAGGTCCGAGTATATATATGCCGTAGCTCGCTCGACCACAGCTGACCCAAATCGTCGTCAGCAATGACCAAGCAAATGAATTCTGTAATTGATACAAGTAACTTAGCTATGAATATATACCCCACTATTGTTCCTGAACCACTTAGCGTTAGGGCTATTTGGGTCCTTCTGGAAGGATGTGGGACTTTGGTCGACTCTCTGAATTTTTTCTCATGTATTATGATACCACTGTGGTGCGGTATGGCTTTGAACTGTTGCTTACATCCCAACGGAGGAATGAGGACCGATTTTGTCTTCATTTTGCGACCTACAGGAGCTCAGTGCAGTTTTTTCCCCCAGTGCTTCAATCACGAGTGGCCACCCAGAATTCGTAGTTGATGGGCAAGTACCTTTTCATTTTTTTTTCAATTTCGTCGTATATATTCCATTGTTCCTACTCTCTACTAAGGTTTTGGTATGTTTTTGAAGTAATTTTGCCTCTTTCGTCTCCATTATTACCACTTTTCGCGTTGATCCTTCTGGAAGGACGTCAGTAGAAAACACATCCAAAATCGTTCCGTCCCTATATTTTTTCGTGTTCTGATTTTTCGCTTCTTTTGCAGGAAACTGCTTCCTTTACATCAAATATTGGATTTTTTTGACGGGAATGATGACGCAATAGGTCAAGTGGAAGTCGATATAACTTTATCACCTCCAAAAAATGCCCTTCATGACCTCAGTGATGAAGATTCCGGATGAGAGCCCTGTAGGGCTATCTGGTATACACCTACTACATAGCTGTGAACTTATTTCTTAATAAGTGGCGTTTTTGTCGATATTAAGGAGAGAAATATGTTTTTCTAGCTTGACTTGAAGCGGAAAAAATTTGCGAGTCTTTGTTACCTCCTTAGACTCAAATTAAATTATTATCAACTGGGTTATATTTCTTAAACAAGAAATTTATGCAGAAAACAATATTGAAAAATTACAAGTATAACCGCTCGTTCAATGGACATCTCAGGGATCCACGAGACAAATTTTCGTTGAGATCACCCTCTTCTTAATCCGAGAAATCTGAGGAAGTTATCGGAAGAAAGATAGACCCCCTGTGTGAGAGTTGAAACCTGATTCTCTTATGTTTATCCAACACCGTTGAGATTGGAAGAATGAATCTTGGGGATTACGGGGAGTGATCGAGAGGAAATCCGAGTGACGAAGATTTATCTTACAGTTTATGCCATAAGGAAGAGCTTTTCCGTTCTGCGTTTGTCTGTCCAAGGCAAAGCACTATTTTTGGACAAAATCATAAGAAAGAATCGTACGACTTCCTTGACATTTCCAGACTGGTTGATGGTTCCCTATGAATGTCACTGCATTCAAAGGCTACTTTGTCATACGTTGTAGGATGCAACTACTACATTATTACTAAATTATCACAAGGTCATCATGTGCTCCCAAAATCTCCCGTTTTTGATCACTACAGTTCACGAGTTTACCAAAGTTATTTAAAATTTCTAAAAATATTATAGCATCAGCTACCAATTTGAGCTACTGATAACATACATGCAAACATTACTCAGCGAATTTTCATCAAAGCGAATAGATTTTGTTCGAATTTTGAGGCTGTTTGTTCAAGAATTATTGCTCGTGAATTCCAAGGGGATCAGATCATCAAGCATATACTCGTACTACGAAAAATCGACATACGTAAAAGAGAAACAATTCTGAAACATCAATAGAGGATTGTTAACCGATGTTTCAAAATTTTGAAAACTATCAACAACTCATTTTCACATTAATCAGTATTCTGATTGACTCATTCATTTTAGCACTTATAGAATCTTTCATGCCTCTGTTATTATTTGAGAGAAAAAGCTACATCACACACAACATCAACATCTACACACAGCTACATCTACAACATCAACTAGGCAGAAGTTTCCCTCTTTTAGCCTCACTAGGTTCTCAGGATGTTCCTGCCTTATCTTGAATTTCAGGCGCTAAAGATACCAAATAGGAGAAAACTAGGGAAGAAATACCTACAGAATCCATCAAGCCTCTGTTATAATTGAGAGAAAAAGCTATAATACTGAACATCAACTAGGCAGAGGTTTCCTTCTTTAGCCTCACCAGGTTCTCCGGATGTTCCTGTCTCATCTCGAATTTCAGGCGCCAAAGAGACCAAATAGGAGGAAACTGGGGAAGAAATACCTACAGAATCCATCATGCCTCTGTTATTATTTGAGAGAAAAAGCTATAATACTGAACATCAACTAGGCAGAGGTTTCCTTCTTTAGCCTCACCAGGTTCTCCGGATGTTCCTGTCTCATCTCGAATTTCAGGCGCCAAAGAGACCAACTAGGAGGAAACTGGGGAAGAAATACCAGAAATTGGGTTGTTGGGGTAGGGTAATAGAGGGTGTTTTTATCTCTTCGGAGCCCTTCTTATCCCTACCCAAGTCAAGGTCATGCGTCCCCGTCGCACAACCCGGGCCCCCTGGGATGGACAGAGGTGGTCCCATTAGGTTTCCCTGGTGGACCCCTCTTGAACTTCCAGGGGTGGCTGAATGACCCTCTGGCGACTAGGGAGGGGACCCCTGTTAACGGGTTCCCTGACCCTTCAATATTAGCGCCCCCCGTTATGATTGACGAAGCAGACGAGCCTCATAACCCCCGCCAGCCCATTGGCTCGCGGGGTATTAGGGGAGGCGCTCAGAGGCGCCCCAGGCAGGGGCGTCGGCCATCCTCTCCCTCCTCCTCTTCCTCATCATCCCTACCCTCTTCCTCTTCCACAGCCTCTTTAGACCACCAGTGTGCCCATTGTGAGCGGGCATTCACCTCCAGGTCTGGCCTTGGTGTCCACGTCAGACGGAAGCATCCTGTTGCTGCTAATGCTGCAATTGAAATAGAAAGAGTACAGCCTAGGTATGCTTCCGAGGATTTGCGCAGGATGGCGGCAGATGAGGTGGTGGCTGTGCGCAATGGGGTACGTAATATAAATGTTTATTTAAGCGAACGTTTTCCCACGCGCACAGTCATTGCCATCAAGAACCTCCGCCTGAAGCCCCACTATAAGCAGCTTGTCCAGGAAGCTATCCTGGCAAATAGCGGTGGGGCTTCTCCCGCATCTCCTATTGCTGGCGTGGACCAGCAGTCTGCCATTCAGTATCCCTCCCCCGGGACCTCCGGTCTTCTTGCCGATTTGAAGACCGAAGTCTTGAGGCTTGGGGGGGCAGGTAGGTCGTATTGAAGGCTACGAAAGCACCTACCTGCAGGATCTGGCGAGGCGGGCTGCTGAAGGGCTGGACAACCTGGAGGACATGGTTGCGGCCTATCTAGGGAGAATCTTCCCGCGGGTTGGGGATGCGACCGTGATGCGGCACCAGGGGAGACCTCCTCCCAGAGTGGTGTTGCGTGGAGGTCGCAGAGCAGCTAAGCAAGCAAGACGGCAGGAGTACCACCGGGTTCAGAGTCTGTGGAGGAAGCATCCGGCACGTGTAGCTGCGGAGGTACTGGAGGAGCCTGGGGAAGATCAAGTTCAGCCCCCTCTTCAGGAGTTTGTGGATTTCTGGGAGCCACTTTTGAGTGCTCCCAGCCACAACCCTGGGGAGCGAGTGGTTCCCCCAGTCTCCACCAGGGATTCCTTACGTAGCATCTTGTGTTCGCCGGTGCTACTTGACGAGGCACACAAGTGCCGTGTCAAGAACTCCACATCCGCTGGACCGGATGGTGTTTCTGCCCGTCGCTGGAATAAAGCACCGAATACGATTAAGCTGCTCATCCTCAACCTGCTCATGCTTGCGGGAAGACCCCCGAAAGCGTTAACCCGTACCCGAACCGTTTTTATTCCCAAGAAAGGGGGAAGTGGGCCTGGAGGCTATCGACCGATCTCAGTGTCCTCGGTAGTCTTCCGCCACTTCCAAAAAGTACTGGCATCTCGCCTCCAGGTGGCTGGTGTCATTGGTGATGTCCAGAGAGCGTTTCGGCCAGCAGATGGCACGGCGGAGAACCTTACAGTTCTCCAAACTGTCATCTCGCTGGCCCGTATTAAACGCCGGCAACTCCACCTCGCCGCTCTGGACGTCGCTAAGGCCTTTGACACAGTCAGTCACTTTGCCCTGACCGATTGCCTTCGTGGTGTCGGGGCCCCATCTCGATTAATTGAGTATGTGGCCTGTCTGTACCATGAAGGCGTGACGGTCCTCGAGGCAGGGGGCGAGGTTTCAGGGGATGTACGGATCGGGCGTGGGGTACGCCAGGGGGATCCCCTATCGCCACTCCTCTTCAACCTGGTCGTGGATACGGCCTTGGGTAAGCTGCCCACTGAAGTAGGGTTTGATCTCGCCCCTGGGGTGCGAGTAGGAGCATTGGCTTTTGCCGATGATGTTATCCTACTCGCAGAAACCCGTGAGGGCTTGCAGATCGCCCTCAATGCATTTGCTAAGCAGCTAGCCAGGTGTGGACTCGTGGTTAACCCCGATAAGTGTGGGTCGGTCTCCTTGGTCCCGTCGGGTCGCCAGCACAAGGTGAAAGTTGTGGATGGGGGTTTTGTCGTAGGACAGTCCCCCATTCCATCTCGATCCGTGCTGGAGGTTTGGCGGTACCTTGGAGTCGACTTCATGGGGGTGGCCACCATTACCACCAGCCGTGTGGACCTTGGTAGAGCGCTAGCTCGCGTTACTAAGGCTCCATTGAAGCCACAGCAGAAGCTGCGCCTCCTCCGCACGTACTTACTGCCAAAGCTGACCTATGGGTTAGTCTTTGGCAGGCTTACGGCGGGGAGGCTGCAAGAGTTAGATCGACAAGTTCGCTCTGCTGTGCGCTCTTGGCTGAAGTTCCCACCTGGTGTCCCAAGTGCCTATTTCCACGCACCGGTCAAATCCGGTGGGCTTGGCATTGTGTCTCTCTCGGCATGTATCCCTTCCCTGCGCCGCCAGCGCCTGCTAGCCCTTCAAGGGTCGAGCTGGGAGGTCGCCCGTGCGGCTGCTGATCTTGATTTTGTCAGGCAGCAGTTAGCATGGTGCGACCGAGCAACACCATCTGCTCCAAAACCCAGTTCGTCTGCTGAGTTTGCTGCTGCCCTGCATGAGTCAGTAGATGGTAAAGAACTCCGACAGTGCTCCGAAAGCCTTGTCTCATCCCAATGGGTAGATTGGGCTTCGGAGGGCATTGGGGCCCGTGACTACCGACACTTTCACGCCGTCCGCATGGCAACTCTGCCAACTGCGGTACGGTGTTCGAGAGGTAGTTGTGGGACAACCCTACCCCTTTGCCGTGCCTGTCAGAGTAGAAATGAACATCTGTATCATGTAGTGCAGCAGTGTCCTCGGACTCATGGGGGCCGCATTCTACGTCATGATGCGGTCGCCAAGCAGATAGCAGGTGCCTTGTCATCTAGTGGCTGGGATGTTGAGAGGGAGAGATTGTATCACATGCCGAGTGACCAGGGTGAGAAGCCCGACATTGTTGCTGTCAAGCCCGACCGGTCTTGCATTATCCTGGATGTCCAAGTTGTCAATGGCAGCTTGGACATGGAGCAGACTTGGCGGGCTAAGATAAGAAAGTATGATAGAGATGATTTACGGCAAGCAGTGTCGGAGCTAAAAGGAGTGGTACCCAACAACATCAGGGTGATGGCTGCAACCTTGTCATGGCGCGGGGTGTGGTGCGGGAAAAGTGCCACGGAGTTGCGCGAGTTGGGCATCTCGGTAGGCGTACTCCGTGGTATCACCACCCGCGTCCTGCTCGGCTCGTATTTGAACTGGTGGTCGTTTTATAGAGGCACTTCCCTTCATCCCTCTCTCCCACCCCCACCTTCCTCATCTTCCCTCATCCCCAGGGCCGGCGTCGGGTGAGTCCTGGGCGTCCTCCCCATTATATTTGATTTATTTATTTATTTTCATTTATGGCGTGCCCCCTCCGTCACAAAAGACATTTTGTCTTTGAGGGGAGTTTATAAAAAAAAAAAAAAAAAAAAAAAAAAAAATAGCCAAAATTAACTTTCTCGCTGCAAATAATGCTTTTCTCAAGCTCGGATGTGCTACTGAAATTGAATGGTAGATCCTGTCAGTCGGCAGACATGGACAGAAGGTAGGCCCGTTCAGTTCAAACTTATGAATTCAAGGTTCATAACTTCCGGCACCACCAACACTGCCAGGTACAGCTTCCAGTACAGGCTTTTTCAGCGAATCGAACTATGAGTGTTCGAGAGGAACGGCAAAAGCTATATTATCCACAGTTCATGTTCGTGAATTCCAAGGGGATCAGATCATCAAGCATATACTCGTACTACGAAAAATCGACATACGTAAAAGAGAAACAATTCTGAAACATCAATAGAGGATTGTTAACCGATGTTTCAAAATTTTGAAAACTATCAACAACTCATTTTCACATTAATCAGTATTCTGATTGACTCATTCATTTTAGCACTTATAGAATCTTTCATGCCTCTGTTATTATTTGAGAGAAAAAGCTACATCACACACAACATCAACATCTACACACAGCTACATCTACAACATCAACTAGGCAGAAGTTTCCCTCTTTTAGCCTCACTAGGTTCTCAGGATGTTCCTGCCTTATCTTGAATTTCAGGCGCTAAAGATACCAAATAGGAGAAAACTAGGGAAGAAATACCTACAGAATCCATCAAGCCTCTGTTATAATTGAGAGAAAAAGCTATAATACTGAACATCAACTAGGCAGAGGTTTCCTTCTTTAGCCTCACCAGGTTCTCCGGATGTTCCTGTCTCATCTCGAATTTCAGGCGCCAAAGAGACCAAATAGGAGGAAACTGGGGAAGAAATACCTACAGAATCCATCATGCCTCTGTTATTATTTGAGAGAAAAAGCTATAATACTGAACATCAACTAGGCAGAGGTTTCCTTCTTTAGCCTCACCAGGTTCTCCGGATGTTCCTGTCTCATCTCGAATTTCAGGCGCCAAAGAGACCAAATAGGAGAAAACTAGGGAAGAAATACCTACAGAATCCATCAAGCCTCTGTTATTATTTGAGAGAAAAAGCTACAATACTGAACATCCAACTAGGCAGAAGTTTCCCTCTTTTGGTCTCACCAGGTTCTCAGGATGTTCCTGTTTCATCTCAAATTTCAGGCGCCAAAGAGACCAACTAGGAGGAAACTGGGGAAGAAATACCAGTAGCCAAAATTAACTTTCTCGCTGCAAATAATGCTTTTCTCAAGCTCGGATGTGCTACTGAAATTGAATGGTAGATCCTGTCAGTCGGCAGACATGGACAGAAGGTAGGCCCGTTCAGTTCAAACTTATGAATTCAAGGTTCATAACTTCCGGCACCACCAACACTGCCAGGTACAGCTTCCAGTACAGGCTTTTTCAGCGAATCGAACTATGAGTGTTCGAGAGGAACGGCAAAAGCTATATTATCCACAGTTCATGAGATGCCGAAATGTGGTGTTGAAACGAACTTACATCATCAATAATATACATCTGAAGCTCAGATATGGCACTGCAATCTACGTACGTACCTTTTGGTATAAAATGTTAGGTACTTCAGTTCACTCTCATCACTAACTTGAGATTCATAACCGGTCAGAAATCACCAACACTGCTAAGCACAGCTTCCAGTTCACTTCATTATCGGAACAACATAACTCAAACGTCAAAACAACAGCGCATAGTAGGAAGAGCTATATTCGAACGTTAAAGAACTACTGATAAACCGGAGATCTCAAACGGTGTCACGTCCGTTTGATGACTGAAGCGACCCGATTGCAAGCGCATCGACACATTTGGAAGCGATGAATCATCAAGGTGTCGCCGCTGCTCAAAGGTGGGCGACATGGAGAGGGGCGCTCTGCGGACAAAGCGGGGAAGAGAGGATTTCAATTGACAACAACCAAGTTTAGTAAATCGTTCGCTTTTGTATTCTCAAAACGTCACGAGCTGCCTGAGAGAGCGGCCAAGGTCGGTGAGGGCGGTCAGCCGAGACGCAGCGACAAAAAATATCGCGTCAAGTGCATCCGACGATAGGAAGCGAACTCGCCGCACCGAAAAAATAAAAACACCTTTTGTCAGAATGAAAAGGGCGCAATGATTTGGTCCATTCACCGCTTCGCTCTTGTCAATCTGTGAGCGTTGTTGAAACATAACCGCAGGAAATTGACGGTTACAGTCGTATCTACTTGAACGGATCGCAACGAGTTTTTACGATCCTCACGTTCTCAGACTGGAGGTCCCCAAAAATTAGCATGGGTAATGATGAAAACTACGGGCTGGTCAATGGTGCATATAATCCATAGCATTGAAGCTGGTAAGAAAGTATCCTTGGACAGCTATGAAAGAGGAAGTACGCCACAGTGCTAGGTACTGATGAATCTAGGCAAGGCTCAAGTGGTCGTACCAAATCCACAGATCTTTTAGCAGGAGAAATTCCAGTAGTCAATCACCATGGTAGCTGTAAACGCCTGGGCATCCAATTTCGGGGAAACTTTGATGGCACGAGAGCTACACAGCTTTGGAGGTAGATCAAGAGCAACTGTCACCTTTCTGGGAATACATGATGACGAATGGGTCGCCTACAAACAGATGCTTGCCGAAATGCCTATAAAAACCATCATGATCATCCCCTGACGTTTTTATCTGAAGTGGCGTGCGAAACTGGTTTCATCTCGCTCATATCTCCTCCTACCACACTTACAGGTGCAAAGTATTACACCAAGATTCGTCTTGTTAGGCGGGGTACGAGCTGAGGTTTTTCATGCTCTAATAGATTTAATGAACGTAGAAATGTTGCTTCATCCATCCGTCCGTAAACACGTTCCCATAATATGCTGGATTAGCAAAAGATGCTGGTACGATTGCCAACGAGGATCCGAATTTCAAGAAGGATTTCTGGGTGTATCTTATCCAGTTCAGTCCACATGCAAGAAGTTACAGAGTGTCCGGACAAAACTGTGTAATGAATTAATTTGCAAAATATGCGTTGGAGAAAGGATGGAACTAGATGTTAAGACTCCAGGGATTGAAGATGTGATATAGAAATGATAGACTGCTATGAAGCAGTTGTCACGATTGAAATCATCCCGCCGATCCTAAAGTCCAAGGCAGATAAGCCCCCTCTTAAACTTCTTCACTTCTCTCTTGATATCTTCCCATCTGAATCCACGTGCACTAGTCAGTAGTCGCCGAAGTTTCATTACAATAGCCCCGCGATCCTTTTCTTTAACGAATTCCGTAGTGTTATCTTTTTTCAACGTCAACGGGTGAGCTGCATAACACCATTTATTTTGAATTTATCTTTTCCACCTTTTGGAAAACATTTTTCTTTTCTTTTACTGTTTTCTGGGTAGGGAGAGGACCCTACCTTGTTTACCTTTTCCCACGAATAAAAACGTATTTTGATTATTCATATCTCATTTTAGTACCGAAATTCGTACTTAAAGACCAAAGGGTGACAAAAGTGGTAGCAGAGCAAAAACACAGTAAGACTTTCGGAGCAAAAAAAATTTTTTTTTTTGCAGAATCCGACACCTTCTTCTCGATCTTTGCAAAATTTTGAGCGGTCACACACACAACCACGGATTGTGGTAATTGCGGACTAGCGAATCCCGATACCATATTATGCTCGATTTGCAAAAAGAATTTCCACGCGATTTGCACTCGGTTAGGTACCATGGAAAAAATGGACCAAGCAAAACATGAGCCGATGGCAAACCTGGAAGTGAGATTTATGCATCCTGGGTGCTCTTTCGGACGACCACGGTGACTGTGATCAGTTATCAGCCGAAATCACTGCCATTAAAGAACTTTTAAATACGATTCAACAAGAAAATTCGGAGTTGAAAGGTCGTATTATAGTTCTCGAAACTAGCGCGCGGAAAAAACTAGATTTCCCTGACGCCTTACAAGCACCATCAGCAACAATGGGTCGCGATAAAATTCCTCAGTATATTGAGAATGAAATTGTCAAGGTGCCCAAATTATGCACTGACAAACCATGGATGTAGGGATCGTCTTTAACGCGAAGACCCAAAAGTATTGCCGAGAAACAATTGAGAAGTAGGACAACTACTGAGGCCTTCAGCAAATATCACTGTTCTGCCTTACGTCTTCTCATGGAAGATCCAAATGCCTGTTGCACCGCTCACGGCACGTTTGGAGTACAACACGTTTTCCCTCGCCACGTAGCGCGTAAAGTGTGCGGTTGTGTTCCTCCAACTCAAGCTGCTGAGTCCTCGGCCTAACACCAGAGACGATATCCCCTGGTGAAGATCCCTGGAACGTGAGGCCCCAGTGGTTTGAGGAGGCTGCAGTGAACGTGAGGCGGTTTTCTGGGGATCTTGTCATCCCGACCCCCTTCATTGCAACCAGTGACCTCAACCCGACGAAACAGACTCCCTCTGTTCTTGCCGCTTCTAATAGGGGCAGATAATTAATATAGTGATTCGTCCTGTCCTCCCCATCTCAACCTGCCTTGACGAAAGTAAGTCCTATATGTATCCTATAAAGATGTCTACAGACACGACCAGGAGTCTTTTCAAGAAAAACACATTAACCCTTAATTTCCCACTTGTTCAAATAATTTTTTTTTTTTGGATTTTTACAAATTAAATTTATATGTATTTTGACAAATTTATAGAATATATGAGCTGAAGGTACCTCAAAGGCCCTATTACTGTCTGTCAGCTCAATAATGATCTTTCCAAGGGCCACACTCCGTCTATAAACCCGTTTTTTATTTAAATAACGGAAATAACCAGTTATTTCTCATAAAGTTAAGAACCAAGGAATAGGTTAGAAAAGGTTCATCACCGAGGGATCTTAGCTACCTTAGAAGGCGAGAAATGAGGATAGAAGGTACCATGAAGGCCCTATCACGGACTGTCAACTCGATTATTGTTCTGCTTCTTTGACTATGTATTTATTATTACGTTTTCTTATACTATCGATTGTTGGAATATCAATATTGCCAATGGCTAGGTATCAGTTTTGGTTTAAAAGTGGATAAACTGTTGCACGTATTAATCGGACTTCCAAAAAGATACCTTAGGTTATTAAGGGTTAATTGAAAATAGTCAATTTAATCTTCACGGGCGTACTTTAATTCCGACACGTGTCTCAGATACAATATTTTTTTTAAATTTTATACTTGTTGCTTATATTGCTCTCCGTGACATTTCATGCCCATTCGCATCGTGATAATATCAATATGAAACGACACTCAAAAGACACTCTTCAAGCGCACGTCTTCTATACAGAACGCCTTCAGCCATTGATTCTAAGAAACACCCAAACTGGTGATACACACTGAAAGGTCGGAATCTATGAAACATCGTCGAGAGGCCACCACGCTCGTGACACGGTAAGCACTTTTCCTTGTTATGTAGCATTATCGAGATAGGTCACTTCTCAAGCGTCATTAGGAGGCTTACAAAGAGGCCTTGGTTTTCCCTAAAGAGCAAAACTAGCACCAAGTTTTCAATATACCCTGTACTAGATTCTGAAATGTTCTCATCTACATTACGAAACGGAATGCCTGGTATTACGTTTACCTGAGTCGAGCGGGTAAAGATAATTACTCTCATAAGGTTTATAAACGCTCAAAATAGATATTAAAAAGGGTTTATCTCCGAGTTCTCATTATCTAACCGCCGTAGATGACATTTAAGCATGTAAAAACGCTCAACAATAACAAGTAGGTAGTTTGGGTTTAACAACGCAAGGTCTCCATTGGTAGGCAACGACCTCGAAATTTATCTTAACCGAGCGAAAGGTTGGTTGATATGAAGTAGAACTGCGCTCTTTCCAACGTTGCGGCTTTTTCGCTTATTTCTGTCCCGTCAGCTCGTAACACTTTTTCGACCTACTCCGTACATCACTACAGATTACAATTTTTTGCACGTTCAGACCCCGTTGAAACTAACGTCCTGCTTCGTCGTTAGAATGTTGAGAACGAAAAAATATCGAGCAGTAATCGATATTTACGAATGAAATTGTTCTTTTCCAACCAATGAGGACACACTATTCACCCTAATTGGACCACGGTGTCGCTGGTGTCACCGAGAGCATCTTAGGAATTTCACAAATGTCCTAAAGTGTCACCAGATTAACTCGGCATATATTGCAATTCAAGAATTAAAGGATTAAGCTGAATTGTTTTGAACCATATTTTATAAGTTATTAGAAATCAACAAATGATTTTACAGAATAAATGTGGAAAAATTGTTCATCGTTTTCTTAGGAAATTTTTGTCATAACTCTATTTTGGAATTTCCAATAGCCCCAAAAAATTAAAAAAAGAATAAAATAAAATAAAAACAAATGAATGAATTAATAAAATAGTAAAATAGGGATTCAATGTTGGTTACTCTGACACTTTGGGACGGTTGTGGATATCCAGAGATGTTTTTGGTTACACTGTGATACTATGGTCCAATTAGGGTTAATTCTGGTGAACGATGGTTTCACCTTATTATTACAGATGACAAATCTTGATAAATGTGTCCTAAGAACAACTATGAAAAGCGTTTTTACTTTCCTCGAATCACCTAACAAGTGAAAAGGAAAGTATTGCAATCATGAGGAAACTGACTTTTCTCAAACCAATGTTTCTGACTCAGTATGTAAGTAATGTGTATGTAATACGATGATGATCTCTACGAACGAAGAAAAAATTTACAATTTCGACGCCTCATTGGTATTCATGTGCGTCGCTGAAACATCAAGAAATTCAGCTCTTCAGTTCAATCATTTGAAAGAGGAAAAAATCAAAATAAGTTGAAAACGTTCTTTTTAGCTTTTTCTTCCGTGTCAACCAAGACAACGGAAAATTTGTTTTCACTTTTCAAGGTTCAAAAAATCAAAATCTCCAAAATCAAAATTTCCACTCGCGTTTCAGACCTCCCTGAACAATTTTGGTTCCGTGTCTGTCTGTCTGTGTGCCTGTCATGAAATCCTAGTAACGAGCACAACTATACGAAGTTATTGTCCGATTTCGATGAAATTTTCAGAGACCATAAAGATTAGTAATTAATGTTCCCCTTGAAAATCATCACCCCTGGACTTAAAGTAGCTGCTGCGCATGCGCAAACGTGAATTCCTTGAAATGAGATAACTTCTACATTTCCCATCTGATTTTGATGAAATTTTGAGGGATCATGAGGATTGGGGTATAGACAGTCCCCTATGAAAATTATCGCCCCCAGACTGATAGTACCCATTGCGCATGCGCAAACGTAATTCCTCCTAACAGCCATAACTTCTACATTTCGACGAAATTTTCAAGGATTATGCGGATTGGGGTGTAGATGGTCCCCTAATAGGATACTGCCAGGTACTTAGAGATTGATGTTTTGAGATTAACTACTACGCATTGGATCGTCTATACAATCGGGTTATGAATACGAGGAAGGTATGTGCCACAACCACTGCGCAGACTTTTATTAGGTTGAGGTTTCTTCTCCAGTCGAGTTAAAAAATATCATAAAATTAGTACCTAGCACCAATTTATCATTCCTATACTTTAAACAATTTTCTACACCTGTATAGTACCTAGTTAAAAAAATGTAAGAGCTTAAATCAGGAGGCTTCCAAGTATTTTCCGTTTTTCTTTAGGGCCCGTTCGCAGTGGTTTTTTGAAATTGGCCAAATATCGTATATTTCCCTGAAAAATCGTGGAAAACGGAACATCGACCGAGTGGATGGTTACCGGTGATGGCCAGTGTTGCCAACAAGCGGCTACCAAAACCCCCTGAGCCAACCTCGAAAAACCCCCAAATCCCCCCAAAAAAGAAAAACCCTAAAACTTAAGGATGAAATAACAATATCAATCAATACAATGCAATTTTTTTTTTTTTTTTTTTAGTAGTAGATTGTAATTCATTAATGATTTGAGGGCGGAGTGGATCTTGAAGACAATGCAATTATTGTATTAGCGATATACGTTTCAGGTCATACAGGTTTTGAAAAAAACATTAAAAACATTTTTGAAAATAAACTAGTTTCTTCAGGTAGGGTACTTTTTTGTACAAAAAATCAGAATGTCAAACAGTAAGGTCGCATTCGACCCCCATCTCCAAAACCTTCTCAATTTCTTCAAAACTTCAATTTTGCTGACGAGCGCGAACGGACGATAAACTTCAAGAATTTATCAAAGTGTGTGCTTGCGAAAGATCAAAGATCGAAAAAAGTTTGTCCTCCAAAACTCCAAAATTATGGTCCCATTGAGCCCACGCACATTGGTACATTCGGTGAAGTTTTTCACTCCATTGAATATATATTACCTGCTGCTATTTTAATTGCTGATTCATTTTTATTCTACCAAAATCCCCCCGACTCGTCGGTAAAAACCCCCCAAAAAAACCCAAAAGATTTCTCCCCCCAAAATCCCCTCGTCAAGAAAAAAAAACCCTAATTTGGGGGGGAAACCCCCAACTTGGCAACACTGGTGATGGCGTCCACTACTCAGGAAATTTAGCCCTACTATCCCTGATGTATTTGGATCTTGAATCCGTGCTGAAAAATCGTCTTTCCTACAAACTTCTTTAGGTGTTTCCATTATGAATAAAAATGTAATAAGAGGGTACGGAGCCTGTTTTCAAAATTATTTCTTTCACTCTGTCATCTCTCAAGAACAAAGAAAACGCCTGACTTCTAATGGTAGGTTTCCACTCTGTTGTGTCTCGTGCTCCCAATTTCCTGCCCATCTTCTAACTAAAAGACTCTCGAGACAATGTCGTCTTTGTTTCGTCGGCTCCACCTGCAGCTAAGGTACAATCAACCCGTGAGGCGGCTGATCCAAAGGCGATGGGTTCAAACGGACCGTGTGTGGTCTCTTTCTGAGTTTCTCGTAAAAACTCCCGTTATGTAGAAGCATCGGGTAATTATTGTCCACTTTCATTTGTGCTTTTCTTAGCGAATTTTCTAGGCTATTAGTAGGCCTATTGAGGAGTTTAGAATCAATAACGGGACCAGTGTTCATTAGCCACCATAGGACGTAGGAACATTAAAACGGGTTGCGGCCTAATGGTAGGTACTTGTGATGTGAGGCGTGTAGAGTGACAGTTCGAAGTCTCAAGTAGAATCATGCTTCACACGAGGGATTTTGGATATTTTCCTCCTCTACTCCGAAAAATGATGAACTGGGTCGTTTTCGAGACATCGGAAACAAGTAGGGTTCTAGTTTTTTTTTTTTCAAAAGTATTAAGAGTTTAAGTAAAAGTTTAAGACCATTACAAAGGTTGGTATAGAACTGTGATTCAGAATCAATCAGAAAGCCAAAGCTTGACAATTACTTGAAACATTAAATTGAAAGGACTTGAAATTATTTTGCACAAAATTATGTTTCATCCAAACATTGATGGCAGAAATCCAGAGAGGTGTCGTAGAAGCTTTAGACGTTGAACGTCAAAGGGCTGTAGATCTTTCAATAACAGTAGGTTGAGTTTGCACTTTACACAGTCAAAGAAACGTTTCATGGATTTTTTCAAGAAATTCCGATGGCGTTTCCAACCCAAAATCATTACATGTTGTTTCAAGTTACCTACCTACGTTGGCTTCAAATTAAACAAGAAAATTTGACTCAGTAAGTAGTAATTTCATTCCGTCAAGCTAGCCATAATTGATTGGATGTGTCCTCCTACGCAAAATGTAGGCCGTTTCCTAAACGCGGTTAAGTGCCTAATATGAAAGTTTTATGTGAACCCACCTAAATGGCTGTTTTTTTGGTGAATTTTAAACGGAAAATGTATTGAATATTGAGTTTTGTAATTTAAATTCTTATTCAAAATTCAATTTTTAGAGAAATCATAGAAAACCTATAGCAGCTGTACTATATCACAAGCACTATATTGCACCGGTAAACGAATGTTTACAAAAACATGAAGAAATGCTTCAGAAATGCTTGCATACTTCACAAGGTAGTAAAGTATTAAAGTTTTCGTGAAGATTTTTCAGTTCATGTGCCAAAGCAAAACGTAAGGTTGTTGATTGTTCTCTACGCAACACAGTGAGTTTGTTTTATTTATTGGTCGCGTGAGCAAGATTTGCTTAGTTTTCGTGACGATTTTTCAGTTCATGTGCCAAAGCAAAGACATGAAAATGTCAAAACTACCAACGATTCGGTCGCGCATCGCGTAGCCAAGGAGAGGTTCGAATGACGTGGCGCGACTAAATTTGTCCGAAAAAAAAAGATTATTGTTCCAATTCGATGTGTATACAGATTTAGAGTAAATTAATTATTAGCACTGTAAAAAAGTTGTAAAAGTACTTATTGGTAAAATAAAGTATTTAAATAGTTCTCAAAACCAGGTTCAGAGTTTTCCTTGAGTAGACTGTATACTAGACATCTCCGTTCCGAGCACATGTGGTTACATTTTGCAAGAATAACGAAACGTGCTGGTGTTCAATTCTGTGGACCTGAGAATGAGAACAGGTTCCCCATATTGGGAGAGCACAAGTCCATATAGGTCTGATAATAGTTTGTATACGAGCATTCTGTTCTTGATAGATAGGTAGGGACTCCATAGGAGGGATATGAGCATATTCGTGTCTCCTGAGTCAGTTGATTAGGTCTATTATGCTCTTTAAAGGTAACTCCCAAATATTCATAGGTAGTTGCGGTCATCGATTGATAACCACTTATATTTGTGGCGGTTGGTGAAAACTATGTTGGATTATATAGGAATTTATTCTGAGTCACCATGTTGAGTACCTGCCATTCCTGGAGAAGAAGAATCATACATTTCATATTCAAACAAATTCAGTTCAAATTTCACGACTATCGATACGACTGGACAGCCACACTTGGAACTTAGTTAACACCCTATCCTATAGGACTTTTCAACTCAAAGCTTGACTGACTGGACCTGAGATGAGCTGGAACATTGAAGATTTAGCTTCTTCGTTCTTGACCATCTGTCGACATTGATTCCCACAACTCTAGAGAGGTGGTTGTGATGAGAACTTACCCAAAAACTAAATTTCTACAACAGGAGTAGGTGGAACAGTACTCTGAGTTCCAGCATCCTGGGTCGACTAAATCCAATAAATAATATTTTTACTTTCAAACTCAAGTGGATCGCAGATTTGAAGCTACAACTCTTGAGAGATAGTTATGATGGATACACGATAAACGCTCGAACATTTCAACTACTATTGCTCCGAACCTTCATGACAGGCCAAGCTGGAAATACAGTGCTGCGTGTTTAGCTCTGAGACACAACATGGCCAACTGACTCGACCTCAGATTAGCGCGAACATTGATTTTATGTTGAGAATAAAGATAACTTGTCAAACGTATCGATCCTCGATTGAGATTCCACAACATCCACATTGGAAGGCTGTGTAAGTGTTAACTAATCAAGAAGTGGCACCCAACATCAAGGTGCCTTGTCTTGGAGCGGGGTATGGTGTGGAAATAGTGCCACGGAGTTACTCGAGTTGGGCATCACGGCAGGTGTACTTCTGGTTATCACTACCCGCGTCTCGATCGACTCACATCTAAACTGGTTGTCGTTTTATAGGGGCATTTCCATTCCTCCCACCCCCACCATTCCCATATAGGCCTGGCATCGGGTGAGTCCTGGGAGTACTCCCCAATAAAGACTGTTTAATTTATTCATTTATTTTTATGGCGTGCTGTGGGGAGCTTTGAGAGGATCTTAAAAATTAGTGTTACATAGATGCAATATAACTTTCAAATTTCAGATTAGTTCGACCCCTGAGTATATTTTGACATAACATAACATTCAAATTGAATGATACCGAGCTTGAGGGTTGATGAAAATTCACGCGATCAGTATTGAAGGTTTGTAAGGACATCAAGCTGTTAAACAAATCAAGTTTTATAGTCAAGTCGGAAGGTTTTAGTCAGTAGACTGTCACCTTATTTCAGTAGAGTAATTAAATGGTGGCCTGAATGACTAGAACTGAAGAAACTGAACAGATAATCCGAAAATTCGGCATAGAGATGAGTTTTCATCAATTTTGACTAACTTCGAGGAAGGTTAAACATGAATATAACAAAAGAAGATAATGGTGAGGCACATTCAAGGCGATTGTTACCTTTCTTCCAGGAGGGCGATCCCTGGGTTCTGTGATGAGTGGGGCGGCTGACCATCTTTTAGAAGCGTTGTTATTCGTGACCGGGATACCGATGCAATGGCCGTTGGTGACGTCAACACCTGCAAGGTCGAAAAATGTCAAGATTCAGAAGAAGGAATAATTATAAGAGAGCAGAGCAGGCAAGCAAATCTCTAGAAGTCAATTATTATCGAGCTAGTCAATGATAATATGACTATGCGATGAACTGATATAGGAAAACGTAGTTAATTATTTCTGAACAATAATTCTAGTAGTAATAGTAGTTAAAGTAGGTAACGTTTTATACCGATTTCAAATAAATTTTCTGTGTTTTGCGTTGGCAAACCTCTTGACCAATTCTAATGCTGGGATCTGGTACCTAGTTCTGAGGAAGGTTTCCTGGTGCATCACCCATCAGCTGAGTGACTTACGATGACCAAGCGACTCAAGGCCAACTCAGCTGATTATGGGTCCTCATTCCGCGACAGAAACAGTTCATGGATTTGCCAGTCTAGACGACACGGATAATATAAATATTTGAATTCTAATTCGATTCATGGCTTCTGGTCATGACTGCCAAATCATGTTACTTGTGCATGCTTGTTACTGCATGTTACTTCTGGCGTAGGTTCAGCAATGTTTTTGGGCCAATATCTGCGTCCGATGAGATCGATCCTATAAGATCAGGAACTACAACTGTGGCCAGGAAAGCTACCTATGGATATGCTGCAGAAATTGGACCGCATTTGGTTGCAGTACCAGCAAAACCAGGGTACTATGAAATAATTGGAGTTGTTCAGTAATCGGTATGATCCCAATTTCGGAGATACCAAAGACGACAACATACCACTTTTGCAAATATTGGGATTTTTTGTTGGCTCAAAACCATTACTTTTCGTCCTACAGCGTGACCCAAATCTATTGCATTTCCAAGTGAGTGGCCCAAATTGAGGCTCTTTACTTTTAGGTATTTTAAATGTAACACTAGGCAGGTACAAGAATGAATGCAGGAAGTTGACTGAAATTTGGGCCTAAACAATAGAGAAGAGAGGAGATATACATAGATAGCAACAGTCAGACACTCTTCTTTTTATAAAAAAAGTAAAATGAAGAAGAAAAAGTCTTACACGAGGTCATTATATCCATGTTATAGAATAATCTGGATAGAGTAAAGCACTCATCAAGCACGTAACTACGAGTACCAAGACTTCTACCTATGAGTACCTTGGTAGGGAATCTAAAAAAATTATTATGAATGTGCTAAACGCAGTCCAGTGATTGTCACCTCTGCCTCAATGATTGCTGGTCTTGATGAAGGGAAGTCCAATTACTTTTTTCACCACAACCATCCTGTGGAGTGGGAAATTCCCAGACAACCCAATCTCCCAAACCCTTTGTTTACAGTTTGCGGTTGAACGTCATTAGAGCTAAGCTTTTATGATGGCAGGTACAGAGAAGGTAATTCGATAGACAGAATCAATAGTTACCGTTGCTAGGAAGAAGTTGGTTGAGGGCTGGTTCGCTCCCTCGTCTAACCTGAAGGGGACCCGGAACCCCTGACGCTATCTGTTCGTTCGTAACTTCGATATCAGTCTGAAATTTGTCGGCGGCCTGAAACAAAATGGAAATAATCAGTATCGGAAACATATTTAATTCAAAACACAAGTTCATCTGCTTACAATAATTTCAGCTGTTCTTCAGTAAGACTGTAATGAAGAGTTCAATGAGTTACTGAAGAAGTTGCTACTTGAGCAATAAAAGTAAGGAGTTGGGCACTCGAAACTGTACCAACAGGATGAGCTCTCCATGCAGTACCAGCTGAACTATTTCGGAGATTGCCACCATAGTAGTACTATTTTGGTACCTACATTTCAAACTAAGTACCACAGTTATCAGCAAAATGAAGAAGACTTTTTCTTGACAAACTAAGAAACTCGATCATACAAGTCTAATTACACTAGGAAAAAGATTGTCTCCTACCGACCGTGAGTTTAATGAACCTCCAACAGGTCTAATCTAAATTACCCGCGGTCATTCTTGCCCCCACGTTGTTTTCTACGTTTTGGTCATTTTGACGACACATCTTAACGACTGCTAATTAGGCAGGATTTGAGAAATGAAATTAGCTTTGAGCTCTAACTGGGCTTTTGGGGTAACTTTATGAGAGATCAGATCATCCCAGCAATGCTGCTCATAGCTGGAGTAATTTACGATCATAATCCCATCACTTTACTGAAACCCATCAGAAACACGGAAGTGAAGTCTTCGAATTGTGAATGACTTCACTATTACTACTTATGCGTTATAACAACTATTAACCACTCGTACATAGCAAAATTGAACGAATTTTCTTCAGAGGCCACAAAGGATAACCTAAACATTGTTTTCAGTTATGGGAGATGAAGAAGAAAGACAAAACCCTCCAAAATCAAAATTTGTTTCACTTTTTACGTTTTGGACCTTTCTGGACAAGTTCCTTGTCTGTCTGGAAGTGTTTGTCGTCTATCGGTTGGTTCCTAAATCCTTGTATAGGGGGATGTACTCGTACATAAGAAGTTACAACCCGATTTCGATGAAATCTTCAGGGATTGTGAGGGATGGGATTTAGGATGGTCCTCAATGAATTTCATTGCACCTGGAACGACAACAGTTTGTAATGTACAATCCCCCACGCCTCATTTTCTCTCTTTCAATAGTCAGATTTATCTCAAACTTGGTAGTTAATGAGGGTCTGACCTTTTGACTATGCGCCATAAATCTAATCGTAACAGGATAATTATTTCTTATTGCACATGCGCAAATGTGAAGTCATTGAGAACTAGCGTAGCTTCCACTGTTTTCCATTTGTTTTTGAGGTTACTACGGAATTGAAAGGCAAATGATCCTTACTTGCATTAGACCTGCACAATCATGATGTGGATACGAGGAAGTTACTCACAACTAAGCAGAAGTTTTCGGTTGTGGCACCATGTGACACGTAAATGTCCATAGGTGCTCCTCAGGCTCACTATATCAGCTATACGGAGTTCAACCAAAAAGTTTCAGGACCTTTTCAACAGCGTACCATCATGTTTATGTAGAGGAAGGGTACAGGAGAATAACCCCATCATTGCAAAAAAAAAGCTGATTTAGAGAAAATCGCACATTAAAGTTTGCATATGAATAAAATTGCATCTGGAGGCTTTAAAAATCCGGAAAAAGTCTTAATGTGTTCCCAAGCTATCGTTTTTCCTGTTCCTAAACAATAATTAAAGAAAGAATATGTCAAAAGGAACTGCTCTGTTAGCATAAAACCTTCCTCGCAATTTAAAAAATTTGATAAGTGTCACGATTTATTGTAGAGTAGGAAGTAGGTATGGACATGAAAAATGTTCTATAACGGTTGAAGATGAATGATTTGAAGTTGAAGATGTATATAATCCTACATTATGTACAGGACAGCATACTTTTTTTAAATTTTACTTCAACGAAAACCATGCGATGAACTCTGCCCCTCGAGCTCAAACAAAATTTTCCTATTCGGCGTCGGGGTCAGCGTCGATAGGTGGATCGTCAATGTATTCATCGTAGTCTTCCTCGTCTTCTTCAGGTAGTTCAGCCTGATTGAGCGAGCGGTAAAATTTCTTTGCCTCGTCCCGTTCTAAAAATTGGCAGAGATGGAGCAGGTCCCTATATTTTGCTATTTTTATGAACCACAGAAAGGGTAAGTAATGTGAATTACAGAATTCGCAGCACCCTACCCGAAAGTCCGGAGGAAAGGGCATTGAAGCTGCAAGCATGAGGTTCTCCCCCGCAAGCCCGCGCAATGATGGGGGCTTTCCCCGGCACTGCCTTTCTTTGGACCCCTATTTGACGGCAATGTCGTGATTTTTCACTAAAACTGACTGCATATTCTGATTCCTCACCTCAACTTCCTACAGAGTGCGCCATTAACTACTTTTTACGAAAATGTCAATGATGGGATTTTTCCCCTGTACCCTTCAGAGGGTTACTTTACAGCTCATCTTTTAACGTGAACCATGCTGAACAACACATTTTTCTTTTTTTTAATTCTCTTTCATCTTCCAAACTGGTTTTACAGCTGTTCTTATTAATTCACTTTTTCGTGTTCCTCATTTTTTCATAGTTTGTCGTGGAGGATACAAAGGAGGAGCGACGTGTCGGCGTGAAATTGGACAAATTGTTCATTCTTGAAATGCTACAGAGATCATGGAGATGGTCATGAGTGGTACAAGAGGTTCAATGAGGGCAGAACATCGATTCAAGACGATTCTCATTCAGGGAGGCTCTCTACGGAAGACTCTGACGTGACCAAGGTGGGATAAGAGGCTCTTGTGTGTTCCAATCGTCGTGAGATAAAGGAAGAGTGTAACTTCTCATTTGGGTGTTGTCAGGAGATTTTGACTGACAAATTGGACATCAGAAGGGTTGCAGCCACGCATGCATGGATGTTTGTCAGAAGCTCTTGGAAATGGCCAATTCCTATGAAACGACCGCGATTTCAGACGATAGAAGAGATAAAACAAAAGAGGCTGGGGAAGGTTAAGCACCTTAGGAGATGACTTATCCAGGCGCATGGACCAATGGAAACACCGCTAGGTAAATTGTATGCGTTCCCAAGGAGAGCACTTCGAAGTTTTAAAAATGCATTTCTGGAAAAGTTAACGAAACAGGAAACAACTACCGTACAAGATCTCGGCATACTTCTCGTAGCATGAAACACTGTTTCCGTAGAAAAACGTCCTACACTTGTAATCTCTGGGTGAACCGTTGTTTCCGAGCACCTGAAACGCTTGCAATGCGTTGTTCGCATAAATTGCCCTTCCTCGCTGTAATACTTGCTGCTGCCTCGTTCTTGCAGATGAGTGTTATCGCTTCGAAACGAACGGCCCGAACGGAATGAAGACGGAAACGATCGTGAGAAATCGGTTCGCTTCTCCGCTGTAAACAAGCAAAGTACCTCCTCGAGTTCTTTGGAAAGCCCTAAAAAGAACCACACGAAACCTCGGAACCGGCCTCGAGTCCGGTAGTCCAGTTTTCCCCCGGTAGTCCGAATAACGGGCAGGTCAGGTGAAGGTGGAGGCATCGCGAAAATATGCCGTCTTGCGGCAGGAAACTGCACTTCCTAGTCGGCGCATCCTTTTGGCGAAATACTTGGTCGCGATGTGATGAGGAATGCACGGGGCGAGGTGGAACAATCTCAGAGTCTTGGTCCGCCAGTCACCTCTAAGGAATGCAATAGAGAGAATCGGTGGGAGTGATACCTTCCTCAGATCAAAATGAACGTAATCCAGACCAAAAACATATTACAGCAAAACCAAAAACCAGTTCCAAACCAACCAAGACTACCAAGTTGTAGAGCCACATATATCTTACTCGTATCAATAAATTGATAAGGAAAGTGGATCATCGGAACTCCCATAAACCCCCAATATTTCAAGCAAAATCGAATAATGTGGGGATGGAATTCGTTGCTTCAGCCTTCAGATTCGGATACAACTCCCATGGCAACCAGAATTCCCTGTTTAAAATTCCAAAATATTTTGCATTATATTAGAGTAGCTTACCTTTTAGTTAACTATTTTTCACTTTGAATTAAAACTTTTTGACTTTAACCTTTTAGTTTATTATTTTCAATAATGGACATTTATTGTATTGCATACGACCTATATGCATACGAGTCTGCAACACATTGGGACATTTTATGTCTTTACTTTTTCCCGCCCCCTTCACCTGTCTACCTACCTATAATAATATGCTTTCTCAAAAATTACTTGTTGACGAGTAACAAACTTTTACCGCGAGTGTTCTTTATAGTTCTTTTAACTCAGTTCTTTTATCTCAGTTTCTTCCTTAATTACAGCAGTTTTGGCAGTATATAATTTATGCATAAATTTATAATCTTTCTAACGAATGGTGAACGATTTTTCTACGAACACAGATAAAGTTCCGTAGCAACGACTTGGTTGTAAGTGGATATCATTAAAAATTTTCGTGAGCAAATTTTTGTGACGTTTTTTCGTTTATGTGCCAAAGTCATAAATGTCAAAAAAAAGTTAACCCCCCTCAAAATTTGTTGGTTTACGTTTCAAGGTACGTGGAATCCGAAAATCGAATAAATATGTTGTCGTCCGTAACTTTTCTTAGTTACCATAATCGATTTTGATGAAATTTGGTATGTGGGGTCAATTTGGGGTGTAATTGTGCCACGAAGCTTTTGGTTGATGTCAATAACGTCTAAGGGGAGAAAAATAAGGGATGAAATTTTCAAAACTCCCTAGCTCAAAACTGTTGACATAAAGGTTTTGTTTTTCGTCTATTCAAAATAGTATTGAATTTTTAGAATCGAATGAGACCACCCAGAGCTCTGTAGGACCAACCGTTCGCTCCCCATGACCACTTAATAAATAAGGAACATGAGTGTGAATCGCAAAAGAGGCTTAACCCTGAAATACTAACATGGACTGCTCACCAATACTAACAAAGCGCCTCTGAGGCGAACAGTTTTCCAAAAACCCTTCAAAAATGTCAGTTGACCATAAAACATCAGTATCTTTTGTTATATTGACCTAGTACATAGTGTTGTCAAGAATTCAATTTTATAATTGAGTAGAATTTATTTTCAAAAGTCAATTTCTTTCGGTGATGCATTCGAAAAGTCAAATTTATGTCGCCCAATAAAATATTTTGCATCTAATATTAACTAGGAGCCTCTCAGGCGTACTGCTTTACTCACCAATAGACGACATGCCAATAACAAGGCGCTATTGACGGAAGGTTGACCCCTGTGCTGAGGAATACCTGCAGCATTCATATCGATGTATAAGCTTGTGAGGCGCCTTGTTAGTATTCCAGAGTTAATAGACCAAAATGCGATCGTAGTTCGTTTCTTCGAGTTGTACTCAGTTTTGCGACCTTAGCAACCAGTAATCACAATTCCAAAAAAATGAAGGCACTCACATCCCACAACTCTATTCATTCGAATTGAGTGTTAGGCGTCTATTTCTTCAACATATTGATTGTGAAGGGAAAATAATTATGCTTGGTAGGTGGTAACAATAGCAATGCTGTATGTTTTGCAGCTGAGTGATCTGTAAAGAAAAATAATAAACCTTTGTGTAATAATTTGCAGCGGTTAGACTTTCATTTAAAGATTTTTTTTACTCTGAATTACAATTTTTCTTACCCCATGTAGGAGAGTAAATTTTTGAAGAATATTACTTAACGCATGAGAATTCAACACCCAAGAAATTGGTAGAGGTGTCATAATATTTGGCATCTTCAAATTCGCAGAAGACCATCCAATTCGTAGCGGGAATCGATCAATTCGTAGGGGACACTCCTATGGTCACCTATCCCAAGCATAGTCCCCTACGAATTGAAGGATGGTCTCTTGAGTGTAAAGAAGTTTTCACTCGTTAATTTTTGATCTAAAATTTACTTTCCTGCGTGGAAGCGAAAAAATCTTAATTCAAGGTCAAAAAAGTTCAACTGAAATTGATATTACTATATTTAGAAAATCGACAACTTGATTGTTGAACCTTTCGCCGTAAGATCCTGACAGCACTCGACATATTTAATGAAAATGAGTGATTCTTTTGTTGTTTTGTATATGTGTAGAATAATGTTATGTATTTAAGTTAATTTTTATTGTCATTGTACATTGAATTCTATTGTATGTAAATATTGGGCACTTGTCCGTACATGCGATAAATAAATAAATAAAGTTCGACTCACCTGAAATATGTCCGGGGAGGAGGTACCGACAGACGAGCCAGAAGCACCGTCGCCGCCGCCATGGTGAGCCCCCTCCCCCTCTCCGAAGTTGGCGATGATCTGCTCCCTGTCGTCAGCCACATCGTGCAGCCTGTCGTCAGGGTCCAGGATCCCGCCATCCCGCTGCGTCTGCAAACTGTGGACCGCTACCCAGTTTTCCGATCCCTGGAAAATACAGTAAAAACTATAAGTAACACGCAAATTACTCAGTATAAACTCAGTAAAATTACTCGGTATGAACTCAGAAATTAATGTTTTGGGTGTTTTAACGCAGATTTAAGCAACTCAAATTGCTCGTGAATTTTTCTCGAAAAATTCTCAGAAATCCGAATTTTGTGTTCGTGAAACCATGAGTAAATGACACTCTCGAAACAAAGAATGACCTTGTTTTAGGAAGGTTTCCCCCCCCAAGATGAGATAACTCGTGGAATAGGGTGTGCGCCTGGGTAGGAAAAACTGTTTATTGTTATTTTTAATCTAAGGTAGACCTAATTCTGAGAATTTTGGTACCAACCGCGACCTTCTAGCGTGTTAGTTTATGATGGTTTCTAGCGTTTATGACGTCACAGTGGGCTGGGGGGTCCCGCCCAGGCGAGAGGGGCGCGTGACGTCATAAACATTCGAAACTTTGAAAAATCATAGAAACACATCTACTCACGCTAGAAGGTCGCGATTGGTGCCAACATTCTCAGGATGTAGTCTACTTTCGATTAAAAATCTTAAAAAAATCAAGGCCCCATTGTTCTACTCTGAAACACGAAGAGGTGTCGGTATCAGTGCAATTGATGTAGTTTTCCCTGAGACTAAAAAAGTGTTGACTACGCTACGAACTTTCCCCTATCAATCCATGTCAAACTGAATCCAGGATTTGATGTATAATATAATTTGGCGAATCCATTGAATTAGTAGTCAGCCAACTTTAAAAAATAGTCTGAATATAAACCATGGTCACCTAAAATTATTTGAACTCAAAAGAATAAGGGTTTATTACTGGTAACTTAGTTTGATTGTTGATGTTGTCGATTGAGGGAATGACATGATCGAACTAAAAAGATGTGAGTCTATGAAAGTACAAGTCAAAGTTTTCAAGAGAGAATTCAGAGGTTTGAACGTAGAAACATCGAAATTCAAATCATCTCCTCTGGCACAGAGATTCGAATCGCGACTTAGCAATACTTCACCATTACTTTGCGGTATTCCGCTCTTAACTACTCATACCTACTTGTGGGCTTGTTTAATAATAATCACTAGTTCATCAAGGATCACAAGGACCACAAATTGTGTCGTTTGGGACAATCAATATCCAGGAACAAATTCTATTTGAACAGGTAATCTAAGAGGTATAAAATATTATGAAGGTAGGATTGTAAGTGTATTATATGAATCAAATTATAATACTTTCGAAGTAAATGGGGAAGAGTTGAATCGCTGCACTAAATTTGACGTTTGTACGAGTGTAGGTATCTATTACCACACGAGATATTATCGATGAGCTTTGATTGTACCTTAGGACACACATATATAGCATTTCCAAGCCAAATGAAGCCTTTTCCAAACCAAATGAAATCTTTTCAAACCAAATGAAACTTTTTCCAAATCAAATGAAACCTATTGAGAAAATGAGTAAAATGAGGTACCTAGATAGGTAGATACTCTGCAAATTTCAGATTGATGCAATTGTACCTATCATACAAAGGAGTTGCCAAAATGAAAATTCAATAAATTTTAGGCATAGGATTATCGAAGAAGATCTCTCCCTAGTAGAATAGGAAACAAGTAAGTTTGAGAAATTTCTGACTGTTGAATGTGAATGGTTACCTACCTACCTACACTCAATAGGTTTCGTTTGATTTGGAAAAAATTTAATTTGGTTTGGAAAAGGTTTCATTTGGTTTGGAAAAGGTTTAATTTGACTTGGAAAAGGTTTCATTTGACTTGGAAAAGGTTTCATTTGGCTTGGAAAAGGTTTCATTTGGCTTGGAAATGCTATATATAAAAACATTAATTTCGGTGTGGAGATGACAAGTAGAAGAATATTTTCAGGAGGCGAAATGACCAGTCTTGTCTTGTTTTTTCAATTGTTTTTTTTATTTATTTCCGCACGACGTTTCTATCCAGGATCTGGGTCCTAATCGTGTGGATTTAAGAGGAACAAATATTTATATTACAGCTAGAGTTATTAGTGATGGTTGTGAAAGTATTAGGTAATCTAAGTTAATCGTAAAAAATGGAGTATGTTTACATACCCAGGTATTGTTGACAACGGTACTTCTTGGTTGTATTATGGTGATGGAGAGATTATTCGTTTCCGAATATTTCAGGAAATGTTGTTGGTGAAGCCCATGGTCAAACAATGGGGTTGGTGAGGCCGTTGGAAATACCTTAGGATGGATCTTAGCACTAAGATGGAGGGAGGGCGACAGTGATGTAGTTGAGAGGAACTAGCATACTTCTAATTGACAATACCTATTCTTATTGATTACATCATAATATAAATTGTATAAACATTTACCATATTTAACTAGTTAAAACATGATATAATATATTTATATATATATTATACGATATTATACTCGTATTATAAATGAGGTACTTGTGAGTTTTTTGGATGGATATGAGTAGGTACTATGGATATTTTGGTGGGAATTATGAAACACACTATTGGAAGAAATAAAGGTTGGAAAGATTATTATTTTAGAAGTTTTTTATAACCATTAGTACCTCATTATAAATAGCCATTTAAATATTATATTTTAACTAGTTAAATATGTTAAATGTTTATACAAATTAAGTTATAATGTAATCAATAAGAATATTGTCAATTAGAAAGCTAGTTCCTCCCAACTACATCACTGTCACCCTCCCTCCATCTTAATGCTAAGATCCACCCTAAGGAATTTCCAACGGCCTCACCAACCCCGTTGTTTGACCATGGGCTTAACCAACAACATTTCCTGTAATATTCGAAAACGAATAATTTCTCCATCACCATAATAAACCAAGAAGTACCGTTTTCAACAATACCTAGGTATGTGAACATACTCCATTTTGTACGATACGATAGCTGTAATATAAATCTTTGTTCCTCTTAGATGCACATGATTAGGACCCAGATCCTGGATAGAAACGTCGTGCGGAAATATAAAGAAACAATTGAAAAAACAAGAAAAGACTGGTCATTTCGCCTCCTAAAAATATTCAAGTAAATAAAAAATAATACTAAATATTTTGAAGTGAAAGTGACACATAATGCTCCATTTTGATATTTAAGGAGTAATGGACCAACAGCTGAGTCCGCTGGATGGATATAACATAATGGCGTCTGGAGAGAAAGATAAGCCTGGTATTCCACGATGTACTGTTTCCTCCAGGGCGGTCTTCCTAGTTGTCTAACTCGTTGTGAGTTGATAACGAATCGTCTAATGATTTTTCAAGTCACGCCTCCTCCAAGTGGTAAAAATTAAAGATCGTCACCGAGAAGTCAACTCCCCGTGGCAGAGGGCAAATGGCTCATCACACCGCCACGTCTGACTGTCTACTACGGCCCATTGCTGGTTAAACTGGTCGGTTTTTCTAGAAAGGAGCCAGACGCCTCTTAGAGCTCAGTGGGGCGTCATGGTCAGCATCTTCTTCATCTGCTGCACTAGTTTCACTTGTTCGTGACAACAGTGCATGAACCACTTTGTTGACCTTGGCTTGGCGAAGCTTATCATCGAATTATTCCAAAGTAGCTCTTCCCGTAGACGAAGACCTCGTCGTTCCATCATCTTCTAACGGGCACTAGATCTTTGTCTTCGCTCCAAACGACCTCTTCTTGTAGAGGTCATTTTTTAAGAGACTACATAATGGGTTGTTGATTACCCTCAGTCTTTATAGCGTTGTTTGGTACACAGAGTGTCACACTATAAGAACGTCAACCCGAAGAATTTCGATTCTTCAACTAATTTCCGATCGAAAATGCATCCTAGCAATTTTTGTTTAACCCCTTGTTTTTCCACAATTTCAAGATTTTTTTCGTTTTGACATTTTCATGTCTTTCATATGGCACATAAAAAAAAAATCGTCACGAAATTTGATGCAACGATATTTGTTGCAACGATATTTGTTGCAACGATATTTGTCCCAAGTCGCCACAATGATGATTATGACCATCAGAAGTGAAGTTGTTAGGTAGGTAGGTACTTTACAGTTTGATATTACCAGGGGGGCATGAAAATGTTTCAATGTGTTGCAGACTCGTATGCAAGCGTTTTACCAATTTTCCTGCAGTTCGCGAGCCCCATCGACACCTGCAAATAGCTCGTAGGTGAGATCGTTCCTACCAGACACGAAGATTTGGCGAGTTCTTGCCACTTGAAAACGGGGTCGTGGACTGATGGTGGATGGCAAACATTAATTTATTTTTCAATAGAGTATGACTCAGGAATGACGGTAATCGGGTCTGTTCGTCGAGAAAATGTTTTTTGACCTTATGTCACTAAAACGTCCATAACTCCGTTTGGAAACAGTAAAAAATTAAAACTAATTATACCGTTGGAAAGAGCGTTAAATTTCCCACCTTTCTGTTACAGAATTAAAATTTTTCAAGTACATAGAAGAGGGAAAAAATGGTCTGAAGAGTAAAATTTGTCAAATCTTCTAAATTTAAGGTTTTTTTCAATCGTTTGAAAGAACTAGTAAAGGTAACACTGTAACCCCAAAAGTTAACCGAAAAGCTCAGCTTTCCAACGGTATGGTTAGAATTGTTTCCAATATTTTTATTGGTGGAGAAAACCGCGCTTGAATGCGAAAAAACGTGATTATCTTCAACGAAATCGGCGGTTTGACGGGAGGATTCGGGGGGTCTCCTCCGCCGCCGCTCATCTCACTCGCCATCCAACCCCGAATCCTCCCGTCAAACCGTCGATTTCGTAGAAAAAAAAAATAAAGTTTTTCCACATTCAAGCGCGATTTTTCCACTTATAAAAATATTGGAAACAATTCTGACCATACCGTTGGAAAGCTGAGCTTTTCTGTCAACGTTTGGGGTTACACTGGGATACAATCGAGTAGGATTACTAGTTCTTTCAAACGATTGAAAAAACCTCAAATTTAGAAGATTTGACAAATTTTACTGTTCAGACCAACTTTTCCCTCTTGTTATGTACTTGAAAATTTTTAATTCTGTAACGGAAAGATGGGAAATTTAACGCTCTTTTCAACGGTATAATTAGTTTTATTTTTTTACTGTTTCTAAACGGAGTTACGGACGTTTTAGTGACATAAGGTCAAAAAACGGGAAAAATCTTAAAATTGTGGAAAAACAAGGGGTTAAACGAAAATTGCTAGGAGGCATTTTCGATCGGAAATTAGTTGAAGAATTGAAATTCTTCGGGTTGACGTTCTTATAGTGTGACAACCTGTATTCAGATTTTCAAAAAGCTCAAACACTTGCTAACTGAACTAGCGAATTGTTAAGCCTCACTGTAAGAAAAATATGACCAATAATAGACGTTTTTATGATTCTCACTCCTCTAACACAACTATTTTCAATCCCATAAGCTACTACGCAGTTTTCCAGACGTTTTGAAACAGCAAGTTGGTAAATGTTAGATCTTGCGGAAGTTACAGAGCCGGCGACTTGCGAGGTGTTGGAATTTACATAACACGAGACCAACCCTAAAGCTTTTGTAAACCGCCGGTGAGCGGGGAGCGACGTCGTTCCTTCTATCGAAAAAATTCACATCCACCGGGAAGTTTTCCCAGGTCTCGTTATCCGTAGGCCTTTCTTTCAAATTAAAGTCTGTTTCTTTTCATAATGTTGACTAATTGCAACGTTTCGGAGAGCGGCTATTCGAAGAATGGACGAGGTATTTTATTTCCCGAAACATTTTCGCTCGGGTTTCCCAGCGGTTAATCAAAGGTTAAAAGGTGAATAACGTGGATAAACTTGATTCTTGTTAACCTCTGGAGTATAAATTGACCTCGGACGGTCGGACAGGCTGACATTTATGGAACCAAAATTGGTCAAAACAGCTGTTGAACAGAAATGCGCTTGAAAATTTTGACTTTTTTACTGTATGATTACAAGAATGTTCTATTGAAGTCAAAATTATCTCAGTTAACAAAAAGTTAAAAATCATTGAAAATATACATCAAATAATGATAAATATATTGGTATATTCAAAATATACATCAAATATTGATATATACCTAATATGCGTACTCCTGCGTCATCACTATCTAGTTCTTTGTTCCCTTCTCCTTTCACTTGTCAAGTTTCCATTCATTAGCAAAAAAAGCATACATTCAGAAAAAAGGAGGGAAAGAAACGAAGTAAAAAGAAATAAAAGAACGAAGAACGAAAATTCTGAAAATTATTAGACAATGATTTATTATTCTACTGTATAGATCACCCGTCTGCGAAGGAACCCCAACTGAGTGATGGGTGAGTGGGAGGAGGGGGTTAATTTTTTTCTTCCTCGATTCCAAGGTTTATTATATTCAATAACAAACCAAAAAAGAACAAACTCCGAAGAGAAATAAGGAAACCAAAATACAAAGGCAAAATGAGTGAAATGAAGAAAAAATGAAGAGAAAAAGAAAGAAAAGGAGAGAATAAAAAAGAAAAAGAAGGAAAGAAACGGAGAAATGGATGATGATGCTCTAATTTTGAGCTGGAGTGTATATCAAGTATGCTATTATTATTTCTAATACTAGTTTGTGATATTTACCTATTTTTATTTTTAATAAATTAAATTTGCTAGGTAACTAATGCTGCATATATTTGACTTTTACAAGGGTGATAAACGCAAGATAAGTGGATTTACAAGGGTTATAATTCTAGCTGGAGGTCACTGAAATTCAAGTCTCATGCTAGATTGTATTCAGGTATTCCATTTGCGCCATCTTTGCGAGACATTTTAGATGGTCTCGATTATTGTGTGAATTAATCGCCTCAGCTGATGTGCAGAATACATTAAAAACAGATGGGGAATCGAATCACAGCTACGGATGGCATATTGAATGAAATATATCGATATATAGATCAAATGATATATCGTCAATGAGATATCGATATCTAGGATACATCGGAGAAAATATATCGATAAATCTATATAGATATTTCGATATATCGGAAGATTTACTTGGAAAAACGTATTGAAGTAGGTAGGTGAATTAAAACGTTTTAAAAATATAAAAAATTAATTTAGGAAGACATTTATCGACATATCGGAAGATCTACTTGGAAGAACTTGAAGAAGTAAGTAGGTACGTGAATTGAAACGTTTCTAACATCATTTTGGAAGAAATATATCGATATATTCGTCATATTGGAAGATCTATTCGGAAAAACCGGGTGAAAAAAGTATTAACCTACTTTCAAAAGTTACTGGGTATGAATTATCGAAATTCACGTTTAAAAACGAAAAAAAGAGCGTCATTTATAAATTGACTGGGGTACACTGTAGACAATCATAATCCTTCAAAATTTAAAATAATTGTTGTGAAAACCTGCTTCACTTCGTATAGTAGGCAGTTTTAATCTAGACTAGCCTCCATAAATTTTGACTCAAGTCAAGTAATTGAGCCTTGAGAGCCTCTGTTGGTGTCAACCAAGTTCACAATCATGTCTGAGCTGAAGTCAACAGTCTGAAATCTACCCATCACGAAGGTACCTACAAAATTCGGAATTAAATTACTTGCTGTTATTACAGGTACAGGCGCCCCTTCTCATCCATTCATTTCAATATTTAATTTTTACTTGTTGAAAACAAGTCGCGATATATCGGTCAATATATCGATATTGATCGATATTATCGGTTCTATTTTTCGATATAAATATATCGATATATCAAACGTGCTATATCGATATACTGCTGCCATCCCTAATCACAGCTGAAAAAAAAGGGCAGCGAAGTCGACAGATAACGTAACGGAAGGTGACTACTGAGAGAGAAGGTATTTCAAATACCTCGAATACCATTCCCTTTCTCACTGCACCTCGGGGTCAAGACAAGCGTTCACCTCCTTACACAACTCAACCCAGCAGTTCAGCAGGGGATCGTCGAGCGCTAACCGCTGGTTGTGTGACTCACTTTCCAACGCCACCCGGCAAATTGAGGTGACCGGTCAAGGATGTAACGAGGAACAACCGATTCGAAGCAAACCGATGTTCTTTTACGGTAATTTTTCACCCATATCAGGAGGAAGGAGTCTTGTAGATGTAAAATGAATTAAATTTTACTTTCATTTCATAGAATTCACTCATAGGGACCTCATGAGATAAATAATTAACAACACAATGCTGCTAATTATTAAACAACGATTTATTACTTTTCCATCCCCCGTTTGCGAAGGACATGGCCTTTTCCTAGCCTTCTTTGGACCAGGGGTAGTTGTGGTGAGGAAAATCGGTCCACGGGAACTGGGCGAAGTGCTGTGTATGGCGTACGAACGGAATATTTATTATTCTAAGTAAACGGGGGGGGGGGGGGGTACATTTACATTTCTTTCTCGATTCCAAAGGTATATTAATGAAAATAATAAACCAAAAAGACAAATGGTAACGGTATTCACGTTCGTAAGTTAACACAACCGAATGGTCTATTAAGAGTGTGCTAAACGTGTTATCCGTCGCATCATCAGAAAGAAAATGGCCGTCAACTCGCCAGCTATTTCTCAGTGAGTTTACTTGTGAGTTAGTTAGTTTCGTCGATAGTTTTTTGAGTTGAAGTTCGTTTGTTTGTCTCGGTTATTATGTGAGTTAATTTTTAGGTATTGAAGTCCCAAAAAAGAAGAGGAAAGTGGGTGAGAGGAGCAATTGGACGAAGGCGGAAACCGAGCTATTTCTCCAGATGATGATGAAAGTGATGGAAAAATTCGAAAAACTGTTTTCTTGACTAGTTCATCAACAAGTTTTGGTTTATAACTTTTCTTCGGCATGACTGCAGTGAGTAATTCTCAAGTTTTTAGTGTAAAAAGTAAAAAACATGTAAACAATCTAGGAGGGTATAAAAGTTGTTTCCGGTACTCGCGCCTTGCTTGTTTCTTTGCCATGGAACAAGTAATGATGGACATTGCATTACTCAAACATTAGTAGATATATATATTTTTTTTTAAACATTTTTACCGAATCTATGGCATCCTCCCTAGACACCTAATCGAAGAAGAAGAAGAAGTGATATGACTTTAAAAACTTTAGCATGTTTAATACGAGTCGACTGGGGATGTTCACGCTTTTTTGTTTAACAAGTTTAACATGATAAGTTCAATCGTGAATAGGTACCCCTAGTAGGTAAGTACCTATTCAGTATTTCCTTCTTGAGCAATGAAACGGGTCCAGATTCCACAAAAGATCTTGTCAGTCAATAAATGAGATGCCTTCTTTTAGAAAGTCAAGAATACCTAAGTGATGGATTGGTCAACAAACATCTACTAGAGATGCTCTAAGTACATATACTTTGAAATATAAATGTGAATACCCGAAGACGTTGTTTTTAGCTCTGGTCTAACTGAATCTAGCCTAGATTGCCCAACTATAGTGGCAAATAACTGGTATTCTCCAATTACAGACCATCGACAGTCCACTAAAACCTAAAGCCATGGAGACCTCGACAAAACAATCCAAACTTTTTTTTTCGATTGGCTCCCTTAAACATGGGTTTTTATGCCCAAAGCCAACAATTCCGAAAAATGGGGTTTTGATGTGGTTTTCCCATAAGGTCAAAAGTTTACAATCCGAAAATAACAAGGACAAAATATGTATCTCTCCCATATTACTTGTTATATTCTTGCTGGATACAGCTGAGCCACTGAAGACAAAAATTTTAGAACCAACGCCAACTTAAACTGGACATTTGGATCTGGTTCAAGAAAGACTCAATTCAAATGTTTGCATTCCAGACTCTCAATTTAGGTACCTACTGACAACTTGGCGCACCCTTTCGACGTTTGGCAGGATCTCTTCGCCGTTGAAACTCTTGAGAACGTTTCCAACCAAATCCGGACTTTGGATCCGAGATACTCCGATGTAACTCGTCGGCTTTTCTCTTTCGAAACCGTCACCAAGACTCAGCAGCGACCCACTGTGGGAACCCTGGCCAGACGTTGCGGCACATCCTCTTCCCGTCATCTCCGTCAGATCAATCGGTTTTTCCCTCTTGCGTGCCATCGACTTCAAAACTCAAACCGCGTGAAATCCGGGGGAAAGTGTGACAAGACGCAGGTACGCGGAAACCAAGGGATTTTCGTTCAAAACCAAGATTCAATGCCGTTCGTCTTTGTTAGGGACATCGTTATGTAATTTTGCTATCCATGTAAAATTGTTTGCAATTTGAAACTCTCTTGAACTAAAACTAGGAGGTTTTTAATAGGTCTCAAACACATGGAAAAAGTGGAAAATCCAACATTACAAATTTTTATGAAGTCAAACTAACCTATGACTAACCTATGAATAACCTTGGACTAACCTATTGAAACCTTAGAAGTAACAAATTAAGAGGGGGTGAATAAAATTTCTTTCTCGATCTCAAAGGTTTATTATTATTATTATTTATTGAAAATGATAAACCAAAAACCACCAATACTATGTGGAAATCGTGTTTCATATTGTGGAATCTATCAGTGGTATTGTTCAATTTGATCAATCATAGTGTATTCTATCAACTAATACTATAAGAAAGTGTATGTTAAAGTGAGGAAGCTATATTCTCCACCTTACTTGACAGACGTTTCTTTCTATAAATCATGAAACCGATGTGAAAATTATTCCACAAAGTAATTCAAACATCAGAAACTTTATTTACGTGAACTTTTTTTATATCGTTCTTCCCAGCTTGGAGGTTTGTTATATTCGAAGTTGAATACGAATATTCGTACATTCAACTCGACCATCGAGTTGAAACATAAATATGAATGATAATACAGTTTAACTTTGATTTTAATTTCTAAGAACAACTAGAAAGCTCATGAAGATTTTTGTGAGGGACACTAAACCTTTCAACTTTCAAACCGTCTTTAGACGAAGACCATGTAATTATTTGGGTGGAGAAGGGCCAGGAATGTGGGCAGTGCATCTCCTGTCTCAAATTACTGATGTCGAATGGAAGACTTAGATGATGGGAGGAAGAGGCTTCGTAAGCCTAAAAAACGTCGTATTTCAAGGTCATTTTAGACATTCCTCTTGTCTTGTTAGTCCTTTCGAATGAATTCAACTTAATCAAACTAAGTAGTAGTTACATGGAGGCACATGGAATAATGTAACAGAAATTCCTTAGGTACTACACATGGTTAGTTCCTTGGTGTTGTCAACCGAATCCATCTACGATCACTGGAAATGACATCCAAGTTGGGTGGGCAGTACAGCTCCTTCACATGGAATAACATAAACATCATAAAATCTGATGGTGCTGAAATTATTGAGAAAATCGGATCTCTCATTGGTACTAATATTCTCCGATGTGAAACTTGATTATCTACCTACATTTGGAAAATACATTGAAAAACATTTATTTCCATTTATTTGGCTTCTGTATGACGGATCACCATGGAACTGATCAGCAATTTCTCTGCAAACCACATCACACTATCGTATAACTTGCAATAACCACAGCCTGGGTTCGCTCAAACATTGGAGGGCAAAGGTGACTATGATTTCCGTCAAAAGTTATGAAAAAAGGTCAATTTAAATGGGAAACAATATGCATTCGTTTGATGAAATCGATGTTCAGATTAATCAATCCAATCATGAACTTGATTTTTGAGTAAACTAAGCAGGCTTGAAGAAAATATAAACCGTAATCACTCGACAGAATATTTTATGTAATTTCTTTTAATTTGAGTAATTGAAGATCTATTAAAAAATATAGATATATTCTTAAAAAATTGGTCACAGAAAGTGAAATAACTCTTTTATTGTGGGGTGGGTCCAAAACAGGTGTTATTATTACCAACCTTTTATGAATGAAGAATATGCAAATAATAGGAGAGAAGCGTTGAATACCTCCTTTTCAATTAGGATCTAACGTAAACCAAACAACGCGGCGTCGATTCGTGCCAGACACGACAATAACCTTGTTCGCTACGTTGGGAATAATTTCGAAACGATTCAAACCTGTCAACCTGTCTAGGTTCACAAGGATGTGACATCTAGTGGAATAACGACGTTACAGCCGAAACGGCAAATCGAATAAGGATTGAAATTGATCTTGAACGCAAGGCGTTTCCTGCTCTTGATTTGCCCTTCGATTCGTCATTTCCGTAAATAGGATTTGGATGTTTGACTGAATTATTCCACAAGGAAATTACTCGGATCTATTCGGTGGACGGACGTAGTTATGAATGAGAAACAGTGAGCTGTGACGAAAATATTTTCAATGATGACAGTGTATTTGTCGTGTAGAACGGTGTGACTCAAGTGGGGGCATCATTGATATTTACATCGCATGTACAGCTGGAATATCCAAAAGATATAATTCGCATAACATATTTATCATCGCGTAATGTTGATGGTCGAGTATGAGAATGTTCAAACTCAAAACTCTGCCACACCTTCTTCACGTGCCCGCAATGGGAGGGTATGAGGAGTGCAGAAGAGGTCATCGGAACGTTGCGTCCACAGACAATCATACATGAGATGATTAAGAACAAGTCGAGCTGGGACGCAATGGCAAAATTTGTCACAGCAATCCTCAAAGCAAAAAAGCAGGATGGAAGATGGGAGGAAGAAGATGAGGAATAGAATTGATGGAGAGATCAGACTAGAGATCGAAAGTAGGAGCAGCCTTTTGGCACAAAAAAAGGGCTCACCCTGAAGTAATACTGTACAAGTGGTTTCGGGGTGAGTCATAAGCAGAGGGAGTGGGGTTTCAGTTGGTAGGCCCAATGCTGGGGAGTCCCACACTGTTGGGGTGAACTTCCCCTTCGCTCTTGAATAGTTTCCCCAGTCCCGTAAAAAAAATAATAATAATAAACTCAAAACTTCAACACGTCCAGGACTCCTTGATACTCTATGATAACTTCTGTTGTCAATAGTTGGGGTTTTAGGAGATACGTAATATCTGGCTTCAGTTTATGATGAAAAGGATAATTTCGGAGGAAAATGTATAATTTTCTGTCATAATACAAAGAGCAGCAGTTTACGTAAGGAAGACTCAAGTCGAACATACTAAATTTGAGTGGGTAGATTGTACTGAGGTCCTTTCAAGTTCACAGCAGTGGATTTAGTCCTCACTCTTGACAATACAGCAGGTCCCCCATGTCCCCTCTGGTGTCAGTCACATTCGTCATGAATGCACTCGGGATGGCCCATTAGCCCAGGCAAATTAGACTTTCACTGCCAGTAAAATAGCGTAAAGCTGGAAATGATCTTAATCCACTCAGTGCATCCCAAAAAAGACTAATATGAGTTTGCAACGGTTTCTGAGTACGGCTTTACTCTTAAGAGCCGAAAAATCGAAAAATATTTGGCCTTTTTTCTGTTTTTGGCTTACAACTCAAAATGGGTTCATTCTATGGAAAACTTCACTCTTTACTATATTGAATTCGTCGAATCATATTAGTAGAAAATGAAGTAAATTACCATAGCTGTCCAAATTATGATGAGTAACGATAGGTTTACAAAAGCTGCAAAAATTGTAGAGTAATAAGGAAAAGATTACATTTTATTACTATTAAGGCATCGTTAATAATATTATTACCATACAAGTAATTATAAAAAGTTTTTAAAATCATCAAAAATACCTATTAAAAATTTTATTTAAAAAAATTATAAAAATATTAAATTTTTTTCAATATTAATTTCTAACATTTTGGAGAAGAAGGTCGGGAAGATGGCATGGAAGTGGTCTAATTTGACTGAGCTACATGTGGATTTGCCAGGTTTTCAAAGGATTCGCAGGGACTGGAGGAGTTCGCAGCACCCTCTCTCACTCAAGACGAACCATCCAAAGAGCATGAAGCGAAGGAAGCGCCCTTACTGGAGTTGAGGCTTCCACTACTAAACACAGAGTAATGGCGACCCTCAGCTGGGTGCTCTATTCCCGTCCCAGCAATCACATCCCCAGTAAATCAAACTACTATGAGTATCACCACTCTCACACCCGCACGGGGTTTCGGAACAACGAACCTCTCACCAGGCTGACTTTCCATGGCGTTTACACATGGAAATGTTCCATGCCTGGACTACTGCTCGTATTTGAAGGGATCTCTCTAGGTTTTTTCTCTTCAATTTTGTTCTATTCGATAGGGATTGATCTGATTGAAGCCAGATATAAGTCTCTCCTCCATTCAGATTATATGCCTTTTGATTATTCCTTCATATACATACTATGGTGACTACCTAGAAAATTCTGATCAGTCACATAGACTGGTACATACCGGTAAGGAATGACTCAATGTGTACAGAACTAAGTGTAGTTCATGGCAGGAAACATGTGACAGTTATCACAATCTTGCCACAATTAATATAATAATTATATCACGGCAATCTTGTGAACACTATAATCATTATAGCTCCTTATATTAATGTGTATTCTGTTTAATTGATATGCGGAACAGATAGGCCTCATGAACCGACTTCAACGGTGGGAATATTCTTGATTTACAGTTCCGTAGTGATGACAATGCGATGGAAAACGGCCGGGTAATTTCATTAATTTTATTAGGGAAGAGTTTTGCCGAAGCTCTCTCCCAGCAGAGGCGTACAAAGGCACATTAACGTCCTCCCACGGCTCGTAAGAACGTTCAATGAATGTATGAGATGTATTATTCACCTAAATGATCCTCAAATATTATATTGTTTGCTGCAACGAACACGACTTTGCCATTGTTACCACCAACCAACTTGAAGAAAAACATCGATCGCATTTCGGTCAGCTAACATTTGAACGGAGATTAGACCTCTTTTGCGATTCACGCTCGTGTTTCTGATTTATCGTAAGTCCAACCCTTAAATTCTCGTTGGGAGCGAAAATTTTGCCCTACAGGGCTCCGCGTGGTCTCAAAAATTCTAAATCTCAAATTGATGGAAAAACCTTTATATCAAAATTTTCTGAGTTAGGGCGTTTTCAACATTTTCAACCTTATTTTCCAATCGTTAGAAGTGACCTACCTCAACCAAAATCTTCGGGGCACAACTAGACCCCAAATGGAGCCTACATACCAAATTTCATCAAAATCGGTCACTGATAAGTGGGAAAAGCGGACGGACGGCCAATTTTTTTTCGATTTTTGGATTCTACGTACTATGAAACGTAAACCAACAAATTTTGAGGGGGGGGTTAAAAATTTTCTTTTCTTGGTCGATTCCAAAGGTTAATTATTGAAAATAATAAACCAAAAACCTCGGCGAAAACACATTAAAACCAGGATGCAATGACTTTACATTTATTGCAGTATTTAACTCAAATATTAGTATGAAAGAGCATTATGAGAAGAACGGTGATGAGGAAAAAAGGCATTTGTCATGATTTACAGAATTGCAGAAAGGGCGAAGTATTTAGATGAAATATCAGTGCGCTGTTCGAACTCACGAAACCTCGCTGTAAATACAGCTTGGTTGGCTTCAATAAATTAATAATTGATGTATTGTGCAGAAATGTAACTAACTAAAACCAGGTGGCCTACATTCAAACGAGTTTGGGACGACGAAAATAAACTGGTCTCGATCAAGATTCACTAATCACTGCTCCTCAAAGTGGAGGAATCACAACGCAAGAATTCTGGATCTTGGAGAACTTTCACTATCATTCTTGGGGGTAAATTTTCGCAAGAAGTCGGCCGTAAATATGAGTTAAGTCAGTACGAAACCATGGTAGGAAAGTGAGTGGAAGGAAAGTCGCTTCCCCATTTACTCCATTTTTCCGAAATTCCTGTCCGAGGTTTGAAACTACCTAAATGATTCCTAAGGATTTTATCACGTTCAGATTATTTGTAGCATGCGAGTTCATAATGTCCTCAAAATTGCAACATCGCTATCAATATCCATGCGACAATTCAGTGGATACTTTTATCAATATTGTGAGGTTCTTTCAGGGGTGTTGAGGGTGAATGAACCTCCGTTTGCGATTACGCAAAAACCCAAGGAGCACGCTGTCCGTGCAGAGCCCTCTCTTCTAGATCCAACGATCGTGTCTGAAGCAAGGAGATGGTATTGGTACAACATATTCAAAACCAGGCGACTGGGACAAATCGTACACCGGAGGGAAAAGGTACCGAATATCAGGTGCCAAACTATTCACGTTGCACAGCCGAAACAATGCGGTTTAGTCCCTAATCAGTTCCATATAAGTAGAACCAATGTAAATGTGTGCACAAGCGCAAATGAGATATCATCAAAACAATGATTTTTCTGTACTTGACAGTCCGAGGTCATTTATTTTTTGGTAGAGCAGTTACCAGCCAACTGGTCCCTCGAATACTTCAAGGAAAAATGATCCAATATTATTAAAATTTTCAGTCTTCGGGCAGGGTTCACTATGAATGCCATACCCTCCAAACGATCTGTTTATGCACTCGCATACGTGCTTGCTTGGCCTGTCCTCCAGTAACGCCAATTCGATGTCTTTCTTCATGTTGGATGGTTGGTGGCTTTGCAGACGAGTGATCTATGTAGACAAATGATAAACCATTGTGTAATATTTTGCAGCGTTTATATATTGTAGTTGACCAATTTTTCTACATTTGGGACATATATATTTGTTTGCAACAGAGTAACTAAACTGGGAAAACTTCAATTTATTGCGCTGGTTTAATTTAATTTGGGAAAAAATTCGATATATTAAAGTGGACTGTATTAATGGTGTATGGATTATGGTATTAATTAAGAAAAGGGGTTCCGACGACTCACCGAAGTGCTGTGACTGGAAGCTTACCCAGGCCTGGGGGCGCAGCTTCGTCGTTCTTGAAGGGATGTTTGCAGTTCTTCGTAGAAAGGGGGAAATTTACCACAATCCGTATATACTTTGAATTTAAATGAACTGTGCGTGAGTCACGCTATAAAATAAAAGAATACTTCCGGTGGCCGGTAATGACAATTAGTTTAAGAGAAAGGTGCGAGGCGCAAAAATTAAGGGACTGAAGTGTGTCACGTTCAGTGTCCAGAGAGAGAAGAATTTGTTAAAAGGGGCGTGCAAGCTGAGAAAACCCGACGCTTGAGAGCGCTAGGTACCTCTGGAGGGGTGTAACCCTTTGGCGCCAACATATTTGAAAAAGAATATTTAGGTTATTACATATTTTTTCCGTGATTTCCAATCTATTATGGCTAGTTTTACGGAATAGAACTACTATCTACTAAGTCAAATTTTCATGTGTGAAATTTTTCCGAACTAAAACCCCTCAGACTGCCGGAGCTTTCCATTAAAAGGTTCGGCGCAATGGCCTTTTCCAGGGTTTTTCGGGAAAAAAAATGAAATTCCTTGAGTTTTCCAGTAGAGTAAAATTCCCTGAGTATTCCCGATTTTCCAGGTCGCTGGACACCCTGCAGCTTTTTCAGGGTATCGCAATATCTGGCTGAGTCAACCTGGGAAGGGCGATTCAAAACAAAAGACGTAGAAAATTGATGATTTGGGAGTGACGAGGAAGCTGTCAACAAATGGAGAGGACATTTTGAAGCTCGTTACAAGGTATTCGAAGTGCAGTGAGGTGTCAAGCGATTTTATAGAAGAATAATAAACATCTAATGATACAATAATTTCATGATGTTTAAATAAAAATGTGACAAACAAAAAGGAACTTATTGTGTGGATTAACCATTGTAGATTCATGATAGTCTTTGTGAGGGAGTACAGTGTCAACAAACTTGGCAAACGTTTCTACAATTTCCAGCCCAAATTTTCCAGTCTTTTCCAGGCTCGTAAAGGGCAGCACTGCAAGACAAAAACTCGAGAATTCAAGGAGAAACGACGCAAATTATGCGCCGATTGACGGGGTCTCTAGCTGCTCGTTGCGTCATACCGTTAAACGGCTTCTCAGTTGGTTTAGCAGAGGTGAGCAAATATTTTCGAGCGAACTCAGTGACCTTCTCAGTGTGCTTCTCGAGCAAAAACTTCTCGCGTAACGAGGATTAAGGTGACGGGAGACAAAGGTAAACCAGATGAACGAAAATAAAAGGGTAAATAGATGGGAATCTACACAAATATATTGTGAGCTGACCTTGCTGAGTCACCTCAATTATTCGCACGTGCGAATCAAGATGGGAGAACAGAATTAGGAAACAGAATTATCAGGAAATTGCGGTGAACAGAATTCTCAGAAAATTGCGGTAAATCGCAACAGTAAATTGAACCAACTAATCCTTTGACTAAAAAATGTTGCGGAATGTTAGATTTAAATTCAATGATTTGAATTTTGTCGATTTCAGATCAATCAGTAGGGCTTTTCACACAAAAAATGCTCAAGTACCTACCATATAGCTACCGAAGGCTGTGCCTGAATTGTACTTGAAGAATGCGCATGGACAGTGAATTCTGACGATCAGATCGCAATAGAGAAGGGCGGTATTTAACGTAACAGTACATCAATACATCAAAAATACATCAATCTCTAAAGTACCCTCACTACCCTCATAGGGGACTCTACACGTCAACCGGCACAAACTCTGAATATTGTTGGAAAATGTAGAAGTTATATCTGTAACAACGAAATATACTTATGCGCATGCGCAGTGACTACTGTCAGTCTGGGGGCGATCATTTTCATAGGGGACCATGAAGGGGACCCATAGGGGACAAAATCCCCGAAAATTTCATCGAAATCGGATGAGAGTTGTAGAAGTCATGGTTGTGGCAAGTATTACACGTTTGCGCATGAGCAGCGGCTACTATCAATCCGTGGATAGTGATTTTGATGGGGGACTATCTACACGCCAACCCGCACAATCCCTGATAATTTCATCGAAATCGATTGAGAATAATTCTCATTATTCATACAATTATTCTCATTCTACAATTATTGTAGAAGTTATGGATGTGGCAAGGATTTCATGACAGACAGACAGACACGGAACCAAAATTGTTCAGGAAGGTCTAAAACGTAAAACGCGAGTGGAAATTTTGATTTTGGAGAACGTTTTTTTTCAACCTTGAAGAGTGAAAACAAAGCTTCTGCTACTTTGGTAGAGCAATAACCTATTACCGGGTTTCGTTAATTCCGCTTGGAACCTATTACCAAAATAACCCTGTTATTAAATAACATTCCAAAATAACGGCTCCAAAATGTGTGGAGCCAGAACAACAGGTAGGGTTTTTTTATCGAAAAAAAGTGAAAATACACTAACACGTAAGTATGTCGGAAATAACTTGATAGAAACCCCAACTTAGATAGGAAACGAAAACTAGAGATCAACGGAATGATACTTTGGAATGGAATAACAATATCACATGATAAACAAACGTACGTTGGTTCGGGACGAAAAGTAGAAATCGAAGAAATGATACCTTGGAATGGTATGTCGGAATGAGCTTGTGAGAAGGTCCCTGTTAATAAATAACAGGTTATTGGAACCTATCACCTACTCAGGTAATAGTGGAACCTGACACGCAAATGTGACCGTTTCGCCCATCTCTAGATCGCAATGAAGCTCATAGAGGACCATCCTGAGTGAATACAATCTAGTCTCATTAAATACTATCCAAATTAGATGCATGTTAAGTTCCGCTGATGGCAACTTTCAACGGCTTAATACTTGTTGTATGTGTAGTGCAGAGTTGTACTCTTACCGAAGACCCTTCAAGTGAGGTCTATCCTGAAGGATACGCTATCGAACGAAGTTTTGTTCATTTCAATACATTCTCAATTTATTTTCTTTAAAATCAAGTAACTACCAAACTAGCAATCTAAACGGATTCTGTAAAGGAACACAAATCTGTTTGCACTTTGGTTGTACGCTCTCATAATATCAGGCGTCAATTTCGTTTGTGGGATCGTGCGTCAATCTACTCGGTAGAAACCTATGCGGTACTTAAAGCACTGGAATACGCACGAGAAGAGTCCCGAACTGCTCTATTGTTGTTAATATTAACTGACGCAAAAAGTATAATCAATAAGATGAAAGGGGTGACCCATCCACTCATTATACACCAAGTATATGATTTGAACCTGCAAGGCACCAGGGTAGTTTCCCGTTGGGTGAAGGGACACAGCGGCCTGAGTGGCAATGTAGCTGCAGACAATGAAGCTGACGAAGCGATCATACTGCCAGTACCAGAATCTTTTCCAGATTTCTCTTCGACTGATCTCAAGAAAGGTATAACTGCAACGGTAAAAAATCATTGAAAAACGGATTTTTACTGTTATTACGAAGGAGAAAAGTACAAGGAGATATTCCCTCAAGCTTAACCAGATGACTGAAATGCGACCCAAAGCATCCTACAAGATTATTTCGAGACTCCGAAGTGGACTTAGCTACTCAAACTACCACCTCTACAGAATGAATCTCGTAGTATCGCCTAGTTGTAGATCCTGTGGGAGCGAAGAAGAAACCCACGAGCACATAGTGTTGGCATGTCCCATATACCTACTGGAAAGAGAATCCCTTCTTCGCAAGCTACAGACACTGATCATCAATCCTTTCAACCTGGACTCTATCATATCAACTGAATTGGTGGAAGTTTATGATACTATAAATGTTAAACCATAGAAAAACTTTTACTCTGTTAAACACAAATAAATATAAATAACTTGTAACGGTTGTATAATCCAAATAAAGCCAACTTTTTTTTTTATGTAACTACCATTCAATGAATGTACATAGTGGTTATGTTGGATTGCCTGAGGTCGGAAATCGGTGGTGCCAACTGAGCCCTTCATTTCTCGATATACGATCCGTATTGTTCTACTCCAAGAGGAAAGTGAAAGGTTTCTTACAGTAATCCGTGAGCTGTCAGGTGTCTATAGTGAGCTGCCAGGTATTGTGTGTCTTGTTGTTCAACTTTCAAACTAAGGAGCGACTTGGTTATTATCGAGTTGTGTGATATAACATACATCTATTAGAAGTACTTCGTCTCTTCGAAATATTCCAGAGTCCATCTCGAAAGCTACCGCATTCAGAGGAGAAAGTAAAGACTGTGCCCTCAGGGCAGCGATCCATAAATTAGTTGTGCAACGATTGGAATGTGAACGTATCCAACTTCAGAAAATCGTTCTTTCAAAATATTGGATTTAAGATTTATAGTATAATTAAAAGCCACAATCGCCAAAGTCATCGAAGACTTCATTGGTACAGGGAGCACTTACAGCTGTCCAACAATGACCGATGTCTTGAACGATCGTAACTATAATCATGAACTAAGAGAACATTACAGAAACTTTACGAAGGAATCACATTGGTTCCTTCTTCACCAATCACATTTTTTCAGATCACGAATTAGCATTTTTCAATGATACCTACGTAATTTTGTCATGGGTGATGAGGCATTTTTAAAATAATCAGTAAACATCGTAAATCATACACTGAAAATTTCTAGTGAATAATAAAAATTAAATACACGAAATTATCGTGCAGTAGCTACTAAATATGTTGAGTAAGGGAAACGAAAATGTCGAATATTCCCTGTTATCGGGTCGTTCAGTTTTTCGTTGATCTAGCGGTTGTATACCAAGGAAAGGTAACGGTTCCTTAACAGGCAAAAAATTGAAAACATCATCGCGCTACTTCGATGTTTCACTATAGAAAAAAAAATGCCTGGGTAGATAGTAAATCAAAGCAGAGGCGTTGAGCCTATTGATAATCGGTTCCACTAGCAGCGATTCTGAGTTGTTTTCCGCCACCGATCCTATCGACAGTTTGAACATACGGTAATCTTCATTATAGATGCCCAACTATCGGGACATACCTAAAGCGATTTATAATCAAAATCATAATTCAAATTTCCTCATCATGTCGATTTGTTTCATTTTCTGATATGAAGTGTCGTTGAAATCTTCATTTCATGGCAAAACTCACTTCAAATAAGTTTTGACATTTAATGTCTTCACTTTGGCACATATAATTGAAAATCGTAACCGAAAAGCGTATGCGACATCGATGAACAAATTTGGTTACTAGTCTGTAAGAATCATTGATATAGGAGACCCGGGTTCGATTCCTGGCCGTTACATAGACAAATTTTTTGAACTTGATAAATTATGAGTTTATATAATACAATTTTGTAGTTGACATTTTATATCTTGTATGTTTTAAGTAAACACACAAAATGTATTAATGTCTTGCAGACAAGTATGCCCCAGTATCCAATTTCACGACGTTTTTAGAATCGAATGAGACCACCTTCACCTCTATAGGACAAACCTCACGAGTTCGCTCCCCCTTACTGTTCACTGTCGGAAATAATCCTAATCTCCGTATAAATTTGAGTTGAAATCTTTGAATTGAGTTGGCCCTTCAGAACCGCTTCGTTTCTTCGAATAGTTTCATGTCACTCAGCAGGGGCTCATTAGCAGCAAAGAACCAAATTTCGTAATGAAGGCTTCCACAGCTCTCGGTTAGCGATATTATAAAAAGCCGAGCTCTATGCACACAGTAAATTGATAAACCATTGTGAAATAAATTGCAGTGTCCAAATAGTATACGTACCTATTTCCTACATCCCCCTATATCCTCCAACCCTCATCAATGAGGCGTCGAATATTGTAGAAAAAGTGAGTTACCAGTAATTTGAAAACGAAACGAAAAAACAGGTGGTTGCTCCCCGTAAATTGTTTAGAGACACCTGACACATATGAAACTATTGGTATCGAATAGCGAAATTGGCTGGAGGCAAATGGGGAAACAATCCTCACCGGACCTGATATGAAACACATGTACTGGTTGTTGACCATTCTGGACCCTCAGGGTCATAGTAATAAGGTTTGTGAGAGCAAAATTCCAATCCTTTTTCCAACAGTTCTAACTCCCTCCCCACAATTCCAACATCTCATCAACTCTCTCTCTCTCTCTCTCTCTCGACGTTTAGTATGTCGAGACTCTTTTAATGAAAATCTCATAGAATAGATACACGAAAAGCGGAAGAATATATTTAAATAATTATACGCCTTGAGACAACCTTTAGAGGTCGAATAATGAAAATTCACCCTAAGAACCGATAGACTCAATTTCTCATCACCAGAGACAGTAGCACCTCCCAGCCTCCGTAGGAGTTCCCTGGTTAGGAGCCTTGAGACGAATTTTTCACAAAGACAATAATTCAACACCAGCCGAGAAGTCATGAACGGAGAGTCAAACTGTCTACAACTTGCCACTATTAAAGGGCACAAGAAACCGAAAAAAAAGTTAGAATTTCTACCAGGATACCTTCACATCCTAATTGTCGAATCTGATACCAAACATTTTTGATGATGATTGTACAACTTGTATTTTTACTTGTCTCGTCCGCGGCACAAAGTTGTATGTCGAAGTGCTTACTAATTGTCGATCCATTTTTTCCCAGTGTTTCCATTTGGGAACATTGGACTTCGTCTGTTTTAATTTCAGAAGTCGATATAATTTAATAGTTAAAATCGATAAAATTAAAAGAAAAAGAAAATTTAAATGTGAAAGTCAATGAAATGAACCAAATTGCTTTGGAAGTAGATACGGAAATCACAGAACAATAATGAACACCAACGTTTCAGTTACAGATTTAAAAAATTAAGATAAAATAACATCTAGCCTCTGTAGCAACTTATTCAAATCTTGGAAAGAAAGTTTTGAAAAAAAAAAATTAAAAAAACAGTAGGTATACTGCAACGGTGGAGTCAAGAGCCCATTTTCGACGTAAATAAAGGTATTCCGTATCGCTACATGACATCATTTTGTTGGGTCGATAAGTTTGCCTCTAAACTAACGATCAGGTGACTCATTGTTAGACGTTCCTGGCACTATAAGAGGTATAATTCTATGCGACATGTTACAATACCGTTCATATTACCTTGGCATAGGCATAAATAATGATGAATATGAAAATAGTCATAATGAGCAATACTAGACAGATAGTTCATTAACGAAGAAATAACTTGATTCGAAAAACCTCAATTTCCTTCTCAAAGACATAATCGGGACCGAAGAACATGCTGATGATCAAACAGCTAATCAGATGAGGGATTCATCCAGAAAGCTACTTTGGGAAATAGTTATTATTTGTATCAATTCTATCAAACGAAACAGGAGACTCTGTCGTCAAGCTCTGAGACTATTTTTCTAGATGGCCTTCTTCATCCCAATCCGCAGTCTCCAAAATTTTCATGGAAACCGTAAATTAAGTTTCGCAAGTCAAAAGGATTCGACACGTACAAATATACATAACACTAACACCGAAACAAAATACGAGTAGGTAGTTTAAAAGGTTTAAAATGTGATAAACGAGAGGCAATTTGGATTCAGATGAAATTTTTTCTCATCACCCAAAAGTGATAACAACACCTTGGAAGCATTGGCACAAGGAGACAAATTCGTCTAAAATACTAATTTGGATGATTGTCTCCAAGGGCAATTTGATGTAGTTTTCTCCGAGTAGTCAGCATTCGTGGATGAGTTTAGCTCCTCCCTATACTGTAGAATACATGAAAATATTTCTAGGAAAACGTATTCAAAGATAATAACTTTTGAATATCAACTTTTCATGAGAGGTTTGACCGACACAAGACAACTATATTCCTTTAATCCTTAGCTTCTCAACAATGAAGGAATTGGAAATGAACTTCGGATTTTCAAAATGGATACTACAGGTTTGAATCATGGCATCGTATAGCAACTACAAATATACCTACTCTGGATCCGCTGAGATTAAATTTTTCCCAAGATCCACGATAGAAAGGCTTGAATTCGGCAGCGGGAAGGCCGATTCGTAGGCGGTGAATGGCAGCAAGAGCTCATGATCTCCTCCAGCCGATGTGCATTATACATAACATGCAACGGACCCGGCAATTTGCGTGAGGCCGCTCCTTAGCAGGAAAGATACCGAGGAAGAATCTGATTAGCCATCCGCCTCGAGACTTGATTACACTTCAAAGTTTCCCATCGAAATGCGAGAAAGAAGAGCTCGGATAAGGTACATAGTTACGATTTACAAACAACTAAACCACCTGAGCACGTCACCAAGAAGGTATGCTGCGGACACTCCTACATTCCTCGCTTCTACTGACAAGGGAAGTAAACATAGGTGCTCCAGTGTTTTGGACTGAAATAGCATCTTTTCTTTTGTCAATTTTTTTTTTTTTTTTTTTTTTTTTTTTTTTTTGTAGAAAAAAAATGGTCACGTTCAACCTCCCAATAGGATTTCTCAAGATTTTTTAAGGGTGTATTGACGTTTGTAGAAAAAAATTAACAACACGTTGCTTTTAAATGAATTTACCTTGATTACGATGAAAACATTTTCAATTTTCTCAACCCCTGTCTAAGATTTGAATAAGCAACTCAAAGTAAAGAACAGCCTCTAAATTTTCAGAGTCGAGATTTTCTGAGTCTCAAAGATCGTAACACAAAATCGAGAATTCGGACAATTTGAAATATTTCATGGCAGTTTCAACAAGAGGAGGAAATGGACTCGGCCATTAAAATGGGACTCTCTTCCCAGTATTCTACATCGAAAAAATACATATTTTGAGCCGTTTGATTGGAGGAACCTAACCCAGAAATAAAAGTTTTATAGAGAATCTGAGCAGGAAAACGCAAGAATCAATTTTCATAGTCCAAACATTATGGGTTCGGAACCACGAAACATTTCCCCGAATATTTCAATGCAAGAACCTCCCAGAACGTTTTTTATAATCCAAAATTTTAAGAAGATCATAAAGGAAATCATGATAATTGGTGCGTTGGTACTAATTGTAAGAAACGACAACACGAAAGTAGTGTTTAGGTATCGTGAACAAGTCATGAACAATAAATTTTATGGTCAACCTCAGTTGTTCACCTTAATGTTAATATTATTAACCCAATATTTCAAAATGTACGAGAGTATTTAATTCCTGTCATTTACACTGAATTACAACCACTAGTTAAGAAAAATGTACATAATTTATGAGATATGTTTACGTCGTAGGTATGTTGGTGATATAACTGTTTTAGCACTGATCCTCAAACAATACTCAACAACTACATGGATATTTCATAATAAACTAGAACAATAAACAAGAAAGTGCGAATATTCATCACAGAAAATCCAACTGTACCTACAAAACATACCGAAAATGTAGAGTGTGGCCTAACTAGTCTGCCTCACTGTACAAGTCAATTCTGCAACTAATTTGCAAGAAAAAATGTCTCCAAGCAATTTTTCTTTTGAAAAGGCTTCGTTTCCGAGTTATTTTAATTTTAACATTTTTGCAATTTTGATCTTACGTCATTAAATCGGTCATAACTCCTTTAATTTTTTGTGTAAATTACAATTTGCGGATACCGTTGAAAAGAGCATTAAATTTCATATCAAAAAGACGCCTTAAATATTTTTTGAGTCAAGGTTTGAGACATGAAAAAGAGTCCTCTGAAAAGAAAATTTTACGTAATTTGGGAAACCTCGAATTTTTCAAAGCAAATTTTCGCAAATTGAACTACGAGAACCAATATTTTGTCAAGATGCAAGAGCGGTAAAAACTGCGCCAAAACCTCAGCTTTCCAACGGTTTAATAGAAAAATATTCCAAAACCAAATTTCTGGGGAAAATTTGTGTTTGAAGGCGGAAAAACGTGAATTTTTTCAACAAAGTCAGCGCTCCGGAAGCTCCGCGGTCTACTGCGGCGCCGACCAACCCACTTCCATCGTCCGACCCCTCAGATCGTCTAGCCGGAGCGCAGATTTCGTTGAAAATTTTGACTCAAAAAAACATTTAAGGCATCTATCAGAGAGGAAATTTAAAGCTCTTTCCATCGGTATCCTCAAATTGTAATATACACTGCAAATTGAAGGAGTTATGACAGATTTAATGACGACGATCAAAATCAAGGGGAAAAAAGTTTAAAATTAAAATAACTCGGAAACGAAGCCTTTTAAAAATCATTGCAAACAAACATTTTTTGTAGCAAATTAGTTGTAGAATCGACTCGTGCAGTATGGCAGACCAGTGTGGGTCTTTATAATGGTATGTGGAAACCAAGTTCAGGTGGGAACCACCTGAGACCGCAGTCTAGAAACCCAGCCATGCACCGTAAATGTTAAGTGAATGACTCACGGTGTCAAGATGATTGATGGCAATCAAGGGTCAACGCTCTCCCCAAGACTTTCCCACAAATAGGTAGGTAGTTGAGCTAATATTATCTACCAGGTAGTCTCCGAAGGACTCTTTGGCTTCGAGGGGAAATACGTATTTGAAGACCTGTAATACCTGACTACATCACTTAGAGTTTTGGTTGCTATTATTTTCAATAATGAACCTTAGGAATTAAGAAATAAATAAATTTGTAACACCACCTCAAAATTTGTTGGTTTACTTTTCACGAATCCAAAACTCGAATAAAAAAATTTTCCGTCCGTCCGTCGTACCTATTACGCGGGACTTTGCCCAGTCACCGTGTTGAAATTCGGTATATTAGCTCCATTTGAGGACTAGTTGTGCCCATATAAGAGTAATTAATTCATCAATAAGATAATAAAGCATTACTGGCTTTTTACATCAATTTAAGATACCTAGTGTTCAAGTTTCAGAAACGAATGAGACCATCCACATCTCTGAACGATGAACCATGGCTAGATGAGAGTTGATAATAAAATTAATCGACATGACACTTTACTGCCTGAGCCTCCCGAAGGTTTCACTCAGAGTCCCTCGCCAAGGTATCATCAACTGGGCTGAGAAAGCGATCTTTTCGTCTCACCGAATAGTATTCTTGTCACTCAGTTAGGCTCCCTAACAACCAAAAACCAAATTTCGTAATGAAAGCAACTTCGCTAGTAGGAACTTTCTGTCGAAATGAACTTATTATTAACCTTACACGATAATATTGCAGGTAGGTACTTGTAATGGAAAAGTCTTGAACACGACTTTTGCAGCCTTTTGAAAACATTAATAGAATGTACTTTTATGTTGAATGTTAATTGGGGAATAAATTCCTGAAATATGATTATGATATTCTGGATACCTTTTGTGTACCGATTGTCTGTCTTGGTAACTTTGGAATGAGAGATATCCAGTGTACTCAATTCTTCACTAACTCCAAACATTTGAACTCAACGTACTTCTGGCTTACCTGTAACTTATAAATCTAAACGTAAAAGTTTAAATTTCTTGAACGCGCAGTATTGCATAATCCATTGTCGAAGATGGATCTGCTCTATCAGTCAACCATGGATAAAAACCCTTGTTTTACGATAACGACCGCGCATAAACCAGGAGGTAGAAAAAAATCACAGAGAACGCTCTACGAATGAATTAGGTGCCTCTTTCGAACAGTGGCGTCGATTTGACAAGCTATTGACGTCAATCATTTGCTTTTCAACTCCATCAACTAAAGAAAAGCTCCGTAGAGATCCAAATGAATCGTTCACCAATGCTAATAGATGAGTCTTTGTTTGACTTTCTGTCGGTTCGGAGCTGATTACCACCAAACGGATCAATCTACGTTCATAAAAGTCTATGTTTCCATGGCTTGTGCAGCATGATAGGCTACCACAGTGGATCCCCAGAACCCATTGAAAGATGTAGAAACCTGCATTCAACCGCCCGTTTGGATGCATCTTTGGAAGTTTCTTTAAACACCCTGTTATGTGTAAATGGCGCAACAACGATAGACAACCCCCCACCAACGGATTGCTTCGGTTGTTTAGTCGTCTGGGCGTGATTCGCCTGTTGGTGATTTGAGTTAACCAACTGGGTTAAGCTATTTCCATTCAGGATCACGACCCCTCTCCATGGGTAAACGCAACAACATGATAACAAGGAGTGCCAATAAAGTTCCCAAAGGGTGGGTAATATTCCCAACTCCGCAGAGGGAGTACAACGGCTTATTGGGGAATGACAATGTTTGCCGAATGCGGCCTGTTCCTACAGTAATTTTTCATGATATTAGTTTTGACATCAAATCAACAAAAATGAGACAAAGAACAACGTTGAAAATTAGGGGTGAAAAATTTTTGGAAAAAAAAACGGCGTCAATGAACCTGTCAAAGAACGTGAAATTTACCCGAAAGTTGGAATGCGGTTTACTCAAAACATGAATTTGCGACTTGATGATTTAGATGGTATTTGGACCGGTTTTATAATCCGAGGCAGATGGTGTCGGAACGAAATGTGAATTGAGTGGTCAGAGGACAATCAACTGCGATGACTTTTCCACTTGCCCATCCGGCGCTAAGAGGGGCACTATGGGGAGTAATTATTGCTGGGGAACTTTTACCGTGTTCGTAATTGTAGGTTCCAGTTCAGGAAGTGGAGTGTTCATCCATGTATGAAGGAAGAGTCACGCCCACCACACTGAATTCACAATCTATTTTGAGAGAGAGAAAAAAGACTATTGAACATTGTAGAAAGAATGAAGGTGGACAAGGACTCCAGTAGTTGTCGAAACGTAATGGATTAGCCGAAAGTTCAAATTGAGTTGCCAAAAGTTCAAATTGGTATGCCAAAGGTTTTTTTCTCCACAATCTGTTGATCACCAGAACCCACACAATTTGAATTTGGATACACCAACAGATCTCAAGATATAGAATGAGAGTTCGTCACGAATACGATTCCGAAAGAACGATTCTAGGTTATCTAGAACCAAATATTCATTAAACACTAGAAAGGTAGCGAGAGTATAATTTACTCCACTACCGTAACTTTCTGTTGATTGTGCCTATCAGGATCATGACATGGGATCATCACATTGTGATCCTCCCAACTATTCTTTCCTCACATAGTTGTCAAGTTGATGTAAGAATAAGGGGATCTTCGGACTTTGTGCACTGACACTACATAGTAAGTATCAAGAGCTTTAGTCAACGCACTTCAGTCAAAGTTTAGTCAACGCTACCTTTCTCTGTAAAAATTAAGAGTGATTTTCGCTCGATGATTGACATCAATTTGTGACCAGAATCACCTATTGACTACGCGAGAATCCTTCAAGAACTAGAAGCTCGAAAGTACTGTTCAAGGTGCCGATCTCAGAAACCAACTTTAATCACTACGCATTGTGAGAAGTTAGCAGACCCGTTTTAGTTGTTGTGATGCACAGGAATTATTTCGTTGTTCTTCGATTTCGGAGTTTCTTAGTTTTTGACATTTTATGTCTTTACTATGGCACATAAATGAAAAATCGTCACGCGGGGATCGTTACGCGGGGAGCGTTACGCGGAAATTTCTGATGATTTTCACGTACAACCAATCGTTCCTAGGGAAAACTAACTTTCTCATTTTCCACCCCGCAAAAAATCGTTCACCACTCATTGGAAAGCTCTCAATTTATTAAATAAGACATAAAATGTCTCTCGTGGTTGCGGACTTGTACGAGAGCTGTATCCACTTTTTTCTTCTTCTTGAATTTAGTGGGTATTCATTTTGAATTTGATTTTGCTTCCTTTTTTGGTTGTTTTTTCCATTCCCCATGTTTGCATTTAAAAAAATTATTTGAAACCTGAGCGTTCCTTTCTAGTTTTTTTTTCTTATCGAATAGTAATTCCATTTTTATGTGATAATTATGTCTATGTTATATTGTAAGACACACAAACAGTGGATTCAAACAGAATTTTTAATTTACCTATATTTTTAAAGCGACAGCAAATTAGGAATCTTTTTTAAATAGTTTTTTTTTCTAAAATAAAAAGACGATTTCAATCGAAATAGGCCATTTTGTGTGAGTATCAACCTGGTATCAAATTTATCAAAGTATCTATATATATATTTATCAGTATCAAATTGTTATTTTAAAATGAGCTTTATTTAACATTTTAGATGCCTTTTGCGATGACAAAATGATGATTTTGGGTAATGTGTAAAATTTACTCCACGCTACCTCCAGGCCTATGGAATAGCGCTACCTTTCTAGGGTTAAAAAAATGGTCCTGCCAGAATTTTTAACAACATTGTTCAGTACTTTAGGTTATTATCCACCAGGAGCAGGCAATACGAAACAAGATCTAGACAAAAACCTGATCAACAGCAGGTTTGAGTTCTGCGAGAGTGTTATACCAAAGACAAGACTCAATGTTTTTCTTTCAAGAATACAATTTAAATTGATAACAGGTGATATTGAAAGAATGATAAATAGACGACAATAATCTTAATAATGTAATTCTCTCGAGGTAATTATCCAAGTTTCGAAGTTTTGACAATGTTCTCAGATTGAGAATAATGGTGTTTGAATACAACTTCAGTTTTTTTTTGTTTTTCGTTTCATTTCAAGCGAGAGAAAACAATTTATTAAGCTTATCTGGAATACCTCAAGATCGAGAGAAGGGTTTTGAGATGAGGAAGAGGTAAAGCAAATGAGCATCAAGAGGAGAGTTGGTCCACGTTTGTGCAGCCTCCATTTTAAGACCAGTTTTACCCATTCCAACGAATAATACAGGATTTCGCGGCTTACCTCGTATGTTATTCGCTGATCAACATTATTCTTCTTCTGAACCTTCGCAACGTCGTATTTCTGCTTCCAGTTGAAAATGCTGCACACGTTATTCGCCAATTTCCCCGCGACCTGGCGGCACCCGCTACCTGAACTGCAGTGTTCCAGCATCACTGCATGTTCGCTTAGCTTCAGGTCATCATCGTGAATTCAACCTTCAAGGGACATTCCGAACAAATTTAATTGAAGGATAGCGCACTATAAGGGTAAGTTTCTTCAGTTAAGATTTTTATGCCGCGATTTTTGACGGAAATAGGATCTGCAAAATTGTCAATGGCAACTGTCTTTTCAATCATACTAAATTCAATATTTAGTAAGCTAAACATGTATTTCAGCAAAAATAAATTCATAAAATTTTAACTGGTTTCTTGAGGCGATCAACAACACTGCACCGGTGCCCACCAATGTTTCTGTAGTTCATGATCACTTTAGGAAATCTACAGTTTGAGTAGTGATCCAGAAGAATTTATTCCACACTAACATCAATAGGTATTTCTGATCGCATTAAAAAAAGGGAACCATAAATATTCACTTTTCACATAAAGAATCTCCGAAAATGATGTCTGCCAAGGTCCCGGAAAACTCAATGAATTTTCTCGATATCCTATATAAACGATGAAGGACGACGACCACGCATCATATGACGCCCAAACGGCTGAACCTAGTCTAGCACGTGATGCTTGAAAAATATATGGAGGAGGATGCATGGTGGAAAGCGCATAGAGGAAGTTGAAAAGAGACCCAAACCCATTAGGTGTGTGGATACTAAACAAAGTGAATACTACTTACTATATCATACAAGGTGGATATTGGAATTACGTCCCTTTCAAGGGTGTATTTTGAGTTAAAGGCTTGACCTCAACCTTCTCTACAAGAGTTAGCTCACAGGTTTTATAGCGATCAATGTTTGCTATCGTCCTATACCTAAGAACTATGAAACTATACAGCTGCTTTAGAGATATTTTACTGTATATTCATTATCATAAGAAATCTTAATGGTTCGATACTGCAAATGCTCAGAAAACACTTCACCCTAGAACTGACGCTTGAAGTATTCAACTAACGCGACCTTGAAGTACTTTTCTACGAGAAAAATGAGCTGAGGAAGGAGCGGAACGGCGTTAATCAACAACTAGAGCGCACAATGGAGGCACGCAACAGATGGAATATGGACAAAAGATTTTTTTTTTAAATCTTATGCCTCGAAAAGATAAAAAAAGCTGGTGATTCCTTCATTAGTTACCTTCTCTTTAGTCTAAAAACATGTCATTTACTAGTCACGACTGATACAAAAATCTTAACGTGAGAAATTGATAGCACCAGAACCCTTAGTCTCCAACTAACCTGCACATTTGAACAAAATCAGGCATCATTCAATTTCTGCATTTAATCTGCCAAGAATCCATACATGTGACAGCGTGACATGTAAGGATTTCACCAGAAATGAATCCCGGTTGTTACATGGTGGAATTAGACAGGAAGACGTCCCACCCGCGTGAATATTGGATAATACTACTCCAATACTTGGAGCCGCTTCTTGGTAAAGACTTAGGAGACCCGAGATAGTTCGAATAGAAATCAAAATCCTGATGATTTCAATTTGTTTTGGTACACTTCTCCTTAGAAGGAAGCTACCTTCAAATCCGACCGAAATCGAATAATCGTAGATCGGAAAATATTGATCCAAGAAGTGCAAATATGAAATCCTAACTACAAGCTAAGTTCGACCAAATCAGACTGTTAGGTTGAAATTAAAGATAAGCGGACGAAATTGACTTTTACCGAAAAGAAGATGTACGAATTTGGAACTCTCAGTTAGTTGACAGATTTCCTCAGATGGAAGTCGAATGAATACCACATTCAAACCAACAATAAGAACGTCTAGAAGAAACGACATTGGAACCAAGAAAAAGTAAAAGTTCCTTGAAAGAAAGAGCGACTTTCCCCTGGAACGAGACGTCAACAGGGGTTCATAAATCAAGTCTAATGCCGCGATGGTGCCAGATTTACTGAAACAGTACAACCAGCATCGTAGTTAGGTATGCGTACCATCTTCCCAAAGATCTGACGTGACTGGTCTATTTGGAACGATATACTGAGGATAAGGAGTCAGCGATTGAGTTTGAATCATAAACAATCAAATCGCATGAGAAACGTCAAGATAACATTGCATTATTGTGAAAACGATAGATAGAGACTTCACTACAAATAGTCAACTATACAAAGAAATACAGTACATAATGTACATATATACAGTACCTAGGTAATCATTTTCGGATCAAATTCTCACCCACTTACCCAACAGTATTTTCTATTTTCCTCCACCTTTTACCACCAGTATAAGGAACTCTTTGTGAAATGACTGAGTAACAGGTAGGAAAACGTTTCCGTTGATGGTAGGACTTAGGACGGATTGCACAAATTTCCACAAGTAGCATTTACATTTTTTACAGTAGCATTTATTTAATTTTTGGAATTTCAGAGTAACAGGTAGGAAAACGTTTCCGTTGATGGTACTTAGGACGAATTGCACAAATTTCCACAAGTAGCATTTACATTTTTTACAGTAGCATTTATTTAATTTTTGGAATTTCTTTTTGAGGAAGTTTGTCCCCATTGCTAAATAACATGTTGACAAAAATTGAGGTTTTAGTAGAAATTACTATTCAGATGAATTATTAATTCTCCATTAATCCTTAATTACTATATTAAAACGTGGTTATAGCTATATGAATGCATTAAATGTATTCATATAACTTAGAAATTTTAAGGGAAAGCCATGGTTCAAAAGTGGCTAAAAGTTGTTGCTCAATGATCTACTTGGATACGCCCAGGGCCATCGGTTTCATTAACCCATAGCCTATACAATATCATTCGAATTTTTTTAGTTGAGAAACAAACGCTGCAAATTATTACACAACGGTTTATTATTTTTCTATAGATCACTCGTCTGCAAAGCCACCAACCATCCAACATGAAGAAAAACATCGATCGTAATTCGGTCAGCTTTAATTTGAACGGAGATTAGGCCTGTTTTGCGATTCACACTCGTGTTTCTGATTTATCGTACGTCCAAACTTTGAATTCTCGTAGTGAGAGAACGGTTTGTCCTACAGAGCTCCGGGTGGTCTCAAAAAATTCTAAAAATTCTATAGAATCTTAAATTGAAGGAAAAAATACCTTTATATCAAAATTTTTTGAGTTAGGGCGTTTTCAAAATTTCAAAATTGATTTTGGAACCCTTAGAAGTGACCTACATCAACCAAAATCTTCGGGGCACAACTAGACCCCAAATGGAGCCTACATACCAAATTTCATCAAAATCGGTCAATGCTAAGTGGCAAAAGTGCCGCGTACGGCGGACGGACGGCCAAATTTTTATTCGATTTTTGGATTCTACGTACCTTGAAACGTAAACCATCAAATTTTGAGGGGGTGTTAAAATTTTTTTTTCTTGGTCGATTCCAAAGGTTCATTAATGAAAATAATAAACCAAAAACAGCCTCTTGAAAATGAACAATATTAAAGTCAGAACAGAAAGCGCACCTGAAATCTGACCGTCTAAGAAATGTATTTACGAGACGCGAATCGCAATCTTGCACTTGTTTCGGTTGGCGAAATATTTACGTAAGTTCCGAAGGCGGTCATGTTATAAATCATTTTTTCTAGCCTCAGGGGTTGTGTAAATGGGTCGTGCTTACTGAAAGATGGATGAATCCAGACTGGAGGAAAAAATTCCGGTGATATAAAAGGTCATTATAATTAGGTATAGGAGGAAAAGAGTTGCGACGTTTACACTAACAACGTCCTGCAAAATTCTTTGATATACTGCAATGCCCTACAAGTAGGACTGCTACAACGTACGATTGAGCAGGTAATTAATTTATTGCAAGTGTTCAAAGTTACAAGTTTCTCAGAATGTCTGTTGTGCATAAATTCTGACACAAATTGCTATTACGAGAAGGCGAATACCTCCACCTCGGGAGTACCGTTAAACAGCTGCAAGACTTGACCCAAGTTTCAACGGTTCCTTGGCTCCCGGATATTCCATGCAAAAATATCCGTCCTAATTTGGGAACGATTAGTATGCGTACGATGTAAGAGGGAACCCTGCAAAGTGGATGGAACGCCCCAAAACCAATCTGAAGTAGCAAGCAAGAAGAAGTAAATTTTGAAGATCACCTCGAATTCGTGCAGAAAAAAACTGTTGATAACTCAGAACCTAAAATTTCCACTGATATTTTACTTATGTTGTTTTTTACTTGTGTTCCTCTGCTGTCGGTTTGTCTGTGTTCATCAAGCAGAACATTACTCATGGCCAAAGGGTGGGAAAAAATAATACCGGTCGATTTTGGCAGGGTTTTTAAATCGATCAACCTTACAATTTCGTATTGCAATAGCCAACATTCCAAATTTCAAACTCAGGCGATTCAAAAAATCAAACTCTATCAATAACGCCCAAAAATTAGTTGAGAAAAACACGAAAAACTGAAAATGGATATTTTACTCCGTATGCCCTTTCAAGTTAACAATTTCTTTGATTCCTAAATAATAATACGATACATTATTATTGACGGATAATTCAATGGATTCATTGATGAAGGAAGACCTAGAGTTGACATGGAGAGGTGTTACTGAGGAGCCGGGTGGTGGTGCCGAGCGGCAGAAACCACAAATTAGCTTGTGGCTGAGAGGTTTTTGGGTCTTTCCCCTTAAAATTCAGAGGTGATTTTCCAGAGACCTTAAACATGTGGGACACCAAATCCTCCGTAACTCACCCACTGCTAAACAACATGTTGAGTTGCAATGTGGTAAACAATTCATTTAACGATCTGATCAGCACAACATGTGACATCAAATTAGTAGTCATTTAGCGCAACATGATTGGAACTTGTTTGATCACACATCGTTGTCAGGAATACAATGCCAAACAGCGTTCCGTATGGGATGGCAGAGGAACTAATAGCCTGGTGGTGCCAGCATAACAACTTTCATAATCAATACGGATCAGGTTGCCAACCACAGGTTTGTCCTCGAACGAAAATCAAAAGCAGGCAATCGAGACATGATCAGACTGACAGGAGAACTCGAACTTCTGGTGCTACGATTCCACTACTTTCCTTACACTTCGAAACGGTTATTTATCGGGTTTCACCACTGTTTTACGTCCTTATCAAATTTTCAAGAGAGATGATGTTAATCATTGACAAATGTTTATACTCATTAAAATATTACATCCCGTAGATTTGATCAAGTTTCATAGAGTTTTCGAGACAAAAGAGCGCAAAAAATTTCTGGCAATTAGGTACATGTTAACCGATGTTTTTCCCCCACTAATGATTACTGACTATCAGGATTACAGACTAACTAGGAGGGCTAGAATTGTAGCTGCTTTTTACAGGAAATAACGAAAACTCGAAATCGTAATACTTCCATGATATTTATAGGAGCAGCAATCGTGACTATATTTGAAAACACAAATACATTATTATTTTTAAAAAAATTAATTACTGTTATTGCACGACAGTATTTTTAACGTTTAACATTAAGTGGGCTGAGTAAAGTAAAAATTCCTTCACGATAAAATAATCTATTAAAAATGACACGCAGGAATCCAGTTCAGAATAGGCTCGCTTAAACGCATTGCATTAATGTCTCCTCGTCATTGTCTAAGTATTGAGAGATTGGCGTTGTTTCTGGGCGATTATGTTCGATATTCCTTATCCTAACATACAAATGCTTTTGGAAACAGGTAGTTGGCTATTGAAATCATTCACAGCCGAAATTATAGGTAGTAAGAAGAGTTCCAAATCTAAGTGATAAAATTCGTATGATATCTAATATTGTTTTTTGACAATAATGTCAAAAACAAACCTATATCACTCGGAGGTCGGGTTATGGACTTATGGTCAAATTCATCGTATCGATCGACGAGACAGTTGCCATTAACAAACATTATGTACGAACCAAGTATAGTTTTTACCTCTTCGTCAAGTCCTCTCCCCTAATACCTGGTAGCTTCCCTGACAAAGAGGGTTTCGATCAGCTACGTACGAAGTCAAACCCTTGAGATAATAAATACTTAAAGGAATGAGATTTTGAGGATGAAGGGAAATACGAAGAGGAAACACTGTCACTCGGCACAGACGTTCACTTCGACGCGCACTAACACGGACTGACGGGCGTGGGGGTCACCTCCTCAGAGGAAGCTCCTTCCTGGGCGTGGAGGGGACGGCAGGCCGGCTCCGAGCAGCCAAGAACGCCCTGTGGTACTCTGAAGTCGAATGGCCTGCGGTACTCATTCGCGTGTTTTGACAGTAAAGGGTAAGATGAGTACGGTCGGCGAATACCTGGGTATTCGTCACCCAAAATACCGAGAACTAACAGGAAAAATTTGCATCAACTCTGAATTCCTCTAGTCTTCAAATCTCTCTGGATAAACTCACAAATCTTCATACGAATAAAATCACTCGCGATGAAATTGTGGAAAAACCATTTTAATAAAAACGGAGTTGAGTGGAACATTGTCTATTTCCAAGAATATAATGAGTTACAAGTTGAATCGATTTCGACGGTTAGGTCATCATCAGTAACATACAATAAGGTTACAACAATAATATTACAACATTATATAACAATAAGGTAACAATGGAATAAGTTCTTAGGAAAAAGTGTAGAGACGGGGTTTCTAATGTGGTTAAAGAAGTTGTGTTAGAAGATAAAAAGTGGATAAGTATACCTTATTATGGAAAGATTTCTGACAAAATGTTATCATCTAGAGGTTTCAAAGTTGGGTTTAAAAATAAAAATAATCATAAAGCTTTGTTGGTTTCTGTTTAAGATAAAATTAGCGTTCAAGATGAAAGTGGGGTTTACAAGTTGAAATTGTCTTGTGGGCTCGAGTACTGTGGTCAAACTGATAGGAAATTTAGGGAAAGAATAAAAGAGCTTGAGAAGGATTTCAAGGATAACAGAGGTGATTCAGCTTTTGCGAATCCAGAGAGAATCCAGTCATAACTTTAGTTTTGATCTAACAAGCGGACAGTACATAGAATTTCCTCATTTTTGCCCGAAGGGAGGTATGTTGGATGTGCTTGAAAAGTTCGATATTCTTAAGAGAGATACGTCTGGTAAATGTCTGAATGAGGTGGTCCCTCAACATGTTTCACCGTTGATGGGTTCCTTCCTACAATAGCTTGGTCTCCCCTTCACAATGTTACCCTCACCAATGTTTCGAGCTCCCTTTCACTTTGTCTGCCTTGATTGGCCTTTGATGGTCCTCCCAGGTCCCTTCACTTCTCTGAGCCAATAGGATTCTCCTTTCACTCATATCTGCTTCAATCTGATTGGGTATGACTTTCACTTTCTCGACCAATGGGATTCAAGCTCACTTTCTAGACCAATGGGCTTCAAGCTGGGAACTTGGCAACTGCCCTCCCGGCAAACTGCCCTCCTACCTCTTTAGGTCAGTTTAAAACCCCGGTTTGAAACTGCCCTCCTAGGCCATCTCGAGCGACTGCCCTCCCGGCAAACTGCCCTCCTGTTTTAGGAGGTCAGTTTCGAACCCCGGTTTTAAACTGCCCTCCTAGACCACCTCAAGAAACTACCCTCCAAACTTCCTGCTTCCAACTTTTGAGGGTCAGTTTCGAACCCCGGTTTTAAACTGCCCTCCCAGACTACCTCGAGCAACTGCCCTCCCGGTAAACTGCCCTCCTGCTCGGAACAGATCTCCTGTACCTGTGCGACTTTTCATTTCTGGGACATGGGTCTCTCAAAAGTATAATGAGCTGTCAATGATAATGGATCTTCAGTCACGATCACCAGTATGTATTAGGAATAACATAATAATATCAATTTCATGGAAAAATCGAGTTTTTACGCGAAAATCGGAGTTTTTTTACATTAAATCGGCATGAGACTTGAGGGTTGGATGGTGGGCAGATGGCTGGAAGGGGGTGGACTTTTGCCTCCGAGACGGTGATTCGCTGAAATCAACAAGAAATCGCAAAGTCGACCATACCATTAGAAAGTTGATTAAATTTGCAAGTTTTCCTGAGATTAGACAGTTTTCAGCAAGTTTTCCTGAGATTAGACAGTTTTCAGCAAGTTTTTATTGGAAATGTAGTTAACGTAACTACGTACAAGTTATTTTAGGAACTTTTTAGAAAAATGTTTAGAAACTATTCAATGTTTAAACTGCAATTGCGATCCGTTCTTGATTATGAATGTGCTTTAGGCGTAAATCCGATGAGGTCAAAAGTAGAAGACATCGTTTCAAAGTGAAGAAACGTGGGTTTTTTATGGCCAAAACGTGGTTTGCTTAGCAAAAAAAAAAATTAAAAATCACATCTCGGGAACGGATTGAGATATAAAGGTTTGGTTGGCGGCGTTCTACTAGGCAGATTTTCAGTCTAGTTTTACCCAATTTTGGTTTATTATTTTCAATAATCAGAGGTGGGCATAATCTCATCTAAACATTACTGATACTTGATGGATGACAGATAAAAGATAATCTAATTATCTCATCTTTAGATAAATTTTGTACGTCATCTATGATCTTCTTCTCGGAAAATCATCAATCATCGGAAGATGATTAGAAACGGTATCTAAGATTTTAGCTTGCTTTAGCCGGGACCTAACTGCCGAAAGTAGCGCGATACCGATGAACTTCCATTGCTAGGGAGTGATGTCCGCTAGCGACCTGGTATAATATACACTCATAATACTATGACAAGAGAAATCAATTATGCAAATATTATGAACTTTAATAGATAATGCAGGACGAATGAGAGCGAAAGGGAAGAAAGTTACGAAATTATGAATTGATGTGACGTGACTTTATGAATTAATGTGACGGGGACGGAACATCGTCCTCAGATGCTGGTTCAATTTCACCGATCGATAATTAATTTCCTGGATCGATGGCTGATCGATAATTGACGTTCTAGGCTGAAGCATATTCATGTTTCTTGAATTTTAGCCGTAAACTTTAAGCAAAAGCATCTGGGGGTGCAGGGGTTCTGTATATTATATTATTATATTTTGAGTACTTATGTAAATACAGTCCAACTCTGTTCAAATTGTCATGTTGGTATGTACCAATATATATTTTGTATATCTCTTTGTCGGTCAGTCAATCCTCATCTGATTACAGTCAAATGGTGCTACCATCATCAAATTTGATACGTTTAAATATACCCCATTCAGAGGGAAATTTACTTTTCCATATTTCTCAAGGCCCTGTTGACTATCATTATGTAATATCATAATATGTACACCCAAGAGAGGATTTTCTGGGTCACAAACCATTTTTCTACCCTTGCATTGCCCAGGAGAGTTTGTTCGCTTTCGACAACAATTAAATTGTATAAATACAGGGTGTCCAAGTTTTTTATGCTAATACTTCAAGGATCGATTCTACAACTAATTTGCAACAAAAAATGTCTCATAGAGATTTTCTTTTAACCCCCTTAAAATCCGCCTTTTTTGACTCTTAAGATTGTTTTCGTGTTTTCGACCTTACACTATTAAAACGGCCATAACTCCCTTGAATTACACTCAAACATTAAAAATAAGGGTACTGTTGGAAAGAACGTTAAATTTCCTATAAGAATTATATCAGACTGATTTTTAAAATGGCTTCTGGGAGGAGTGTTTTCAGCCCAAAGTTAAACTTTTTCGATTTCTACATTTCTTCAAAAATTTCAATGACATTTTAAACCACCATTTTCGTTTTCCCAGCCGTTCTTCTTGACGGAAAAAAACATCTACGTTTTCTCAGCTTTCCGATGATACAGTCATTTTTGTTTGTTAAGAAGGACATTTTTTGAGAAAATTGAATTTTTATGCGAAAAAAACGATGATATTTTTCAAAGAAATTGGCGTCTCGGAGCGCGCCCGCTGACGGGGTTGGACAGCGGGAGGAGGGCTGAAAGGGGGCGGGCGGGCGCGCTCCGAGACACCAATTTCTTTGAAAAATATCACCGTTTTTCCGCATAAAAATTCAATTTTCTCAAAAAATGTCCTTCTCAACAAACAAAAATTACTATTAGAAAGCTGAGAAAACGTAGATGTTTTTTCCGTCGAGAAGAACGGCTGGAGAAACGAAAATGGTGGTTTAAACTGCCATTGAAATTTCTGAAGAAATGTAGAAACCGAAAAAGTTCAACTTTGGGCTCAAAACACTCCTTTCAGAAGCCACTTTTAAATCGGTCTGATATTATTCTTAAAGGAAATTTAACGCTCTTTTCAACGATACCCTTATTTTTTCAGTGTAATTTAAGGGAGTTGTGGCCGTTTTAAAGGTGTAAGGTCGAAAACACGAAAAAAATCTTAAAAGTCAAAAAAGGCGGATTTTAAGGGGGTTAAAATAAAATCTCCAAGAGACATTTTTTGTTGCAAATTAGTCGTAAAATCGATCGTTGAAGTATTAGCATAAAAAACTTGGACACCCTTGTATGTGCCATACAGAAGAGAATATATGTATATGCTGTTTAAGAACACTGTGCTATGTGTGTAACTCAATGCGGTAGTGCAAAACTTCAAAATAGCAAGATTGAGTGTATGCGAAGAATACGCTATTTTGCTTACTGAACATTCTTGACTTTTTAACGACTCGACAGAATTTTTCCCATTCTCCTCATTTGAAACGCAAAACGGTTAGCATCTATGTTAAATTATAATTATTGGAGAGGTTTTATGGCAACGGATTAATTTTTTCACAGAACAGGGTAATTTTTCACACAAACTATTTCTTTAAAACATAATAGTGTTGTAGGGAAATCGAACGGCAACGGATTTTTCAAACTTCATAAACCTATATTTACATATAATATTTACAATAATTAAAATATAGGTATAATAAAATAAAGTATTCATATAAAAATAATTTCAAGAAAAAAAATGGTACAAACAGATTCAAACATTTTTTACTTTTAGTAAAAAATTAACATAAAAATAATTCTAAACATAATTAATAATTACAAACTTAGTGTTGATGTAATGTATTTAAAATACATAAAAATACATTACATCAATACACTCTGATGAAGCAACACACCAAAGCTCGGCACTGAACACAACTTACTGGCTTAGGTGTGTTGCTTTCATCATACCTATCCTCATTTAATATTATTGTATCAACACATGACCTACAAATCGATTTATGGCCGCAAGGGCTGGCTAGCCTCCACTGGGGAAATAATTTCCGGGGAAATGCATAAATTATTATTAATGTCTCGGTTATTATAGTCCTAGTGTAATCGGTTTTTGACCGACTTCATGCGCGGCGAAGCCGCGCCGAAGGAAGGAGGTATACAGTTCGGTGTGTCATGGGACGACGATTTTATTTATTTTTTCTGTATGTTTGTACCACTAGCAGTTTCTTATTCGGCCACCTATCTGCCTGATTCTTTTTGAAAAGTGTTCTACAAGTGTTCTGGGGACACCCCCGGATGATTAATGTTATGATCAAAGATCAAACCAAAGAAACACAGAATGTGTTTTTCCCCGATTTAATGGGTAGGAAGGTACTTCGATTGTGTGAGAGTATCTACAGACTCAGCAAAACCGTGTGCTTCGCATTATCACCGACGCCCCTTGGTTCGTGAGAAATGATGTGATACACCGCGATCTTCAAGTACCTGAGGTTGAGAACGTTATAAGGTCTACAATGACACGAAAGCAGGATTCCTTCCGACCTCACCAATCTACAGTGTTCGATACACTGCTCTCCTCATGGGAAAGAAAGAGACTCCCCCGACGTCTTAAAAGAAAACGGACCGCCGATCCAGTCGAAACCTAGTCATTTATAAATTTATTCGTGTCATTGTTCGTGTGTAGTACTGATATTTCCAGTCATTCGTCAAATTCGTGTCATTGTTCGAGTCTACTGTTATTACTATATAGTCGTTCATCAATTCGTGCCATTGTTCGTTTTTGTTAATGTTATTACTTAAAATTAATTTATCAACTTAACGTTCTTATAATATAATATATTATAAGAACGTGTGGAATATATTATATTCCACTAAAAGTTACGAGGGACTGTCACTGGACAGATTACCCTCTTTCATGTTCCACTGTACTAAGTCCAAAAAATTACATCTTAAAATTACCACAACATAAAAGTATTTTGTAATATACGAAAAGTTGAATAAAATATTTTTAAAAAATGATCCCAATCCCGGATCCCTTATTGAGTTGCGCTAATTAAAAATATTTAAAACCCACATAGGTTAGTTAATTCCTTAAGTAATTGTATTGTAAATGTAGGCAAGCAATGCCCGTGTAATCTACATTAGCTTGTTGTAATGCCAACATTATGTTTCGTGTTCTGCATGTAAAATATCTAGTCGTGTTTGTAAGGGCAAGGAGGCCAGTTTACCGGGAGGGCAGCTGCCAAGGAGGGCACTTGCCACGGAGGTCCATTTGTAAGGACCGATTCGATGAGAGGGCCCTTCTAATACGTGGTGTGAGCAGGAGGGCAGTTTCTCCTGACGCACAGTAAAAACTGCCCTCCGAGGAGGGCAGTTTACCGGGAGGGCAGTTTCACGGGGCGCACATTTGTGTTTCGGGTTGAAACTACCCTCCCGCAGGAGGGCAGTTTGCCGGGAGGGCAGTCGCCACGGGGGGCACCTGCCCTAGGTCCTTCAAGCTCCATTTCTCTTGTGACTATAATATAGTTTATATTATATTAAAAGCTTGAATTATAAGCTATGTTCTCTGTGACGTGTTATTGTTCGTTACTGATGATGATGACCTAAACGTCGAAATCGATCATTTTTAACTCATTATTTTCGTGGAAATAGACAACGTTCTACTAAAATCCGTTTTCACAAATCTTCATTCATTCATCTCCCTCTCAGTTCTCTGTGTAGCTCACGAATAATATTTTGGGGTTGATGAAATCAACTACTCATGTTGGTTGTTAAGAGTTTGTTGACTGTTAGAAAAGTTGTTGAGTTTAGGCCAAGACAAGACTAAAATTTTCTCTCTAACATTGTCCCTCTAAGTTACATTTTTGGGGGACGTCGTCTGCCCAAAGCTGCAGCCAACCTGGACTTGGCTATGGGTTGTCGTCAAAAGGCATTGTGACATCCTGTTCGTCGTGAAACTGGCTGGGAAGAAGAGAGACTTCACGCAAACAGACTGGCCCCAGCTAACGTGCGCCCAAAAGAAAATAAATAAGAGGGGGATAATGTGGGGTTGATGATAATCAACTATACATGTTGGTTGTAAAGAGATTGTTGTAGTTGTTGAATTTTTGCATTACAAGACTACAATTGTCTCGGTAACTTTCTTCCATTTTTACTTTTATACTCATGAGGTCAGAACACAATTTTGATTTTTAACTTATTCTAGCAGACGCAAAAACACAAACTCCAACGTTACTACAGTAGTAACCCAGAAAGTAACTTTTCAATATTTTCAAAGAATCGAAAAATGCTTCATTTTCAATGAATTACAAATTGCAAACATATAAACAAAATTCATAAAGAACGAATTTCGAGCCTATACAACGTTTTTCCCAACAATATAGGCAGCAGGACATGTTATCATACATGATGTCTAAAAATACGAGTTCCTCGAGGTCTACGATTAGGAATAATTATTATGAACGTCGATATTTTCAATTAGTGATTAATAACAATATAATGATTTTTATCTACTCGAACTAATCAAACGTAATATCCATTTAATGAGCTTATCAAGGAACAATTAGGTAGGCACTTATATCGAATAACCTTCGCGCTCGAAAACATTGTGTAGTAGGTTTATAAAGGCTTAACGTGAATGCAGAACAACTGAATGCTGAACATAACAGAAGCACCACCAAGAGGGTATCAGTCGGTCGCCGTTCGTTCCTCGTCCTGGGTCAGTATTTCACAAAATTAAAGGCGCAAAAACTAAAAAAGTTGCACCTAAATTTTAAACTTTAAAGGGGATTGAAAAACTGAAATACTGCCGCCGAAGACATCAAAGTTGTACACTAATTGCCAGAGAAAAATGGGAAAACCCGTTAATTCAGTTAAATTTTTCCCATAAAATGAAGCTAAACTTGAAATTTTCAAGGATTTTAGAAATTCATCATTGCATGGGTCCTTGGGGATATAAAAACTGAAATATTGCCGCTGGAGTCATCAAAATCGAACAGTAATTGCCAGAGAAATATGGGGAAAACGTGGGAATAACCATTTATTCAGTAGTTTTGCCCATTTTTCTTTGGCAATTATTGTTCGATTTGGATGATTCCGGCGGCAATATTTTAGTTTGTCAATTCCCAAGGGCTGTGCACTAATAAATTTCTAAAATCCTTTGAAATTTCAAATTTAGGCACAACTTTTCAAGTGTTTGCGCCTTCAATTACGCGAAACACTAAGATTGAACGGCGCCCGACTTAAGTACATCACGATGACATAGTTTGTTGTTCTTGCACGAATGCAATGACTTCTTACGCCTTGACATGCCCGTAAGATACTCTTCAATTATAAGACGAGACGTCAATAGTAGACCTGGTTAACACCGAAGAGGAAACGGCTTCAAGAACCTGTCTTGAAAACAAAGCAGAAAAGCAGAAAGTGGGTTTTTAGATCGGTCAGATAACAAACTCCAACAATTGTTTCAACGACCACTTTCAATCATCCCCGGAAACTAGATAGATAACGCACTTCCAAACTCAGGCAGTTGGACATAAACTTATCTCAACAAGAAGTCGAGATGAGTACACAGAAGCCCAACCTTAGTCTTGATTGGTCACACCCCTCTCTTCAACAAAACTACCTCAGAGTGGTTGCTACGATTTCATTGGAACGAAAGGGACAAACCGAGTTTATCAATAAAATTTCGTGGAAGGGTACTTACGAATAAAACGCAACTATGCAGGTTTTAACAGAACGCGTATCTCAGCTTACCTGAAATATAAACAATTATAATTAGAGATAAATTCTCAACCTTTTATTGCTCAAACAGGAATAAAAATAGTCTTAACTACTACTTGAAAATTGATGAGTGAAATTGAATAGTGAGCATAAATAGTAGTATAAATTAAGACCGCACGTTTGGGCTGCCAAAGCAAATTTCATTAGGGCATTCGTGGAGGCAGTCACATCAGTGGTGTTCTATTGTAAGAATTTTCTTCATTATTGTGTAATAAAACATGGTCACTTCCAGGTTGGAAGCAAGTCGTGAGTTGGAGAAACGCAAAGCTCGGACGGTAGCAAAAGGGTTTAACCCCTTAAGAGACATAATTATTCACCTATCGTACGTCCAAGTTCAAAGAGCATGGTTGTCTAGTGGAGCCTGTAGACGTGAGGAAGGCATATCTGAATGGGAATCTACATAAAACCACCAAAATATGGTGAACAAATCTGATGGACATTGTCGAAAAATGAAAATTATAGACCAGAAGATGCGTGGAAAGTTCTGCGTGAATTTAGAGGAAGAAATAAATTTTGCAAGTTGAAAGTCATTGTATTGTCTGATACAATGACTGAATGTTCCCGAAGTTAGACGAGATACTGAAAGCAATACGAACGACACCTTCTGAATCGGACGCCTGTATGAAAACATGAGGCAAGGGCGAAGAAGCAGTAATTTTAACGGTGTATGAAGATGACATTGTTTCGGCTTCTAAAGATCAAGACAAATTGAGGAATTTGATGCAAAAGATGATTCATGAATTCATAATGAAAGACTCGAAGAAAAAATAATAACTGTTAAGGTTTGAATTTGATCATGATTTCGAAAATATAGACATTGAAAATTATTCAAAGAAAATATATTAATGAAACTTGAAAGTAGTTTAAAATGTAAACTGCGAATCCTACATCGACTCCGTTGGATGTGAATGTAAAGTTTAACCAACAGAAACGAGCACGAGTAAAATGGACAAAAATACACACACCCACACTAGGCCCATATCGTTTGACTAAGCCCATAACCTGATACAAATTACGTGTGAATATCTGCTCTTGAATTTCAAATCACATTCACTTGTAATTTATAGTTACGGGCTAGGTACCAACTTCTAAGGCTGAAATATAAACATTGGTGATCATCAAAACTGGTGTAGGTACTATTTTCTAAATTTTAGAAATCTGGGAGGATAATTTTTCATGGTTTCCAAATTTGACCGGTACTTGGAGGGAAAAAACTCACCGAAATTCGGATATAGCTTCAATAAATCCTTAGGTCCAGTTAGAAACGTCCCACGCCAAATATAAGCAACTGGTGTTCTCTTCAGGTCCTCAGGCCCAGAATCAATTTTAAATATTGTTACTCAATTTAAATGAAAAAAATCAATAATTTATTGAATTTTAGTAGGTGATTTTACACTTTTTAGAAAATTTTGCATGACACTAACTTGGAATGATTCTGTTTCAAAGTTGACACAGAAAGGGCTTCCTTCAGACAATAAATGAGTTGTACGAAAGATCATTTGTGACCTACCTTTAAAGCCCGTCTACTCCCTTGTCTACCATTTGTTCCATAGAACTGACACAAAGTTAAGGTTTCCTAGACATGTATAAAAAATATCTCGGCAAGGTCAAAATTGAGTTATGCACATAGTTTTTTCGTTTTTCGATCCTCTACAAGGTGAAGAAGGAATCAGGTTGAATAACATACAAATATAACAGGTATTTGGGAGATGATTCAGAAGATCAACGGCATCTGATGTGGATTAGACTGACAGGGCCAATAAGCTACTCTGGCAACACGTTTCTTTTAAATATACGGAGTAATTTCAGCTATGTAACTGCGTCACCTGGAACAAAATTTGGTTTTCCTTCTCGAGAACGGAGTCGAAGTATTCAAGAATGTGACGGAATGTAATCGATAACGGGCATCGGGTGAGTCAAAGTTACACAAAGAGAGAGGGACGACCTTTACCTCATTTTTTGTAGTCAATGCCCTGAGGAACTCGGAACGGAGGTCTTTGTGAGCAGGTCAGTTTTCCCAACCCCGGATGACAAAACTACCACCTGACGCTATTTCAGGATCTCAGGTAGAGCGGCTACTGTTGTCTCTGAGGGGGAGTGGCATATTATTGCTACCGACAACATAATATTTCATCTTGGATCGAATGAATACATTCATTCTATCATTATGAAATTGCGCCCCTTGGAGTAAATTGAAGAAGCTGTTTAAGGTGAAATTTTCTCCATATTATGTGTAGTGATGCTACTAAGAAGTCTTCAAGGTATACATCGTTTACAGATCGTAAGAAACTATTTCCTGAGTAGGTTTCATGCTGAGCATTTCTATTTCTGGATGTGAAAGAAATCACAACATACACTCATAATTCGCATTAAGACTGGAGACGTTAAGCTCGGAAATTCTTACCGAGAAAAAAACTTTCAAAAGATGAAGAACAGGATTTCTAATTATAACTCCACATTGTCATTCGCATCTCGTTTTCTTTGAGAAACAACACGTAGAGTCTTTTAGTCTTCCATGAGACTGGGAGGCCCTATTAGTAATTAGCGAACGTTTTTCTGGAAGTTAACGTCTGAGAGGTTCCTTGTTAGCATTGAATGGAAAATAATGCAAATGTTTTATTGAGCGTCTGAGAAATGTCAATAAATTTGAATTTTTCAAGCCTCATCAACGATGGATTTGGCTTTCATTCTTTCCATTGTGAACATAGCAAAAACCAATGTGTTTGAGCAGTTTTCCTATGTGAATATAGCAAAAACTAATGTGATGGTGGGATAAACTAAATTTTTGAGCAGCTTTTGAAAATTGTAGGCCTCAGAGGCGCATTGTTAGTATTGGTGAAGTTCTCGTAGTGTTCCATGGCTTTGTGGGTAAAGAGAAACCTTTCATCATTATCCATGAGCAGGTTGAAGTTTCTCCAGCGATTCATTTCCAAACTTCCAATCGAGTTTTTCTCGGAATCAGCTTTTTGTAGTTGAAAAGATTTTTCCGCCTTAGCACTCAAATGTGATTTGCATCGATGTATCTAATAGTACCATTTTATCACTATTTAGAATTCGATCAAGAGCTATTTATAGAACCAATGGTGTCCACATACAGGAAAGAGTTGAAGATGCGGAAGAGTCGCAGGCCAGAACTGTAGATCAAGCGTGTGCGTTTTATTACTAACTCGTCCAAGAAGTGAACGACCAATAATTATCACACTTATTTGGCGTGGACGCTGAAACCTATTGAAAACTCGCACAACACCTTATTTGAGGTGAACACGAGTACATGTAAGTAGATGTTTAGAAATCGTGACATACAGAAACTGTCAGTGCCGGCGCCCGTGAAACGAGCTGAACTTCCGCTATATTTATCTTCGTCTAGGAGCGGAGAAAAAAGAAAGAGAAACTCGGCCAACAAGCTGAAATCCTTCGTCCAGGCTGTAGGGAAGCAGTGTGGATTCGAAGGGTACTTCGGTCTGGATAAGAGTGAGATCTGTATTTGGACTTGTATTGCTGACGGGAGTAGAGTTTATGATGATGAGGGACTGTCCGCTATCAGAGGAAGTGGGCTTGCCGTATTTGGGCTTCCGGCCGCACCGGCGCATCGTCGGCTTCCTCAGGATCTACAGACGCGAACTATTTCCAGTTTAAATCGGAAGAGGTAAAATCCGAGAAAAGGCGAGACGTCCACACTAATAATAAAAGGCTAAGCTGAGTGGAACAGATAGATTTTATGACTACAATATCCATTGGTTTCGTACCAATTCAGGAACTGAGATGCAAACGTTATTGCGTGTAAAATCAAAAAGAAAGTTTCTTTTGGATTAATTTGCTTCTTGAAACGAGGGAAAATAAATTTTGTATTCTTGAATCAAGTCGAAAAAAGGGTCATCCAAAGTCTCAATTTCCACCCTTATTGGTTTATTATTTTCAATAATGAACCTTTGGAATCGACCAAGAAATTTTTTTTTAACCCCCTTCAAAATTTGTTGGTTTAAGTTTCAAGGGACGTAGAGTCCAAAAATCGAATAAAACGCTGCAAATTATTACACAATGGTAGAATAAATAGAATATCCAGCAATACTGTACACCCAACTTCGCAGATTTTTTCCTCTACGTGACAAGACATCGGAACGCTTCAAAGTTTATAAACAAACACATTTTCAATAATTACAAGTATGAAAACGCGAAGCCGAAGCTTGACCAGCTGGGTAGCTCAGATTCCGAGCATTGCTTTGTAATCCACTGGGGTTTCCAGGAGATTGAGTTTCTTCAGGAAGGTTGGTAGCTAAGTACATACCTTGTGCAAATAAATAAATGTGACACATCCCAAAATGTTGATTGTACAACTTACTAAGTTGAACTTAGCATCACACAGCACCACCCAACTCGAAGGAACTTGCTTCTCCAACCGTATCAGCTCTTCAAGGACATGAGAGAATCTCGATCCTGGTTTGCTCCATGAACTGTAGTCGGTCGGAGGAAACGATTGCTTCGGAGTTGCCAGGGTTTCACACGGCCTTCTCCAATCTGATTCACTTTTCTGATTTTCCAGAGAGCGGAACCCCACGATGGGAACTCCCATTTCTGAATACAATTGGCACTCGATCGGCGATCAAACCGAGTCTTGGCAATAACAGGCGAAAATTGAGCCATTTTCATTTGATCTAATCATGGCTGTATTTTTCTTCAAGTTCCTGCTGAGAATCGGAAATGTTTATTCATACCAACATTTCCTTAGGAAAGAGCTCAAATTGTAATAATTGTCGACCTGGGAACTGCATTCTCTCTTTATACCATATACTCGTACATATATTTCAAACACACTATCTCCCTTATTATTCGAATAAATCATTTGCACTCGTGGAGGAATACGCTCAGGTTTGTTCACAGATAAATTGCAGGTGTGAATGGTACTGAGGTGGATTTAAGAGCCAAAGCTTAGCAAAACGCCACTTCGAACGATAAGGCCTAAACCTATAAAACTCTAAATATAAATTGTAATGAATCACCTCCAGTAGTGGTCTTGGGTTCATATTTATGGGAGTTGATTGTTGATTTTGATGTTTTTAGAATAAAAGCTTGTTGCGAATATATTCTGGAAAAGTAGATTCTAAAAGTTGTTATCAATATAATTTGGGGGCCCGCCCGGGACCTCTCGCATTTATAAAAAATAATTATAAAAATTTTGAATAAACAAATTAAATTTTAACACAGAATGTGTTTTTGCGATGACCTACCGAAGAAAAATCGTCACGAAAAAGCGACAGAAAAAACCGTTACGCGAATTTTATAATGATATTCAAGTGCAACCAAGCCATGGAATGCTGGGTCAATGTGGTCACGTGCAACCAAGTCAATGGAGAATGCTGAAGGCGCCTGAGTGGTCACTGATCAGCTGAGTGAGCTCCAAGGCCATTTTCTCGCCTGTTGAACGCAGGAACCTGAAATTTGAGAGGGCGGGTCAATGGAGAATGCTGAAGGCGCCTGAGGGGTCACTGATCAGCTGAGTGAGCTCCAAAGCCATTTCCTCTCCTGTTGAACGCAGAAACCTGAAATTTTAGAGGGCGGGTTAATGGAGAATGCTGAAGGCGCCTGAGTGGTCACTGATCAGCTGAGTGAGCTCCAAGGCCATTTTCTCTTCTGTTGAACGCAGGAACCTGAAATTTTAGAGGGCGGGTGAATGACGAATGCTGAAGGCGCCTGAGTGGTCACTGATCAGCTGAGTGAGCTCCAAGGCCATTTTCTCTCCTGTTGAACGCAGGAACCTGAAATTTTAGAGGGCTGGTCAATGGAGAATGCTGAAGGCGCCTGAGTGCTCACTGATCAGCTGAGTGAGCTCCAAGGCCATTTTCTCTCCTGTTGAACGCAGGAACCTGAAATTTTAGAGGGCGGGTGAATGACGAATGCTGAAGGCGCCTGAGTGGTCACTGATCAGCTGATTGAGCTCCAAGGCCATTTTCTCTCCTGTTGAACGCAGGAACCTGAAATTTTAGAGGGCGGGTAAATGGAGAATGCTGAAGGCGCCTGAGTGGTCACTGATCAGTTGAGTGAGCTCCAAGGCCATTTTCTCTCCTGTTGAACGCAGGAACCTGAAATTTGAGAGGGCGGGTCAATGGAGAATGCTGAAGGCGCCTGAGGGGTCACTGATCAGCTGAGTGAGCTCCAAAGCCATTTTCTCTCCTGTTGAACGCAGAAACCTGAAATTTTAGAGGGCGGGTTAATGGAGAATGCTGAAGGCGCCTGAGTGGTCACTGATCAGCTGAGTGAGCTCCAAGGCCATTTTCTCTCCTGTTGAACGCAGGAACCTGAAATTTTAGAGGGCGGGTGAATGGAGAATGCTGAAGGCGCCTGAGTGGTCACTGATCAGCTGAGTGAGCTCCAAGGCCATTTTCTCTCCTGTTGAACGCAGGAAGCTGAAGTTTTAGAGGGCGGGTCAATGGAGAATGCTGAAGGCGCCTGAGTGGTCACTGATCAGTTGAGTGAGCTCCAAGGCCATTTTCTCTCCTGTTGAACGCAGGAACCTGAAATTTTAGAGGGCGGGTCAATGGAGAATACTGAAGGCGCCTGAGTGGTCACTGATCAGTTGAGTGAGCTCCAAGGCCATTTCCTCTCCTGTTGAACGCAGGAACCTGAAATTTGAGAGGGCGGGTCAATGGAGAATGCTGAAGGCGCCTGAGTGGTCACTGATCAGTTGAGTGAGCTCCAAGGCCATTTCCTCTCCTGTTGAACGCAGGAACCTGAAATTTTAGAGGGCGGGTCAATGGAGAATGCTGAAGGCGCCAGAGTGGTCACTGATCAGTTGAGTGAGCTCCAAGGCCATTTCCTCTCCTGTTGAACGCAGGAACCTGAAATTTGAGAGGCAGGGTCAAAGGAGAATGCTGAAGGCGCCTGAGTGGTCACTGATCAGCTGAGTGTGCTCCAAGGCCATTTCCTCTCCTGTTGAACGCAGGAAGCTGAAATTTTAGAGGGCGGGTCAATGGAGAATGCTGAAGGCGCCTGAGTGGTCACTGATCAGCTGAGTGAGCTCCAAGGCCATTTTCTCTCCTGTTGAACGCAGGAAGCTGAAATTTTAGAGGGCGGGTCAATGGAGAATGCTGAAGGCGCCTGAGTGGTCACTGATCAGCTGAGTGTGCTCCAAGGCCATTTCCTCTCCTGTTGAACGCAGGAACCTGAAATTTGAGAGGGCGGGTCAATGGAGAATGCTGAAGGCGCCTGAGTGGTCACTGATCAGCTGAGTGAGCTCCAAGGCCATTTTCTCTCCTGTTGAACGCAGGAAGCTGAAATTTTAGAGGGCGGGTCAATGGAGAATGCTGAAGGCGCCTGAGTGGTCACTGATCAGCTGAGTGAGCTCCGAGGCCATTTTCTCTCCTGTTGAACGCAGGAAGCTGAAATTTTAGAGGGCGGGTCAATGGAGAATGCTGAAGGCGCCTGAGTGGTCTCTGATCAGCTGAGTGTGCTCCAAGGCCAACGAATCGTTAATCAAACGTTGAAAGTCGTTCAGAAAACAATTAATTTACGTGTTCATTATTTAAATGTTTCAAGGTTTTCTGATATCGTGGAAGGTTGGACTTATCAACCAATGAGTTACAAACGCTACATAACGTTTTTGGCCTACATTTAATATCTACTCCTCCACTTACATTTTCTTTATATTCTTTTGAAGGAATGGTGGTTTGTTTTGTATGAGCTTTACTCCCAAGGTGCGTGGGATATCCTGCTTTGTGGATGCGCACATTTATAGGGTTTTAGACCAAATTAAATGTCTAACAATTATTTATTTTATTATTGCCAAAGACTCCACATTTATTATTGTTGTTTTTTATTTAACGGATGTCTAGCATCGCAAAAACACATTCTGTGTTCCTATGATTTCATACAGAGTATGGAAAAAGAAATAAACCGGGGGGTGCAGGGGGGCGGAGCCCCCCGCCGAGGCGCAAAGCGCCGAGTTTTTTTTTTTGAATAAGTAGGTACTGCTACTTATATAAATTTTAAAAAAATTTAAATTAAAAACGCTGCAAATCATTGCTCAAAGGTTTATTATTTTCTGTATAGATCACCCTTCTGTATAAATCACTGGTTCTCCATCAATAGCACCTACCACCATCTGTATTCTCCCTTGACCTTCCCTCTCAAATTTCAGCTTCCTGCGTTCAATAGGATTGAAAATGGCTTCGGAGCTCACTCAGCTGATCAGTGATCTGAAGAGTGAAGAAGATCTCCTCGAATGCTGAAGACGCCTGGAATAGCACTTCCATTCAATAGGATTGAAAATGGCTTCGGAGCTCACTCAGCTGATCAGTGATCTGAAGAGTGAAGAAGATCTCCTCGAATGCTGGAGACGCCTGGAAGAGCACTTCCATTCAATAGGATTGAAAATGGCTTTGGAGCTCACTCAGCTGATCAGTGATCTGAGGAGTGAAGAAGATTTCCTCGAATGCTGGAGACGCCTGGAAGGGCACTTCCATTCAATAGGATTGAAAATGGCTTCGGAGCTCACTCAGCTGATCAGTGATCTGAAGAGTGAAGAAGATCTTCTCGAATGCTAGAGACGCCTGGAAGAGCACTTCCATTCAATAGGATTGAAAATGGCTTTGGAGCTCACTCAGCTGATCAGTGATCTGAGGAGTGAAGAAGATCTCCTCGAATGCTGGAGACGCCTGGAAGAGCACTTCCATTCAATAGGATTGAAAATGGCTTCGGAGCTCACTCAGCTGATCAGTGATCTGAAGAATGAAGAAGCTTTTGAGCAATGATTTGCAGCGTTTTTTACCCACCAACATTTGTTTTACCTACCAACTTTTTTTTACCTACCAGCAAGGTACTACCTACCACACCATACTGGCTTCACACCTTCACAATCAAGTTTATTAGAAAGAACTAAACGCTTCACACTCGATTCGAAAAATAGAAAGCTTGATATGGAAATTTGATTACTGGTTACGCAGAAGGCAAAACTGTATACAAATCGAAGAAATGAACAGCGATCTTTTGCGATTCACACTCATGATTCTGTTTTATCGGAGGAAAACCTTCAAGTACTCGTAGGGACCGAACGGTTTGTCCTACAGAGCTCCGGGTGGTCTCAAAAATTTTTAAAAATTCAATACTATTTAAAATTGGTGAAAAAACGATACCTTTATTTAGAGAGTTTTCGAGCTAGGGCACTCTTGAAAATTTCAACCCTTAATTTTCACCCCTTAGAAGTGACCTACATCAACCAAAAACTTCGCGGCACAACTAGACCCCAAATGGAGCCCATATACCAAATTTGAACCAAATCGGTCCAGTGTTGCTAAGAAAAGTGCCGCGGACGGCGGACGGGGGACGGCGGACGGCGGACGGACATTGCAAATTTGCATTCTACGCACCTTGAAACGTAAAGTGACAAAGTTTGAGGGGGGGTTATAAAAATTTTTTGCGATACGATCACATAGGCTTATTATTAGAAATAATAAACCAAAAATGTATAATGATAATCTTTTGAATCGACTTTTCCAGAATATATTCGCAACAACAATTTTTTCTAAAAACATCAAAATTAACAAATTTCAGCCATAAATATGAAACCAAGACCACTACTGGAGTGTTTCATTACATTATGAAACAGAAGATAGCGCTGGTCAGTAAACTATATTGACAGATCCAAGGATAAGCATAGATCGCAAGGACAGAATAATCCAATTGCGAAGCACAACAGAATTGAAAAGTGCAAAATTTGCACTTCTCCAGAACATTTAATGTTCTGGATGGACAACTGGCCCTCAGCCCAACTGAATATTAAGGAGAGGGTGGTGACAGGGATTCTCGAGTTGTTTATCATGATTCCAGGTCACCTAACACATTTGCAGGTTGCTAAATAAGATTTAAGGCTAAATGTCACGATGTTTTAGTGTGATTCTGAAATGAGGGATGGCAGCACCATCGGGGCCGAATTTCGTTTACTCCTCAGTTGAGAACGGATCAAGATATTTTAGTTCTGCAAACGGATTTCTTTTCAAGATCATCGTAGAATTCCGGGTAATTGGTTTAGAAAGTGTGCAAAAATTTTTTGCACACAGTTCCAGCAAAAATTTGTTCAAATTTTGAACATTTTCAAAAAGTGGCCTTATAGCCACTTGTAGAACCTTCATCAGAATACGAATCCGTTTGCGGAATTTTTCTAACTTGATCATAGCCGTCGGATTCACGTTTTTACGATTTGGAGAGGTGGCGAGGGGGGCGATCATGGGCTGGGGGGGAGGGCGGCGATCAAACGCCCCGCCGCCCGCCTGACCTTCACATTCATGTTCTGCTAGTATGCACCCTTTGGTCTCTATTCCTTTTCCTGGCCTCCTAATAGGTAGCTACCATCAACCTTCCCATTTCCAACTCCTCTGTCTTGAGGTTGATCGAATTGGGCGAAATTTCCATAAAAAGCGAGACATAGACAAATAACTTATGAGAAAGATTCTGCATTAATTTGATTTAGATAATGGTTTGCACTACTAAATAGTTGGTTCAGAAATTGTGGTAATTTCAGTTCACTGTACATGGACTAGGTAGGTACCTACTTAGTTGTTCAAGTTTCGTTGTACAAAATCTAGTTGCAAAAGTCATCTCACACCGTTCTAGTTGCACTAGCAATAGATGGTTTGAGGAGCTAATTCTTGACGTTTGACGTTGATTTCCAAATTTTGTGAACAGCTAATGACGATGAAAAAATAATTAGTTGGTAATTCACTCTGCAATAGTGTTGAAAAAGGTAAAAACACCTGTTCATTATTTACCAAAAATTCAAATATCTTTGAAATAATATCAAAATAAATCTAAATAATTGAAACTAAAATCCCCCGTGTCTGAATTTTTATCCTCGAATTCTCTCTTCTAAGAGTTAAATTATCAATTTTCTCTGTTTTTTAATGTCATTTTTGATTTCATGTAATTATAACTCAAATTACAAACATGACTGTCCCAAAATTACCGTTAGTGCACTAATAAATATCCTAGAACTAGGGATAGTGCTGTGGTCTTACAAGGTAATTACCATATAGATGGCAACCCTACGTGTTTACCTTTTCGGATTACTCAAAAAGTTCGAGAAGAGTTCAAGGTCGCACACCTTTCTCATTCGCTAGCGATCCCGGGTACATCGGGCACTGTTGACGTTCGAATACTATAGGCAGCAGTACTTTCGTCTAATTCGTATGATATATGTAGAAATTATGGCTGTTTCAAGGATTTAATGTTTGCGCATGCGCAGATGCTTTTGTCAATTTGGAGGCCGTGATTTTAGTAGACCATCTACACCCCAATCTCCATAATCCCTGAAAATGTCATCGACTGTTACAATTCACGTTTTCGCTTGCGCAGTCACTACTATTAGTGCGGGAGTGATTATTTTCATAGGGGACCATCTGCTCGCCAACCCGCACAATTCCTGAAAATTTCGTCGAAATCGGACAATAACTTCTTATAGTTCTGCCCGATACAAGGATTTCACGACAGATTCAAAGACAGACAGACACGGAACCAAAATTGTTCAGGAAGTTGTAGTTGTAGAACGCGAGTGGAAATTTTGATTTTGGAGATATTTTTTTTCTTCATCCTTGAAAAGTTAGAACAATATTTCCGCTACTATTGTTTTCACTTTTCAACGTTTAAAAAAGTACCTACCTCCTTTGGTTTGGATTCCTACTCGAGTTTTATGTTTTAGACCTTCCTGAACAATTTTGGTTCCGTGTCTGCCTGTCTGTCATGAAATCCTTGTAACACCCGAAACTATACGAAGTTGATGTCCAATTTCGATGAAAATTGTTGAGGGGTATTATGCGAGTTGACGTGTAGACGATCCCCTATGAAAATCATCGCCCCAGTATCAATCAATAACATGTATAACATGCTACCAAACCATTATCAGAATCTTTCTCATAAGTTATTTGTCTATGTGTCTTGGTTTTTATGGAAATTTCGCCCAATTCGATCAACCTCAAGACAGAGGAGTTGGAAAAGGAAAATGTTGATGGTAGCTACCTATTAGGAGGCCAGGAAAAGGAATAGAGACCAAAGGGTGCATACTAGCAGAACATGAATGTGAAGGTCAGGCGGGCGGCGGGGCGTTTGATCGCCGCCCTCCCCCCCAGCCCATGATCGCCCCCCTCGCCACCTCTCCAAATCGTAAAAACGTGAATCCGACGGCTATGATCAAGTTAGAAAAATTCCGCAAACGGATTCGTATTCTGATGAAGGTTCTGCAAGTGGCTATAAGGCCACTTTTTGAAAATGTTCAAAATTTGAACAAATTTTTGCTGGAACTGTGTGCAAAAAATTTTTGCACACTTTCTAAACCAATTACCCGGAATTCTACGGTGATCTTGACTAGAAATCCGTTTGCAGAACTAAAATATCTCGATCCGTTCTCAACTGAGGAGTAAACGAAATTTTCTTCATTTTGGTGCTGCCACGTGGTGGCAGATTTCACAACTAAAGTCGGGACATTTAGCCTTAATCTGGCGTGTTGCCTTGAACCGTCGTATCAAGTTAGTCCAGTATTTTGAAGTCAAACAGTTTAAATGAGCGACATCTTTGACAGCATAACTCTCTCGAACGATGAGTACCGGATCATTACATAAAATCAAGATTATCTTTGGAAAGGGCTTATTCTCTACATCATAAATTACAAGGTACACTTTCGATGTGCCGTCTTAGATAGACGAACGATTTTGTTTTCGGGTCCCATCACTCACTTATCGGATGGCACGATCTCTCTAATGGATTTCTTCCCCATGGCACTTGCACAATCTAATCGTTCCACCTTCACTCATCTCGTCATGGGGGCATCGCATTGGACGTCTTAAATCGCGATACGTACTTGACCTCACCTTTGTGATGTTCAGCCTCTCCTTTTCTTGTCACGATGGACTCCTCCCAAGTATCGCAACTCGTCCTCCACCTGTCCATCTGTGTGATTCGAATGAATGTATCACACGTATAGAAGGTAGGTTCAACACATCTGTTCAACATGGTATAACTATGATAGAGTTCTCTAATGAGTAGATAGTGAACTAATAATTTTGACTAGTTTTGCTTGTTTGCTTCCCAATTTGGCTCAAACCTACAGACTCAAAATACAAGTCATCAGCCAGATTTAATGGTTCACGAGGGAGGATTTGGAGAAATGCGCTCATACACTCTTGTATTCAACAGGAGTGTAAATATGTACTTAGGTAATAGGTAATAATACTGCCTTCAGCATCAGCTCTCGCAAGCACATTCATACATAAAAACATTAGTGGACATCAAGCAGCATCCAAAAGACAAGTAGAAGCGATAATTCTCTGGCTTCCACCAGAGTTTTACGATCAGATTAAAAAGCCCCAAATGGTTAAAAGGCCCCAAAACTCAACAACCTTTCCCATCATCTTGCTTCTGAGACAAATAAAGTTAGTAATAACTTATTCAGTAATAACCATCAATTACGTGAAATGTCATAATTTCGTCAGAGACAGATAACGGTAAGTTCAAGTAATAAGTGAGCTCCAGAAGAACTCAAGTATCATCACATCACCCATCAGAATAGTTTCTGGGATGCACCATCGATAATACAAAACGAGAATACTGAAACGGCTTAATAAATATGAATGTGACGTCTACAGCTATTGTGTCAGTATGCTCCACGGTAGCTTCCTATGAGCTGATTTATTTACAAGACGAACGATCCCGCGCGCACGGCCTGGAACGTGGGTGATTGGCAAGACCTTGGCGTGACTTGAGTTATAATCACCGACAACCTCTGTCCCATTGTTGGCATCTAGAGAATGAAAGATTACATATAATAAGTAACGATAAAATAAGCCTATGAGTACGGTATAATAACTCCAAAACTGTGCTCCCAGGACGAAAAGAACAACGTTGAAGTCAATTCAACTACAGTCATAATTCAACCACAGGCAGACCGAGGATGAATATATAAACATGGATAGATTTTACTCCAGTTAATTCAACATCCATAAATTATGTTTAGACCCAAATTATTTTTTATTGAGATAGGCGTACCTTTCGGTATTTTGTGAGTTCTATCTAAATTCAAGCTCGAAATTGATACACAACTGGATATAGTTTAGAGATTCTAAGTCAAGGTCTCGATGTGGAAAGAATCTATAAACTTGTTAGCCGTTACGAAGGAATCCATAACACGAACCTGAAACACCACAGAATGGGAATACACCTTTCAGTTCTGAAAATTCGACCATTGAGACGGCCGAAGAAGGTTGAATGCATTCGGCTAAGCTGATAAAGGGATGATTATGCACGTTAAAGCTGAAACTGACCCAGAGATGACAGCAAGATGATGTAGACTCGGCGTGTACAAAAAGTTGCTGTATACGGAGGAGACCATTGAGCAGACGGGGGCGACTACTTTGGGGAAACAGGCAGTGAAAGGCCGTGTTGACAGCGTGTGTATTGGGGAAAAGGACATTGATCATATTGGGGAAAAATTGCCTAGACTTATATCTGTGCTCGGTATCACGTGTGCTGGTTCACGTGAAGTGCAGTGAAGGATGTCTCCATTCAACATAAATTTATACAAGTCAGGAGAACCTGTAATTTAGAGTTTTCAGATTCAAGAGGACTCAGACAAAGTACATATAACTGCTGGACAAAAACGTATGCCGATCTTCCCAAAATCTTATGATGAAAACATCACACAATTGCGTGTGATTTACCTGGACGGAATTAGGGATGGGTATCGTTATAAAAGTATCGATATTTTGTATCGATACTGTATCGTATCCGAGTATCGATATCCCAAGTATCGTTGGGCATGAGTATCGATATTTTAAAATATCGAGTATCGATACTTCAGTGTCGCATACTATCAATATCATCCAATTTTCTCAAGAAAAATACTTTTTTCAACAACTTTTATTCATTTTGACATTTTCATGTATTTGCTTTGGCACATGAAATGAAAAATCGTCACGAAAACTAAGCAAATCTTGCTCACGCGACCAATAAATAAAATAGACTCACTGTGTTGCGTAGAGAACAATCAACAACCTTACATTTTATTAACAAGCCTTACATTAGTTAGCCAAGAGGCTAACTAATAACTATATTAGTATCTACATAAATATGAAGAATAAATATAATTTCATAGATCGTCTTCTATCCCATCTATTTGAATTGTTCGATTGATCGCAATACCTCAACTCCCTTCAATAATTCGCTAAAACGTGTTCTGGCCTGTTCATGATGAACAACTAACCTCCTAAAACTTCGCGTTTCATGTGCAACAAAATTTGAGAAAATTTTTGTTTAAAATTGTCGCACAATTGCTCTTTGAAGTTTGTACCTCTTCAATTTTCACTATTAAGAGTCCAAGCAGAGTGATTTTTTCCATGATATGAACGTTATTTGTGCAACCAAAGAGTAATGACCCAAAAGCCTCTCTATCTTCTTCATACTTTAGCCATTATGTTGAATTTTCCGCGAGAACAGTATCGATATTCGATATTTATAAATATCGGATCCAAAGTATCGATATCCTAAAATATCGGATAGTGCAGTATCGATACTAAAATATCGAGTATCGGTACGAAAGTATCGATATTTTGAAATATCGAGTATCGATACCCATCCCTAGACGGAATCAGCAGGCGGTATAATTTGAATAATGATGACGACGTGGTTTACAGATGCACCCCATTAAAAATCCATTCCGATGATATGATGATGATTTACTGGCCAAAGAACTCAGTATATTTCTACATTTTGAGCTCATTTTTCGTTTCCCCAAACTCAACATTTCTGTGCTGAGGTGTTTCCCCAAAATAGTCGCATTTCTTCCAAAAAGTAGTCGTGTTTTTAGTGAGTTTCCCCTAAGTAGGATCCCCCGAGCAGACAGATGTTGAAGGGTAAGGTTGATATGATAGCAACTGCCCCAACATATCTCCACTACGAGGGCTGTGGTTAGCTCCCCAAAGTTCAACACCAGAAGTTGTTGTCAGCAAGATGCAGAAAGGTTAAGGAGCTGGAGTCTTGTGGCAGTGAACACAGAGAGTATCCTGACAAGGAAGATACTATTAGAACGAGAAAGAGAGAGGAGGGAGCATCTGGTCCGCCCCGCCAACCAGAACTAATGAAGCGCCCCAGGACTCAGCCTGAAGTAACGTGCTAAACAGTTCCAGGCTGAGCTTCCAACGTGGGAGAAAAGGATGTGTTTTTTAGTGGGTTTCCCACATAACCTTGAAGTCGCGGACCCTTCAAGGTATTGTTAGGTTACAAGATCCAACTCCACCTGTGGATCTTGAAGATTTTCTCACCAGCCTGCCGAGAAAAGAAAAAGATTGATATTGGAATGGCCATAGTGTAGTCATAGGAAGTTATTGGATGGTGCGACGGTTTGTTGTAGATCTGGGAAATTGAGTATAATATTACTAGAAGTTTGAAACAGAAGACAATTTAGAAAAGAAGACAGACGAGTAAGAGGGAACTAGTGAAGAGCAAGTGAAAACGATATAAAACCAGTGTACAATGAAACAAGGTCAAAATGAAAGGCCAGCAGCAAGAGGACACCTGCATCCTCGAAACAAAGCGTTGATTCTGAGAGGAGAGAGATCATGAAACGCACAAGACCGATACTATAAGAAAATGACGAAATTTCCCAAATGAGAGATGATCCTGCACGGGAAGCAATGAAGGATGCCGGTAAGAAGGGAGGGTCGAAGAAGAGGTTATAATTTCGAGGGCACAAAGTGTTTAGCAAGAGAAAGATTATGAGGGAAAGTGTTTATATAGAGAATAAAAGAAAAGGTAGGGGTGGTGTTGGAAGACCCATTGGTACACGGGAAAAGAAACACACGAAGGTACAATCCAGAAAGTTAACAGTTGTAAAAATATCTCGTTTTGAATCCAGAGTAGATAATAGCTGTTCAATAAACAACAGCATCTAAATATGCATTTGTAATGTTCACTATACATGTCATGGTCCATTTTGCATAACTAAGTTTCCACTCTTCGGGCGTAATTACTAAGAAAACAAGCTCGAAGGGAAATGAGGAAGTTATGAGTCGGTCTGTTAACCGTTGAATGGGAACCTGGAAGAAATTATCGGGAAAGGAAACAGTGTTTTGATGACGAGGAACAGAATGGGCTAAATGAGTCATGATGGGTCAGTTCCAGCTTCGGCATGCTGCTTGCAGATTTAGGCTCCGTCAATGATGAGGCATTTTTCGAAGTCGATCCCGGTCCGAAGCTTTTAGTTAGAAATGACATCGTCATGACCATCAATTTTTGACGTGTCGCCAGATACAGCTTCTGTTCAACGGTTATTGACTTCCGGTGAGCGTAAATTGCTTTCTAGCTGAGTAAAAAGACTTACTTCCTGCAGGAAAGAAACTTTCAACGTCGACTCATCTCGTTACCTTCTCGAATGACGAATCTGAAAGTTGATAAGTGACAGCGATGGGTAAAGTTCCACTCGATGATATGGAATCTCGTAATCGATAGCCATTATGAAATTACTAGACAGCCAATGTCGAGATTTCCAATGGGACTTTCAATAAAGTCTATACCTACATGCCAGTTTAGTGTGCTTCTTCGCATTGTATATCACGGACATTCACAATTAGTCAAAGTTTCAATATACCAAAAACATCAACACAATTGAGATGTTACAGATCACATTGATGGTTCATCTTTTTGGTTTATTATTTTCAATAATGAACCTTAGGAATCGACCAAAAAAAAAAAAATTTACCCATCCTCAAAATTTGTTGGTTTACGTTTCAAGGTACGAAGAATCAGAAAATCGAATAAAAAATTTTCCGTCCGTTCGCCATACGCCGTCCGCGGCATTTTTCTTAGCAACTATGGACCGATTTGGCATATGGCCTCCATTTGGGGTCTAGTTGTGCCGCGAAGTTTTTGGTTGACGTCAGTCACTTCTAAGGGGTGAAAAATAAGGGTTGACATTTTCGAAAGTGCCCTAGCTCGAAAACGCTCGAAATGAAGGTATTGCTTTTTCACCAATTCAAAATAGTATTGAATTTTAAAAAATGTTTGAGACCACCCGGAGCTCTGCAGGACAAACCGTTCGCTCCCTTCGAGTACTTAAGGGTTTTCCTTCCATAAAACAGAATCACGAGTGTGAATCACCAAAGAGGTCTAATCTCATTTGAAATTTTAGCTAACCAAATGCGATCGCTGTTCGTTTCTTCGAGTTGTATTCAGTTATGCTTCCTTAGCAACCAATCAATCAAATTTCCATAATATGGAAATATTATATTCATTTTATGAAGCTCGCTGTTTCTTCGGATCGAGTGGGAACCGCTTAGTTCTTCCTAATAAACTTGATTGTGAAGGTGTAAAGGCAGAATGGAGTGGTAGGTAGTAGGTACCTATGAATGGTAGGAAAAAAAAACGCTGCAAATTATTTCACAAAAGTATATTATTTTCCTGTATAGATTATTTGTCTGCAATGATCACAGCTTTGCCTATGTCACTATTTATTTATTTTTTGTTTTTTACCTACCAACCAGAGGTACCTACTACTAGGGTAGTACCTACCTACTAGGGCATTTTGGAAAATTTCAACCCTTCATTTCCATTTGGTTAAGGTACTTAGAGATTGGTGTTTTGAGATTAACTACTATGCATCGGATCATGGATACAATCGGGTTATGGATACGAGGCAGCTATGTGCCACACCCACTTGGCAGACGTTTTTAACTAAAAGGAAATTAATGAACATGCGGTTTGCAACTGATTTGGTTATCGTCTGAAGCCGCAAGGAGCGCAACGCACAATTCGATTTTCGACGATTCGACGGGGAAAAATGTGGTAGCCTCATGAAACCCTCGAGTTACCGCAGTTTCGATATACGACGGTTCGACCATCGAATCAGACCATGAATTTGAATCCAGAGCAGTCTGTATACAGGTGGGGAACAAAGAAGAACTTGTGATTACCTATTATTGAGTAGAAAGAGTCCTGATTCTCTCCGAACCAGTATCCCAACTAGATGATTACCTATCATTGAATAGAAAGAATTATCTCCAAATTACCAGCACAAATTAACCAGATGCAGACTGGTGCAGCGATTACTGACTGGCCGCCTTCTATCCTCGACCGCATTCTAATAATATGTACCGAATCGCTCTTATTATTAGCTGATGGATATAAAAACAGAAGGTAACGGCTAGTTATGTTGGAACAAATTAATCGTTCTACGGAACCGGATCGCGTTTCAAAATCGTGAAAACTGGGTCGAGTGAGGGGTGCGCTGAGCGGGCAATTAGCGTGGGGTTGGTGAGTTGATAAGCGTGTAGGAGAGCCTCTGCCTAGCGTGGCAGACGCCGCTGGAGCAGCTGCTGATTTCACTTGCCCTCGATGGTCATACCGCGAACTGTCCTCTCCGACTGCACGGTCGTCGTGTGCCACATGCGAGATTACGATCGCTCGACTTCAGTCTTCTTTCTCAAATTGTTACCAACAAGAATTGCAAGGAGCTGGTTCACCAGAATTCGAGGAGTTTGAGTTGTCTCAGTCAGTGAAAAAACGAGTTTTCCCAATTTTCGCTGCCAATTATAGGCCGATTTTGATGATTATTGCCGAAATCTTTTTGTTTTTTAATTTTCTAGGTAGATGCACTAATAAAATTCGAAAATCCTTAACAATTTACAACTATAAAACTTTTTACTTATTTTTTTTTGGAATTAAACAAGTGCATGGGTGTAGATATTATAAAACGCAGCAAATGATTACACAACGGTTTATTATTTTTCTGTATAGATCATTCGGCTGCAAATACCTACCAAACTTAATTTCGCTTCACAACAAGTTTATTTTTGAAGAAAGTAACGTTTCACACTCAATTTGAAAAAACAGGAAGTTTTGGGTGCCTTCATTAGAAAACTTGATTACTGGATGCTAAGGACGCAAAACTTGGAAGAAACGAACAGCGATCGTATTTTGGTCAGATAAAATTCGAACGGAGATTAGGCCTCCTTCAGGATTCACACTCATGTTGCTGATCTATCATAAGTCCAACTCGTAAGTTCTCATAAGGAGCGAACGGTTGGTCCTACATAGCTCTGGGTGGTCTCATTCGACTCTAAAAATTCGATACTATTTTAAATTGATGAAAAAAACAATACCTCAAGTTTTTGAGCTAAGACGTTTCGAGAATTTCAGCCCTCATATTTCAACCCTTAGAAGTGACTGACATCAACCAAAAGCTTCGGGCACAACTAGACCCCAAATGGAGCCCATGTACCAAATTTCATCAAAAACGGTCAATGGGATTGAGTTTATCAACAGTCAGGTGGATTAAAGTGTTTTCAACTTTTCAAACCACTCAGGATGTTACTAATTGTTAGGAATTCAAGCACAAAATATTCAACAATATGAAATGCTTCTGAGTCTAAAAATTCACTACAATTTTAAATTGAAGAAAGAACAATACCTTAATATGGAAATTTTTTGAGCAGGGGCGTTTCGAAAATTTCACCCCTAAGAAGTGACCTACATCAACCAAAAGCTTCGGGGCACAACTAGACCCTATATGGAGGCCATATACCAAATTTCACCAAAACCGGTCCTTTTTTTCTAATGAAAGAGCGGCTTACGGCATACGGAAGGAAAATTTTTTATTCGATTTTCGGATTCTTCGTGCCTTGAAACCAACCAACCAACAAATTTTGAAGTGGGGTTAAACCTTTTTTTTCTTGGTCGATTCCAAAGGTTCATTATTGAAAATAATAAACCAAAATGAGAAGGATGCCACAAGAAACATGAAAATTTAATGATTATTTCCTGAAATGAGAAAACTGTTCATGAAAACTGACCAGCTATGAGAAGGATGGAGGATGGTGGTGGTGGGTGGCAATGTTACTTCTTCAGTTGGTAAGGGGCGGGGGGCTACTGAGCGCCGGTTCGTAAGAGATTAGACTAACCCGTATCGAGGACCCCTTCCTCGTTCCGGGTCAGTATTTCCCTAAATTACAGGCGCTCAAACTTTTAAAGTTGTAACTAAAATTGAAATTTTCAAGGATTTTCAAAACTTCATTAGTGTAGCAGTTTGGGGAATTGAAAAAATAAAATATTTCCGCTGGAATCATCAAAATCGAACAATAATTGCCAGAGAAAATGGAAAAAACGTATGTTTCGTATATTTCCAAACACGTAAATATTCCAGCAATATTTTAGTTTTCAACTCCCTAGACTGCTGCTGATAAAAATGCTTGAAAATTTCAAATTTTGGTACAACTTTTAAAGTTTGAGCGCCTCCAATTTAGGGAAATTAGGACCCGAAACGAGGAACGAACGGCGACCGACTGAGATCCCTTTAATTGTATCATTGTTGCACCATTTCGTCAGTGGACAAGTAATGATCAGACCTTCAATGGAGTATGTTGATATTGAGAATGGGTCGGCTGCTAAAATCCTGAGGAAAGTGAGATACTGAAGGCAGGCAGATATGCTTGGATACGAAAGGCTTGTCCCGCTCGGGAGATCGCCAGGAATCGCGAAGACGATCCGAAAGCGAGAGGAGAAGCCTGTCAAGATCGCTTGATAACTCTAATTACGAAAGAAGAAAGTTGGACGGGCGAGTTGCTCCTACTGACGATAATCGATAAAAGCGAATACAAGAGATTTGTGAAGCCTTTCGGATCAGTAAAGATTCTCAAATGATGCTGAAACTTGCTCTTCACCAAAGTAGCCCCAACACAATGAAAGTTACTCAATATTCAGGTGAAAGGAGCTAACTCTACCCAACATAAAAATTGTTGCTTATCTTTTGAGCCGTATTAAGCATTGTTTATTGAATCATCATAATCACAGTCGATAAATGTTTGATTGCTTCTATTTTGTTCTTTTTATTTAAAAGAAAATAAAGTTCAACCCCGTAAGCCAAGAATATATGCCCCTTTTCAAACTAAAGAGACTAAGAGACCAAGGTGTGAGACCACCTTTTCAACATGATGTAATTTGAACGAGTAGGTACTTAACCTTCCTACCTAAAAGTCTATGAACAGTAAACTCAAAATACAACACTTTCAGAACAGACTATTTACTAGATTTTCGCATAAATATCACCAAAGTTTTTTGAACTGAGAGAAAAAATGTCTACTTTCTATGCTAATTCACCATTACGAAAAATGCATTCAACGTCAAGGCAGGGAAGTTAGAAATCGGAACCTTCGATGTTTTAGGTGGCTGAAAAAATCGTCAAAATTGGAACAATTTTTGTGCAACAGTGACCAAAAAATGTGCACCCATACCGATTACCTCAATCCTACCTGAATTTTGAAAAGAAATCCGCTAGCAGAATTAAAATATCTCGATCCTTTCTCAAAGAATTTGGCCCCATATGTGTTGCCCTCTCCTGTCTCAGAATTTCACTAAAACTTCGTAACGTTTAGCCAGGAGACTAATGTTGAAGACCACAGGGAAAGAAGGGGGAATGTGTGAATTTTTCCATTCAGAGAAATTAACAGGCTGGGTCATTTAATTTTTCCTCATTAGTTAATCTTTCATCTAAAGATACAACAGAAAGAGAAGTAAATTAATGAACATCCTCAATTTGTAAATAGTTTTATTAAGAAAAAAACCCACCCTTAGGTACTTTAAAAAAAATTGGAAGAAGGGGGAAAGAACAGGGAAAGAAGGGGGAGAGTGAGAGTAGTCCAACGGAGTACCTCCCTCTTTCTTTCCCTGTTCCCCCCCCCCCTTCTTTTTTCCCAGTAATTTCAGATCCAACATCAGCTATTCTCGCAGATCGTCCTCCTTTTTTCCCATTTTGATCTCATATTATAAAGCTATATCCTTGGGAGAGTTTGTTGCCATTTTCGAGGAAAAAAGTGACATTCCCCCTTCTTTCCCAGTGGTCTTCATTTAGAATGACAAAGAGAAAATCGTCTTCCGAATTGGATGAGCAGAGTACCGACAAAATCGAATAATTAAAAAAAGTACTGATTTTAGGTTGCTGAATGATAAAACGTCTCCATCAACTCTGGATTCGACGAGTTGGGAATTTGTATAAAACGGAGGTAGATAATCGCGGAACTAGAAGCCCATATCAATGAACAATGAGATCCCAAGACAGAACAAAGCAAAGTGGAAGAAAAACAGCACTGCAATGAGAACCAGTGTTCCCACGAATCGTTGCTCAAATCGAGACAGGCAGGTACTTCCAGCCTTTTCAAGAACAAGAACAAAAGAGTTGAGAAAAATACGCCAGAAGGAGGAAAAAGGGTGGTCTTTCGACTACTGAAAGGACATTCTCAGCCTTTCATCACCGACAACGGATCACATGTCCGATAAGGCCGATTGATTCGAGCTGACGAAGGTTGCTTCACCCGCTTCTTGCGAGACAATGAAGGGCGAATCAGATTGTAGGGTGTGTTTTGAAAGAGATTTACATTTGACACCCCCGAAGCTTCGGCTATGACTATGCCTAGATCTATGGAACTCTGAGATTCTGAAGTACAGCAGGGTTGGGCAACATTGGGTGAAATACAACAAAGCATGACCTATTTAGCCATTATTTAAAAGTAGTGACAAATTTACTGTACTGGCAGGTCCTGATGAAATAACCACAGACCGTAATGAAAAATTTGAAATTTTCAAGGATGTTCGTAATTTATTAGTGCATCTACCAATGAAATTGAAATGAAAGTATCCGTACTACTTCACTTCAAACGCTTGCATACGAGTCTGCATCACATTGGGACATTTTGTGCATTTAGTATAATTCATGCATAAATTTAGGGCTTTCCAACAAATGGTGAACGATTTTTCCACTAACTCTAATGACAAAGATCTGTAGCAACGACTTGGTTGTAAGTAAAAATCATTAAAATTTAGAAGAACTTAGGTATGACCTTGGATACCAAACTAAGATGGGAAGAACATGCGAAGAGAAAGAAAGAAATCAACCTGAAATTAAAAAAAATGTACTGGCTGTTGGGAAGAACTCTCAACTCTCTGTGCACAATAAAGCGCTACTCTACGAGCAAGTGATAAAGCCAGTAGGGGTTTACGGCTGTCCCATATGGGGATGCACCAAAAAGAGCAACGTGAAAATCATGCAAACGGTGCAGAACAAAATACTCAGGAGCCCTGGTACATTCGAACAAATAACCTCCACCGAGACCTCAAAATTGAGATGGTGAATCAAGACATAAAAAGAAGAGCTGCGGACCACGAAACGCGGCTCCACAAACATCCAACGTCGAAGTATTGAATCTGCTGGACAACAGCAGGGACGTACGACGATTGAAGAGGCCAAGCCCTTGGACCTTGTCACCAACCACTACAAGAGAAGTGTGTAGTTGATATGGAATAGGTAGGTAGTGATCTATGAACCACAGAACTGCGTTTAGTACATATTAAAGAGAAATTACTAGATGTGTTGTACCTTATAGTTGCAATAATAAACAGATTATTGAAAAAAATAAAATTAGGGCTTTTCAACGAATGGTGAACGATTTTTCTACAAACTCCAATGACGAAGATAAAGTTCCGTCGCAAAGACTTGATTGTAAGTAAAAATCATTAATAAAATAACGATAACGCTTTTTTGCGAACAATTGTGTGACAAATTTTTCAAAGCTGTTTCGTTTATGTGCCAAAGTAAAGACATAAAATGTCGACAAAGTACTAAAGACATAAAAAGTCAATTTCCTCGTAGCAAAGAGAAGAGATCCATATTACCCATTACATCTGACCTCCTACCACCCACAACATTTCAGTGCTCCCTACTTGACCATTCTAAGGTCTCCAAAAGCCTGAATACCAAATTTCAGAGATGTAAGTACGAGGAACAGGAGAGGATTTGGCCTCGTTTCGACTGTGATAAAACCCTTTACAAGAAAACTGATACTTTATTACAGAATAATCCAATAAATAAGTAATTAAGACACGAAAATAGGACGGAGTCACGTGGCAGTATCTTTTGAGAATCATAATATGTCATATTATGACATCAATGACTTCCACAGGTCTCCGAGAGGCTACATACCAATATTAAGGAGTTAATTGCCTCAAAAATGAAGCTTCAACAAGTTGCAAAAGTAGATTAGTAGATAAAAGTTGAAATCAGCATCCAAGATGGAGTAGAAGGAGCACAAATCACTTTGCTGTATTCCAATTGCCACTGCACAGCGCCTTCAATTTGTTCCTCACGCTGGCCATTTTAGCCAAACCCAATCTGATTGACTGAATCCCAACAATATACTCCATAAAAATAATGAAGCAGACAATTTCAACCAGCCGATATAAAGTAAGATGAAATCCATAAAGAACCACAAAGAGGATAAAAACTAGGTAGGGTCTCAGCTTCTATCATCAAGTCAAAGGCGTCTCAGAAAACCTTATTATTCCTAGCCCTAATGAAGGAAATGCATAGTTCCACGTGCTTCCTCCATTATTTATCTCCCTGGCCAGAAGGTCGATAAGTAGACCCCAGGAGTCACGGAGATGGACGTTACCGTGGAAAAAACAAAAGGTGAAGAAATGTGGAGGAATGCGACACGGAGTTGCCGAGGTCAGGGTCTAAGACGGGAGGCCTTCCAGGTGCGTCGTTACAACACCATTAGAAGATATCATCCTCAGTGTTTACACTTGATGCCCACACATGGCTGATGGCTGCCACGAATGCCAGAAGATGTAATCTTCTGAGTCCATGATTCCAAAAATAACAACATACTGGAATATGATGCATCATGAGTTGAATTGGGATGATACTTGTATGTTGACATGATGATGCTGTTACCCTCAATACTCGTCCTCAAGCCCACTACCCAGAGGTGATCACATCCAACTGCATCCATAATGTCAAAGGAACGGGGTGTGCGCATGGGTCGGAAAAACTGTTTATTGTTATTTCTAATCTAAACTAGACCTCATTCTGAGAATTTTGAAACCACCCGAGATCTTCTAGCGTGAGAAGACCTTTTTCTATGATTTTTCAAAGTTTCGTATGTTTATGACGTCACAGTGTGCTGGGAGTCCCGCCCAGGCGGGAGGGGCGCGTGACGTCATAAACATTCGAAACTTTGAAAAATCATGGAAAAAGAACTACTCGTCCAAAAAGAGAACGGCTGGTGTCAAAATTCTCAGGATGAGGTCTACTTTCGATTGAAAATTTAAAAAAAACCAGGCGTACCCCCCATTTGATAAAAATAACATCTCATAGTGATATAGTGGGTTAAATTAAGCACCTTTGGTGCACAGCTTTCAACAATAACGGATCGGTTAATGAGCACAAGTAAGATGTGATTGTCAATAAGAGCAGGTACATAGCAAAAAAAAAAAAGTTCCAATTAGAGCAGTATACACAAAAGAGCTAATTTTCAAAGAAATATTTAAATCGATTTTCAGTCGTAACTTTATTATTATTGTTTTTTACTTCAATTATTTTATATTCTTCGCTTAAAAACCAACATTGCACATCTAAAATTTTTCAAAATTGAGGTTTTCAACCTGGTTTATTTCTTTGATTGTTTGTGCTTGATTAATAGTGTTTTTTCCTCTCTAAAAAAAAGTGAAGTTGGATTTGTAATACCTTTGCAGTTTTTAATATAAATCGAGTACCTAAACATTATATTAAGCTAGGTAGTTTTCGTTTTTAATGAAAATTGTCTTATAACTGGGGGTAAACTAGAGCTTCGGTACCGAAAAATTGCAACGGTTCAGGTGGCTAACATGTTTGTTACTGAAAGGTAATAATGTTACTATAAAATACGGTATTATAATCCTAATACATAAAACCCCAACCTGAAAAAAACATCGCACGTACCTACACCAACGCTAACGTGGGAGACCCGGGTTCGATTCCAGGCTGTGACATCAAATTTTTTAACATGGAACGTGATATTGCCCTAGGGTAACTGCCCGAAAAACGTTACGCGGAAGGGGGACCCGCGACGGTGACGTGCCTTTTAAACACTCCGATCACGTGCCTTTTCCGACACTCCGGTTTTCAACGCGCGAAACGCCGAGTTTTTCTTAATGCACTTTAGATATGTTGCTAGGGATAATATGACATTTGTATTATACCTACGTACGACCAAAGTTTCTGCACTAAATTTGACTAAAACATGTTTCATGCTCTTACAATTAACGCCATGGGCTTCAAGTGGACAGCATGGTGTAGACGCGAAGCGTCGAGTTTTCTCCAATCTACGATTTGTTTTTGACTGCTTTTAGCAGGCTTTTCAGCTAGTTTTATTGTAGAACGTATTTATTCGCTCAACTCGAGGAATGACATGTTATGTATATTCGAACATTTTTTGTCATTGTTCGACATAAATAACATGAATTTATTATTCATCGAAAGGGAAATTCTTCACCTATTTTTGATACCTAACTACCTTCAGTTGAGAACAGTGATCCACCTAATAATTCGGATATTGTCATTAAAAATCGCTATTATAGAAATGGCGTTATGTGACAGTGTAGATCTTAGGGTGCAGCGCAGCACAATTAAACTGAAGCATTACTCGTATGACAGAAAAGGAAAATTATGAATAATTTTTTCTTATCACATAAATTATCATGCAACTTTGATTTTTCATTACGACGTAATCAAATCAATCAAAAAGAACAGGAAATAGTTAAAAACGCGAATGCCTGAGTACAAATCAGTTTTGTGCTCTGCTGAGAAGTAGGCATTTCTTGCATGTGCTATGCTGGTGACGATTTTTGTACAGGAAATTTCCTAGCTAATTCCGGACATATAATTAGAAAAAAATTGCGTTTTACACCAAAAACCTCAAAAAGTAGGTAAGTACACTAACTTGTCTCCACGGGCGTATTGATTCTTTTCGTTTTGGACGCGAGTATATTACTCGCAGATCCCCCAAAATACCAATTTTCATCCATTTATGGAGGATTTCAAATTTCTAGAGACGAACTACAACCTTGATCTCTTGTCCTATGACTGGATACTATGAGTATTCATCTACGGACAAACCCTGGAAATTCAATGAAAAGCTAATAAAATTTAATGAAAAGGCTCGAAAACGGAAAATACTTTATGAAAAAAATGTTGATTCTGTTGGGCTACAATGTTTTGACCTGCTGCACGGACAGGTACATACAGTAGATGCCGATATAGCGATAGGTCAGATGTAACAATGATTTTCTGTTTCGAGAATATCGATGTCCGCCTATCAACTAATAAACATTTTAGATTATCAACGTTAAGTTTAAACTACTTGGGAGTACAAAGCTATTTTCGTCCAGAAATATGGACGTCTGAACCACTGATGCAAACTACTTTTTCCCACTCGAAACTTAATTATTGTTTGGGGTTTTTTGATATCCCTTCAGTTCAGGAACAGGACGATGAGGACACCTTCATGCGTTCTGATCCTGTGTTCCTGACCTCCCGTCAGAGCGCAGCACAGCCCCACCATCTCATCCTTATATCCAAGCCTGCCGGTAGATGGCGTGGAGGTCTGGAAACCAAAGAGCCGCAACACAACCTCAGAGTACCACCGTGCTCCGAAACCAGATTCCTCTTAGCTACTCTCCATGGGAACAATACTTGAAAGCTGGAGTTATAATTAACCGCCATGAAAATAAATATTAATTACTACTACATTTTTAGATTTGCAGCCATTTTGAAATTTTTATGATGGGCGCCATTCAGTGAACATCCAGAAAACATCCACATTCCTTGTTTTTTTTCCGTGCTGGAGCAAATGAAATCTTGGTGGTCGCAAAACTAGGACGAAGAAATGACTGAGCGAGTTAACGCTTTGTGCACAAATACTATTACGAACACAACCATGATACAGTAACTCACGAATCTTCAGATAGCCGAGTTGAATACGTTCTTTACCTGTAACAAAAATCCAATATTTAGTAACAAATAAAATTTGCGTACCAATGTAGGTAAGAGAAGAATAAAAGCTTCAATAAATTGATTTTATGAAATCAATTTATAACGTTATGAAAGTTTATCACTCATGATTCATTATTTATTCCCACCTGTTTCCATCCAGTTTTAGAGGCACTTTGTTCAAATTAGATAAATTAAATCAATTTTGGTTGATTATTTCCAACAATAAACCATTGAAATCGAGCGAGAAAACCCATTTTAACCCCCCTTTTCTTAGCAACCACGGACCGATTTTGAACATTGGGGTTGTTCTTACGATAAATCAGAATCACGAGTGTGAATCACAATAGTGGCCTAACTTGCGCTGAAATTTATCTGACCAAATTGCGATCCTTGTTCGTTTCTTCGAGTTGTACTCAGTTTTGCGTCCTTAGCAACGAGTATTCAAATTTCCTAATGAAGGCACCCAAAATTTCCTATTTCTTCGAATTGATTGTGAAGATTTTATTTGTTCAAATAAAACTTGATTGTGAAGCGAAAATATGGTAAGATGGCAATAGCAAAGCGGTGTTCATTGCTTCCGAGTGATCTAATCAAATAGTGTCTTCCTTGTCAGGATACTTTCTGTGTACTCTGCCACAGCAGTCCAGCTCCTTTCACCTTCCAGCATCCTGCTGACAACATCCTCTGGTGCTGATTCCAGGTCTGCCATCAGCTGGTCTCTTTCAGGCGCCCATTTGGTATATTTTGGATAATGAAATTACAAAATGATACATTCATTTTTTTAATGGCAATTTTTGACGTATTTTGTGTAAATTCTCATCTTTGGAATAAAATCAACTTACCAAAATGACATGTAAATGATTGTTGGTGAAAAAATTACATATGAAACCAAATTACATATAAAAAATATTTTAAAAAACACAAAAAAAAACACACAATTTTTTTTTTAAAGCATAAAAAACAAAATACAAAAAAAAATTTGAAATACATATTTATCTTTCTTCTTCCCTTTTTTACAAAAAAAGTACAAATACATACCCATTTATCTTCTTAACTTTTATTTATCTTCTCCTTTTATTTATATTATTTATTTATCTTCTTAACTTTTATTTATCTTCTTAACTTTTATTTATCTTCTCCTTTATTTATATTCTTTTATTTATCTTCTTAACTTTTATTTATCTTCTTCTTACCTATTGATCTTCTTCTTAACCCCTTAACATATTTATCTTCTTACCAGGTATTTACATATTTAACCCCTTAACATATTAACAAAATTACAGGTAGATGATTTTCGGGAGAAAAATTACGTATTTTGCCAATCTCAAGTAATAATTCATGTCAGTATAATCACAATATTGATTTAACCTTAATATCAAGTTTTTCACAAAAATTCCAAATACGCACATTTATCGAGATAAACAGAGAATGGAACGTTACAGAAAATCGAACTTCAGTCTACGAGCGCCTTACGCCGACACCCTTCAATTATGGTTATGCAAATCACGCAACGCTCCCCGGTCTTGACGGTGGGGTATAGCCTGTTCTGTGAGTTATTGATACGGAGCACATTCTCGTGGCTTTTCTCCATCAACGGCAGGTAAACGCTTTCCGTTCAAATTTTGAAGATATAAATAATATGGAATGATTTTCATGAAACAATTGTCGTCCGTTTTTTGAGCCAACTAGAACTGTCCTACTGCCCTAGAAAGATGTGCCCTGACTACAGTTTCATGGGGTATACTAACAAAATATTATGTCCTTTCTGTCCCTTTCTGAGATCAATCCCCAAAGTGCAGATAGAAATTTTCTTCACGGCATACCTTGTCAGATAGGATGTTTTCCCTACCTGTCGTCTAACCATAGGACGCTTGTGGTTGCTGATTTTCTTTTTTTCACATTTTCGACATCATCATCTCTCCTCGAAAATTGGGATTTAAAATTGGGAAAATTGGGTTTAACCCTAATTGGACCATGGTATCACTAGTGTCGAGGAAAACATCTCGGAAACTAAATTGGAAATTTTAGAGGATTTTGGAAATTCATAAGTGCAAGGCCCTAGGGAATTGAAAAATTGAAATATTGCCGCTGGAATCATCAAAATCGAACAATAATTGCCAGATAAATATGGGAAACCCCGTTAATTCAGTTATGTTTTTTCCATAAAATGTAGCTAAATATGAAATTTTCAAGGCTTTTAGAAATTCGTTAGTGCAAAATAGGGAATTGAAAAACTGAAAGATTGCCGCTGGAATCATCAAAATTGAACAAAAATAAACATGGGAATAAGCATTTATTCAGTAGTTTTTCCCATTTTTCTTTCGCAATTATTTTTCGATTTTGATGATTCCGGCGGCAATATTTCAGTGGATTTCTAAAATCCTTTAAAATTTCAAATTTAGGTACAACTTTTTAAGTTTTTGCGCCTTCAACTTTGCTAAATTCGCTAGAGGTTTTGACTGGATGAAATAGCTTTAGGGGGGTTTCATTCTTGTACCAAATACATTCTACAAATCTCTGGATTCTTATTTCCTTCAAAAATTACTTTGATGACGCTTTGATAGGTTCTCACAAATAGTAAGATCAAGTTTTCCTGGTGTCGGAATGGCTGGATGAGGAGGTAGGATACCTTCAGGTGAGTTGACTCAATTTTTCTGAACAACCTGTTTTACTTGCAAGTAGCAGAAGTTGGAATAGCTGAATAGGGGAGGCCATCCCTTTAGTGAGGTGGCTGTTGACTCAGTTCCTTTCAACAGCCTTGTGCTACCTTGCAAGTAGTGGAAGTTAGAATGGCTGAATAGAGGACTGATTCACTCGGTAAGTTGTCTTACTTCTTCTCAACCGTGTTTTTCAACCTTGCAAGTTGTAGAAGTTGGAATGGCTGAATAGAGGAGACCAGATCACTTCAGTGAATTGACTAACTACTTCTCACTCTTCTGACTGTGTAGCCAAATTGTCATTTCCATTGAGGAGTTTGATTCCAAAAGGTACCTACTAAAGACATTTTTAAGGAAATTGAGATAACACTTTAGTAGGGTTTTAGGGATTAGTTGTTCACAAAAAATGTGATCGTTTTGGAGAAAAAATATAATCTATTCCCTTGAAAAACGAGGGTGAATATTCTGTTTAATTTCAAAAGGTACCATATCCAGCACAATGGCGGTCTCTTATCCATTATATTTCAAAAAGTACTTTATATACTTCGTTTTATTCCAAAAAGTACTAAACGCCACATTTTGTTTCAAAAAGTATCCGATATTTCAAACCTCGTTCAAAATTATTTTAAACTTTGAACTAAGTAATTTACCTTTTTTTCCAAAAATTTTTATTACAGTTCAGAAATATATACAAAATAACATCATTGTTTACAGCACGTTTTTCAGGTCGCTATGGGTTTTTGCCTTTTTCTCACGTTCTACCAAAATGGATATAGTACCTTTTGGAATCAAGGTAATTCAATTTCTCTAGAAGATTTTTGAGAAAGGATTCGTTTAGCACATCAATAATTTTAATTCGTTTTACAAAATCTGACGAGGCTGTAATGGAATTTCAACTTCTGATGAGCAAATTATCATCCCCTCTCTCAATTTCTAATATGCGGTTTTTGTCTGAATTTTTTTTATTGTTAGTAGAAAATTATTCAAAAATAGTCTAACTGAATTATCTAGTATTTTAATGGTTATAATATAAGAATGTAAGAAAAACATCCATTTTTCATTTTTTCCATCCTTTTTAGCCAAAATAAGAAGCATTCTAAGTTTTCTCTTGAAGAAGCTTCCATCCAGAAAAAATCCCAAGTTGAAGAAATATCTAACTAAAATCGAGAAAAAATTTAATAAAATCGTGGACTAATAGCATTGACATTTATTTGACAGCCTGTTCAACTAGTGAAATTGAGTCAAGGAAGACTAGCAGGAAATCCTTAGACACAGTACGGACAAAACAAGAAAAAAGTCTTCAGTTGAAGACCACTAAAATATAACTTTAGAAGACCAACAAGTTTATGACAATTAGGATATAACACCTCGTCTTGCTCGACATCCTTTTCACGGTTTTTTTTTACGGAATACGGATGATACACCTGGAACGTTATGGAAAAGCAATTAACGTAGATCCAAATTAGAGTCGTTAAGGATAAAGGTTGAGCGAAGACCTTTAATAACGTAACTGTCAATCGACCGTATTGTTTACACGCTCTGACGCGGCTCAAGGTCTTATCGCCTCCTGAGCGGCTAATTGCCCGTTGGGTTCCTCATGCGAAAGGAACGTCACGCCGAACGTCCTTCCAAGGCCGTCTTCTCTGGTCCAGAAATTCATCCTGAGCTCCAGCCTCAAAATACAGGTACATATTCAGGGTGTAAGCCTAACTGGTCTGCAATACTGCAGAAGGCGATTTTACAACTACTACAAAAATTGAGTTTCTCAACAGTTACGTGGATTAAAGTGTTTTAATCCACTCAGGATGTTATTGATTGTTGGAATTCAAGCACAAAATATTCAAAAATATGAATTTTTTAAAATGATGGTGAAACTTTTGCTTCTTGGGGTTTTAACGTCTCTCGTCCAACTTCAAATTGCTAATATATTCGAAAATAATCAATTGATCTTCAGAAGATCTATTTTCAATATTATATCTATTTTCAATATTATCAATCTTTCTATTCAATTGAATCTTCAGATCTATTTTCGTGAATAGAATCATTCTTGCGTTGAATCTAGGTAAAGAAAATCAAAAAAGAAAGATATCGGTAAATTTTTCATAAAACAGCATGTTTTTTCGATTTTCCAAAAATTTGGGAATTGGTCAAGGAAATTTCCATGTTATTTTGGCCCCTTAAAAATCCATTAAAAATTTCCGGTTTCGATTTGTTTTATCGATCTTTCAAAGACAATTAGAAAGGACTCAAAATTTTTAGTGCGTATACATACATGTTTGTGTCTGCTGATGGGCACGGCGGCGCATTCAATGCATATCTACTTACCTATCAGCATTTCAGAATAGGTACTATCATTTTCTCCTTTTTAGTGATTTGTCATCAACAGTTTTGAGGTCGGTCTGTATTTTCTTTTGTAATATTTTAGTGCACTGTCAATAGCACATGGTTTTTGGGGTTGCTAATTTTGGAATAAACTGATAATTTTGGGCCTATGTTCTGATGACCAAGATTCAATGTTCTCATGAAACATGGCTAAGAATATTTATATAGAGGGTGTAAGCCAAACTACTCTGCCATACTGCAAGAGTCGATTCTACAACTAATTTTCAACAATAAATGTCTCCTAGCAATTTTCTTCTAGAGGCTTCGTTTCCGAGTTATTTTAATTTCAAGATTTTTTTCGTGAATTTGCCCTTACGTCATTCAATTGGTCATAACTCCTTCAATTTGCTGTAATAATTACAATTTGATGATTCTGTTGGAAAGACCATTAAATTTCCTATCGGATATATTTCCCTTTCTTCTTTGAGTCAACAAGGTTTAAGACATGAAAAGGCCCTTTGAAAAGAAAATTTTGCATAATTTGGGAAACCGCGAATTGTTTAATCGGAAACTAAACTACAAAAACCAATATTTCTTCAAGATGCAAGAACGGTCAAAACTGCGCCAGGATCTCAGCTTTCCGTGTCGAATCTAAAAATTTGATACTATTTTAAATTGATGATAAAACAATACCTTTACATCAAAAGTTTTTGATCTATTTTTCCCCTCTTAGGAGTGATTAACAATAACCAATAGCTTGGGGCCACAACTAGACCCCAAAGGGAGCCCACATATCAAATTTCAACAAAATCTGTCCATGGTAACTAAGGAAAGTGCCGCGTATAACAGATGGCCGGATACATTTTTATTTGGTTTAAGGATTCTACGTAAGTACCTTGAAACGTAAACCATCAAATATGGGAGGAAGGGGGGAGGTGGTGGGGGGTGACTTTTTTTTTTGCTTGATTATAAAGTTAATTGAAAAAAAAAATGGAAAAAAAAATTGAATCCGGAAAAAGTGGACAAGAGACCGTTTGAAACTTATAGCTTTTTAGTCGATACTGCTACCGAGTCTACCAAGTCTACCCAGGAAGCTATGTTTTTACTTTTCAATGTTGAAAAAAAGATGTTCTCCAAATGAAAATTTCCACTCGTGTTTTACGTTTCAGACCTTTCTGAATAATTTTGGTTGTGTGTTTGTCATGAAATTCTTGCAACAACCATAACTTCTACAATTCTCATCCGATTTCGATGACATTTTCAGGGATTTTGCGGGTTGGCGTGCAGACCACCCCCTACGAAAATCATTGCCCCCAGACTGATAATAGCCACTACGTATAGGCAAACGAGTATTTCCTTGCCACAACCATAATTTCTACATTTCCCGTCTGATTTCGTTGAAATTTTCAGGAATTATATGCGAGTTGACGTGGAGATGGTCCCCAGTGAAAATCATGGCCCCCAAATTGAACGTATTTTTTACGCTAAAATAACAGAATTTCTACATTTTTCAACAATATTCAGAGATTGTGCGGGTTGACGTGTGGAGCCCCCTGTGAGGGTAGTGAAAGGTACTTAGAGATGATGTTTTGAGGTTAACTAATATGCATCGGATCATCTTCACAATCGGATAATAGTTACGAGGAAGCAATGCGCCACACCCACTAGGCAGACTTTTTTTGAGATGGGGATCACTGGAAATTATTATTTAAAAAAATATAAACCATCTAAATCCCCGAAACAATTTGGATGATAAAACCATGAAAGTGCATTTCCGCATGTTTTATTACTTTTGTTACTTTGGTCCCACTTTCCTTCTCGAAAGGTCCCCCATCGAGCCCCATGTTTGGATCGTTCGTGGGTTTTCGGGCGAATTCTGACGAATTGATTTCGCAACTTTTCGCTCACAGTAGACGAGAAGGGTAAGGGTGAGAACCCCGCCAGAACTCATCTTACGATCTAGGGTACTCGGAAGCTGTGTACTTGGATCTGCACTCGTTACACTCAATTTATTACCGAAACAAAAACCAGGAAAACCAAAAACAAAGAGAAGAGACAGACCTTCTCCGAGACAATTTCGAACGTAGTCCAATCTTCCGACATTTTGTTTCACCAAGAGCCTGAGAAAAGGAGCGACGCAGATGGGAGGGCGTAGCTGACGCGGAAAGTCAGTTACAGGGAAGACGTTATGTGGCCGAGCTTTGTCGAGTCAGCGTAATATCGTCCGTCCGCATGTTTTAGTGCCGCTCTGCCGACTTTCCTACCGACCGGAGACCCCCGAGCTGACCTCTGGTTATGGACGACTCGCAGACTCTTTCCCTCCTCCTTCATCAACTCCCTTTTATTCGTATTCGTCGAGACGGAATTTATGAGAAAAGGCGTCAAAGTGGACGTGAAAATACGTTGACTAAGCGAAGTTCGGGTTTTACGATGTTTTTTATGTTTTAAGGTTTCACAGTTTTGAAAGGATTTCTCTTCCTCCATCGTTCTATAACCAAAACCCATCAAAACGACATATTGCTTACTCTACATCGACAGTGAACTAACAAAATCATACGATGTAAGTCCAAAATTATTCAAGTCTAGTCATAATAGTCCATGACTCCAGGCCGATAACCCATTCAAAACACGCTTCAAATAATTACACAAAGGTTTATTATTTTTCTGTATTGACCACTCGCCTGCAAAGAACCCTGCTTTGCCATTGCCACTACCAACCTACTATATTTTTGCTTCATAATCAAGTTTTATTTGAAGAAATAACATCTTCACAATCAATTCGAAGAAATTGGGAATTTTGGGTGCCTTTATTAGGACATTTTAATGTTGCTAAGTACGCCAAACTGAGTACTACTCCAAGAAACAAACAACGATCGAATTTTGGTCAGCTAAAATTTTGACGGAGATTAGGTCTCTTTTGCGATTTACACTCCGCATAGGACATACCCTCCTTACGCATGGCCACCTCATGGAACGAGAAGTAACACCTCCCCCCAACTGCTCAACCTTCATATGCCCTCTGACTGTAACCCACTTGCTGACTGAATGCCAAATTTTCAACAACCTCCCACCCGAAATTCACAGGAATTTAGAAGAGCTCCTGGGTAACAATTCAGCTTGGTTAGACGTAATCTTCGATAAATTGAGAACTTTGTCACTATTCTACAAACTATAAAAGCTGTTGTTTTTCTCACTTTCTCGATTTTTAATCAATAAGTTGTTCTAACTATTCAATTTGGCGCCCATGACCATTCGAAGGTTGCATGTGCCTTAATAAAGAAAAAAAGCGATTTACACTCGTATTTCTGATTTATCGTAAGTTTAACCCGCGGACGGACGTCAAAATTTTCATTCGATTTTTAGATTCTACGTAGGTACCAAACGTAAACTATCGAATTTTGAGGGGGCTTAATTTTTTTCTTGGGCGATTCCAAAGGCACATTGATACATTGACTGTGTGCTGACAATAGAGGGAGTCAGAAGATCGTCTCAATGACCAAGAGATACCTCTACAAAGTTCCATTACCCACCAGTTAAAAGCAAGGTGTTTGAGAGAAGCCTCTTGTTTTTGTTCTGCAAACTTCATCACATTATCATCACCAGTGCCAAAGTGAATCAATGAATTTTTTTTTCTTAACTTGTTGGTTTTACTTTTCTTTTAATAACACAAAGCATTCGGTCTTCAAAATAACATCATGGGACAGATGGATACACTCGAAGGCGGGCTCTTTGCATGAGCCCCTCTAAGTGCTTCAACACTATCAATGTGTATGTGATCTTCCCGCTGTTTGAGCATTTCCTTATCATTTGTAGTCATTATGTGATATTACAAAGAGGAAATGTATACTTACTAAAACAGGATGTTATGCAAAGTTCATTAACCTTCTCAACTTTTGACTCTTAATTAAGCTTTTTTCACTTTCATTTGTACCTTTTTATTGGAATGTGAGAGTGCGAGTATGAAAAGAAAGAAAGAATGTAAATTATTTTTCGTGCGATATATATTCAACGGAATCTGGAATGCAAGTGAATTTTTCGTTGTTACGTGGAAAACTTGAACATCTTGTGTAACAACGAACATCTTGTTAATTAGTAGATTTGTGGAGGCGAGTGAATTCTAAGACTCCCCCTCACGAGCAGCTGCGTTCAGACCTAGTCTTCTTCGGAAGATGAAGAATTTCGATCCTGCAAGTGCTTTTGTGAAGACATCAGCCACCATATCTTGCGTAGGGCAGTAATCCAATTTCACGGCGGCCGGCTTGTTTCAGACCGTAGAGTGTTTTTTTCAAGGAGCAGACTTTGTTGACAAATCCATCTTTGGCTAGATCTTCTATCATTTTCCTTGTTTTGTTGAAAATTGTTTTGTCTTCGTTTTGGCTCTCTTCTATCAAAATTTTGTTCAAATATTCCTCCAGTCCTTCGGGTTTCTTCATGAAAATTTCCTCGTCAAGCGTTCCATTGAGATATGCTGTGGTAACATCCAGCTGACTCAACTCTAGATTTTCTTCAGCAGCTATACTCATCAGTAAACGGAGTGACTTCATTTTGACGACTGGGGAATAAGTTTCTGAAAAATCAACACCCGGACGTTGGGAAAATCCTTGGGCAACTAATCGGGCTTTTCGGCGTTCAAGTGTACCGTCAGGGTTTAGTTTTTCTTTCAGGATCATTCTGTACCCAACCACATTACGATTTGGTGGTTGTTTGGTGATTTCCCAAGTTCCGTTTTTAATATGTGCTTTTATTTCAGATTTTATGGCTTCATCCCATAAATTTTTTTCATCTTCAGTATTGTAACATGTTTCATTATAGTCATCAATCCAAGCTAGAGAATCCATTTCTTCATCTACGGGTTGCGGATCTTCTTGGAGTTGTTCTGATTCGTCTTGAACTTGTTCTGTTGACTCCTGGACTTCATCATCGTCTACATCTAGTTCTTCTTGTTGACTATTTTCAAAATCATTTATTGTTACAACTTGTTGTTGAATTTGAGCTGGAATTTCTATCATTGGCACTATAGGGGATTTTGTTTCAATTTCTTCATCGAAATCCACTGTTATGTCGTTTGTATAATATGGTTCATCAATTATTTTTACATCTCTTGTTATAATTGTGTTTCTTTTTTCAGGTACCCATATTCTATATGCTTTTGATACTTCAGAGTACCCCACAAATGTACCTTTTGTGGCTCGAGTTTCAAATTTTCCTTTTTGTTCCTTATTCAATACAAATGCTTTGGCACCAAAAATTTGAAGGTGTCTCACGGATGGTTTTCTACCTACCCATCTTTCAAATGGTGTATCTCCATCAATCGATTTTGATGGACTGCGATTTGTAAGGTAGTTTGCACAGTATACTGCTTCCGCCCATAAGAAATTTGGCGCATTTGCTTCAAGCATCAAGCATCTTGCTCTGTCAAGTATTGTTCTGTTTTTGCGTTCTGCTAAACCATTTTGTTGAGGCGTGTGTGGTGCAGATAGCCTTCTTTTTATTCCTGATTGCTTCAAATATTTATCAAATTCTGTGTTAATGTATTCAGTACCATTATCACTTTGAAGAAATTTGATTGTATTGCCAGTGAAATTTTCAACTTCGTTTTTGTAGTCTTTAAAATTTTCTAAAACTTCATTTTTTCTTTTAAGGAAATAAATTTTTGTGTACCTCGTATATTCATCGATGAATGTCACGAAATATTTGCAACCTCGGGGAGTGCTGTATTTCATAGGTCCAACAACATCAGAATGAATAGTATGTAATTTTTCTTTAGGTCCATCCCTACAACTTTTTGGAAATGGTTTCCTGGTCAATTTTCCTTTTATACAGGTTTCACAATCCGTTAGTACTGCATTTGGGTTGAAATCTAGGCCTTGTAGTTTCCCTTTTTCTTTTGCTAGTTTCATGTCAGGTATGTTGAGGTGAGCTAATTTCTTATGCCATAATCTCAAGTTTTTGTTATCAGATTTCGTTATTATATTGGATTTTTCGTCGGCTTTTTCTTTGACGTAATATAATCCATTTTCTCTAATAGCTCTTGCAATGACATTTTTCTGTTTATCTAAAATTTCAGCTTTTTGTTTTTCAAATATTATTGTAAATCCTTTGTCAGCTATTTTTCCTACTGAAAGTAAGTTTGATTTTACATCGGGCACTAGAAGTGTTTCTGATAGGTTCACACTATTCTCTTTTGTTAGTTCCAATTTCACACATCCTCTACTTGAAATTTTTGCAGTTTAACTTATTTAACTTGTCGACTGCATCTAAGAATGTTTTTAGATGTTCGCGAACTGATTCTCCTTCTTTCATTTTTTGTAATACTAGTCTTTTTAATAATGTTGCCTTCCTAGCTGGTCCTTCACTCTGGTATATTTGCTTTAGCGTATCCCACACATTTTTTGTCGTGGTACAATTTTTATTTGTTTTAATTCGCTAGCAGATATAATTAAAATGAGTTCAGACTTAGCTCTGGCATCTTCTTTGTTCCATAACTGCTTTTCTGCTGGAGAAGCTGTTCTCGGATCGGGAGCAGGAATCTCTCCTGTGACATATTCCCAAAATCCTGCACGAGTCAATGTCGCTTGGGCATGGATTTTCCAAGTGTCATAGTTGTCGCTAGTGAGCGATTCAATTCTGTAATTACTCACTGCCATTCTTCTTTTTTTCTAATCGTGCTGAGGCTACATTACCTATTGGAATGTGAGAGTGCGAGTATGAAAAGAAAGAAAGAATGTAAATTATTTTTCGTGCGATATATTCAACGGAATCTGGAATGCAAGTGAATTTTTCGTTGTTACGTGGAAAACTTGAACATCTTGTGTAACAAAGAACATCTTGTTAATTAGTAGATTTGTGGAGGCGAGTGAATTCTAAGACTTTTACTCTTCCATTTATACTTTTTGGACTTCGAATTAAACCTTTTGGTTTATTATTCTCAATAATGGACCTATGGAATCGACCAAGAAAAAAAAAATTAACCCCCCTCCCCCCTCTCAAAAATTCTTGGTTTGCATTTCAAGGTATGTAGAATACAAAAATCGAATAAAAATGTGGCCGTCCGCGGCACTTTCCATAGTACCCATGGACCGTTTTTGATGAAATTTGGTAAATGGGCTCCATTTGTGGTCTAGTTTTGCCCCGTAGCTTTTAGTTGATGTAGGTCGCTCGTAAGGGTTGAAATTTTCAAAACGCCCTGCTCAAAAAATGCCTATATTAAGGCATTGTTTTTTTCTTCAATTTAAAATAGTAGTAATTTTTAGTATTGAATGAGACCATCCAGAGGTCTATAGAACCAACCGTTCACTCCCAATGAGAACTTAAGGGTTGGAGATATGATAAATCAGAAAAACGATCGTGAATCGCAAAAGAGTTCAACCTTCGTTCAAATTATATCTGACCAAAATGCAATTGCTGTTCGTTTCTTCGAGTTGTGCACACTTTTGAGTTCTTAGCAACCAGTAATCAAATTTCCTAATGAAGGCACCCAAAACTTCCTATTTTTTCGAATTGAGTGTGAAACCTTTATTTCTTCAAAATTAACTTGATTGTGAAGCGAAAATATGTTTGGTAGGTCTTTGCAGCAGAGTGATCTATAAAGAAAAATAATAAACCTTTGTGTAATAATTTGCAGCGTTTTTTTAAGGTTTTTAAAAATGTTTAACCAAGGGGTTGATTGCATAATTTTCACGATTCGCGCTATGTGCCACACCCATAAAGCTGACTATTCTCTCATATGGCTAATATTTTGATTTACTTAACCACTGCTTTAAAGATTTTTTTTTTGAAAATTCGCTCATTAACTCATGAATGGACTTTTGTATAAGAACGGCGGAGATGTTTAATCACCATTTCGAAGTAACACTCGTGAGGGTTATTTGGTCTATTTTTATGTCGATGATTCACAGCTGTTTGTCTTTTAACCCACTTTCCGCGAGGATATTCATCGATTTCCAATGACGGCGATGAGACTCACAAGGTCGATCAAACGTGCAGCCCAATCAATGGATAGCCACATATTTGACGTGTTGATGAGGCATCAGAAGTACAGAATGAAAATTAACTGCCTTATTCCAAAGATAACTTTTGTGGCTACTGCGTCCTTCATTGTCTTCATGCTTGGCTCATTATGACCCTTTTTCCTCTTTACCAACCTCCGAATTTAAGCTAACGAATGACGATGAAATTCATAGGGGACCATACCTACAGAAAACCTGATTTTAATTATATGTTTATTTCATATGATTATGACGTAACTCATCAGGGACTATCTGCGCTCCAGTCCAACCCACACCGTCTTCGAAAAAGAACAGTTACAGAGATTTGCAGACACACAGACCTTAATACCGACTTAGTTACCTAACATTGAATATTACGAACCTCTACTTATGTTGGGAATTGCAAGTTGATTTCATTATAATGCCGGAGAAAACACTGAAAAAAGGCTAATCATCATTAATTTCCTGCCAGACTGAATTTTTTATAATGATGCTGAAATGCTTGGTGCTGAACTCTAGGCTTCATTCTTCTCGAATTTCTATGATGCCCCTATCACTTACGACCCAGTTTCACCGTCTGATGTTGTTTCCATCGGTGTCATCAGATCAAGGGCGAAGTTCTACATTTGCTTGAATCTTTGGACCCTTTGAAGGGCATGGGTCTTGATGGAGTGCCGCCCCCTTGAAAAGCTGCTGTTTCTCTGGTGAGACCTTGGTCCTCCATATTCAACATGTCAATTTCATTCGGTTGTTTTCGGTCAAGTTGGAAGGAGTCATCATCGCTCCCATTTATAAATAGGTAGCAGCTAACTGTAAATGAATTTGAACAATTCCTACCAAGCCTCAAATGTTTATTCTCCAACCATAATGGGCCTCAGCGCGTGTTCGTGAGAGACAGGTTGACAGTAATGTCAACAACTAACATGGTTAGTAAGTGTTACTAACTTGATGGACTTTTGTAAGTTCATGTTCTCTGGATTCCAGACTGGTAAGTTGATGCAATCTCACTTGACTGAGGCTTTTGATCTTCTCACACAACCTGTCTTTCGTCCTCTATGGGCGTCCATGGTTCCCTTCTTGCCTGGAGTAGTAGCTATTTACAGGGAGAATGCAGCAGGTGGGACTAAGAAGTACACTTTCCTCATCCTATCTTCATTGATGCATAATGGACCTCTCCTGTTTTTTCCGGTAAATAAAATACCTTGTCTCGTATCTTCAAAAGGATATAAGAATCCTCATTTTTGCTGATGACCTCAACGTCTTTATCCGAGTCTCATCCTCTTCTGATTGTCTTCTGCATCAGCAATGCTTTGTTACCATCCTGGTTTGGTGTTGTCCTACTACCCAGCATGCATCCAGCACTTCATATACCCTCCGAACCAAATTTCAAAATGAAGGCACCCACTACTCTACTTGCTTATAAGTAGTATTAATGGAAAAGACACGTTCTATGTAGACGGGTGACCTATACAGTGAAATAATAAACCATTGTGTAACAATTTGTAGCATTTTTATTCAACTTGTACTTCACCCACCCATTTCATTTTGCAATATACAACAAATTTAGCCGATTATTATAAACGATCATTTTACACCTACTTACTTGAACAAAAAGTTAAATACTAAGGAACTATCTACCTACTTTATACTAGATCGTAAAAAAGGAAGAGTATTGAGAACGCAGGCGAGAGTTTTTGACAACTTGAAAAGAAAAAGGTTTATTATTTTCTGTATAGATCACCCTTCTGCATAGATCACTGGTTCTCCATCAATAGCACCTACCACCATCTGTATTCTCCCTTGACCTTCCCTCTAAAATTTCAGCTTCCTCCGTTCAATAGGATTGAAAATGGCTTCGGAGCTCACTCAGCTGATCTGTGATCTGAAGAGTGAAGAAGATCTCCTCGAATGCTGGAGACGCCTCGAAGAGCACTTCCATTCAATAGGAGTAAAAATGGCTTCGGAGCTCACTCAGCTGATCTGTGATCTGAAGAGTGAAGAAGATCTCCTCGAATGCTGGAGACGCTTCGAAGAGCATTCAATAGGATTGAAAATGGCTTCGGAGCTCACTCAGCTGATCAGTGATCTGAAGAGTGAAGAAGCCTTTGAGCATTAATTTGCAGCGTTTTTTACCCACCAACATTTTTTTTACCGACCAACTCCTTTGTACCTACCAGCTAGGTACTACCTACCACACCATACTGGCTTCACACCTTCACAATCAAGTTTATTAGAAAGAACTAAACGCTTCATACTCGATTGGAAAAATAGAAAGCTTCATATGGAAATTTGATTACTGGTTACGCAGAAGGCAAAACTGTATACAAATCGAAGAAATGAAGAGCGATCGCATTTTAGTCGGATAAAATTTGAATGGAGATTAGACCTCTTTTGCGATTCACACTCATGATTCTGTTTTATCGAAGGAAAACCTTCAAGTACTCGTAGGGACCGAATGGTTTGTCCTACAGAGCTCCGGGTGGTCTCAAAAAATTTTAAAAATTCAATACTATTTAAAATTGGTGAAAAAACGATACCTTTATTTCGAGAGTTTTCGAGCTAGGGCACTCTTGAAAATTTGAACCCTTAATTTTCACCCCTTAGAAGTGACCTACATCAACCAAAAGCTTCGCGGCACAACTAGACCCCAAATGAAGCCCATATACCAAATTTGAACCAAATCGGTCCTGTGTTGCTAAGAAAAGTGCCGCGTACGGCGGACGGACGGAAATTTTTTTATTCGATTTTCATATTCTACGTACCTTGAAACGTAAAACATCAAATTTTGAGGGGGGGTTAAAAAAAATTTTTTCTTGCTCGATTCTAAAGGCTTATTATTGAAAATAATAAACCAAAATAAACTGTTCGTTTTGACCAAATAACTCGTTTAATCGCCATATTTTCATTTAAACGAACAATCCACCATTCAAAATAGATAGTTGACTTGCTATACAACATTTTCAGAGTAAAATCTGGTAAGTGCTGAGGCTGAGGGGCACTTAAGAGATCTCCCGCGAGCACTGAGGATTTTGCTACTTAGAATCGATGGTGAGCCTCAGCTTATCGCTGAGTTTGGTTTAGGAATACCGTTCAGTGCGCACTTAGAAATCACACTGAGTGCACCCTCAGGGCGCCCGCAAATCTTGTCTATGAATACCGTCGAGTACCTACCGACCCTTAGACGCATTTGAGGGTGCACTCAGACTTTAAGTTATGACTGAATTCCGCCCTTAGCTTACAGCTCTTCTTCTTTGTTGAGTTTCCTTCAGGGTGAAGGCCCCGGGAAGCATGTGTTGCTCCACACTTCGGGAGGACTTCCCCGACGGTTCGGGAGATCGTGAGGGTTTCGCCGCCGACGGATCGCCGAAGCTCAGTCACGGACCAAGTTATCGCGCCATGACTCAGTCCTCGTCACTTCCATGACTCGACCCCGACCGCGGATTATCCTCTTCACAACAATCTCCGTCGAACAACCATTAAAGTTGAATCATTGCGGACCAGATAACTCGACATATTTGTAACTCCAGAACTTATCAAGTTGTGAAATCTTCACTACAAAAGTATAATTGCAAATTTGCTAAATGTTGCTTGGAGGTAAGAAAGGCTATTTATGATTGGTCCACCACCAGGATTCCAGCCAACCATTAGGAGCCACCAGGAATAAGAAGAAACTTAAAACGCTGCAAATTATTACATAAAGGTTTATTTTTTCAGTATAGATCACTCGCTTGTAAAGAACAAAACTTTGCCAATGTCACTAAGTACCTGCCATAGTTTTGCTTCACAATCAAGTTAATTTAGAAGAAATAAACGCTTCACACTCAATTCGAAAAAATAGGGACTTGTGGGTGCCTACATTAGGAAATTTGATTACTGGTTGCTAAGGACGCAAAACTGAGTACAACTCGAAAAGACGAACAACGATCGCATTTTGGTCAGCTTAAATTTTAATGGAGATAAAGCCTCTTTTGCAATTTATACTCGTGTTCCTGATTTATAAGTCCAACCTTCAAGTTCTATAGGAACAGAACTCTGGGTGGTCTCATTCGATTCTAAAAATTCAATACTAATTTAAATTGATGAAAAAACAATACCTCAAGAGCTAGGGCGTTTTGAATTTCAGCCCTTATTGTTCAACCCTTAAAAGTGACTGACACTATACTCTTGCCTTTATTTAAAGAGCTCTGGACCGCGGGTTCCAAAACCCCTTCCCTACCAAGAGGTGGCAATGTTGCAAGGTGCTCACCTTGGGGTCTCAACTCACAACCCTTCGCGGTCAAAACCCATCATCCCTCTTCCTTCTTCCTCTTCTATCAACAAACAATTTAATTATTTATCGTTCGGTGAACATTTTTGTAATTTAAATTCGTAACGTACTAATTATTCTGAAGAAAATGAGTCCAAATTTCCTGTAATTCGGCGAAGAGGGCGTAATTCGTTTGGGTGGATTGGCCCGGAGAGGGCTGCTGAGTTTTAATCGTACCTGCCTCGAGTTTATACTCGATATGTTCAATTTTTCTCGCTGATCACGATTTTGGTGATGGGATGATCGAAATAATTTGTGAATCAAGTGTGCATTTGCAGAAGAGGGTAAACTGTTGGGGGGCTGGGGGGGTTCACGGGCGGAGGGGTCGCGCAGGTATACCTCGACCTTCCGCTGGGGCTCGGATTCTTGCAGCGATGCCGAACCTTCGGGGCCTTCAAAAATCCCAGAGCTCTTTAAATAAAGGCAAGAGTATAATCAAAAGCATCGGGGCACAACTCGACCCCAAATGGGCCCCACTTACAGAATTTCATCAAAATGAACTATGGACCCCTTTGAAAATCACGACCCCCGGATTGATAGTAGCCTCTGCGCATGCGCAAACTTTAAATCCTTCACTTTCCTTCCGAATTCGATGACATTTTCAGATATTGTGAGAGTTGAGGAGTAGATAGTTCCCATGTGAACGAGGATAGTACTCAGAGATTGATTACCATTTGACTTTGATTATTGTCCATCGTAGGTACAATAATATACATTATTGAAAAGTAAATTTAGCATACTTACAGCTTTTAAATGATTTAGCGCATCGCGGGCGTAATCTTAATGACAGAATTAACAAATTGAATATGAGAATGAAATTACAGCTACTGTAATCTGTGTAATCAGTCGTATCCCAATGCCAACATGCGATCCATAATTTGAATTTTCACGCTCGATTTCCTACATTGGATTGAAGTGATGTTGAGTCCTAGAATCTCAATGACGTAATGATTGCAGAGAAGCGGGTTCGAAAGGCGGAGCGAAAGGTTCCACTCAAGTGCAACTATTGCGATTTTACAGCCCTCCTAACGAATCAGGGGCACAGCGACTCTCCTCGTCTGATATCAAGGCAGAGGCAATATAAGTCCACACTCTTCGTTTGTCATATCGTCGAAAGTGTGTCGGGAGCGGTTACTCATCGATATTCCTTTCACGGCATCTTGATAGCGATTCACTCAATTAGTGCCATATTGCCATACTTATATTGCTTCCACGCCATCGGTAGAAAGCAATATCCATGCAGCACGACGAAAAAAATGTGATCCACCAAAATCAATAATTCAATTCTCATCACAAGCTAAATTACTCGAAATCATGAGGATGTGGACAACATTTTCAAAGTCTGTGTGGGTCAACTATGTTCAACGAATTTCAAAAATATCGTACAAATGATCTGATCGCTCAATTTTCATCAAATTTATCACATAGAATAACATGGACAAAAATTAGTAGATGAAAAAAATATTGGTTCTTCTTAATAAATTTCAAGATTTAATGTTTATTTTGATATTTTCCGAATTAACAATCATTAACACTATTAAATAGGTAGTTGTTCCCGATTACGTTAATGATCACTTTTGTAGGTTTACAGAGGCTCCGATGATTGAATCGATGAAATCAATGAGCAATAGGTAAAGGCAATAAGTAATCTTGAGCTTTAAATTGCCATCCAAAATCGGGTCATTAGATCGTGTGGAATTTATGTTTAGATAAAGCCACGGAGATACAACAACAATTGGTACAATGGCGCTGAAATTAATAGGAACCCATCTGAGATCATGAATGTCTTGCCAGAACAAAACCAAACTAGTCCATCAAAATCGAACTATGATTTCGGATAGATGAGTCCTGAATGAGGAATCGGCCAAAAACAGCGGCACGGGACCTAAATTGCTCTAAACGTTATAAGGTACAAAATGCGACAGACAATTTCGAGTTGGACCCCAAAAAGTTTGTCCGTTGTAAGTGAATACTAAGTTTTCCTACTTTTGGTGTCGGTTACTATTAGCCTAAACCGAATAATGGGATTATTTTCGAGTGAATCAGTTTCAGTTGAAGTTACAATATCTATTACGACTTCCTCTTAGATAGATGTTCGAATAAATATTATACTTAATAAAAAGTCCATTCATGCAGAATGAATGAATTTATTTTTATTTATTTATTTATTTTTAACTTTTTTTTCTGGCCACTTGTGCGCCTGGACTTGAGACACCTGAGCCTCTTTCCTTCTTTGTATAAATACCCAGCTCGAGGGTCCTCCTCATGCCTTCTCAGAAATCTGATGATTTCGCTCTAGCATTTTGCCTTCTCAATCAAACTCACCTTCACCTTGCAATTGCTATCGGTTCTTCGTACAAGCTAATCCTTGCTGACTATCTCAACCACCTCTTTTACCTTGCAATTTCCCAGTAATATCTCTTATCCATCTCACTCACAGATCTTCTTCCCTTATTAGATCACCTTAACGGTTCTGTGTCACCCAATAAACTTCTTTATCAATCCTTCCTTTCATTATTCCTCACCTGAGAAGGTTTTTTAAAAAAAAGTTAGTATTAAGTTCAAATTCAGTCAATATATTTTCTAAATTGTGATCAGTCTGAAATACAGTCGTAACGATATCTAACTTAAAAATACTGTTTGGCAGTGACCATGATATCGAAGAGGTGGCATTAGTCGCATCTTCCATGACTTCCTTAAATTTTGTAATGAGCCGCAAAAAGGTTCCACGAAGCCGATTCAAACTCTTCACTAAGACCAGGCTTCATGGTGTGACCTCTCTTCTATAACATAAAAACTCGGCATATCGAAGAATGTATACGCCAGTTGTGCAAATACTGATATGAAGAAACAATACTAAGTACTTCAGATGGTTAATGTTGGAATATGGGATTGTGACAATATAAATGACTGTTATGTCGTATCCGTGTCTGAAATTATATCTAATAAATTCTTTGAGTAATTTTCAAGGATTAGAAAGGAATTCTGGACTTGATCATCACTGTGCTCCCAATTTTGAAGTTTGAAAGAGGGTTGTTCCGATGAGGAATGGAAATCCAGGAAGTTAGATAGAGCTGAAGAATGGGAAGATTATTACGAGTATAAGCAGTTTGAGATTCAGGCAAGATGGATTCTGGGCCAGATCATCACAATACCTTCTCAACGGAAGAGCAATATTGGTATTAAATTTAAAAGAGTCTTACGGTGATGGAAAGAAGCATCAGCAACTCAATAGATCACTCACCTGAAACAGAAATGAAATAAATTATAAACAATCAATGGAAGAGAAACTCGGAAAATGAGAACAATTCGATTAAAAATGAATTACTACAGTTGCCTAGAACTTCCTAAAGACAATTACAGGAATCGAATAACCGGCTCATTAAGTGTGATTAGTGAAGAATACGACCTCGAATTTGCATGTTAACAATGGGAATTCAGTCTGAACTGATTTAGTGAGTAGGTAAAGGAACTACCAGGTTCATAAAAAACAAGAGCAGTCTATTAATAGGCGTTTTCCCAACGAGAGAGGAACACGCCAATCTGGTGGTTTTCACACGAGATGGAGTGTCTTGAAGGACTTGCAACTCTAAAAATAAACAGAACCACTTTGAAGTCTGGACATTGAATGAGAAAATAGTGATGGTATCAGGAGGAGTAAAGTGGAGCGGGGAAAAAACGAGAATTCGAAGACCGACCCTGAACTCTGCGGTAACAAAAGGTTTTCGTCTTGAAGAAGTTGCATAATTCCCACATTAATTTTTATCAATTGAGAGGGCGAAAAAGTTGGGTGGGTGGATGAATGGGAAAAAGATCCCGAGTGGGCATTTACGATCATTCTTCGTCAAGATGAATTTTGAAAGAAGGGAAACCCATTGGGCCTCTCATCAGTTTCAAATCAGGAGGGAAACCACATCATGACTGATAACGTGATGATTTAGACTGTTTGCACTGCTACAGTTATACCGGAGTCAACTACTAAGGCCACTTTGTAAGTATATTTAAATAACCAACGATATTATTATTATGGTGAGGGGAGCCTGTGGTAGGTCGTTTGTTTGGTGTCTACCGTTGAATAACATTAGTAGGGTGTACTTTTTTCAAGGTTCGGTCAAGAAAGACAGATTTTTTCCAACGTTTCGTAGATTTATTCTACCATTTTCAAGGAAGAGTTGTAGGTTTGACTGAGTGACAAGTGTAGAATAATCATACGCCAGCTCACCACTAGGTCTAAGCTTCAACTAGGTTGAATTGAAGATATATGTTAATTCTACACTAGTCACACAGTGAAACCTACAACTCTCCCTTGAAAGTGGTGGAACCCCGAAAAAAGTACACACCTACTGATATTATTATGTATGCATATTTAACGCTTAGCAGTACTCTTGAGGCGCTAAGGGCCTGGTCCAGGCTCTCAATAACGTTAACATTTTTGTTCGTGATGAAGTGATTTCCCTTTGTGTCTTGTAAAATATGAGATAAGTTGGACAGACTACTAAGTGAATATCCGGTCTGCAACACAGATCGTCTACCCAAAATGGTAGATACCCCATACCTATCTCGCAGAGTATTCACCTTGCGCAATATCCAATCATCAATGTATGTATAGTATCCACCATGTCAATGGAGTATCTTCATCCAATTCCCTCTACCATTCACCTTCTATATTCATTTCATATTCAAGCGATTGGTCGTGATTCTGTCCCTAGGCCTGGATCAACTAAATGGTCTCCCTTCTAAACGAAAAAGTTGTTATATCATTGCAGCAAAACAGTTGTGAGGAATCACCCCCAGCATGTCATACACGTCAAAAATTCATTTTAAGCATTCCTTTTCACAGTTCTCACGATTTTTCGCATTTGAGGAAAATAAAAATGAGTTGCCAACGAATTGCCAAGAACAAGCCTAGGCCTAGCCTAGGGCTAGTTGCCTAGTAAGTTCTTGACATTCGAATGGGCGTTCAAATTGTTGAAGTAGCAAAGAGAAGATGAATAATTTGAATCAACATTCGATGTTCTCAAGTACTGTCCGATACGATGACATCGTAAGTTATGAACATATTACATTTTCTTACGTAAAAAACGAGCCAACGAGGAACAACATCGAGAGCTGTTACGGCCGACACAGAAACGTTCGAAACACATTGTTTGTCGGATTACACGTCTGAATGAGGGTAAGTGGAGAAAACAGCGTAAACGCCGGATTTATGGTGAGTGGCTCGAAAGGAAACGCTCTCTATGAGACATGAGGGTTAGGAGGAAGCGCACCGAACCGGTCAAAGGGTGTTGGAGAAGGACATGAACGGCTGTTTTGGTGATACTTCAGTCTATGAAAAAATATTCAGCCATATTGAGAGCATATAATGATGAGTGATAACGATTATATTTTGTTGCAGTGCTGTCTCTTCGAATTAGGTACCACCTGCACCTCCGCCATTATTCATATAGAATTCAAGGTGGTACCAAACTGAAGTAAATTTAACATACCTACTTAAAAGGTTTCAGGTCATAAATTATTGGAATCATTATAGTTTGGAAGTTACAGCTAAAAAACAGAAAAAGGGATACACAAAATTTTCACGATTTTTAGCGGAATTTGTCAGTAACACACTGTTTTTGAGGTTGTAAGTTTGGGAAATTAACTACATTTGAGATTTCTAAAAACATATTTAAAAAATCTTAAATAAACTCAAGTTTGCAATGTTTGATGTGTAAATTGACTGGGCTATAAATAATGAAATACACGTAATTTCAACCAAAGCATTCAAAGTTGGTTAAGTGCCGCAGTAAGACCGCCATATGTGAACTCATAAATCTTCGTTCTCCCTTCTTTGGGAAAGCGGGTGCCCTTTCGAGCAAAGTCCCTCATGGCACCCAGGCCCTGACATTCCACTAATGTGGATATGTCACAGCCCATTTACGGTCAACTATAGTTATAAATTGCTTCCTCGCCTTTTGTGGACAACAAGTGGGATTGTTGCGTTTTTGTTCTTCCTGTAGGTTCTAAGGGAGGTGCGGTGGCTGGTTTCACATGTTGCTGATGAAAAGCACATGTCCGTGAAGAATTCAAGGAAGAACATCCGCGAATTGCCGGCCTGACGAGAAAAAAGACTTTGAAAAATTACTTTCTTCCTGGTGGTTCGTTTTGAGTACGGCAAGAAAAATAACGTTACGATGCCAAGAATGGTGAACATCCACTTTCATTATTGATGTTACCGATATGAATCTTTGGAAACTCCTTCATCTGATATAGTAGTTCAATCATAATCTCCACAATTGATTCTGTTTTGATATAAATAGGCGTCCCTATTACCACATACATGTTCCATAAATAATATTGGGTTATTGATTATTCGGTCTGTTCAGCACTCCAGGAAGGAGGGAAATTAAAAGGTCGCTTGTCACATCTGACCTGATCTGACGTCCTCCTAATCTCTTTCCGATTCTCCCGGGAGGAGTAGTACGAGAAGAAGAAACACGTCGTAGATAACGATACTAGGTTCAACCTAAGCTCCACAATTCACGAGCACAACAACAAATTCACGTAACAATTTCAAATTTCATAGCTCCCCAAGACCCACAGAAAAATCATTTAGGCGGGCAAAATCATTTAGCAATCAATCAATTCAAATTGACAATTAACGGGAAAACTGAGGTGGAAAGTATATAACAGCAATTTCGCTCGTGAAATATTATGATGTTTGATTGGCGAGCTGGTTTCATCGGTCGCACTGCAGATCTAGCATCCTCTCAGTCACTTCCAGTTCATGAGAGATTTTGTACCATATTTAAGCACTCCAAGAAGAATGAAAGAGAAATAAGCATTGTGGAAAGAATATTTAAGAATTAATTCATACATACACGGTTTTAAGGGAGTAGAAGGTACTCATTACCGTAAAACCGTCAAACTTTACCCCAAGATTTACTCCAAAACATTTCCAAATACAATTTCTCCCGCTCGAAATGGGTTAAATTGATTTTTTCAACAAGTGAATTGATCTTCAGGGCTTCCTGAACATTTTGAGTGGTCAGGCTCATTGATCAGATAACTGTAACCCCCCTATTTAATTGTTTAAATGTTGGAGTAAAGTCTAAGTGAAGTGCGTCTATCTTTACTCCACTCCGAAAAACTCACGGTTATCGCTACAGAAACGGGCAGTGGTGCAATGTTACTAGTCGGGATTGAATTCATTACCCTAGAAATACTTGATAATATCAAGTATGTATAATATTATTATAAAATATATTCTGAAAAATCGAACTTTTTAGCTTGAAAAATACAAGTTATACCTAAGAAAAATGTAAATTCCAATGATAATTTATTTCAACGAATTTGTTTGAAATGCAATATTTCTGGTTAAGAGATCACAATTTCAGTCTTCCAGTATAGACAGACTTATGTAGGTAATCGAGCAAGACTTTCTACAAGTAAAGAAATATTAAAGGACAATAAACGATAAACGAATGACTTAACAGAATCACAGAAAAAGTCTGTTTCACATTCGATAACTTTGAAATGAATTGCAATGGTAAATTTCAAAGTTAACCCACGAGTAAATAATATTGTAAATCACAACTTATGAGACCAAAGCACGTTTATGTTCATATCATAATGCAGTAAACAAATGCATAACTAAGAAAACACTTTCTTGAGAATTTGATTAGTGTATTTTGTTCAAAATAAGACATTGAAAGTGATATGATGAGGGCTTGCCTGGTAAATCCACTCCAAACACCTGATATGGAAGAAATTTTGGAGCACAAGAAACAGGACAAAAACAGCTGAACAGGAAACAATGACTGATAACAGCTGATAACATGGATAAAGGCGCCATCGCAAGCCGCATCGATTCTCTGGGATGTGGAGAATAACGAAAACACAATAGCTAACTTTTATCTAAGTTCTACCACGCTTACGTCACAATTGAAGATTCTCACTTTTTGGGGTAAAGTTACCCCTGGTAGGGTAAAGTTTGACGGTTTTACGGTACTTGAACATATTTCAATAACCTGAGATTCCAGATCCACTAAGGGTAACCCTACGTATTTTTATATTATCACTCACAGGTTAGTTGAGAAACCAACGACGTCATAAAATGAGCCTTGAGAACGCATGACATGGATAAGGAAGGCTGAGGGACACCTAAGCAGGTTGGAGACGATAGCTTTGTTTGCCTGGGGCGTCGTTCTGTATGAACAAGTGTGACTATCAAAGAAGAGATGAGAACCCGAGACTTCCCTTCCCACTCCAATTCATATTCCGAACTCTATCTCGACGAACAGGTAGTCTAACACCTGTACTAACTTCCTCAACGCCACCCTTCGTTCTAACATAGAAGAAAAAAGAAGAACTCAGGCCCTAGTTGTAATCTTGGTTTCCGGTAGTTATAGTGGAGTCGAAGAAGGAAAAAACCTTGTGAGAGTATTATTCAACCAGGCGGAAATTTAATTTCAATTATGTTTCCAGTAGTGGTACTTACTCGACAGCCTTGGTGCGATACATCCTCCTAATTATGTGACTGAACAGTACTACTCACGATGCTGTTAAAATAGGCTTCTCGCCCAAAATCAATTCTAAACACCTGTATGTACTTCTGACCCTGAGAAAACGCTACCATAGACCCTAGAGGGATGGATTTCAAAGGGGTCTTCACCGTTATTTTAGAGCACGATCCACACAATCACTGAAAAATCCCATTCGTGCAGCATGAGTGAATGACCAAATTTTCATTTTTTATGAATAATTACATAACTGAAAATTTTCAGGAATTGTTTTAGAATGTTCCAAAACGGATTTCAATATTTGAAAAAGTTCAAAATTTGCCATTTTCTTTTTTGCATGTTTTATTCTATTGTAAAAGTAGTACTGTTGATTTTGGAGGGCAATTTTTTTCTACCTCCCAAACCTGAACGCATTTATAGAGATTGCTAAAGACTATCTAGAACGAAATTTGAACAAAAAACAGTACCACCATTTCGCTAGGTACCTAAGATATTTCCAAAAGATAATCTGTGACGTCATCAGAAAAATGGCACGTTGCGTGAAATTAGAACGAGAAGCAGTGATACCAACATCGATGTATGTCTTTCAATGGTAGTACGGTTGGAAGAGCCTCAAAAACGAGAAGCGATTCATGAAAGAATGGAATTTCTCTTCAACCTATAATGCAGGAAGCGCCATCCCTATTATAATTTCAAGTATTTGAAACTTCGTGATATACCTATTGTGATTAGTCAGTGGAATCAGTGACAGTTGAGAAACAGTAACTCCATGGCACTCTTTGCACACCACACCTCTGACCCTCGACATGACCAAGTTGCGGCCATGACCTTGATTTAATTGGATGTATACATACATGTAATTACATGATGAACGTAGGATTCTACGTACCTTGAAACGTAAACCAACGAATTTTCAGGGGTGTTTAAAAATGTCTTTTTCTTGGTCGATTCCAAAGGTTCATTGTTGAAAATAATCCTAGGGCCGTGCACTAATAAATTTCAAAAATCCTTTAAAATTTCAAATTTAGGTACAACTTTTCAAGTTTTTGCGCCTTCAATATCGGGAAATACTAGGAACGAACGGCGACCGACTGAGACCCCCTTAATTTCCATTTTTGCATTTCCCATTGGTATCGATGGTTTTTTCTTTGTATACAAGGAGTTCGCCACGAAAAACGTACCCACCACAAGCACCACAAGATACCTACTGACTCATTGTTTTGTTCTCTTCTTGCTGTTGTTTCTTATCTCATGATTCAGTATTTCACTTATTACAACTTATTGTGTTACCATATCTTTGCAGGTCACGTACATTACTGTTGCATAAATATGAACTAAGTTCAATTTGGAAGGTTGCAGGAAAAGAAGTAGAACTGCGTTTTTCTTAGAAATACATGGCTGCAACCAACTTCAAAACGATTTTAGTGAGACATTTTCGTTTTGGACGCCAAAACAGACCCCGATGAACGGAAACGAACTAAAATGATAAGAATCGAGAGTAAATTGGAATCAAAGTCAGATTATACCAAGGTCAAAATACGCTCATAGGTGTTCCAATCCCGTTATTCAATGCCCGCGGATTCCGTTATTACGACATGGGAGAAATTCCGCGATTACGGCTCTATAAGCTCGGTAATATAGAAACGTTAAGCCGTGAGAAATTTGCGCTACAAGCTCCAGATTTCGTCGAAATGAAGGAGGAATTACTCGTTTAAATTAGATAGGTAAAGGGCGCAGTAATTACTTATGTCGGAGAAAAACCCCTGAAACGGTTCCGAGGGTAATAACACGTTGTCGGTCGGCGGGTAGACTCTTGGCTGTATTGGCGGCTGGCAGTGCGGGCGTGCGAAGTTCGAACGCCTGCTAGCCACGACTTCCTCTCACGTGTCGTCTGTACTGAGGTGAAAGTTTGAGATTGAGTCTGAACAGCAGTTTTATAACCGTTATTTTATCATTGTTCTTGGTGCGATGTAAACCAGACAGAAATGGACAGTGGCAATTCCATGGATGAGTGTTTGTCAGTGGTCAGCTTCCTCGAAGGGTTCGACCAACCTTAATTACGAGACGAATTGAGGTTCTGTAAAGTCTAGCAAAATATGTCAGATCATTTCGGGTTGAGCTCCGAGTTTTTGAAGTTAGTGTATGGAAAACCCAACAATAATGAAGCTTAGGAACAGCTAATACTTTTAAAAAACCCCATGGTACTTTTGTGTAATAAGAGATTTAACTGATTATTTCTCCACTATTTTCGTCTGGATAGACAAGAATTCCAGTAAGTTCATCTAATGATTCAGCTTTACATTATATTCTGAGGGATGCAACGCTAAAAATCCAATTGGCACAGAAGAAAATGCCCGGGAAGTGCGACTGGGTTTCACGTTTTCTGTGTCTGTTCCATAAGTGTCCATGGGTGAGTGGGGCGCAGATCTGCCCTGCGTCGTAATATGCGCGGTTTCATTCAATCTTGTGATTCACAAAAAGCTACCAAGCTCTGTCCTGTGTGAACTGCGTAGTCTGCACCTCAATGAGCGCCCAGACTAAACTTAACACGTAATCTTATCCAACGCCAGAACTGATTGGAACGATGAAACCTCTTCAAATGAAAGATTCCTGTTCTATTTATAATGATCATGTAAAATGTCACCTCACTCGGCGTTCACCTTCCATTTCACTCATTATTGGTAGTTGGTGATGGATTCAATTTCCATACGCTGAAAATTTTCGTAAAAAGCGAAGACAAAATACTTTTTTCAATGGGGTATTTCGGTGGGCTCGGAAATTCAGGTTTTTGACCTCAAATTTGGATTCAGCACCCTTGAAAACCTAAGTACTCCAACTCTTCAGCCCGATGATACTATAACATGTAGTAGAAAAATTAATTAAAGAGATCACACGTTTGAAATAAAGGCGGGCCCCATAAATGCACACACACTACGCCGCGCGCGTGTGTGAGTAGTATTTTGTAGTATCCATGAGATTCTCATTTCAAATAGCGTTACTTTACGGTTCACTCGTTAGCTGTTACCTACGTCATGCCGTCTGTAATCGGTTGTTTTCTGTTCGCTTCGTTTGTGGTTTTGACTAATCAAATTTTCAGCTAGTGTATCGCCCACGAATTTCTTTTCTTTCTTTCGTTTTAAATATGACGGAAAAGAAGAGAAAGATCAACGTTCTGGAGCCTCAATTTGAACCTGCTACCAGTGAGAACATTCCAATCTCTTCTCTGTGCATGGATACTTTTTTCAATGACAGTTTTGGCTAGCTACGTCACGATTGGCTAGCTACGTACACCTATTCAAATCTTCAACTTTCCTTAGCTTTTCTGATTTTTTTAAAAATATTTTCTCGACGAACAGACCCGATTACCGCTATTCCTAAGCCATACGAGCCATTTGAAAAAAAAAATTAAAAAAATTGACTGAAATACCCCATTGATTGCACCTTGGATGATGGAGGACAGCGACGCGATTCCAGATCATTTGGATTCTCCATCACTTGGCGGGTAGTGAAAATCAGCAGAGATTTTCCACGGGATCCTAACAAGATTTCACTAAACTCCTTCTTGCTATAGATGGTTCCAACTCCCATAAACTCGTCCATAGTAATTATATATTCCTACTCAGATTCTTCATTCTTACATTGCGCCGTAAATATTGGAGGATAGTCTTATAGGAAGAACGCATAAAAAGTATCCACAGTTCCAGTTTTCGTTGCAATTGAAACTGCTGGGCAACCGTGGCAACGAGTGGAAACACCACAATTTTGGAACTTCCAGCGATACCCCAGAGACGTTATGTACCTACTCGTACAACTATTTGCGGTAACTACAGTTTCGAAATGTGTGATGTAACAGTTCGAACCAAGAAAAACCCATGTTCTACACAGTAATTCTGAGACATCTAAGGACGATATCACCACCACTGCATAAGGCTGTAGTTCCTTGGTTATGGAATGTGCATGGAAAGTAAGTACTAAGTACACGTGGAACTTTGCGAAATTATTGACTGCAGAAAACGGTTCTCAACGTGATTCGATATGCTTTTATTTTGAGGTTCATTGTGCGTTAAATAAGTCTAGGTAGGTTATTAGGTACTTATTTGGTTAGTTTATCAAACTTTGGACCTTTCTTCCCTACTTGACTTGGATATGACTGAAAAGATACGACCTCTGAAAACCACTACTCTTCACAAACATGTTATGGGTAGATTGAATACAAGGTGACATAAATCTATTACAGGATTAAACAATGCAAAGTTCAGCTGCATGTATTTATAAGCGCCACACTTTGAGAATTTTGTAGAGAAGAAAATTGAAGCAAAATCGTCAAAGGGATCAAATCACATCCATCATTCATCATAGGACTGCTATGTAAATCTTAGTATCCAATTTTACTTCTTCTACTGACCTCGTCGATATCCGCTAAGGCAAATTGTAGCCTGAGCAGAACTCTGGTAGGAACTGAAACTTCTGGGACCTAATTTGCGCTAATCTTCCCATCTCAACCATTACAAGGTTGGCTACAACGTTTTGGACGAGCCAGAAAGAGTTTAAAATAAGCTCGAAGACCATTCGCAAAGGATCCGACGGGGAGTCTAATTATCACTCTAAGGAGATCGTGGGACTCCAGAGGTACGTCCGGCCGGAAGTCTGGGAGTTGCAGCTGACAAGGATCGTTGAGCACCAGCCACATGTTATTCACATCAGAGACTTTTAGTTGCACCCGATCGATTCAAAACGCCTCATCTACTCCGATCCGCATGGCGATAGAAAAGTCGACCGGTGGCGAATCCTACAATGGAAAGTACTTCCGCTGACCTGGCAAACTGGTAGGTTTTCAATCAAGCCTGCTAGAACCAAGCAAAATCATTATAGAGCCATACTCTGGAATAACGAGCCAAATGACTTTGTTGAAGATAGGTAGGCAAATTAGCTTAGTAGTTTACATTCAGAAGTTGTTTCATTTTATACGTTGGCTCCCTATCGTTTCGACGCCTCGTCCAGACCCTGCTCTGTTTACTGCAGCATGCCGTTCAAATCCTGCATTTGGTTGAAAATGGTAGGGATCGCCAGTCACGAGGCAACAGACAGATAGTGCCGACTGCTGATTTCCACCATTTTCTGACATAGATCGCAGCATTCTCCCAAGAAAGGAAATTCCACATGGTACCCAGTAATCGTAATTATGGGCCCAAATACCCAACAATACAATGTGCCTTCGGATTAGTGGACAATACTTGGTGATCATGGTCAAAATACCTTCGTACCACTTCCCCCACTACTCGTGCCTTCCTGGGATAGTCGACTGGTCTTGTGACCAACGGCTCATCTCCTCGTTCGTTCGATTGCAGGACATCTAGAGTCAGTCGATTCGACTTGATTATTGTCTTTGCCACCAACCCCATTTCGACTTTCGAGTCTGAAACGTCGAAGCTAGTAAACAAAATCTACCGGCAAAGCGCCTGCTCGAACCCGGGTCGGATCTATTAATGTTTCGCCACAATGAGGCATGTACTTTTACTGTATTTTTAAAATTACGTTTCCAAAGGGCCCTTATAGGTCATTAAAACATTTTGTAATGAATTAGTTGAAGGGTAACTCACCAGTTCCATCGAACCATCCGCTCTGCTTCGTCTTCACCTCATTCAGACTTAATTGAGCCGGTTTTTTCAGGATCCGGTACTAGTGTTTGCTTTTGATTTTTTCACATTTAACAATGTGGCAGGAATCGCGAATTGTTTGTTGGTTCCTAGCCTTGTTTTACTCAGTAGCTCGTCTCTCGTGTTTTACATGGGGGTGTTCGTTGAGCTCGTCCCATCATGGCAAACAATGGGCTGACAACGTTGGCATGCGCGAGGAATCTCTTGAATACAAATCGAATCACCGCACTAAGAGGTGTGCTATCGTACTGAGAGTCGAGCAACTGGCTGGATAAATATTGTTGAGAGAAAAAAAGAATCCCGATTCCACAAATACTAATCAATCATGGATATTTTGAAAATTTTTAATTTTTATATTTTGTATTTTGATATTATGTAAAATGTATCCGCAATCAGATCCATCTGAACAACTCCAGAATGAACCACCTTCCGATACCTTTGACAAAATACTTAACAAATACTATTATTACTTAGTTATTATTATCATACAATACTAAATAATTAATTGTTATTTGATGAAGGATCTAGATTATTGTATTTGTGATCAGGCAAAATATTGATATTAGGGTTTCTACTACCTCCTCGTAGTCGCTTTCGACAATACAGGGTGTTCGGTATAAGAACGACTAAACTTCAGAGACCGATTCTGAAAATAATTTGCAACAATTTTCATCCTATATCCATTATTCTTTACTCCAGTACAAATCCGACTTTTTTACATTTAGACATTTATTTTGACCATATGACACCCAAATGGTCAAATGGAGGATACCGTTGGGAAGAGCATTAAATCATTTCAATCTTATTTCATTTCTATTCCATGAAATGTTCACCTAAGTCACGAAGAACACGCATTTATGATAGCTTGAACATGACTATTGGTATTTCCAGCTTCTTCAGCTACTTTCATTGGTGATTTGCTACCATTTTACCAACCGAAACATGGATAAGCTCCACGGTAAAAACATCTACGTTTTATCAGCTTTTACATCTCCTAGTAAACTTTCATTTTAAAGTAGTTCTTGACTGAAAAATTTGAGTTAGAACGCTGAAAAAAGTGAATTTTCTAAACGAAATCAGCATTCCAGCATGAGACTTCGGAGTTGGGCGAAGGCTTTCTCCCCCCTTCCACTATATTAGATTTAGCGCCGGACTTACAGTTTCTGCTGTGGTCAAATCCGTTTGTGAATCTTGCCAGGAAATTGGCCCTACTGGAGACACCTCTTATGGTACCGATCTGAAGTGACAATAACTCAAAATTCCGATTCGTAGGTACATCAATATGTCACTGTACCTTCGAAATCATGTAATAAGTTACGAAGACGGAAATAATAGTAGATATTAGGTTTCATCCATCTTTCTAGACTTTAACATCAATATTCTACGAAGCTGTTCCCTAATTTGACCGTTGGGTTCTATGCAGAAGTACTCCAGACAAGGGTCTCCGTCAAACTACGATTGCTCCAAAGTCAGGGTAATTTCCTGTGTTTCCAAGCCCGAGTGTTCTCATGCGGCTCGCGTCCTCTGTCTTTCTAGGCTAGCTCCTCGAACCTTTGTCAAGCCACCTGCCCGAGACCCGGGACCCCACAAAAAGTCTTGGGGCGATGATTCGCTTTTCATGTGGAAATCCTCCTTTCGAAAACAATCAGTGGTGCCTCTTGTGTCGCCCTTGTATTCTTCAAGTCCTTTACGAATTGTTTGAGTATAGTACCTTCAAACAGGGAAGTTTTTCAGCAAGCAAAGGTTTATTGAAACGGGGAATGAAAGAGAAATTCCTTATTTTTCACCCATGGATTCTTCGGAGCGGCTGAAATTTCAAAACTTAGAACGTCCGCTGAGCTATTTTTTTACTGACTTCATCTTTGCTTTCACATTTTTGTGATAAGTACCTACATGAAAAAGATGTATTGGAGATTTTCAGATGTCGTACTCGAAAAGCATTCGCATTGATTTGATTTGACATTGCAGCCAACATATTATGTTCGCGTGGCAACAATTTCTTTCACAATCTAATGGAACCGATTCTGCGAAAATTATGACGTCAGATGGAGGCTATAGGTAGATAGTCTTTTTCAGACGATTCTTTAGAATCTTTCTGACTCTTGCGCTTTCTTGATAGATCTCACAACGTAGGTATACTTACACTATAATACTGTAATTACGTGGACATACTTTTAGCAAAATAGGATCGTAATGGCTCGAGCTACGCTCGGTACAAATAATTGATCTTTAATATTTCGGCAATTTCGGTCAGGCCGCAACGCAACTCATGGGAGACTGTTCAGGGGTTAACCCACACAATCCCAGAAAACATAGATAAAATCTAAAATGTTGCAATTTCAAATAGTTTTTCCCAAAAAATGGTTTTACTGGGGACAAGAATTCAGAATTTCAGTCAGGCTTATAGAGAACCAAAATCCCAAGGAAGGCATACAAGTGAAAATGAGAGTAAATATTTCAATTTTGAGGGAACCCATTTTTTTCAAATGTATTTGTTTAGGTACATATATATATTTTTTGTTTTACATCACGAATTCAACAAATTTTTAATAATTCAAGATAGAGTCTGAAAGTCGCAATTTTCTGAGCCAATTTCGACATTCTTCTTGTTTATTGACTGATTTTGTTAGCTATTTTATTGCTGGGTGGTCTTATTCGCTCCTAAAAATTCAAATTTATTTTAAATCGGTGAAAAAAACAATACTTAAAAACCTACCTAACCTTCGATTGTGATGAAACAGAATAATAATTTATGGATAGCATTAGATTGACCCCTAACCCTGTCCAAGTTCAAGGATATATTTCAGACCGGTCAGAGTACTTTCCTTTCACCTTCGGTTCGGATAGAGTAAGGAAAGTAAAACAACATGAACTAAACATTAGAATGACAAAGGTGCCCGTTCTTGGGACAGGAAGACTCTCGGAATTCTTGTAGGGGCCTGAAACTGGTTTATACATTAGCTAACTTGAGCGACGTTCAGCTGTGATATAATGGGTCGACCAAAATAACACGCTCTCTCCCGATTTTCTGAGTTTGTTTCTTCGAACCTGATTTGGTCAAAGGGTTTAGCGGAGGCTTTTTGGGGGAAAAAATAATGGACGTAGGAACTGGTGTGACAAATCAAGATACGAACGACAAGATTCTTCCTTCAACCGCGTTCATAGTTGAGTGGTGATTACGATTCACATAAAATATGAGATTATACCTACCTTGGGAGGAAACATTGAAAAGCATCGTATATTTGGGCACCATAAAAGCAGAAAATTATGTGTCACAACTGAGCTTGGAAAGAATAGAACTCGTTGGTTGTTCAGATAATCTTCGGTGTGCTGTCGGAAACGTTTATAGAAGCGCATAGTTGTGGCGAACCATACGATAGGATAGGTTACTTAGAGTAGCCTTCAATAGCCAATCAAACTGTCGGAATCAGGTACGTTGCCTGGGCACAACTATGGTCGTAGTGAGTGTAAATTGCATAGTTGGAAGTGTCATTGTGTATGTTCCTTCTAGTTGTGGTCTCTCCCGCTTCTTTTGTATTTAATATCAAATTTGCCTTTCCAAATTGATATTAGGCTCTATGGTTCCGTTCCTTGAATGGAAGATGACCCAATTTCTTATTGTCACCACCCTCAACTTCAAGTATCTTTGAAGCATATCGGTACGATCCTTGGACGGGATTATTACCTCATGGTATGCACGAGCTCACACCTGACACCTATAAAATGTGACTGGAAAGCTGATTTCAGGTCTTTCTGAGTACAGTATTCCTCTAAGAACACTAGTCTGAAGGCGCTCCTCTATAACCTATTTTTCAGAAAAGCTAGGTTCGGAGCCCACGAAAGACCTTGTTAATTATTACCCCGAAGTACCTTCCAGTCAAAATCCATAGAAGTCTGATCTTTTTCGGATATTGTGTTAAAATTTGAGAACTACAGTTTCGACCTTCTGGCGATCGTTCGTCACATTTGAGTCCCCACAACGCAGTTATGCCTTCTCGATGACGAGATGAACGTCTCGTGTGACAAAGAAATCAAGAACCCGAAGGGAGACTGACCGCTCGCTCTTGACCATGACTGCTCTCGAAGGTTACACGAGACTAAAGGTTGGCGTGCGTTCCCAGGGAAGAACGTGGGAGAGGCTCCGAGCAGTGTAACAGGAGACTGGGGGGGTTCAGTAATTAGAGCGCTCTAGCCAAACACAATCGGAATATTCCTCAGAAGAAAACTGAAGAAAACTCGGGGAATTCGAAAGCTGTCATTAGGTGGGACAAAGAGGAAGAAAGAGGTGAATGCACCCCTCAGAACTCACTCTTACTACTTATATCACTTCGGATTGCAATGAGTTTCTTCGAATATGTATAATTTTCTCCGTTACTTCCTTTTGCTTCCCCACTATCCCAGATTCAAAGAAGTTCCCAACCAAAATTAGAATCTCATAACTTAGTCAACAAACCCGAGGAAAAATAGTTTTGACTGTGTTCCGAAGTAAGGAGCTGCAAACTCGAGAAGCAGCCAAATTTAATGTAAAAAGCAATGTTTGTATTTTCAACAAAATTTGGCTCCTACGAAATCGGAAACTTCTTTGTCCTGGTTATGAATTTGTGACGGTTAGCTCTAGCCGGTCCCTAATGGATTTCATCGCCACCGCATTAAAGTTAGGTACCGTTTGCGCACCAGCAAACATGATATCAATTAATATGTAGTCTTGAAATACCATGTAGATTTATATTGTCAAAAAGACAAGACTAAATGGAAGAAATTACCCGAAAGCTGTCTGTGCCTCAGGGTTGGTAATGGTAAATAAATACTCGGCTGCAATATCAACCAGAGCTCTGCGGGATCAACCGTTCACTAATGAGGATAATTAATAATTTTTTAATAATCAATATAAATTACTGACGTTCATCATCAATTTAGAAAAGTGTTAAAGTTGATTGTGAAATTAGCATTATCACACGTGACCTGATAACAATCCTTCTAAGGGTCCCTCAACCCCCCCCCCCCCCCTTATCATCAACCGTCCATTGTTAGCCATGCCCCCCTCACTCTTCTAAAAGGTAACTGGGCCGAAAACGCGATGTTATTGTTTTAATTTAAGTCATTCATTTGTGCTTCCTTAACAACTAAAAAACAAATTTTGTAACAAAGACACCCACAACTTTGTGATTAAGATGTTTGGCCAGAGATCTTTGACGTGACCTTTGCGGGGAAATGATAAACCATTTTGTAATAATTTGGAAGTGTTTTAATAACATTTCCAACGGTATAATAATAAAAATGTTACGATCTAATTCAAGGGAGATATTTGTGTTCGAAATCTGAAAAGCGTCTACTTTTTAAAACAAAATCACCGTTTTGGTGGGGACTCCGGTGCCTACTGAGCCTCCCCTGCTACCCTTCGTCCAACCCTGGCGTCTTCTTTTAAAAATCTTTTAAAAAAATTTCCCCCAAAAATTGATTCTACATTTTCTAATTTATTTATTTATTTTTATTAAAATTTAGGAAAACTTGTTAATAAAGAGAGTTTTCTGTGAAACCCGCATAAATTTGTTTGCTCTAAGACAAATTCTCTAAATTCTTGAAATTTAGAAATTATCTACCAAAGTTTAAAACTATTTCTGTACTTACAAGAATTGAATGGGAATCTTGGGGAGTTATATTTCCTCAAAGAAATTTAATGATCTTTTCAATGGTTTTTGAATTTGCTGTAGGACCAATAGTTGAGGAAAAATGGTTAGTTTTAGGCTGGAAATCACGTTTTTCCAAACAAACAAAAAAACACAAATTATGCAATTTTCCCCCTGCATTTGAAAATTGGACATGGGTCAAGAGGAACTGTCTTTATTGCATTTCAAGTGCACTCCTAGCGTTGGGGCATCTTATCACTTAGTCACCCTGTAAATTACCAAGTACCAAGCCAATAGGCCGGGCAAGGTAGGCTGAAGGAAGCAGGGTAAGCACCGCCAAACTCCATTCATTGGAGGTTTTCTGGATAATTTTTGAAGAAAAGAACGGAAGAAACAATGGGGTTATTATGACTTATAACTGATGATGAAGTTGCGTATTGATGAACAAAAACTCCAAACTAGCAGGGGTAATAGCTCGATTTCTCTCGAAATTGGGAGGTAAATGTAAGCAAGTTGGTTCCAGTTGGATTACTGATGAAGTTCATGAGGATCGGATCAGCAGGAGCCACGGTCAATAATACAATCATGTCATTATACATAAGAAATTGGGAGAAATTCTCAATCGTGTTGATGATTCTGAAGATAGGTGAAACTTTAACTTGATCGTAGAGTTCATGATTATATCAAGGAATTCATTAGCTGCTCTGATCTGAGTGAGGAAGCTTTAATGCCAACTCAAGTTGGTAGATGTTCTTACAGAACTGACATTCAGCATCTTGACACTATCTAAGGATTAGGCGAAATGGAAGGGTTTCTTCAGTAGAAACTCGGTTTCATCTGACCACCGAGTGACTTGTGTTCCACAGGAGCGGTTTCGGTCCCCGCTTCATCTATTCCGACGCCGTCTACTCACTTACCTCTTTTAGCTACTCTTTCGCCCGCGGGGGACCCTAACTCCCCTCGTCACTTTATAATTGCTTCTTCTTTCGAGGTCTCTCGGAAACTGGGTCTTCAGGAGCCACTGGTCCCTTCAAGTTCCAGTTCACAGATCGACGAACATTAGGAGACATCCCATTAACTTGCATTAGTTCCAAACTAATTCGATGATGCGTTTTATGTAATGAAATACTGAATTACTGCATGAAATAAAAATGAGAATTTTATTTATTTATTTATTTCCATCCAGAATTACAGAAAAAGATACAAATGAATAACATAATATATAAATCTTCTAATACATAATAATACACCTTATAATGAATATATAAATACAATAATTACTAAATATAAAATAACTTTTGGCTTCTGACTTAGAGTTCCACCAACTAAAATTATGGAAATTAATTCTCCATATGGGCACCAGCCCGTGGCGGAGAATGAGTACCTATAGGTTTTACTTAATTTTTTTAACTTTTTTTCAAGTAAACTTTAATTGTTATTATTGGTAATTCTTTATTTAATTGCTGAACTGTTATCCGTCAAACCCATACAACGTGGTGTTGAAAGCTATCACCAACCGAGTAACGCATAGATTTTTCAAACATACTGATAAGTAATGCATGAATTCCAGGGGACGTCCTATTGGATAAGCATTAGGTCAATTCAAACCAGTTGGTTCACTCGATGTAATTAATTTAGTAATTTAGGCAAGAAATAGTGTTTCCCCCCTCACACTTATCCACCATAACATTTCAAGCGGATGGAAGCCTGAATTTGAAGAGCATTTAAAATTCCATGGTCTACGATACCCAACATGCAAATTCGAGTCCGTCGAAATTCACATCCATATTCAAGGTGAAACACAGAAAAAACCCACGAAAAATGCGGTTTATGGTGTCCTGGTACCATGGTGGCATTAATTTCACGGTGGTACAAAAAATAATTCATGAAAATCCACAGGTATTCAAAGCTTGGGTACAATTAGTTAGCTATAAAGGAACCGAAATATTGAAAAATCGGATATTTTGTGAACATTATCCCCCCTCCCCATGCTAATTTCGATACTCTGGGGAAATAATCTGCAACTCTGACGTTATCTGAGTCGAACAGAAAAAGAAATTTGCTTAGAAATTGAGGCCTAGGTAGAGTTACAAGATTATGCCCGAAAACACCCATTTTTCAAGCATCAACCTGAACTGAATAAACTGACATTATAGTCAAAACGCCAGTCCCAAACTGCTTACCATGCTAGTCTGGAAGAGATCTAATGGTATTAATGAAAAGAGGAATTGAGGCTTGGGAGATTTTACACTTGCGCATGCGCAGGGACTACTGTTGATAAGAGGGTCATGGAATTCGGAGGTCACAGACCCCAAACCTCGCAATCCCTGAAAAATTAATCGAAATTGGAATATAACTTCGTAGTTTTACACAAGAATAGGTGGACTGACAAACACGAAACCGAAATTCGGAAGGTTCAAAACTTCAAATGGGAGAAGACATTCCAATTTTGGATACAATTTATTAGGATAACAATACTTCAATCACCTAGAGGTAGATTCAGAAGCAATATGAAGCTCTTCACAAATGGTATCAATCAGACAGCTGAAAAATAAGAAAAATGTCTACTCCCTTTCAAAACAGGTATGCCCTTAGACCCGTTCTGCATAACTACAGAAGCAGGAAGGATTAAGATTCAAGGTCGAGCCCCGTAAACTTTCCCCAAAACCTTCGGATGGAAGCATTGCAAAGGAGAGAGCGATGACCTCCCAGAAGGAATGATAGACCACGTGTGCAGGACCAGCCGACGAGCTCTCCTCAGGAGGTGACCAAGAAAGGGATACCAATACAAGGCGGTGGCATCGAGGGGAAAGCTGCGCCCCACATCGGGTCAGGTGCGGCGCGGGAAGTTGGGGATCTGCGAAGGCTGTCGGCCGTTTCTAACCGAGAGTTCTTATTCGGGATCTCGAAAGCCGAATAAATGTGCAGGTAAGAGTTCTCCAAATAATTGGATAACTGGATTGGAAATGTGGATTTCACTTAATACAACATTTTTATACAATACAATGAAGTTTCAAGTATCAAAAAGAGCTGCGAACTAATTTTTGGGTTTATTATTTCCAATAATGAACCTATGGAATCGACCAAAAAAATTTTTTTTAACACCCCCCCTCAAAATTTGTTGGTTTACGTTTCAAGGTATGTAGAATCCAAAAATCGAATAAAAATTTGGCCCTCCGTCCGCCGTCCGCGGCACTTTCCTTAGTTCCCATGGACCGATTTTGATAAATTTGGCATACATAGGCTCCATTTGGGGTCTAGCCGAAACTTTTGGTTGATTTCAGTCACTTCTAAGGGTTGATATTTTGAAAACGCCTTAGCTCAAAAAATTTCGATATAGAGATTTTTTAGAGACCACGCGGAGCTCTGTAGGACAAACCGTTCGCTCCCTACCGAGAACAAGGATTGGACTTACGATAAATCAGAAACACAAGTGTGAATCGCAAAAGAGGCCTAATCTTCCATTCAAGTTTTAGCTGACCAAAATGCGATCGCTGTAGGTACGAGGTAGCCTAAGTTCTTTGCAGACGAGTGATTTATATAGAGAATAATAAAGCTTTGTGTAATAATTTGCAGCGCTTTGAAAATAATATTGGTCTTCAGGCTGGTACATTCAGGGTCAAAGAGAAGAGTCAGACTATCCACTGTGATTCCTATCAATTTTCTCAAACTAAGTATTTATTTGCTTCTCCCAACTGTACCACCGGCTGATCAAACATGGGATTCAAGGGATCAAAGTCGAATTTTTTCTGTCTGTCTTCCAAAAGTGCAAAAAGTCAGAATCGAATTTTTTACCTGAAATTTCCAATTGATTTTTCGAGTTCAATTGACTTTTTTGAGCTTTATTGTTGGTTCGAAGCCTATCTGTCTGTCTATTTTCCTGGTGTCGAAAATATTATTTCTTATTTCGGGCAAAACCATACGAACATTTGGACTTTGATGAATTTTCAAGGAAATCTTTGACGGACCAATGTTAGAGTGAGCACTTTGAGTAAATAGTGTATTCGTTAAAACTATTATTTCTTGATTCCGAACAGTCAAAAACCGCTCAAATTGGGAAGGTATTAGGATGTAGGCTCCAAAAATATCAACTAAAAACCGTATAGCATTAGGACCAGTAAAAGCGTTGTCTTTCAAAAAAACTGAGCTTAATGAGAAAATTGAGTTTTGAGACATTTGAGTTTTTGAATGACCGATGGACGCAATGAGAGGTACATACCTTCACGATCCAACCCTTTCATCACCACCTTAATGTTTAATAGAAATCTCGACAAAATCGTTGAAGTTACAAGGTATGGAATTCACGATGCTATCAGCTCGAGGCCAATGAAATTCATTAGGGACCATCTGATCTAACCTCATGTCATCAAAATTGGATGGAAACATTGGAGGTTGTGCCTATAACGATGTTTCTACGTTTGATCATGCTCCGTGGAGACTACCAATTGTTCGATCAAGGTGAAACCTATAGAAAATCATCTACACCCCAATCTGTACAATCACGACAGTAAAATTTTCATCTAAATAGAATTAGGATTTTTTATATTGGAATTTGGTTCCGGAATTTAATTTGTAGTTGATTCTATCAGCAGAAGAGTCGGGACTTATTCCGGAAAATAAATCCATTTAATCAAGCTACACTACACTACCCAGTGCCCACCTGGTTTTCTTTACCTTTTTCTTTATTTAGTCTCCCTCCCTACCATAGGTAGTGAGAGAGCAAATGTGAAGATATGAAACTTTTTGTGTCTACCGTTTTGGCTTGAGTGTGTCGATATGACATGGCAGAACCCCTTCCTCTACAGACATCGTACATGTCACCATCTTCTACCCTCATTCCGAGTAATTGGTGAGCGATCTCGGTTTCATGACGTTGCGCAAAACTCCGCACTCGTAGGTACTCGTAGCAACCAAGTTAACGATTTAGAGCGCCCAACCCTTTCCTGTTTGAGATGGGCGCACGAGATAATGGGGAAGGCAGGAAGGAGGTTTCAACGGGGGTGAAGTGAATATTTACACCGTTGCCAACGGCGACAGTGGCGTGTCGAGTACCTACTGCGTTTGACCCAGTTGCTATAAAGTAAACGCGTAGGCCTTGTTCAATGGATAGAAGAACAGACCACCAGCAAGATCTTTAAAAATGTTGGAGGAGTCAAGAATAACCATAATGGACTTTATTGCTGCACAACTTTCAACAATGTCAGAAGTTGAAAGGAGTGTGGGAAAACAATTTTGAATAGTGGAAAGTACAAAAGAATTGAAATTTTCGTACCAGATTCGCCAATAGTTGGCAAATTCAAATACACTCTGTTTTGGCAAGAAGGAACGATTATTGTTTTGAATGAGCATGATTTTTTCCAAACATTGATAGGTTGGTAGATAGTCAATAGATCTCGTTAACGATTAATCACTTGGCTGAGTGATAGGGGAGGCGTTTAGTCTAGGGAAGAAGGACGACCCTAGATTCATAAATATGTGAAGACAATGTGGAAGTGATCATTTCCATGTGGTGCAGCATGGGCTCACGGTGGCCTCATCCAACGTCTCGATTCGGTCGCCAAGCTGATAGCAGGTTCATAGTCATCTTGCGGCAGTGATGTTGGAAGGGAGAGATAGTTTCACATGCCAACTGAGTAGGGCAAAAAGAATTCTTCGTTGCCGACAGGTCAAGACCCTGGATCGAGAAGAAGAAGAAGAGGCAGGAAGATTATCCAATAATATCCAAGTAGTCAATGGCTTCTTGGACACGAAGCAGACCTGGCGGAAGAAGGCGAGCAAGTATGATGGAAATTATTCACGGCAATCGGTGTAAGAGCTAGGAGTGGCACCCAACGATATCACGCAGTCAAGTGTGCAACCTTTTGTGTAGCGTGAGGAAAAAGTGCCAAGGAGTTACTCGAGTTGGGCATCTCGGAAGGTGTACTCCGTGGTAGCACCACCCACAACCAGCTCGTCTCATACCTGAACTGGTGATCGTTTTATGGGGGCAATTCATTTCATCTCTCTTCCACCCTCACTTTCTTCATCATCCCTTATCCCTAGGCGTCCAGAGCGTACTCCCCATTGAAATTGGATTTATTATTATTATTTGTTTTTATGGCGACCCCTTTCGCCTAAGAGGAAAGTTTATTAGAGTAAAATAAAATGAATAAATAAATTTAGGCACTGCTTATTCCAACAGAGAAGAGCACAGAGTGTCACATATAGCAACTGTATTTTATTTTCATTAGGCAAAAGGTGATCCTTTAGAACCTGTTACAAATTAAATAATAATAAATTATTACTAGAAACTATAAACTCCTTAGTTATTTTCGCGAAGTTTTTAACACAGAATGTGTTTTTGCGATGACCTACCGAAAAAAAATCGTCACGAAAAAGCGACAGAAAAAACCGTTACGCGCCTTTTATAATGATTTTCACGTGCAACCAAGCCGTTGGTAAGGAAATAGAACTCCCGCAGTGTTCATAGCACAGAAATTGTTCACCATTCGTTGGAAAGCTCTCAATTTATATAGTATTTTTCTTGTAGTTACATATTTATTTATATAACATTTATAGGGTTTTAGACCAAATTAAATGTCTAACAATTATTCATTTTATTATTGCCAAAGACTCCACATTTATTATTTTTGTTTTTTATTCAACGGATGACTAGCATCACAAAAACACATTCTGTGTTCCTATGATTTCATACAGAGTATGGAAAAAGAAATAAACCGGGGGGTGCAGGGGGGCGGAGCCCCCCGCCGAGGCGCAAAGCGCCGAGTTTTAATGTTATGCTTCTCGAAGTGCAAGAGCGCATCCTGAACCTGACGATCGAGATGCTATTCAGGTACAGTACGACGAACAAATGAAAGTGGTAGAGCTGAAGCACTTCATCGATGAGCGTATAATCTGCACAGCTAATTGGGAGAAGTTGAGGGTTATTTATTATTATTATTATTATTATTTTTTTTCATCCCAGAAACATATCCACAATCCTAATTGATCGTATCCCGAGAGTCTCAATGGGACTTGATTGAACAATGTGTGAGTAATAATAATCGTAAAGCCAAGATAATCAGGAGCTTCACACTGCAGTAATAACAATCAATAACTACTGTACAAAGCTTGAGGTTCTTCTCCACAACCTGGAGTAAAACCACATAATCAAATCATCAGATAAATACTCGTAGCAATGAGTCAACTCTCTCTCCCCTGAATTCGATGAGGAAGTCCTCATTAATAAGCACATTATGTCAGTTCTTGGTGTATAAACCGAGAAATGAAGGTTCAAGAGGCGAACGATTGCTTATGATACCTACGTATCAGAAATAGGTACTTGAGTTTCTTTCTGAATTGGTGTAGGAAAGGACATAACGACCATGACAAAGACAGACCATCAACCACGGGCATCGCCCTTACCAACCATCCGAGCTACTAGAGAGCTTTCGACCGCTAGCTTTCACCCGTAGGATGCGGGGTCGTAAAACACGGGGAAGAATGGTAAGAATGGCAATTGTGTCGTATCGACCATCAAATTAGTCACCGTTCAAGAATCGTCCTCAATTTTAATACCAACCTATTACCCATCTAAATACATTCCCTTTAACCGAAGTTTGTTATTATTCAATTTTCTTACTATTCTCAAAAAAAAAAATAGATATTCAAGTATTTCAATATTTACAAAACTCTACCTTCTCTCTATATTAACCATCGCTGCAATCCGTTGCTCCATCTCTAAATCATGCTGAACCGATTTCGATTACCTTGTTGTTGCAAAACGGTGACAAATTTCTAGACCTTTCATGCCAAGTTACTGACTCCGTAGTCTAGGAGCCAGGACCATTTTACTACCTCGTTTTAAGATAATATTAGCCCACCTAACTCCGTTAGTATCCACAATAGGAAAGACGAACTATTCTGTGACCGGTTAGATGATATTTAGCAGGTATAAATCTATCTTTATAAATTATCCAGAAATTCGATTTTTACGAGTAAATATAGAACCGGTGAAATCGGATTTTGAACAAAAACCGTCACACTAAATGAGGATCTGCATGATCGAGACAGAATTGGAAGGCATGCTATCGCCAGACTAATTTGAAATTCAATGAAGTTAAGTTTTCTACCTCAAAAACAGGAAGATACGTTCTGCCGCGAATTAAATGAAAACACGTTGTACTTCTCTATGCATGTACGACACAAACATACCTCATACCTCATAAAAAGTGACATTTTTCGAGAAATTTCAGGAGAGGTACTGTCACACCAGGTGCATAGTCAAAACAAATTTGATGTTATATTTTGCTCTCTAGACAAATATGAAATTGAATCAAAATCGAAATTCCTACCTCATGTTGTGTCACGTAGATTTCTTGTAATAAATTAAAACAATGGTCATTCAAAATAACCATTGACGTAGTTCAATCAGACTCTAGAAACTCAGATGTAAGGTTTTTGCATTCCTAGGACGATCAAATTAGGATTTAGCGTAAAGATGAATGGTGGAATTATGAGCATTATTTTCATCTATCACTAACATTACTTAACATCAAAAACTATTTATATGTATAAGCCGTATTGAATAGATAAAATTTTAAATAAATAAAAAATAGATAAATTTTATTTAATTTTTTTTTTAATCTTAGATAAAAGGCAATCGGAGATCAAGTCTATCAAAACGTTTTCTGATACTCAGGAAAACCATCCGCACAATGCTTGAAGCAGGTAAAATGATCTACACTGACACTAAGAAACCTTCAAGTTTACCTGCACACCGATTTGGAGAGTTGAATAAATAATAACTTGACTTGAATGGTTTCACAATAAGTCGAAATGCGCAGTTGGGCGATCACGGATGTATTTCCGAATCAGACAATCTCGGCATCGTGTCACTCAAGAACTGAGTAATTCCATCAACCATTACGTTAATTACAGGACATATACATCACTAGTCCTTGAATGGAAACCAACAGGAGCGACTTTGTTAGGACAAAGAGACAACGAACCAAATCTGTTCAGAGAAGGGTAGTATCTCATGATCACGAACAAATCAGTCATTGGGACTAAAAACCATGATGAAGCAAAAAGGTTCGAATAAATGTAATTTTGTATTTTTAACCGGATTTACAACAACCATGAACAAGTAGAAGAGGTCTCGACAAACATTCACATGAAAGTAGACTCAATACTCAGAATCAAACGCAGGGTTGAATAAACTACAGATAACCGACTGAGTAAGAGATTTCGAAGGTGCCCGAACGCTTAAGATGGAGAAGAGTCGAAAATTATATTTAAAATTGCTAAATCACGATCTTAGGTATTTCAATTTTTGATTTTATTCCAATTCTGATGAAATTTTCAAATTTTTAATATTTCTGTTTATCATACAAAAATTCGACTTATCATCATCCAAGTTTGATAAAGAATTAGGTACTTCAGAAAAATCGTATCTTCAAGGATCTCGAATTTATTGGAGCTCATTCACTCGAACGTAACCTGCATACATAATTTTCACCAACTTCGTTCCAGATGCAAGTTTTTTTCATTTTAATGAATCTCTAGCGACATTTTGCCGCACTATAACCGGTATGTCGCTTGGATCAAACATGGGTTGAGCTTGTTAAGATACCGCTTCCAGATGCAGATCTCATCGGTGTAAAGTTAACCAGGAGATTCATATTACCCAGTCTGACCTCAGTGCATTACCGTTATAATTTTGTTCGCTGCTCGCTTGAAATGAGATTTATATCAATGTTTACGGGTCCAAAGAAGGTTGCACCGTCCACAAGTTTTATTTATTCTGGTTGTAAATGCATGCACAGAAACTTGAAACCGATGATACTGAAAGAAATCATTATGATTCATGACTTCACATTTCGTAAATTTCGTGAAGTCCCTCCGTAGCTAAGCGGGACAAATTTTTAAATGGTATGTTGTGGCTACAGCAAGTCAGAAAAGGACAATCAGACAAGTCAGAACCAATCACAGCTGATAACTTCTTCTATTGATTTCGTAGAATCATGATCTGACACACACACAAAAAAAAAAACTAGCTTTGTATTTGGTGGTGATGGGGACATTTTTAATGCAATTTCTGATTCACATCTTTTTCCGAGAAGGCAAAAACGTCCTCAAATAAGCTAAAAAATTGAAATTAAAAATACTAATTCTGTGGATAATTACTACACGTAATACTAAATAAATTGCGGTGTATTTTATCCTGAATCACGTAGTGATTAGTGACGTATGTTTTCATCTTGAAAATCACGGGAAGGAAATATTCAATAGATTTTAAAACGTTGATGCCAATCGATAACATTATACTGATGGATGTACCTGTAGTAAAGTAGATATCTATCGTAAATACTAGATTTTTAAGCTTTTCAATACCGAGAATAGTTATCACTTCATATCATGCAGCATAATATGAGGTAAGACGCACTGAAATGCCATCTTAAAAGAACATCCAAAACAATAATTTATTACAAGCGTACTAGTGATTTATAAAGACTGATCCATTCGTTTTTTAGATTAGGACACATTTCATAATTTTATCATCAGGTGTGAAGATTTTCTATACCATTAGGGACATCCTATGCATTGCTAAACAATATTACTTCGATATCCAGTTTTCCGTGTGGACAGAGTGAGAACTACAAAGCGAGAAGCTTGTCAAGAGGTGGAATAATTACATACATACGTTCCAAGAGCAAGGGGCGTAGAAATACCATTGGCATTATTCATCGACCAGCTTCCTCAAGAATGAATCAGGTACAACGATTAAATTACATATATTATAGTTGCACTGATAGGTAGTTAGTTCTCTTGGTATATCATTGAGAATAGGCAAACGATGGAATATTTGTGTAAAACGTCAACTAATGCTAAGTACAGTACTGTAAGTTAGGTTAAGGTTTAACAGAGGATAAATTAATATAATATCTCTTTTAATATGCGATGAGCAAAATATGCAGTAGCATGAATTCATTCACTAATCTGAATGTTGAGATATCAACAGTGGCGCCTCCTCCAGGCAAACATAGCAAACGCTGTTTGCCTTACTACAAATACTTATGCAAAATTAATTAATTAATTTTTGTTGAGATTCCCCTATATTTCCATTTTTTGTAAGTAATATTTAGCTGATTTTTAAACTTTTATAATATTTAGGGACTATTTCATTATTATCAAGGAAGTTAGATTAAATACGAGAATGGAATAAGAAATTACGTATTTTGCCTTGGATACTAACCCGCAACACACCAGAGACTTGGAGAGGTCGGTAATGTAGATGATTGCGGATGATACGCGGTGCCTGGCGATCAAGGCAAGCAGTTCAAACAAATGAATTTTTCGGGACTGTTTAGAGTGAGAGGCGACGATCGGCGGGGTGGCGGGGGGTCAGCGCGGTATCAAGTGTTGCTATAACCCCACTACCACCATGGCAAACAGTCAGAAAACTGTTTCGTGACCTTGAATGCAGAGGAACTTGGAAGATGAGCCATGGATACTAATTAGCCCACGCATGAAGACATAACATATCCATCCACCCACATTATCTCAAGGAAGGAAAGCAGTTCGGTTTTTCGCCGCCGCAAATAGCAGCTGTTTGACGTTGACTGGTGTCCCGTTCCCAATGTTACTGTGTTTCACTGTACCTAATCGTTTTTCTTGTTGATAGACACTAGCAAAACATTGTAGAATGAATGTTTCACATCTTATTAGGTCTAAATTCAGAGTCTCCCTTTTTGGTTAATTATTTTCAAGAAAAAAGTTAGACTACCCTCAAATTTGATGTTTACGTTTGTGGTAGGTAAGTACGTGTAGATTTTGAAAATCGAATGTATTAGAAAAATCCGTCCGTCCGCGGATCTTTCCTAAATTATCATGGACCGATTTTGATGACATTTGGTATGTGGGCTCCATTTGGGGTCTAGTTGTGGTTTTGGTTGATGTAAGTCACTTCTAAGCGGTGAAACGGAAGGGCTGAAACTTCCAAAGGCACCCTCTCTCGAAAACTCTCGATATGAAGGTATTGTTTTTTCACAAATTTAAGATTGTACCATTGAATTTTTAGAATCGAATGAGACTACTCATAGCTTTGTAGGACAAACTGTTCGCTCCCTACGAGAACTTAAGGGTTGGACTAAGGATACATCAGAAAAACGAGTATGAATCGCAAAAAAGGCGTGATCACCTTTCAAATTTTAGTTAACCAAAATGCGTTCGCCGATCGTTTCTTTGGGATGTGCTCGGTTTTGCTTCCTTAGCAACTAGTAATCAAATTTCTAAAGAAGGAATTCTTTATTTCTTCCAGTGGAGTGTGAAGCGTTTAATTCTCCCTAATAAACTTGATTGTGAAGGTAAAACATGGTTGGTAGGCGGTGACAATAGCAAAGCTGAGTTCTTTGTTGGGACGTGATCAATACAGAAAAAAATGAACCTTTGTGTAATAATTTGCAGCCTAGCTGTTTGCCTGACGAATATTATCACGCGACGCCCCTGGATATCAATGGGTTGGATGTTTTTTTATTGTAGTCTTGCCACATCGGGTAATATCACCGTTGAAAATAATTATTAGCGCTGCTATCATTGAATGATGTTCAAAACAAATAAGCGTGTTTCCTATGTACCCTTACCTACATCACCGAAAAAGAGGAGATAACATTTAGTGTAAGTACGTTACCCAAGTGGAGATTGAACAGAGCAGAAATACCCACCTGGAAAAGAAAAAAAATTTACCAAAATTAAGTACACAATCAGATAAATTACAGTTAGAAACAAAGAAGTTAGCACTTATCTCTCAGCAAGTGGAATAAGCTCCAAACCAAGTTACAGGGAATGGAAGATGACCTAAAGCTCCTCTTTCATCGAAAGTCTCTTGCAGGATTGATCTGCTGCGAGAGGGAACAATGTAATTTTTCTCTTGTTCATACCTAAGCGCTGAAACGTTGAATTCATCCAATTGGGAACCATTGGAAATGATCAAGAGAAAGAGCCAGATCAATTAGTTTGAATGATGAACTGGGAATGAAAAAGAGATAGAATTGATGAACCAATAGAATCCCCATACAATGAAATCAAACACAGAGTGAAAGCGATAAAGCTCGATTAATACGAAACTTTCGAAAGTTTTCCAATTAATAATGAACTGAGCAACGAATTCATGATGAATCACTTTAGGTAAACTACGTAAAATACCCAGTCGAATTCAAGTGAATCGGTTTCTTTTAAAACGGCGTAAGTCCTTGCTACCAAACTTTCGGGAAATCAAGAAAAACTTCCTGTATGTCGCTATTGATAAAATTGTGAGAGGGAAACTTTTTTCTCTGTTTCAGCAATCGATTTGACGCGTTTTAAGTATTTTTCCAGATTTATATCCCCCACCTAGAGGCTCCAAATTCGATAGTTTATCCCATGGACTTACGCCCTTCTAAGAAAATCGTGTACAATCTCACTTTTTATGAACTGCAGGCTTTCTGAAACGATAAATTACTGATAAATTACTCCATTACCATTGGCAACCCGGAAAGTCGTAAAATAATGGAACACAGTTGTTATAGAAATGAAAAAAAGCTTCTGCCAAAGGGTATGGCACATAACTTTCTCGTATTCATAACCCCAATTTATAGATTGATGATCCGATTCAAAGAAGCTAATCTAGAAACGTCAATCTCTAAATACCTTGCACTACCCTCATAGGGGACCGTCTACACCACAATCGGCATAATCCCAGAAATTATAATCGAATTCGATCGAAAAAGGTAGATGGTATGGCTGTTACAACGGTTTCACTATCGATTCAGAGGCGATGATTTTCATAGGAGACCATCTACCAGCAATTCTCCACATTCAATGAAAAGTTCATCAAATTGGAGTTTTCAAGGATTTTATGACAGACAGACACGAAAAACACGAAACCAAAATTGTCCAAAACGTAAAACGGGAGTGGAAATTTTGATTTTGGAAAACATTTTTCAAACCTTGAAAAGTGTAAAGAATCAAAGTTTCCGCTACCCAAGTCCGGACTTACGCCCTTCTTAAAGAAACCAGGATTTTCAAGGGCGATTTTTATCATGTTAGAGAAGTCATTCGTAAGCCCTTTTAATTGCAAACGATGCGCCTAGGGTTAAAGAACAGAAAAATGAGAAAAAAAACCAAAATGGCATTTTTGTGGAAGTACGCCCTTTTAAAAAAACCCGATTCAAGTCTACTCCACTAAAATACTTCCTGTACAGCTATTCGCAAGCCCTAGGGAAATTTGTTGCGTAAATCAGTCAATCCTTATACTACTAGAAGCTTTGCTTGAAAGTTTGTCTGAAAAAAATAAAGCCGATTATGAAAAGGATAAAAACCGCGTGAAAGACATGCAAGGCAAGGCTAACGTGACACCTTGTGACCAATAATAAACTGAGATGGAAGCCATAACTTGCTATGAACGTGAAATGCTGATGTGGGAAAGACGATATTGCGCGGCCACTAAATCCTATTTGTACAGATAGTCTATAGGAACGATTTCCGGAGGTCACTCTTTTCTTATTCAAACTCAACAAAAACAGTTTTGAAGGGGAAATTGTCAGCCACCAGAGTGTATTGAGAACCAAGCACCTATACGAATCGCTTCATGCAGAAAGAGTCCTCATGCAATTTTATGTTATGAGATAATCGAGAAAAAAAACTAGGTATATTTCTCTTTGAAATTTTTTGTTATTTCGATGAGATTTTCACGGGGGATTTAAGTTACCCATTTTAAGAAACAAAATATCTTCTGTTTAATAAAAATGATTTTTTTAGGTCTAAAATACAAACAGCTGTCTGAATTAGGTCCCTTTCAGCATGAACCAGCCGTGCAGGTACCAAAAAACGCAAAAACGAATTTTGAACGGATTAAAGATTTTAAATGGTCAGAAAATATTAAAGATAAAGTCATTGCCAGACTCACAAAGTAACATTATTATTATTTTTTTTTATCAATCAGATCAATGTTCATTCCCTTGTTCAAACGCCTCGATTGGCTGAATAGGTTGTCCAGGTGATTAGGTAAAAGTCGAACTAAATCGCGACATAGAGAGCACTGGAAAAAACCAAGAAGGGACCTTAATCCAGGTGGAGACTTTAATCCAGGGATCTCTTCTTTCAAGAATCGAAAAATGCATCCTCAATTTTCTCCTCGAAGCAGTGCCTGGAGAAGGTCCCAACCTGCATGCACTGGTGAAATTAATGGAAAAAAATTGATAACCACCATTTCGATATGGCCAAATGTAGCGCTAAAGATCCTTTCCGTAAAGTAAATTAACCTGATCCACGAGTTTACCAACTTGTATGAAAGTATTTCCAGCTACAGTGGAGCCATCACCAAGACAGGACAACCAAAAGGGTAAAATAAATTATAAAGACTGAGTTTTATAGTGCGGATACCTAGAAGTAGGTTTTCCTTAACTTTCAGATCAAAATGCACAACCATTTTTCTAATTCTCGGCTACTGTGACCCATTGAGAGGATGACGATAAGGTCACGCTGCGGTCGTCACAGCGAAAAGGCTGGTGAGAAGAAAAATAAATTGAATAGTTTTCATTTCGACCTGCCCGGTCATGGAGAAATCACTCACCCAGGTAGGGTAAATCTGAGGACGCGGGAACTCGTTGCACCTTCCAAGGAAAGAAGAGAGAAATCGGCGTTTTTTTCCCCTTACCTTCAGCTACCGATCTATCATATAGGAAACAACTTTCACGGGAAACCTTTCATCAGTGGTACGATCAAAGGGGCAAAAAGATCACGCGGGTTCGGGGGCGCTCACACAAAAGGCGCATTCCGGCGCGTTGCATGCAAGGATTGACGGATCGCTTGAATAAAATTAAAATAAAAGCCTCACTAATCAAGTTTCATGTCTAAGATCAGTCAACTCGGTCGATTGGGTGGTGAGGAATCCGTATTTTTGAAACATTATGCTTGTCTAATTCAAGATTCTGAAAAATCTCTAAAAGATATCATTGAGATCACAATTTTATGTTGAAAAATTTCTGACAATTTTCTTCATGAAAATCCATTCAGACTATTCTGAACTATCAATGAAGTTTGAAATTTTTTAAACGTATATTTGTTTTATACCACTAGGATCTTGAGCTGAAGACGATGGCCATAGGCGAAATACTCCCATCTCAGTGTGATTTATATTATTATGATTGTTGAATGTCATTTTATTCCTTATTTTTTGTTCTTTAAAGTAACTTGAAATATTCACTGCGAGTATTTTCCTTTTCCACAACAAACAGGAAAACATAAATACAAGGATACATAAATAGGATACAGGATACATAAACAGATATATAAATAGATTTATTCAAAGGTATTCATGTCATTCCAGACGATTACTGACCCCAGGCCGAAAATTACTTCAAAATGTCAATAGCATTAAAAGAAAAAAAATAGTAACACGATAAAGGGCAAGAACGTAGACTGGGGGAAACAAACCACCACCTTTTAGTATAAGCTCCATGCCATGTAAATTCGCGGGTCATTTATAGAGTACGATCAAAACATATGTTTGTTCTTCTAATTGTTAGTAGGTTACTGCCTATTGTTTTTGTGAATAAAATTCTTCCTATTGTTTTTGTAACCCATCACTTTTAGCAAGTAGTTGTTACTTTCACCAACTCGCATGAATACAAGTTGTAAAGAAAAGTAAATCCATATTTTAACAAGTAAGAATGAAAGTGATCGATGTCATCTAAACTGTTCAATCTTCGCAAGTATTTGACAAAACTTACTGCGTGTACAAATGAGGAGCTTGATTCCAAAAGGTACCTACTAAACACCATTTCTATCGAAAATGAGTTAACACTTTCCCAGGGTTTTAGGGGGGTAGTTCTTCACAAAAATACGATAGTTTTGGAGAAAAAGATAATCTATTCCCTTGAAATACGAGGATGAATATTCCGTTTAATTTTAAAAGGAACTATATCCAGCACAGTGGCGGTCTCATCCGTTTTGTTTCAAAAAGTACTTTATCCACTTCGTTTGATTCCAAAAAGTACTAAACGCCACGTTTTGTTTCAAAAAGTACTATATATATAGTATGGCTATATCCATAAATCTAAAATTTCAAATTTCGTTCACAATTATTTTAAACTTTGAACTAATTTACCTTTTTTTCCGAAAATATTTATTAAAATTTAGAAATACATATTTTTTAAAACCATTGGTTTACAGCACATTTTTCAGGTCGCCATGGGTTTCGCGTTATTCTCACGTTTGACCAAAATTTATATAGTATCTACCTTTTGGAATCAAACTCCTCAAATATGAGTCTCGTGCCAAGCATAAAATGTGGGGAAAACCCCTATTTATTTACTATTTTTTTCTTTCTTTTTCCCCAAAAATTCAGGAAAAATTTTGAGTTCAATTTCTTCTTATTATAGGCATAGGTAAACCATCGTAAACCAACAACTAAATACAATTAACAAGAAGATAATTACGAATTCTATCTACATTGACCATGATTTTGGTTTTTCTGGAGACAATGTCAGTGCCACCACACCAAATCCTGGCTTCGAGCCTGATAAAGGGTCATTATTTCGGGGGGAAAATGGCCTAAAATCGTTCAAACACGTGTTTTCCCAAGTTTTAGGTGAACAACAGTAGGTATGTTGAGCAAAGTAATACAATAATGCACGTATAATGGAATCAGCGCAAAATATTCAATGAGAATAGTTTATCAGAACTGGAAACTGGCTAAAAAACTACTCGAAAATTCCCTCATCAACTCAAGATGCACAAATGAGGAGCTTGATTCTAAAAGGTGGAAGGACGCGGAAACCATAGCGACCTGGAAAACGTGCTATAAAACAATGGTGTTATTTTTTATGTATTTCTGAATAATAATAAATATTTTTAAAAAAAGGTAAATTAGTTCCAAGTTTAAAATAATTTTGAACGAGATTTGAAATATCAGATTTATGGATATAGTACTTTTTGAAACAAAACGTGGCGTTTAGTACTTTTTGGAATCAGACGAAGTGGATAAAGTACTTTTTGAAACAAAACGGATAAGAGACTGCCATTGTGCTGGATATATTACTGGATATACGTAGTTTGGAATATTCACCTTCGTTTTTCAAGGAAATATAATATTTTTGTCCCCAAAATGATAGCATTTTTTTTAAAGAACTACCCCCTAAAAGTGTTAACTCAATTTCGATGAAAATGCTGTACCTTTTGGAATCAAACTCCTCAAATAGATATCTTACCAGGATGCAAGAAGGGTTACGTTCTTATATATCAGCTTAACGTACGCATCTGTATGCCCGAATGGGGTTCGATAACTCGCTAATGCAACGTGAAAATAGCCGGATTTTCCACACTGGATTCGCTACAGGTCTGTACTTCAGCTGAACTCGTTCTCCTGAAGTTCCTTGCTCTCCTGAAGAGTTCGAAATGGAGGGGAGAAGACCGCTCCCCTGAGCACAATGGACCAGCTGACCTTGAAAAGCACCTGGGTGACGTCACCGCTATAGTGAGGTCATGAGCTCATGTCTGGAAGGATGGCTCCTTCAGTACTCGGAAAACAAGAGCCTCTCAGTGACTCACCTCGTTCTTCGAGCTTCCAGTCCATCCCGACCGAATCCGAAAATGAGGTTTCATGGGAAGAGATTAGAGACGAGTGGAAAAATCTCAGTCGTTTTCTGTTCTGGGAGCCGGTAAAAGGAATAGTCCATCAGAGGAACTCGTAGTACCTCCTCTGACTCATTTTGGCAATCAAAGATTCCATCAGAAACAGCAAAGAGAAAAAGAGCATTAAGGGGGATTGCATTACGGTTTTACTATTACACATACATCTGATAGTGCTCAGAATTGAATATCACGGTCACCAGGTCGGCAGAAATTCCAGCAGATCTACCGATCTGACTATACAGATTTTATTTACCATTCACAGTTGTGTACCTTATTCACTAAATCAATTTACAATCGTGCACAATTAACTATCAAATGTGTCTCTAAAACCTAATTTAAATGAGATAGAATGAACTACCTTCGTCGTGTAACCTCTCTGAAAGATATCCCCTCAGAAACGGATGCATTTCATTTCTCAGGGTCCTTTCAATAAGAGCAGAAGAAAATGTCTCATTTTCAGAGGAAACGTGCAACGTGTAGAGTTCACGGTTCCACCACAAACTCATTTCAACGATTCATGTATTCTGGTGTTTCTACTCATAGCTCACATATTTCACACCATTCCAAGAAGTAGAATAACAGCTCACGTATCTGCTCCATGCCAATTTTGGCATTCTTTTAAATAACTTCTACCAATATCTAGCGATTTTGTGCTTCAATCAAAGATTTTTTCAATCAAAGGGTTTTTTTTCTCTCTAAAGAGAAGTTTCATGAGTTATCAACATTGTAAAATGTGAACAGTTGTCCATATATTTACACATCCATTATTGTCATATCCAAAACCTTTTATCTATGGTTTGGCCATTTACCGATTTTCTCCATCAGGCAACCATGCTGAAAAGATATTTTTACTCAACTTATAAGTTTGCAAGTGGCCGTGATTTACACGAGTAGTAACGTGGGTCCCATTTAATTAGTCAGATATTGAGCTGCTTTGTACAGAATAACTAGATGAACAATAGTTGATCACTATAATAAACAATAGTGGTTCTGCAGCGTTAAAATAGAAGTTAATTATAAAGGAAACCATTGTGAATCGTAGATCACATCGATATTAAGACAGACAGCTAGGTGGAGGTAGTGAAGCTGTAATAGTTTTCAAACTATTCAGTTCCTAGAATAGGTCGAACTGTGAACACTATTTTGAGTTAATTGCCTCATAGGGAAGGACTTTTTGACGAACAGAAAGTAGAGGTTAAATAGGAATATTCTAAGAGGTATTTTCATTACCTATCTACAATCATCAAAAGTCTAGATTGTATGTTATAATCTACATGGGCTATCAAAAAGTACTTCCTTAAAATATTAATGAATAATTTTTGTTGCAACGCAGTATACGAAGAGAGTTCACAAAAATCACATTTTGAAGGAATGAATTAGGCAACGTCGTCATCACTCATGTGTATAGTTATGTCTTTGTTCACAGGACTCTTCTCAAAGTCTGAGACCGCCAGAATGTAATAACCATAAATCAAACTGAATTTAGGAGGTGAGGAGAACCTCCAACATGTCACTCTGGTCCTTGGTTTCGAGTATGGTGGGTGGGAAGAATGAGGAGGGTAAAGAAAACTGCGAAGCGACCAACAATTCTGGTGGGCGACAAGCAAGGGTGGTGACGACACGGAGTACCCCTGCCCACACCACTGCGGCCTTGAGTGTAATACATGTAAATATTAAACTCCTGTTACCAACAACAAAGCGGAATTCAAGGCAGGTATATACAAATACCAAAAAAATTTTCCACCTGGATCATAGTAATTATTTCCACAGGATCTTAGTTCGACAACTTGCTTTCGAATCTATTAAAGCGGCGAAAAAAAACTCCCAACCGTAAAACCGTCCAACAAAACGCACGACAGCTGACGTCACGATAGTTAGCAGTCCGGGTAGTTTGAACTTCCTCGTGAGAGAATAATTATTTTTACCCGTGACAGGAAATCCTGCCGGATTATCACGAAAAAAATGTTCTCCGAGGCTTATGTTTCAACACGCCCCTCCTCCACGTGAGGTCACGTTTTTTGAATGTGGGATTTTTATTTTGAACGAAGCACTTGGTCCTTCCACAAAGGCCCTTGTCAATGTCATGATTAATGAATATTTACAGCCTGCACCGTGACGCTTCTAACAACCCAAACGATCAATTCCTCTCAACGTGTAGCTAAAATTATTATTGTTTGATATTTTACTGTCCTTTAGATGACAATAATATCAAGTACTTGTAGGTCACTTTACCTATGAAGGTAGTTATACAGGGAGAGATGTTTGTGCATCTCATAAGGGAAAATTGCAGAAGTTGTGTTTTTGGCGGGGAAAAAAAAGTGATAGGTATATCTCCTAAAACTAACCCACATCTCCTAAGCTATTAGTCCAAATTCAAAGAGACCCTTGAAAAGCTCAACAAATTTCCATAACTTTTCAAGATTCCCATTCAATTCTTGTAAGCTCAGAAATAATCCTAATCTTAGGAAATATCTAAATTTTAGAAAATTTTTCTTGAAGCAACAAATTTATTTTGTTTGTTGCAGCCTCTTAGGAAATTTGAGCAATATCGGACTATTGGATCGTGATAAATCAATGTTTAAACAATTACGTTTGACATTCACAGTCTAGTCTAGAGATGAATGAGATAAAGTTCCAACGTCGATAAGACCTTTGTGTTTTCACAAGTCGTGTTTTTGGCTTGTAGTTGGTCCATTTTGTTGGCCCACGTGAGACTACTATTGGATTACAGCACGAGTTTGGTCGATTTGACGATTTCAGCACACTCAATTTTGCTATAACTGCAAACCATACAGTCCAATTGAAGAGCGGTTGGTCTCATCTGACTTACCTACAGATTAAAATTATAGAATGAACTCAACAATAATAATTTGCGATATTTATCAAAGTTGCGCAAATACTAGTGTCATGACATTTTACCATCGTTGCAGCTCGTTTTATGGAGCGCAAGACATGCGTTCAAATTTCTTACGACATACTAGGTAGGTAGCTATATAAATCAGCCACGATAGTTAGCTGGTCTTTGCAACCGCTACTGAGACCAAAGGATGGATCAACGTTTCTCGGAGTTCCTGGTCTCAGAGGATTGCAACAACCTGAACCGGGCGTTGCGTAGTTGGCGTTGGGTACAGTACAGTGTCACCATGAACCAATCTAACAGGAGGCCTTCATCCATGCGTTTCCAAAACACTTCGTACGTTTCGGCCCTTCGTCCGAATTCCTAGTGAACCACAAAAGGAGGATTCCAGAACACCACTGTAGTTGGAGAACGTGCGGTCTTACCTACGCACCGCAAGGAAGAAAAAATATGCTAAGGTGGTTCGTCTCGAGATTGGTATACCTAGGAGCCTACGGGCTCGATGATGCTGCAGAGATGAAACTTCTGCAGGTAGTCGGTAAGACTAACAATTATTGCAAAAAGTGATTTATAACGATTTTAGGAAAAATGTAGAATAATAGAACATACTATAACTTTCTACTAACCCCACCAATTGTGAGCGGAACAAACCCCGGATCATACATAATGGTGAGAACCGAAACTAGTTGCTTATGCCAATGAATGAGATGGGAAATGCAAGGGTTGATGATCTAAGACAAGAAAGATATAAGATATAACCACGATTATATCTCGATAAGTTCGAATCAATAATTTTGTAGTAAGCGATCACAATAACAACCACTCAGCACAAGGCCAAATTCAGAAAGACATATAAAACTCAAAATCTTGCATTTAACTTGCAACATTCATACACTCCACCATTGTGATTGCGCATACCAAGGACTTATCATAATAGACAGCAACCGATGGACTACAAGAGTCGGTCGAGGAAGAGACCCCGTGCGAGTTGATAATAGCTAATAGCCCTCCACGATCATAGAGGCTGGGGAATGGAACAAAAGAACACGTGTCGTAAATTATTGTTCGACTCAAAAACAACCGCATAACAACAAGGCTGAGGACATGAGGGTCGTTTGGGACGTAACTAAATGGAGCGCGGAACAAATCATGAATTGCCGTCATTGGAATTTGAATACAAATCAACAACAACGGTTATCATCTTTCCATGTAAATAACCATTCTGATAGATGTTTCTGAGTTCCAACGCACCTGAGGTTTACTTTATCTATTTTATTCTTAGGTAGGCTTGCACGGTTTTTGAAAAGCAATAAAAGCTCTAATAGATGAAAACGGAAATACGATTCGTAGGATTCTGCTGAGTTCTGGACACATTGGAATCACCGGTAACAAAATAGCTGGCAGGAACGTTAGAGCTGACACGATGGAGCGAAGGACACCCGAAAACAGGAAAATTTGCTCCTTGGTCTTCCTTTTGGCAATCTAAACGGTTAGCTGATGAAAAACCAGAATCGAAGACGCTGCAAATCGTTACATAACGGTTTATGATTTTCTGTATAGATCACCCATCTGTAAAGTACAAGGTTTCTCTATTGGTCAATGCAGTCGTCACTCCACCCTCCTTAAATATGCAAAGTACCCTTTACTCACTAAAATCGTATTAACTAACATCATTCAAACAATAAGACGAAGAGACGCCAACATTCAAGCGACGCTCTCCTGGTAGAGCACATAATAGCGGTGAAAAGTTAGGAGGAGGAGGTCAAGAAACTCTAGACAATTTATTAGGAACTTCCCGCTGGCACATCCACAGTGTCTGACAGTGATCAGATCACAAGAAAATTGATAACGGGCTGCCTTGATTCCCAAACACACAATCAGTGAACATTCATTCAATAAAATTAGACCTGGTTTCAATTATCTTCGTAGAAAGCGAACGGTTGCTTCTATTCAGCTCTGGGTGATCTTATTCGATTCTCAAAAATCTTCACTATTTTGAATTAACGAAGCTTATTTATACCAAATGTCATCAAAATCCATCGATGGGAACTCGGAAAAATTAGGCGTTGAGAGTTGGTTATAATTTTTTTCCTTGCTTGATTCCGAAGGTTCATTATTTAAAACAATACAATTAAATGAGATTTTTATTAACTAGGTACATGAAGAAATCATCAATTTATCGCGCCATTTCCAGTATTTCAATACATTTTCTAAGGAATAATGATGATTTTTGTCACGCAGCTCCATTTTCATTTCTTAGGCACCTTTATATTCAAATAAATTAACCTTAATACTGCCGTGCTAAGCCAGAAAGTCGTATCTAGGCTTCACCCAACTTTCGGGAAAACGACCTAATAGGTTTCGTGGTGAAATAACTCTTTCACGGGATTATTTTTCCTCCTTTTACCTCAACTAAAAGTTTTTCTTATAGGAAATTAGTTGCTGAATCGATATCTGAGGTCAAAATTAAATTTTTTTTGGTGTATATTTTCAAAAAACTGTATAACATTTTTCTATTCATATTTTACTTACATTTAGGTCAGGTATACTAAGCCTGAAGTCGTATCTCGATCTTGAATTCACGTTTGCGCAAGCGCAGTGGCTACTATCAGTCCGAAGGTGATGATTTTCATAGGGGTCCATCTAAATACTAATTTGTAACATCCCTGAAAATTTCATTGAAATCGGATGGAAAATGTAGAAGTTATGGCCGTTACAAAGAAATTCGCGTTTGCGCAAGCGCAGTGGCTACTAATAGTCCGATGGTGGTGATTTTCGTAGGGGACTGTCTACACACTAACCCGCACAATCCCTGAAAATTTCATAGAAATCGGACAATAACTTCGTATAGTTATGCCCGTTACAAGGATTTCATGACAGACACACAGACAGACAGACACGGAACCAAAATTGTTCAGAAAGGTCTAAAACCTAAAACGCGAGTGAAAATTTTGATTTGAGAACTTTTTTTTCATCCTTGAAAAGTGAAAACAAAGCTTCCGCTACCTTGGTAGACTCGGAAGCAATAAGAATGGAAAAATTTTATACAGTTTTTTGACAATATACACTAAAAAATGTTTAATTTTGACCTCAAAAATCGATTCAGCAACTAATTTCCTATAAGAAAAACTTTTAGTTGCGGTAAAAGGAGGAAAAATAATCCCGTGAAAGAGTTATTTCACCACGAAACCTATTAGGTCGTTTTCCCGAAAGTTGGTTGAAACCAAGATACGACTTTCTGGCTTAGCACGGCAGTATTCAGGTAGGTAACAGTAAAGGTAGTAGAAGGTTCAGTAAGGAGGCAAAAAATACTAAGGCCGATTCTCGTTACTGTGTCGAGATACGAGTTTTCTTCTTCTGATTCGCTCTGATACGACTAGTTGCTTAGCATAATCAAGTTAACACGCCTTAACGCAAAAATCGGGAGGCTTGTTTGAGGCATTTCTAGTCGAGATACGACTCTGAAACTTCGAAAATCGATAGAAATTGACCCCCTAAACCCCCGGGTACCAATAACTCAATTTGGTCAAATTTTCACTTTACGTCTTTCTGGCTTAGCACGGCAGTATAGTACTACTAGTACTCGTACTAGTAGTACTCAATGCAAGTTGATGCAATACTGTATGAATTGACATTCAACACAGTTCACATTCCACCCACTTATATCATTTTCACGTAATTATTCGTTGGTACACATAATGCAATCTCGCATCGGAAGCTTCCTGGGATGTTTAAGAAAACACATCTCCAAATTTTGAACATTGTAAGTACCTATTCGTTATGAAACCCAAGATAACGACAAGGTAACTTTCCATACTAAGAGTTTCAGTTCAGTAATCAACACGTGCCACAATGAAACATCAAGGAGTGCTCGAGAGGTGCTTATCGGTCAACTGTGGCGGTGTAAGGTTCCCAGGGCGCTCTGGGCCTCACGAGACAAGCTTGGATAGAAACACTCGTCACGGTTAGGAGAGACTGCATCAAGACGATGAACACGCCGGTTGCATTCGAATTCACTTCATTGAAATGCCAGCTCGCTACGGGAAAAAGGAGACGTATGACAGAGGGAAATTTAGTGCATATGTTGACGTGAATTGTACACGTACTACAAGATACACATGACTACAAATGAGACGAGCAGTGTTTCAACGCATTCTGGGACAAAACTCAACCCTGGGAGTATTTAAGAAGCTTCAGCGACATGCATATTGCAAGTTATGGCTAGGATCTCTGAGCTTATAAATTATTGCAGGGTTGATTCGAGAATTTTGGGGTCCCGCCTACATCTGGTTGATGAACCTAGGTGACAATGGGGTGTGCCCCTGGGTCGGAAAAACTGTTTATTGTGATTTTTAATCTAAACTAGACCTCATTCAGAGATCTTGACACCAACCGCGACCTTCTAGCGTGGGTAGACCTTTTTCTATTATTTTTCAAGGGCGGGAGGAGCGCGTGACGTCATAAACATTCGAAACTTTGAAAAATCATAGAAAAATATCTACCCATCCAAAAAGAGAACGGCTGGTGTCAAAATTATCAGGATGAGGTCTACTTTCGATTAAAAATTTTAGAAAACATCAGGCGCACCCCCCATTACAAGATCATCGAGAGCCTGTGGTTTATCAGGGTGTTTCAAGAACATTAATTTCCATGTTCCTTTTGGTTTATTATTTTCAATAATGAACCTTTGGAATCGACCAAGAAAAAAAAATTTTAACACCCCCTCAAAATTTGATGGTTTACGTTTCAAGGTACGTAGAATCCAAAAATCGAGTAAAAATTTGGCCGTCCGTCCGCCATACGCGGCACTTTTGCCACTTAGCATTGACCGATTTTGATGAAATTTGGTATGTAGGCTCCATTTGGGGTCTAGTTGTGCCCCGAAGCTTTTGGTTGATGTAGGTCACTTCTAAGGGTTCCAAAATCAATTTTGAAATTTTGAAAACGCCCTAACTCAAAAAATTTCGATATAAAGGTATTGTTTTTCCTTCAGTTTAAGATTCTATAGAATTTTAAAAATTTTTTGAGACCACGCGGAGCTCTGTAGGACTAACCGTTCGCTCCCTACGAAAATTTAAGGGTTTATATTGAAATATATATATATATAAATCAAAACACGAGTGTGAATCGCAAAAGAGGCCTAATCTCCGTTCAAATTGAAGCTGACCGAAATGCGATCGATGGTTGGTGATTTTTATTTATTTATTTTTTTTTAATGTTTTTTGATTTTTTTTCTTTTCTTCATATTGGATGGTTGGTGATTTTGTAGACGAGTGATCTATATAGAAAAATAATAAACCATTGTGTAATAATTTGCAGCGTTTTTTCACGATACTAGATTAGGAAGTTAGAACGGCGAGGGGCGTTTGAGAGGCCCCAAAGCCTCTCGTAAGTTACCAAGTAATCAGCTAGGATTCATCAAAACAATACATTCAACTTAAAAGCCTAGACGACTTTGTGCAAAATGTAAAAACCAAGGGAAATAAGATTTTGCTATTAGGAACTATTATTCTACTATAGATAACAAAGGAATAGCGTATTATTGTGTGTTTGAGGAACTGATATTTGGAGGCATGTCTTACAAATATGCGCATCATTGAAGGGTATAATTAGTCTGACTAATTTGAAACTCTTAGGGAACCATCTGCTTCGTTGGGCCCGATATGAAAAATATCTAATCATTTAATAAAAATCATACGACAAGAATTATACAGATCAGGATACAATTTGAATTTTCTACATACAACCTGCGTAAATTTTCATAAAATTTTTGGAAGCTACTGAAGAGAGGATTTGAGGGCAAGACACCTACTAAACTAAAATTGTTCAGGAAGCTCTTAAACGGAAAATGCGATTGATTGCGATTTAATTTTGGCGAAACGCATTTTCATCTGCCACAGTGAATACAAAACTTAGCCTGACTTTAAAGCAATAATTCATTGTGTTATACTCAGTTATACTGCTCGTAGATATTATTAAGATGATTACGAAGATTATTTTGGTATAGAAGAATATTTCCTGGTTCCAGTCAGCGAACCAGGTGTAGTACCGTGTTCTGACCGTAGATTGGTTCGTTCAAGAAAATAAGAGCGTTCTCTCACTCAGACCACGAACCCTCCCACCTTATATCTTCCCGTGATTGTGGGGGCCGAGGAAGGGGAGTCAGACTCGAGATGGGTTTTGGGTTTCACGAAACCACAGAAATCTACCGGGATTACGAAACCTTTTTCGAATGCTCCGAAGGCTTCTTTCCTACGTTTCTATGCTACTATCTGAATGCTAACATGGCGCGGAGCTTGTTTGTTCTGATAAAACCTCCGCCTTGTAAATTATTGAAATCCGTGAAAAAGTCAAACTAGGTGTTTATTACAGAAGGTTGTATAATACTCTCGCCCAGTACTTGTGAGTGATAAAACAGTTCAACAAGAATTATTTCACAAAAATTATACATTCATAAGTAAACTTTTACGCTCAAGTGAGAGGTAAATTCTTAGCACACTATGATGTCCTCTACAAGTATGAATTTTTATTTTAATTTTTTCTCTCTCAGTAGACAGGTGAGAAAATCTTCAAGCTCCATAGGTGGAGTTGGATCTTCAGGTTATGTGGGATTCAAACCCACTAGAAAAAAAAACACCTCCTTTTCTCCCACGTTGGAACTTAGCCTGGAACCGTTTAACCCATTCCAACGTCTGAAATTTTGTATTTAACCGCTTGCGGTCCACTAGAATCAATTTGGAGGAAGCCGAGCAAATGAAATCAACTAGACAAACGATAGAGCTAATTTTTCTCTACTACTGGAGGTAATTAGAATCAGCTGCATCACAAATCTCCTGGTAACTCTGGTGAGTACACATCTACTAAGGGAAAGGATCTATTTCACTTGAGAGACATGCATAACCAATAAGATGGTGATTTTGTCCTAGAGCCTCAGCTAATTCATAAAGGACGATGGATTTGAGTTTTAGTTGAGGAATCCATTGAACCTAGGTAATTTTCCGAGTTAAATATTAAAAGAAAACAACTCATATCGATTTAACCCACAGATCTTGTTCGGCAGAATGAACAAGATTCAGCCGAAAAACGAATTTCGAAACTCCAGCACCGCAGCTCGCAATTGATTAAAATGAAAGCACTAAGACGTGAGCCAGTTTGAATTGAGGCCTGGAGAGCCCACAAGAATTTGAACAATACTTGGAAACACTAACGAGAATCTATGGATTTATACTGTTATGGACTCAGGGTTCTTTTTCACCATGGTTGGGACTTGTCTTTGTGTACCTAATTTAGATGGAAGATACTCGTATATACAAATTTGAGACTTTTTAGGTGAGGGTATACAATTATGGTACCTAACTCCCTCTTGAATCCTCTGAAAAGTCATTTTACAATTCGTATGTGAAAGCCAGTCTAAATTTAACCACAATATTTATTCCACTGCCATATTTCAAGACCGACTTGAGGTTTTACGAGGGTGACTAGACCTCTACAAGTACTTTATCAGTGACCCACCTCCTCTGATATCGACTAGAATGGGGGCGTACACCCAGTATCTTGTGAAGGGGCCGCATGCAAGCTGTTTTGTTCCGTTGCCGCGTCGTGAACTCACGAGGTGAGTCACTCGTTCGGTTGAACTCAAAGGAAATTCCGTGATGAGACGGATCGGAGACATTAGCAGAGCTGATAAGGACTTGTCTGAAGACACGTCACTAAGATTGCCATATGTAGAATGTAACCAGTATCTAATGTTCCAGGTACTTTGAGAAAAAAAGTTGATATTTCACTGCCAGGCATCTGGAAGAATCAGTAACCCAAAGGGCACAACCACGCCAAAACGGCTGCGAAACATCCAAGAGAGTGCATGCGGGAGGATATACGGATGGGGCAAGGTACGAGGAGTGAATATTAAACAAGGAAGAGTATCTTAGGAGGCGATAATTTATGTGATGTAAATAATAACAATTTTTAAAAATCTAATTTTGGTTTATTATTCCCAATTTTTTGAAAAATTTTAACCCTTGATTTCCATTTGGATTACAAAATAAAGAGTTGAAATTTTCAAAAATACCCTAGTAGGAAGATAGTGGGTACCTATCGTTAGGTAAAAAACATAAAGTAAACAAATAGTGACAATGGCAAAGCTGTGATCTTTGCTGACGAATGTTCTATACAGGAATTTTTCTATAATTTGAGCTTAACTACCCAACATCCCTTTATGACGAACCCCCAAAAAATAATTGGCTAAGGCAAGTCCCTCCTTCTACGTGCAAGGTGGCGGTCCTTAAAAATTTGCTAATGGAAATGAGCAAATCTCATTCGAGAAGTTTCGCAGTATGATGAACAATTATGGAATTTCGCATCTTTTCGCCCAGGAGAAGGCCAGGACTTTCGAATTCGGCAGACTGAAATTAGCCAATGCCCACGTACGTTTCCGATGAGAGAATCCGAATTCCCCGCAGAAACACCTCGAGTACGGAGCGTGGGCTTTCAAGGTAAATTTCACCTTCCGTTCGATTCATTCGCGTTGGTTTTGAATGAGTTTGACAAGGATTAATCAGTATGGGGAAGTTAGAAGGAGCCAATCTTATCCAGCGGCCCACATGTGCCGTTTTAAAAACGTCGGCCAACTTGGGTGGGTAGTTTCTGATTAGTTCGTATAAAAATTATTACATGTTATTATTACAGTAATAAGTAACTATGGTCTATTCTCTAATAAATATCATCAATAAGAAACGTTCATGTTGATAGTTTTCTACATTGATAATCGAGGATCTGATCGTGATTTTGCTCTGATTGTTGCTCTTACTGACCGGATCGTCATGAAATAATAAGCACTTATCTTGAACTGGGCCCGATACTATCCATCAAATTTGAGAGAAATCTGATGATCAGACAATGAGATATCAAGGAAAATCTCTTTTACATGTGTGGAGATGCTACCACTCGTTCGAAGAGCTACGTTTCACGACATTTCACTGGGGGCCATCAAGGAGCTCACCTACAGAAACGCTGCAAATTTCATCGAAATTGAACTATGACGAGGAACAAGGGTATGATCATTGACAGACGCGGGACCAAACTTGTTCAGACAACTCTAAGACACAAAATTTAAATGAAAATGCAGCAAATTATTACAGAGTGGTCTATTTGGGTTTTATTGTAAATGTGTATAAATCACCCGTCTGCAAAGAACGCTGCTTTTCCATCAATACTACCTACTAGCAATAATATTGATATCCGAGAGTTGTGGATGCCCTCATTTCGGAATTCGGTTCTTGGTTGCTAAGGATGCACAACTGGGTACAACACGAAACTTCATTGAAAGAAACGAACAAGATTGCTTTTAATTAGCAGGAATTTGAACTGATATCAGGCCGGTATTGAACAATCTTTTGCGATTCAAACTCTTAACTAAATCTGATAACTCTGTAAATAGCTGTAATTACACTTTGTTTGGAGTCAATGACCATTCTGGTTGAAGGTGAATAAAAAGGATGGAAAGGCGAATAAATGAGAAAAAAACATTCACGCTCGCGTTTTAAACATTTATTTTAAGTCCAACCTTAATTCCTCAGAAGGCGCTAACAGTTTGTCCTACAGAGCTAGGTAGTCTCATTCGATTCTAAAAATTAAAAATCTACTTTTATTTGACGAAAAAACAATGCCTTTATATCGAGAGTTTTTGAGGGCGTTTTGAAAATCACAGTCCCTACATTTCACACCTTAGAAGTTACAAACACTAACCAAAAACTTCGCGGCACTACTAGACCCCAAATTGAGCCCATAAACTAAATTTAATCAAATGGTAACTAAGGAAAGAGCCACTTACGGCGTACGGACGGATTTTTTAAATTCGATAATTGGATTCCACAAATACCTTGGAATGTACTTTTTTGCTCAATTTCAAAGGTTCTTACAGGATTACATTTTTTGGTCTTGATGAACGAATTTCACCTTCAATATGTAGTAAGGGAGCAATGCGGTTAATACATATAGTTGGATACTTGCATGTGCACATAGGAAGTAACCGACACATTGCTGTTCTACGTAGTTACTCGGTTAGTTTGAATATTAAAAAAGGTCGTTTAAATACATCAGTGCAAATTATAGGAGTGGCATGTTTTTTTCATTCGAGAAAAAAACAAGTGTACAAGTTGCGCTAGTCATCTTTTGAAGAGCGGCCCATCCCTGGCATAGGTAAATAGCAATACGCAGCAGAACAAAGCCATTGTCAAGATTCCAGCGGTTGCCCACACGGTAGCGGTGAAGCAACCTGTATTGTAGGTTTTAATGACATTCAAGTACGTCGAGGTCTCATTTAAGAAGGGCCGACGAGTTCCGGAATACTCAAGATCATCAACAATTGAAGCTTTTGAAGTATGAAGTACCCTCGAGGATACCCCAACACCTCAGTAAACAAGTTGTCATTAGGGATAACGTAATTAAATGACGAAGCGTAGGCTTGACTTTGAAACTACCCGAGTTATCATGAAATCGCACACTGAAACTTGAACCAATAAAATTCCCACGAATCCACTGAGGTATAAATGAAACTCATCCGGATTGACATGAAAACCACTTTATCTTGCACAATCCCTGAAAATTTATTGGATACCCTGAAATCGGATTGAAATGGATGTTATGCCTGTTACTTAGATTTTTTGCAGTCCGTACCAAAGCTCCGATCTCAATGAAATCATGAGGTCACAATTTAGTCCTCAACTACCAATGGTTGAGAGAAATCGAACGATTACGGAGAGAAAATGTATTTCTATATACCATTAAACACCATTTATTTTTATTTGACTATTAAATTAGCTGTAAGCAATGAAATACAAACTAAGTCACAGACTAATATAAAGATACAGAACCAAAATTTTTCAAGGCGTTTTGAACATGAAATGTGAGTGGGAATTTAAATTTCGGAAAAACTTTGTTTTACACCCCTTCACTGAACGAACTCTACATATCGACAGCCCCACTGCAAACCCCTGTATGTTCAATACCAAAAAGTTTCCAGGAGACGAAAAAAACTGTGACATTTTTAACATATGAACCTGGCGTACAGGTTATTACATTTCACCACAGAAAAGAAATGAGAAGCCATAGCCCGAATTTGGCGACACTATAATGTACGCAAGAGCACAATCTATCGGAAAGGCTCAAATCCTTATTTTTGGAAAAATTGGAACTTACAGGGTTTTGCAGTGGGGCTGTCGATATGGTAGCCTCGGAAGCAACAAAAGTCAAGACTCCCTCAAATGGACATTACCTTGCTGTACCTACTTGCGAGTTACGGTTTGCAATCATTATGGCGTACTTGCTTACATGTTTAAAAATACGACTTTTCTTCGTTTTCCTTCCCAAGAAATGCTTAGTTAGGTACGGGTTGGTTGAAATAACAGTACGAGCCCCGCACTCTACAACGGAGACTTGATGTATCCGCTCATTGCTCAAAGAGAAATCAGTATAATGGAAGCATAGATCGGTGCCGAAAGGAAGAATAACATCCTATTGTGGGTAACACGTGTCGCAGCGCAGTTCTTATTGAAGTTGCGGCAGGCGACACAATCAATGAAAGCCGATCCGTGGGAACTTGGAAAACTGGTTATTGACAGAAAAACAGCTGCCTAAGCGACCCAAACACGACTTCCAGGGAGATTCGTGGATGTGGGAGAAGAGAATGCAACCCAGTGATTCACCCGATCCCTAAAACCCAGCGGCCTTGCTTCAGCCGCCCTCTGTCATGCGTGGGCGCCCAAGTCGCCATCTTTGAGTTAGAAACTGCTTCGCGGAAATGGAAGAGACCTTCTACGACGAACCTACGAGAGACCCGGGCGACTCCCTCCTCATTAGCATACTGTCCAACGATGTCTTGGAGCGTTGGAGGGCGTGCCTTCCATGTTATGACAGAAGCTCGCTCTAGTGAAGATAGCAAGCTCCTCCAGATAGGTAGGTACCTAAACTACCTAACACAAGACCCGCTACCAGATAGTCATCAGAGATTATCATCTCTCTTCCAAGTACATCTCAACAATCTAATAACAACAACAAAGCTGCCGATCATTTGTTGTAGCAACTCGCAGATTCAAAAACCAGTCCTACAAGTTAACCACTCAGGCTGAGTGTCCCCGATTTTAATAAGATTTTTCCAGAAGAATTGGAGGAAAATTTGAAAACTGTTTGCTGAAAAGGGATATGAATACCTCTATTCAGGCATTTAGACTATTGCAAACTTGACGAAGTTATGTGAAAGAGGCGAACCACCCCAAAACCTCCACATGAAAAGTTGTTATCATTATCAATTTATTTTATACGAAAAAGTGGGATCGAGACTAAGGTTCTATCACTTCCACAAAAATTCCCTGAGACTCCCTCGCATTTGCTGTTTGCATAAATTCAAGGTAATTATAATAATGGTGATGTTTCATCACTAATTCATTTGTTTGGTAGTTTATCGTAATTATCTGTCAGCCACAAAGTGTTGGGTAAAGGTGCATCTGGATTTTTTTGCCACCTTGCACAGAGATTTCAAGTAACAAACTTGGAAAATATCTTCATACCAGTAAAATCGAAGGATAACCCACAAATCAATTATCAACTTTGAGCTCAAGTAAGAGTTTCGAAGGAGAGTAGGGAACTAGCTGTTTTGCATCCAAAAGTGTGTGAATTATTAAATAATTGGAATATAGGCATATTTCTGAATTAACTTGACGGGACGATAGGCTCATCAAAACTTCATCAGGTGTAGGCTCAAGGTGAAGGGGATACCAATTTAAAAAATTACGGATGAAGAGAAAAGGATATGATAAGGATTTTTGAAGGGCAACAAGGACAACAGGACACACAAATTGTCTGCCATTACAGGGACGTAGGAAACTATCCCCGACTGAATAAAAAATATAGGTACCTACCCTGGATATACACACATCCATATTAATCAAAATTTGCCCCAGCTGTCTCTTAAAACGTTCCTGTTAATACGATTAAAATACGAAATATGCAGCCTTCATTATGCACCTATAAAATTAGGTAGGTACCTTCAAAGAATGTAGAGCTTCGGTTATATCTCAACGATCTATCCGTTTCCCTCATTTCAAGTTTACCTTCATTGTAGTTAACGATAGTACACGATGCTTACCTGCAACAGAAAGAAAATACATAGATAAGTACCAACCATTAGTTGTATTCGCGCAATAATTTATTGGGAATGTGCACTGATCCTAACATAAATAGTGTCATCTAACATCATTTCACCAAGAACCAATACCAAGCAGAGGCTGCAAATAAGTAAAAGTTTCGTCAGTTCCGAACAAGTTCGTCACAAGTGATAAAATTAATATTTGTTGGAGGGCATTTGCATTGAGTAGTGTTATAAGAAGAGAACGACAATGAGAGGAGAAAGTGTTCTTATCTCTGAAATCTTGAGAGCAATTTTCGATATATGATCTAAGAGTGAAACTGGTCTTCATTCACACTGAAAAATTGCGTTCATAAACCTGAGGAAGAACAATTTTCTTCCGGAAGACCTTGATTGTCTCATTTCAGTTCGAGGCTTGAGAACTGCTAGGAGCCGCTAGTTGTCGGGAGAGCAGTCGCGGGATTTTTTGAGGTTGCTAATCGCCTTTGGGCTTATCGATCTGAGAGGTCAGGCGATAGAGAAACACGCTCTCACGCAAAGCAGAAGATGATCTACGAGGAGGAACTAAAGAGAAACGGCGAAAGGCAACTGAGCACTTGTCCTTACATTATTATATCTACCTCCTGAAGTCCACCTCCAAACTACTCGGACATGGGAGATGCTTTTTGGGATCGCTTGCACAACAGAAATTTGTCAGTTTACAAAGTGCTTGATTCCTTTACAGCAGAATCAGCCATCCTGAGCGGATCCAGGCAGCACGAGCGTAGTTTATGATATCTAATACGGAAATGAACTGACCAGTCAGCTTCCCCAGGTACCTCAAATTTCTTTGCAAAAGCCGGTCAGCAAGCTGCATCGCCCGGACGTCCCCTCCAAAACCCCCACCAGTTTTTCCTGGGGTAACAACCAGCATGGAACAAATTTTCAAATTCCAATCGGTTACTCAGAGACCATAATTATTATATTATGAGCTCCATCGGGTCCCCGACGTTAATGCTTACGTACATCATGTACCTACTTCTATTTGTCAGACGTATATGCTCTACTCCTGACGCTCAACGACTCCTTTTACGACGACATACTTATGGCTATGAAATGTGGACTATTCTGTTCTTACTTCGAGGGCTCCACTTTCAGCCAACAGAAAGACGTTTCTTTATATCAACCCACATATGTTTACAATCCCACGACGAAGCGTCGAAATAGACCTCAACGACCTACGAAGTAGACCTCCACACGCAAGTATTCCTGGGACGCCAAGAATTTTGCAATTTTTACAAGTCAGGGGTCCTTCCAGCTTTTAGCAGCAGTATGCACTTAGGTGTGTTAGAGTCCTACTCCAAAGACTAGTAATTGTTTAAAACATCCATGATTTGCCTTAAATCATATAACATTTAAAGATGCTGAATCAGTTCATCAATAATTTTCCAAATAGGAGCATTCTTCCAAATTGAGAGCTGAACTTTATTTATCCCATTATATAAATTTAGTTGTTGGGTTATTGCGAACAATCCTAGCGGGCCGCCGGTCACATCAATCTCGGAACACAAAAGACCTTTTGATCCGCGGGGAGCGAAGTAGGGGACTGATGTGAAGGTGGATGTGGATTGGAAGGATGGCAGGAGGGGAGGGGGGGTCCTCAGCTAATTCGAATGGGACATTGTTACCAGTAACGGGAGTGGGCATTCCTGCCTCTAGGCGTTTTATCAGAGAATCTAGAGCGATGAGTACGCTTCCTGGAAGCTTCGAATGACCTATATAACAAAATCCTGCGAAAAACCTTTAGTGGCCGGTGTAAGTTGATATACAGTGATGAAATGTTCAAGTAACAGGATAATACGTTGATATTTCCTTGAAAATTATTTTCTTAGAACCATTAGACGAATCATCTCGATCTAAACCAGACGCTTTCATTCACTTGATGTCTTCTGGGAACACGTTCACGTTCTTCTTCAGTTGAATACCTAATTTGAAGCATACATTTAGAAGTAAGATGGTACAGGAGAACATGTAAAAAAAGAATATTATAGATTGAAGAAAAACTTCCTTATTAAGATGAGAAATGATGGCTCGGAGAATCCTTGAATCCCGGTTACACAATCCAGAAAAATCTCTGCATAACCATCCAACTATCCTCTAGAACCAATTTTGCGAGACTCAACGTGGCCTTGGAGTGGTATCAAGATTAATGGATTTGTTAGGTTGGTTAGTCTGAAGGTTATAGGAATGAGCTTCTCCTTTCAAAATGCTCCAATGGTTTCGCAAGAATACCTAATACCTATTTTGTGTCCGGACCACAACACTGATATTATTTAATGTACAGCGCTATTGTACTGGTCCTTACTGGAGATAAAAAATGTTTTGAAGGTATCTATAACCTTTGAGGCAACGCTGCAGTGGTATAAAGAACGCGGAAGAAAAATGTAACAGGGCAGGCCCCCCTAGAAAGCAACTACCTACTCAATAGGGAACAACAATCCAATTGCCCCGAAGTAATTACTGGCGGATGAAGAAACGTGGTTGAATGTTTCATACAGAGTTATTACGATCTGTAGCAGACGAGATAAGTTCAGACGACCTTTCAGCGTTAGAGTTGGACTCACTTTATTGTGGATTACGAAGCCATATTGCATTCCGCCAATCAACTTCTTCTTATATAATAATATCCAAGGTTTGTTCGTCAGTTTGCCTTCATTTGGAACTATTGAAACGATTTTGAAGGGTTTCATTGCCCTGAGAAGAATATTAACAAACCTCTTCACGCAAATGTGAACCTTCTAACGACTGAATTTTGCTCAAAATCGAAGGGCAATAGGGTGTGAGCCTGGTTAGGAAAAACTGTTTATTGTTATTTTTAATCTAAGGTAGACCTCATTCTGAGAATTTTGGTACCAGCCGCGACCTTCTAGCGTGTGTAAATCTTTTCCTATGAATTTTTAAAGTTTCGACCGTTTATGACGTCACAGTGGGCTGGGGGCCCCGCCCAGGCGAGAGGGGCGCGTGACGTCATGAGCCAAAATTCTCAGGATGTAATCTACTTTTGATTATAAATCTAAGAAAAAATCAAGGCGCACCCCCCATTTGAGAGATTACCTGATTGATTTCATCTCAATCTGATTAGTTAACCTTGATTTTTAAACTAGAATTCACATATTATCCCAATTAACTTCAAACGCCGACACTAATATTACCATTATCCTGGTCCGCATAATTTAAGAAATTCAAATTAACTTAATTACTTTGAACAAGAATCAGTATGTTTAGACACTACTCATTTTCATTCTGTGGAAGCTAAGCGGATCCAACCTAACTTGGCAGGTATTTTTTGATCATGTTTGTAAGCCATTCTGGTCAATTTGATAGAATACTAAGCAGTACGAATTTGGTAGATTTTGATCGCGTGGATTTTGAAAATAGTAAGTTGCATGTAGGAGTGAACTGGTCTAATTTGAGCTTCAGTTAGGTATAATTTAGGTGCGGCGTTTCCAGGTCCGACCTTTCGGACTTGATTAAAAGTGGGCGAAGTGGGCCTCCCTTCCCGCCGCCCAAAGCCTTGTTTTGGTTCAATTAGGTTGCGGTATTTTATTAGATCTGGGGCGGAAACGAAGAGATCCATCCAGAAGAGGGCGCCTCGGTCTCGGGAAGGCGGCCCAAAGCCCTGGATCCTGTCTTGGAATGAAAAAAAGAAGGGAATTGTTCGAGTCTACCTCCCAATATCATGGGGCATTATAATACGATCTTCTTAAAGGATTTTAAACGCCTCCAGAAGGAGCGCTGGAGTTAAATCGGTTCGGGGAGATCATTATAGGCTATTTCCGTCGTCGTTGGGGGTAGTCAGGGAGTCTGTTGGGTTAGGCCGTGAGTTTGAGGTCGCCTCAAAAGATGCCTGATACAGGAGCCTTGTTGTTAGTAGAGGGCATTGGGGGATATTGAGAGCTGAGTACCGACCGAGGTGAAATAGGTACACTAGGAAGTGCGGAAGCAACGATCATTGCAGGTCTGCTACTTCACACATCAACGAGTGAGTGAAATCCGTCCTAAGTCTTTTGACGTGGATAAGCAAGTATGTAAACATGTTTGGACACCATAATGGGTGTGCACAGTGCAGGATGGATAATGTGAATGGATGGTACGACAAAGGGTGGATACCATTAATGATGAATATTCATAAGGATGGCCATACATAAAAGTTGCATGTCATCCACAGGGTAAGTATTGTGGAGAATGGTCACGGCTAATATTGAATCGGACTCTTAACGAGTTGCGTAGGAGGGCAGATACTATACATGGTAGACATAACAATGGGTGCTTACTATGTAAGGATGATAAAAGGAAGGATAGGTACTATACTTTGCGATAGGGTCATTTTAATGGGGCTGTAGATAGCTGTAATGTACGCATGGATATGAAACAGGAAGGATGAAGGATGGTCCATAAAAGAGGTTATGAAGCTAGGTTCACTTAAAGAAGGGTGATCCATCTACATTGAGGGATATAACGTTTACTTTAACGATACGAGATATAGGTACCCTCCAGGGCTTTGAATTATACAATGGGGAGGTCAAAATACTGAGAGATTACAAAATGGGAAAAACACAAATTAACGAAAATGACCAAACTTTTTATTTGTTCCTTATAAGTTGGCATAGGGAATTTAAATTGATATATTATGGTTCATACACCGTATCTGGCAAATCATTCTGAATACACTGAAGAATGAATTTTCGTTAACTCTTCCGAGCATTTCAACGAGTATTTCAGCGATATTTGAAAACTCTGGTGTCTTTCTTGATGCTTTCTTGCATATACTTGTTCTTACTCTAACCTTCTTCTCTTGATGACCAACAGTTACAAACTACGAATTTCCGAAATCTAACCATAGGGCTGGTCGTCCTCATTCACTTTATGTGACATATTCTTGTCCTCATGAATTTCTGTTCGATATTTTAATTGATTCAGTTGACCCAAAGTTTTGAATTCAAATTTGAACTGTTGCCTCGCTGTGTCCGCCTCTTTGAAACAAAGCTCCGGGTCAGAACCTTCGATGACCCGCCACGGCCTTTTGGCAGGTTTATTACCTCCGCGTCTGGGCCTCTCGCCTGCCCATCAGCTCGTTCCCTTCTCCCTTTTCTACCCGTTTTTTGCTCGCTCTTCCGAGAACAACCAGGCTAATCATCATCAGTGACTTATTTAAGCATTTTGCATTATGACCTTTTTGCTCGTTGATTGCAGTGCTCGACTCCAACAGGGCTCTGAGGAACATTTTAGGGGAAGCCGAAAATTCTTTCTCCTCACGTGGAGAACCCAGAAGATGGGCCTTTAAATTAGTAAAGAACTGGGGGTTCAACTCGATGGACTGACTGTGGCGTTATTCATACAAGTCCTAATGATCAACGTTTCCATTTCCTTTTGGTAAATATTCTGCAAGTCGGTCACACAAGGAAGGGGCCAAACTAGCATACATTTAGGAGCAGGAATACACGGAATACATCCTGTACATGTATAATGTGAGCGCATTATGCAGATCAGCTTTACTCATTTACTGTCATTTGAATAGACCGAAGAGTACCTTTTGATCTATTTAGGAAATCCAAATTGTGGAGCGCTCCTCGAGCGTGATTTAAGGGTTGTAAAACGAACAATCTACCAAACAACAACAAACTGCTAAATGTCGAATACACAGATACCTTCACTCCCGCAAATGGGAAGGATATGGATGTATCGCCTCTCGCGATCTGTTTAAAACCTCAATGGTTGTCACGGCCGGTAGATTACGACCTTCGACAACCAAAACAATAACAACGGAGCATTATTAGCGGCTTGCGGCGGACGGTAAAAACTACTCGATACCAACGCCTTTCTATCTATTCTCGAATCACGAAGTTATGCCTACTGATTCTTGTTCACAAAATAAACGAAAATAAGGCATCATTGCAGATTGCTAATTATAAAATAATAACAATTTTTTGGCTAAATATTGTAACATTATTTCAACCGTATTGTGGCAACTGTTACATTAGTCGGAATATTGTAATAAGAATGAAGATTAAATTTCGTTCGTGTATCTAATCTTGTAGTTGAAAGCGTGGATGCATTCAGACTGCTCTCATTCTTCCATGACTAAAAACCAAGCATGAAAAGTATTTTGCCTTGTTGATCTTGCACGACATTCATTCTAGATACTATATGAATTCATGAATGAAATTGAAATTGGAAAATTTATAAATTATCTGAATTATCTGAGTAATCATCTGGAATCCAAAACCCAACTGCCTAGGCACAACCTATTCTTCTGCACACTCGCGAACATGAGGTAATATTGAAGATAGTGTAAGACGATTGTTACCTACGACGCCATTGCATTTATACTTTGGCTCATTTCTATAAAAATAGTCGGGTTTATTTATACTTTTTATTTATATATTTATATATCGCCTGAAATTAGGATCGGGAAATACTTTAGGGTGCAGTATCAGATTCTGAATCAGAAACAGCAGATTTCAACCAAGATTATTTGCCCAATTTTGTTTTGTGATTGTACAAAACAAAATAAGCAAAACAAAAGCACAACTAATGTATAAATCAATAAAGCATCCAATTTATTGTTTTTTGGTCTCATTATACTACAAATAAGTAAACCTGATGCACACCAGTCATCCACGCGATGGTACTGAAGAATCACGATCCTCGGGTTTTGAGGGACTTATTCCTCATCTAAGCGTCATTGCGTAATTAGGTACTTTCCGAAACTAAACAAGGGAAGGTGCTACTCAATGAGTGCCATGATTCATCTTGCGGAAACATGAATGAGGTCGGCCACGCTCCGCTAGCGAGCACCCCACATAGGTCACGAGGCTCATTGTGCAAGAGCCAGCCTTCACTAAAGCCGGTGACATTCCAGATTTTATGGCGAACAAAGAATTTCTGTTGCAACCCCATATCTCAGCTGTTTGGCCGTACTATTTATTTGGTCAGCAATAATCCTATAAGAGTTGAATAAATTGTACACATCACATATTTATGCAAGATTGGGTAGGTGACAGAAATGTTAATCTTCAATTGCCGTCAATTTTCAAGTAAGTTTGTACGATAAAAAAATAATGATACCTAAAGAAAAGAACATTGTGAGACTCAGGGGAGAACAATGGGAGCAGTCAGCGGCCGCGGCCTTCATGGTCCCCTCTCGTAGGTTCGTACATCCATGAAAGATGAAGTCTTTTCTGGAGTCAACGACAGGTCGTTGTATCATCCAACAGAGGAGGACCAAAACCAGTAACGTAATGTAGTGTACACAACAGTGGATCATCAATAGAACCTTGTTTATCTAAGCCCAACAGAAGCCAAAGTAAATAGAAACCTTAGATACATAGGGCTTTGTCAGTCAGAGGAGAATCGTAGATAATACTAGCCAATGCAGCCAATCCTCACTTTCTCTTCTACGTCAATCTGTTACGCGTTATAACAGATTTTGTTCCCAAACGTTTATTCAACTAGGAAATCTGGTAAATATTACATGATATGTAGGTATTGATTATTCAAGTGACGATTAAGCAACGTGAAATCAACAAAGTAAAATATTTTTCCAACAGGAACTTGAATACAACTATTGGATCCCCATCCACGGATAGGTAGACTATGATAACCTATAGAAACCAGACATTTTGGAAGGATTGAACCTGGTCCAGCTATTTAGGGGCGGTTTAAAAGTAGTTCAACCATTTGTTTTTAGTTCAACAGACTAGACAAAGTTATGGAAAGACCTCACCATAAAGTGATTTATTGATTCCCTAAACCAAACCATCATGAACTAACTGATCACTAACCCTTGGGAAGCATATTTCTTTCGACCTTTCACACAGTTAAAGAGAGAGATGATTCGTAGGACAATCACTCTGCCAAACTAAGCGGGTACCTAACTGAACTGCAAAACGGAGCAACTCTGCGACTCTGATGGGACTATTATGATGTATGGCAGACGATGTGTTTCAAGAGAAAACTGACTACTTTGGGGTTTTAATGAATATAATTTATGGAGTTGGAATCTTTTGTTGTGAGGAGAAATTCGACTTGTCTAGGATTCGTGATTGGTACTAGAACATGGTGTTTTCAGTTTTTCGACTTGTCTAGGATTGGTGATTAGTACTAGAACATGGTGTTTTCAGTTTTTCTGCAGCGTTCCCTGGGCAAGTTCGGTTTCTGAAATGACCGATGGGTTATTCATAGTAACCCTTCGTAAGGATGTTACTTCGAAACAGTGACGACTAGGGGAAGCTGGTCTAATCGGACTTGTGTCTCTATCTGGGGGACAGAGTAGTCCAAACAAAAAATTAGTAAAGCCCAAGTACCTACAATTTTTAGGGTATGTTAAAGGTGGACCAGTTTACCTAGATGAGAAACAAGATCTATTCGCCTACTTGTTCTGTAAATAGGCATCAGGTAAATGAGCCAAGAATTAGACGTTAATTGGTGTACTACTGCTGTTGTGTGCCAGTTTTGAGGTATAACAAAAGTATCTATCGAATTGTGGAAAGGACCAACTAGAACTTTCTTATTTTTCTCAATGAAAGATCTCGTACTTAACTCAGAAACAGGAACTTCAACACGCTAATGCAAAAACAAATGAAAATTAATGGCATAAATTTAATGAAATAGCGGTCCATTCGCACGTTGTCATTTAAATTACATGTCATATTATCTTCTTCTTTTTTGCTGAACAAAGAACTAGAACTTTCTTAGATCAAACGGACCCTTCGGGTCAAAAGAAAACATGATTCCGTGGAAAAAGAAAAGAAAATAGAGCGTTTATTATTTTTTGAGATATTCGTAAGCTCTGCAGGGTTTTTCATTCGAAATGGGAGTCGAGCGCAGGACTACGGCGCTGGAGGCAGTCCAGTGCAGGGGGAACGAGAGATGGGGGCAGGCTAGGCGTCCTTGGTCCGAACTGAAAGTCAAACGGGCCTTGGGACCCGGCGTTCCGAACTCGGGCTACATTCTGCCACGGGCTAGGCCTCACCTAATGAGAGAATATAAACAGCCAAACGGATTTCAACAGGTGCAATTCCCAATAGTCTGATTGATCTTTTAACATCAGCTCGAGGCTAATAAGGAATGGTGTCCATGTCAGGCCTTACAATCACAGGTAAAACTGCACTACAGCGAAAGGAGGTTTATATTCCGGCAGAAGGGGAGTAGCAATATACTTGCTTTACACGTCATAACATGGACAAAATTCGTAGCAGTAAAAAGAGATAGCAGCGCATTTCATGAGTTCGTAGGATGGCCATCAAGGAATAATGGACACCGATCAACAAATTTTCAAGATTGTTAAGGAGAAAAAGGTGTCGTACGTTCGTCATCTACTCCATAATGACAATACTCATTCCTGCAGCTGGTGTTTGGAGGAAAGGATGAGGGAGAAAGAGGCGACGGAAGACCTCATGGTACGATAATAGTTAAGACTGATGTTTCATAGATAGAGATGTATTTTGACACATTTGCTGACCATTGATTTTAAAGCACCGAAAGAGGAAACAAAATTACTGAAAGCTGATCTTTATTAGAGAGCAGTAGGTACTACATATGAATTCCCCAATAGATATCATGACTTCCACGATCTCGTGAACAATTTTTGGGATTGGTAATCATCAACACGATGAGAAGAAACCAAAAACGCAATCATCTTCAGCCTAGCCCCCAACCTTCCAAATTCGACCCAACGAAATACAACCTTTCATGCAACCGTTATTCGATCCAATTTGATCCAATCCAGGTCGGACAGCGACAACATGTGTAGGGGACCACCAAGGGACTAAAATCCTAGAAATATAGTTGAGCCCAGTACAAGGAATTACCCTTACAAATACCAACAGACATCCAGACGATGAACCAAAATTTGCAGCAGGAAACTCAGGCTTTTGCTAGTAAAAATGTTGATTTCGGAAAACCGATATTTTTTTGAGCTGCTGTAAGAGTGCATTGAATCTTTCATAGAGAAAAACAAACGTGGGCCGAGATCAAAACTTCCACAAGCGCGTTTCAGGACTTTGAGATCAAATTTATTTCTATGTATGACGATCTGTCGGAAAAGGCAGAACCATACGTATGACAATACGGTTAGAGCTGAGTAGTCCCTCTGTTGACCTGAAGGCTTGCAAGAGTAAACGTTTGCTCCTTGAAATTACTATTCTTTCAGTCCATATAGTCTAAAATCCCTCTGATTCGATTGCCTATAAATCTCATAGTAATCGAATAATAGGGAGCCATCAAGGGAATAGCCTAAATCATCAATTTCTTATGATGGAATCGACCAAATTTGCTCAAGATTCAAAGAGTTGTTGAAAATTGGTTCCTATTATTGCTTAACCCATTTCCGGCCACTGATGCGTTTTCGCATCGACTTCTTTTGAACATTAAAATAGTGGAAAATCTTTGTAGAAAAATTTCCCAAACTGATCTGTTCCTAAACTCATCGAAAAAATTGTTCGACGTTCGGGAGCTCGAAGCGATTTTGGAAATGTTTTTGAAATGGAGGCCTTTTGGCCAAAAGCATAGTTATGGTGGCTGAAATTCGATCCTGGGCGATTGAGCGTTCTGGGCCACGAGTCGAAACGGATTCCGGTCCATAAAATAGATTTTTAATTTCACCAACAACAATGAATCGTATTAGTCACATCGATTTGGAAGACTGAGGGCTCTTAAATCCCATTAAATTGTAAAATTCATAAAATTTGGAGTATTTTTGCTCTCAATTGGTGAGCAAATTATGCCTTATTTCGTCCGCCATCCTGTAAAACAGTTCATCCTCCTCCTCTCGGTACTTTGTTATTTCTACCCTAGGCTTGAAATGGGGGTTCATGGTAATCAGAACCGAGGAGTATTATGCTAAGAAAAAATTTTCAATCGTGTTGCTGTTCACAAAGTTAGGAAAACTACAACTCAATCGAGATATTCATGTTTCATAGCATTAATACACTGCAACAATATTTTCTGTCCATGTATATCTTTGTGAAGAAACTGCTCACCCAACTTTGCAGGCCTTTTTCATATGGTTGAAATTGTGAGAAACAATGAAGTATTCAATTCTTGCCAACCCTATTATACGAGATATGTCCATAATTCAAGCCCTAGGTTTGTGTTAATGTAGTCAACCGCTGACACCCAAACTATAATATTAGTTTGTAAGGAGGGGTTACATGTATGTACGATTGCGTAATATGAGTGTTTTACAATATTTTGATTTCTTATGTCTGGATGTAGGTAACTAATAATTAGTTACCTACATCCAGACATAAGAAATCAAAATATTGTAAAACACTCATATTACGCAATCGTTGACGAAAACAGTGTTTAGAAGCGACCACTTTGATATTTTCCGGTTTCAAATGAATGGGTAGAGATCTGCCTGAAGTAGGCCGCAGTGGTTGTAACACCAGTTTTGTTCAGTCAGTAGATCCACTTCACCCCATACTATCCCAAGTTACCTAATTGCCGTTTTAATATCCAGAACCCTCCCGAGCGCGTGTACTTAACACAGTTTCGGACTAACTGTATTAGCTGTTGTCTCGTCTTTTCCCACCAACCTCTGAAAACGGGGTGTTGAGCCATTAAAAATGCGCATCGAGATCGAAATAATGTGAATATGGGAGCGGGTCTGTAGCTATTGAGAATGAGTCCAATTGACCCTGATGGAGCGAACGAGGTGTTCCCATACTTTAGTTTCCTCAAAACCGGTGGTAAGGAAAGTTGGAGCCAAACACAAGAAACCCAGTGGAGTAATGATGAGTAAGGTTCTACGTATTAGAGGTGGAGTAGGTAGGTTTGGAGGTTGCATGTGGGAACAGATTTTCTCCGTTTACAAATGACTATTGAATCATGGGTTTATGTAGTAAAAATTTACACTATTTACCTAATTGATCATAAGATACGAGTATATTCAGATAACTCTTAGCTCCTTCGAATTTGGAACTTTTCTCGTGTGTATTAAACAGGATGACAGATATGATGGTTACTAACCCACTATGCGTTCGCCAATGCTATGACAGCTCGACAACTAATTATTTTTAGATGTAATAAAACAGCCCTCAAAGAGGTGTGTGTAATGATGTACATGGGAGAGAGAAAACAGCTTCATTCCTCACAATGCATATCTGGCAAACAAAAGTGCTCTTCAAGAGCCTGAGTACGAAAAATCAGCCCTCTGGGATGAATAGAAAAGTTACTAGTAGGTTGTTCTCTCCCACTCCTTACTTCACTCCACCGGAAACATTTCGCGTGATGCCCAATATGGTTCATATAAGGAGCATATAACGCTCCATTTAGAGAAGCATAGATGTTAGCTCTGTAGTAGGTACACACATTTGATTTGACTTCCTCTTAGTCACTTCCAGGGGTCTCCTAGAGGCTATGCAATTCTCAGTTCTCATTCAGGTTCTGGAGATATATGTATTGCTAGCTTTGTCGCTTTCCCAGCGGATCTGACCTGAATTTCGTCTCAATTTCGGCGTTCAAGGATGAACAGGAGAGGAGATTTCAAGGATGTAGGACAAAAGGAGACTGCGGAGCAAGTTAACGGACAATTTTGCAGTACCAACTAGCAATATCCCAGTTAGGATTTTTTTTTTTTTTAATTCGAGCAGTCTATAAAATGATTAAGTGTGGAAGAAGGAATGGAGTTGTGATCGAATTCACTCAGATGATAGGCAAATTGGCGAAAGTTAGATGATCATTTCGTACTCATATAAGCACATTATTTGCAAAGTGCTTTATCATATTAAGATAAGAAGTATATTTAGAAAAGATGAGCGAACTTCAGCAGCTAAAAACCGCCGTTGATACGGCTCTCCGCAGACTTTGATATTAACCTGACGAAGCGGCGTTATTGTTTTCAATCCAGCAGACCGCCTCAAAACAATGAACTCCTTCCCAGAACGCACTGTGGACTGGATCCCTTGAAAACAATACAGATGAAAAGATCCCAGGCACCTAATCTCAGTGTAACCTCATCGTTTGGATTAATTAGCTTCCAGAGTCAACGGTACCAGCTCTACTGGGCGCCAGACGTCGGTCGTCCTCATAATGAGTCTGCCAACTCATTTGGGTATTGAGATGATATTGTTACAGGCCCCCTGATTATGAGGAAAAGATGCGGAGAACAAAAAAGGCCTCTTGGTCCGTGGAAGACGCAAATGGCCTGTGTAATTCAACCGATGATGGCAACCGTTCGCACGCAGGACGTAGCCCTCTCCGGTCAACACACTAGAAATGAGGAGTCCACAGCCTACGTGATTACCAAGAACAATGGAATGAAATTATGAAAGCCTTGAAAAGTCCGACAAACAGAAAGAACTAGGTACCATCAACCGGCCTACAGCCCTACGACTACAAAAAAACTTAAGAAGGCGCTGTTTAATTTGCGATTTGGCAGCAAATAATAGTCTGCCAAAAGGGTGTTCCACAAAGGTTTATCGTAACCATACTTAACAGGGTTGTATGGATGATTCAACCTCGACATGGGATACGAGATCATGAATCGGTAGTGAGGGGTTATTGGTTATTTGAAACTGCGCTCTACAATGGTGCAAAGAGTCAGGCATAGATAGATGAACATCAAGGGTTAAACACGATCTGGTACAGATGACAATCAAAGCATCAGTTAGTAAGAGAAAAACTTGTCTTCTAACGTACTCCCACTCTCTTAGGAAGTCGATCAAAAGCTGAGGTTTGAAGGATTATATGTTCGTAGAGGACCATCTAGGGCCCAATCCACCTTAGAAATCAGAATAGTACAGTTCAAGCCTAAAGTGAAACCCTGGAAAATATCATTGAAGGGTTCATCGAAATTTCGTTCCATCAATGGTTGATAAAAACAGGACGATAATATAACGATAATAATGTAATTTCAATCATGTAATGGTTAATAATAGAACGACGAAATAGAAACCTAATGAAAAAACGTGTAATTTTGTCAGTATTTCAGTTCTGCTCGTGCTCAGGGCTGCAATTAATCTGAGAGCCAAAGACAATTTTCGAGCCGTTTTTCAATTTATCAAAATTATAGTTGTAAGAGAACCATCTTACATTAAAATTCTATTCAGATTCATAAAAATTACAAAGGTGACAACGAGCTACCAGCTCCAACACTTTACTAAATGAATAATCTTTCCAAACCATCTCCAATATAAAGTTTCCCGTAGCAACGAAGGTTACTAGGGAGGAATCTTAATAAAAGGAGACGAGAATCCTGTTACAATAGTTCAAACGGAGAGCTTTCCAATAGATGCAATATGATTGGTTGTAAATTACCGGAAGTGGCGACGAAACAGGCGAATTGACAATGATTGTGGAGGTGAAAATGACGGCAGAACTGAACAATCTTCATCTTATATCCAAAATTGAAGTCTGAGGGTTTTCGAGGGTTCAGAATCCGATTCTCAGAAACTACAAATTCCAACATACGATAATTGGCTATTCAGTTCCAAAATTTCAGTTGGCTGAGACCTGGGATTTTACTTACGAGTCTACCAAGGTAGAGGAAAGCAATGTTTTCACTTTTCAAGGATCAAACAAAAATTCTCCAAAGTCGACATTTCTACTCGTGTTTAAAGTTTTAGACATTCCAGAAACACTAATACTTTAAATTTTTTCATAATCTATAGATAGTAGCAAAATCTAGCATAATAATACACCTAAAGAAAATGGAATCTCTGAACATAATCCAATTGATATCGTAGCATAATCTATAGTTCATAATCTATTGATAGTAGCAAAATCTAGCATAATAATATACCTAAGAAAATGGAATCTCTGAACATAACCCAATTGATATCGTAGCATAATCTACAGTTCATAATCTATTGATAGTAGCAAAATCTAGCATAATAATATACCTAAGAAAATGGAATCTCTGAACATAATCCAATTGATATCGTAGCATAATCTATAGTTCATAATCTATTGATAGTAGCAAAATCTAGCATAATAATATACCTAAAGAAAATGGAATCTCTGAACATAACCCAATTGATATAGTAGCATAATCTACAGTTCATAATCTATTGATAGTAGCAAAATCTAGCATAATAATATACCTAAAGAAAATGGAATCTCTGAACATAACCCAATTGATATCGTAGCATAATCTACAGTTCATAATCTATTGATAGTAGCAAAATCTAGCATAATAATATACCTAAGAAAATGGAATCTCTGAACATAATCCAATTGATATCGTAGCATAATCTACAGTTCATAATCTATTGATAGTAGCAAAATCTAGCATAATAATATACCTGAGAAAATGGAATCTCTGAACATAATCCAATTGATATCGTAGCATAATCTATAGTTCATAATCTATTGATAGTAGCAAAATCTAGCATAATAATATACCTAAGGAAATGGAATCTCTGAACATAACCCAATTGATATCGTAGCATAATCTACAGTTCATAATCTATTGATAGTAGCAAAATCTAGCATAATAATATACCTAAGAAAATGGAATCTCTGATCATGATCCAATTGGTATCCACAACATGACTAACCTACTTTCTACACAAGAGAGTATCGAATGAATCGATACATAAAATGTAAGGTGTAGTTTACATAATAATAACAAGCACATGATAAGATGTAGGTACCTACGAAAAAGCTTTCCTTTTACAATGCTTATTTCAATTTATGTTAAATTTCTTCCAGGAGGTACTCACTAGCATCAGGAGAAATGAAATTTATGAATGACCCTCTTGATATCGAACACTTTTTTTCTCGACAGTTTATCGAAATCAGTACCGAGCTTTCAATACTGTTTTGATACCATTTATCGGGTAAATGGAAGATCGAAACGTCACGGAGAACTTCCGAGAACGACCGATAAAAAAATCGGTGTCTACAAGCGCTCATAGGTAGGCATTTTGGTTTATTATTTTCAATAATAAGCCTTTGGAATCGAGCAAGAAAAAAAAAATTTTAACCCCCCCTCAAAATTTGATGTTTAACGTTTCAAGGTACGTAGAATCCGAAAATCGAATAAAAAAATTTCCGTCCGTCCGCCGTACGCCGTCCGCCGTACGCGGCACTTTTCTTAGCAACACTGGACCGATTTGGTTCAAATTTGGTATATGGGCTCCGTTTGGGGTCTAGTTGTGCCGCGAAGCTTTTGGTTGATGTAGGTCACTTCTAAGGGGTGAAAATTAAGGGTTGAAATTTTCAAGAGTGCCCTAGCTCGAAAACTCTCGAAATAAAGGTATTGTTTTTTCACCAATTTTAAATAGTACAGAATTTTAAAAAATTTTTGAGACCACCCGGAGCTCCGTAGGACAAACCGTTCGGTCCCTAAGAGAATTTGATGGTTTTTCTTCGATAAAACAGAATCATGAGTGTGAATCGCAAAAGAGGTCTAATCGCCGTTCAAATTTTATCTGACTAAAATGAGATCACATTTCATTTCTTCGATTTGTATACAGTTTTGCCTTCTGCGTAACCAGTAATCAAATTTCCATATCAAGCTTTCTATTTTTCGAATCGAGTGTGAAGCGTTTAGTTCTTTCTAATAAACTTGATTGTGAAGGTGTGAAGCCATTATAGTGTGGTAGGTAGAACCTACCAATAGTTCGTAGGTAATAAAATGTTTGTAGGTAAAAAACGCTGCAAATCATTGCTCACTGATCAGATCATTGATCAGCTGAGTGAGCTCCGAAGCCATTTTCAATGCTATTGAATGGAAGTGCTCTTCCAGGCGTCTCCAGCATTCGAGGAGATCTTCTTCACTCCTCACATCACTGATCAGCTGAGTGAGCTCGAAAGCCATTTTCAATCCTATTGAATGGAAGTGCTCTTCCAGGCGTCTCCAGCATTCGAGGAGATCTTCTTCACTCTTCTGATCACTGATCAGCTGAGTGAGCTCCGAAGCCATTTTCAATCCTATTGAATGGAGGTGCTCTTCCAGGCGTCTCCAGCATTCGAGGAGATCTTCTTCACTCCTCACATCACTGATCAGCTGAGTGAGCTCGAAAGCCATTTTCAATCCTATTGAATGGAAGTGCTCTTTCAGGCGTCTCCAGCATTCGAGGAGATCTTCTTCACTCTTCTGATCACTGATCAGCTGAGTGAGCTCCGAAGCCATTTTCAATCCTATTGAATGGAGGTGCTCTTCCAGGCGTCTCCAGCATTCGAGGAGATCTTCTTCACTCCTCACATCACTGATCAGCTGAGTGAGCTCGAAAGCCATTTTCAATCCTATTGAATGGAAGTGCTCTTCCAGGCGTCTCCAGCATTCGAGGAGATCTTCTTCACTCCTCACATCACTGATCAGCTGAGTGAGCTCGAAAGCCATTTTCAATCCTATTGAATGGAAGTGCTCTTCCAGGCGTCTCCAGCATTCGAGGAGATCTTCTTCACTCCTCACATCACTGATCAGCTGAGTGAGCTCCGAAGCCATTTTCAATCCTATTGAATGGAGGTGCTCTTCCAGGCGTCTCCAGCATTCGAGGAGATCTTCTTCACTCCTCACATCACTGATCAGCTGAGTGAGCTCGAAAGCCATTTTCAATCCTATTGAATGGAAGTGCTCTTCCAGGCGTCTCCAGCATTCGAGGAGATCTTCTTCACTCTTCTGATCACTGATCAGCTGAGTGAGCTCCGAAGCCATTTTCAATCCTATTGAATGGAGGTGCTCTTCCAGGCGTCTCCAGCATTCGAGGAGATCTTCTTCACTCCTCACATCACTGATCAGCTGAGTGAGCTCGAAAGCCATTTTCAATCCTATTGAATGGAAGTGCTCTTTCAGGCGTCTCCAGCATTCGAGGAGATCTTCTTCACTCTTCTGATCACTGATCAGCTGAGTGAGCTCCGAAGCCATTTTCAATCCTATTGAATGGAGGTGCTCTTCCAGGCGTCTCCAGCATTCGAGGAGATCTTCTTCACTCCTCACATCACTGATCAGCTGAGTGAGCTCGAAAGCCATTTTCAATCCTATTGAATGGAAGTGCTCTTCCAGGCGTCTCCAGCATTCGAGGAGATCTTCTTCACTCTTCTGATCACTGATCAGCTGAGTGAGCTCCGAAGCCATTTTCAATCCTATTGAACTCAGGAGCTGAAATTTGAGAGGGAAGGTCAAGAGAGAATACAGATGGTGGTAGGTGCTATTGATGGAGAACCAGTGATCTATACAGAAGGATGATCTATACATAAAATAATAAACCTTTGAGCAATGATTTGCAGCGTTTTTATCGACGACTTCCGTTTTCAAAATATCAAGTTTAGGGCTCTGATAATGCTAAAAATGATATGGTACTCCTTCAACATAATACTAGCTACATTGTTGGGTGAAATTGTTTTGTGCAGTAGAAAGGTAAATTAAAATGTATTTTTTGTCGCTTACTGGTTGAATTATTCACCTTTATCCAATGGGACGTCCTACTATGCATACAAATTAAATTTGTCAGAGGTACCATTGAGCACTCCCCTGGTCGGCTTAACATTGAATGTTCACACATGAAAGTCAGATGGAATTTAGGCATTCTGTATTAGAAGACCCTCATCAGCAGCTGTGATGCTGGATACGTACGTTCAGCATCTTACTTCCAACGTATCGTTAGTATACAGGTTTGTGGTGAAGGGATGAATAAAACGGCAGTTCCTTGTGATTCATATATTAGGCACTATATCGAGCAAGCTTTCGACGTTGTTAGGCATCGTCAGGACAAGTTAAGATGAGTTAGATGGTATGATGCTGCACTACATGATTGTACGAGTAGTTTTAGGCTTTTGTGGTGAACGAATTGCAAAGGCAAGTAATGCATAAGACGTCATAGTATCTATGAGGTAGAGAGAATGTTGGGTATAGGGAGTCAGTAGAGTACTGGTTTGGCATCTCCAGTTGTTCGCTTCAGCGATGAATTAAATTAATACCTAATTTTCAACTCTTGGCCACATGATTTCTAAATCCATTTTTGATATGTTTTTGAAAGTCATCTGTAGTAACATTTTGGAAATATATTCTGATCCAAGTTTCTTAGCGGAAAAAGTTTGTATTTTCTGTTCGAAGTTTAACGTGAGATATTTCCTTATTAAGTGTGTAGTGTCGTCAGTGATTCAATTCGTTTTGAGGGGTCACTAGTACGGTCATTACATTTGTTGGTGCCGAAACCCGGGAACCGAGGATTTTTTTTTTCTCGAAAGACTCATAAAATGGAAGGATTGCGATTGAGAAACGCTGAAGTTCTTCCACCACGGAAAGAAGAAGGAGGAGGTGATGCCGTTCGGATATCGGTATGTTCTGGCGGCAGTGCGCGTACCTCATCGAGAAAGTCAACTATGTTGTCAATAATTGAATATCTCAGAGCTCTTGACAAACAGCTGGAATGGGCCCGAGCACAAGAAAGAAGGATACAGGAGCTGAGGGAGCAGTTGATGCGAAATCTTGAAACTAGAAGTCGAAGCTCAAAATCATCCAGGAAGTCTGAAACTTCAAGAGCGGAAGAAGATTACCCGAAGATGCATAGGGCATCCGTCGAAACCCAAGTTGAACCCCTTCCCAGAATGATTGAGAAGCCATACAAGGTGTTGGTGCCAGCCGTGCAGAACCATGTTGATGAAATCATGGACATTGAAGTGGAAGACGGAGATCAAGATCTGACAAGGGATCTAGTGGCATTCACGGGTGACATTCAGGAAATGTACCCACAAATTCATATCCGGAGAAAAAATCAAGACGCACAGAGATTCTTATGGAGAGGAAAAGACAAGTCCGAGTTTGTATTTTCTGTTCGAAGTTTAACGTGAGATATTTCCTTATTAGGTAAGTGTGTAGTGTCGTCAGTGATTCAATTCATTTTGAGGGTTCACTAGTACGGTCATTGCACCAGTTATTCGAAAATATTTTGTCTTGCTTATTGTTTATTTTGTACTCTATAGGTTGTGTTGGTACATTTGGGTTTTCTATTGTATTTGTATCAGGTTTAGGTTTTCCCTTCACTATGAGAGTTTTTTATCAACCTGAGGTTTTTTTTACCGTTTCTTATTGGGAATATTTAAGCCAATTAAAGTTTTTCAAAGGTGCACCACACGTTCTGGAGTTTTGAATAATGTTTTGAGTCCCAGAACCCAGGACATGAGGTGCACGCTAGAAAACATTTAATTGGCTTAAATATTTCCAATAAGAAACCGCAAAAAAAACTCAGGTTGATTTAAAAAACTCTCGTGGTGAAGGGAAAACCTAAACATGGTACAAATACAATAGAAACCCCAAATGTACCAACACAACCTATACAGTACAAAATAAACAATAAGTAAGACAAAATATACTCCTGCTCAAAATTAGAGCACCACCATCTATTTCTTCGTTTGCCCCTTCCTTTTTTCCTTTATCAAGTTTTTATCTATTTGCTCACATTGTCTGCAAACACAGAAGGGAAAAGATAACCAAAAAAGGCACAAATTCTAGAAAAAAAATATGTTTTTAATGAATTATTGAAAAATTAACTTCTTGTGGTAAAATTATAAAAATTGAAACTGTGAAAAAAGGGTTTGAATTATGCCAGTTTAGCTTTTCAATACTTGGTATTACCTCCTCTAGCTAGGGTGAGGGCTTGGAGCTATCGACTGATGCCTCTAATCAAGTTTTGGATATCCTCCTGGGGATATTGTCCTATTCCTCTTTCGCTGCTGAAGATTGTCTGATGGTGGATCTCTGGCTCGAATTCTTCTTTTCAGCATGTCCCAAACATCCTCTATCGGATTCATGTTTAGGCTCCTTGGTGGCCAGTACAGGATACAAAATTTTTAAGAGAAGGAGGAAAGAGATGAACGAAAAAATGGATGGTGGTGCTCTAATTTTGAGCAGGAGTGTATTTTCGATGGAAGCCAAACCAGTACTCTACTGACTCCCTATGCCCAACATTCTCTCTACCTCATAGATTATATGCTATGACGTCTTATGCATTACTTGCCTTTGCAATTCGTTCACCACAAAAGCCTAAAACTACTCATACAATCATGTAGTGCAGCAACATACCATCTAACTCATCTTAACTTGTCCTGACGATGCCTAACAACGTCGAAAGCTAGCTCGACATAGTACCTAATATATGAATAACACTGAGGAACTACCGCTTTATTCCTCCCTTCACCACAAATCTGTCTGATGAATAAAGGCAACATCATGAGTACCGTTAGTAGCGATTTATGAGACGCAGTTGAACAATAAGTTACGAGGGATGAGTTAACAGGCAGGCACCATTCATGTTTTGAAACAATGTTAATGAGTACGTAGCAGGTAAACCGGTCATTTCTTAGATGACTGAGATGGATCTTGTAGAGTAGGTTGGTATGTTGGCCGAGCACAATACATACCTGGTTGACCGTGAATGTCACCTTCCAAGCTCGCGCGAAGGTGGACAGGGGTCATAACAGGCTCCATCCTCCATTGTAGTCATTATCAATGGTAATGGTAATGCTTGCGAATACCCAGAGAAGAATGATTTTGATAACTATTCGTGGTCTTGTTTATGTTTACAATCGCAGGTTACATACCATACGAGTTGTACCCCACAAGAGCAGCCTCTTGGCGCCTGTTCCAATCTCCCCTCCTCAACTTTGTAATCCCTTATTATTTCAATAATAGTACCTAGAATGATCTTACCTTTCCTGTAGCTTTCTTATAACGATTAACAGCCTGCCGAATGAGGTCCTTCACCAGAATTTCTCCGTCTCCACAAGGCACTATCACCCGGACTGGGCCGAAACACACGGTTACCTTCATGACGCACTCCTTATAAACACTTTGTTTCTGTTCCCTACTTACACAAATTTGCGATTTTCAGACGCGAAATTGAAACGAGCGCACGAATCACTTGAAACGCGTAATACCGAATCTGCTGTACGATTCATGAATCATCGTTTACCTTCGACCCGATGTGGGTCCCCGACACCAGAATCCACCGTAGGATGAGAAGAATAAAGGTAAGAAAACTGGACGGCTTTCACTTCAGGTGGGTACCATGTTGGCCTGCCAACGGTTCACAACAGACTCAAAGGGGCAAGGAAGGGGGGACGGGGGCGAACACCTGCTGAGCACCGCTGCGCAGCTGCCACTGCGCAGCCCTCGAGCGCCGCCTGTTGGAGGTTTCAACGTACTTTTCCCTTCCCCGCCAAATTCCTGAGCCGCCACCCGCGTGGGTTCGCCCATCGGGATTCCACCAGTTGACGACCGCTGGCTCACCAAGAAGTCAGCTCTTGTCAGCTCTTGTAACTTGTCTCCATTACTCTGTGAGTCAGCTTCTCGTGGAAGGATTGAACACAGTGAATGAGCGTGCAGGCAAGACAAAAATATTGAAGAGAAGATATTACTGTATTTTTGTTAAGAGACCGGTGGAACCAGGGGGGTGGTCACGGGGGTCATGACCCCCCCCCCCCCCCCAGAATCAGCCTGCATTTCAAAAAGCAGAGCTGAACGAATTGTCCACAAACCCAAAAAAAAATCATCAAACAATCAAAACAAACCCAGTTTTTGGGAAATCAAAAACTAAAAAGAAATGAGGTGTCAAATGACAAAAATCAACTTATCTTATTGCTAAAACTAAAAACATTGGAAATAAAATGTATGAATAATAGCGACGATTGTTTTTGTTTCATTTTCTTTTCTGCCAAATTCAGTATTAAAACGATCCTGCATTCTCTGAGATCAACAATATATTGCTGTGGTTTCAATGTTTTGATTTGCAAACTCTGAAGTTGGCTACGCTGCCATAGAAAGCACCACTTTGTTTAAAAACACGTTAGGTCAATTTTTTAAAAGAAAATTTGAAATAAATGCAATTATCAGTTTATTAATAATGAACAGATTTTTTTACAATAACAATCGATTTTATAAACAAATACAATATTAGTAAGCTAATAGTTTAATGGGGTCTCAGTCGGTCTTCGTTCGTTCATCTTGCCGGGTTTTTTGAGTACCTATTTCCAATTGAAGTCGCTCAAACTTTGAAAATTGTACCTAAATTTGAAAATTTCAAGGATTTTTAAAATTCTTTACTTAGTGCAGCAATCTAGGGAATTGAAAAGCTTAAAGTTTGCCGCTGGAATCATCAAAATCGAACAATAATTTCTAGAGAAAACGCTGCAAATTATTACACAATAGTTTTTTTAATTTTTCTATATTGATCACTCGTCTGCAAAGCCACCAACCATCCAACATGAAGAAAAACATCGATCGTATTTCGGTCAGCTAAAATTTGAACGAAGATTAGGTCTCTTTTGCGATTCACACGCGTGTTTCTGATTTATCGTACGTAAAACCTTTAAATTCTCGTAGGGAGCGAACGGCTTATCCTACAGAGTTCCGCGGGGTCTCAAAAAATTCTAAAAATTCTATAGAATCTTAAATTGAAGGAAAAACAATACCTTTATATCAAAATTTTTTGAGTTAGGGCGTTTTCAAAATTTCAAAATTCATTTTTGAACCCATAGAAGTGACCTACATCAACCAAAATCTTCGGGGCACAACTAGACCCCAAATGGAGCCTACATACCTACCAAATTTCATCAAAATCGGGCAATGATAAGTGGCAAAAGTGCCGCGTGGGTCATTTCAAAATTTGGGGTTATTTCTTGTCACGCAGCTTTTGTGAACACTCTATTTGTCTTGGAAATTCAGAATTTTTTCGGGGAGATACAGCAGGTTGGTGTCTACAAAGATCACATAGAATGAATTTCACTAATCAATTAACTCAGATAATTAAAAATCATTAATGATCCCAATTCTCTCTCCCTACACCTGTCACAGAGGGTAGGTTGGAACTTTGAAAATTTTTGGAGAACTCTATATTCATATTTTAATTAAAGTAAAAAACGTTATTGGTCCAGGATACTCTCTCCTCCAGGAATAAATTAGAAACGAACGAAAATTCCATGAATTGGAAGGGTTTTTGCTATGTTTTGATTTTGATGTTTTGTTTTGTTTTGATTTTGTTTTGATTTTGCTTTGTTTTTTTTTTTTTTTTTGGGTTTTTGCTGTTTTGTGCTCTCCCTACAATTTTTTTGAAATGCCTGCCCACTCCTGGAAAACGATTATTTTGTGTCATGAAAAACAAACGTGAACACTGCTGCAAGGTGGCTTCCGAAGCTACTGAAGTTTGTTGAATTTCCAAGCTCCCAGTTGTGTGGGTTATGTTGTGAAGTGTTGAAGCTTTGAGAGTAGGTTAATACTTTCACTCTCCCTACAACCACCTCACTCATCAGGGTAAGTGTTCAACTAAGTTTAATTAAACTCAAATTACAATTATGAATGCCATAGTGTCATGTATTTTTTTTTAACGTTCAGAATCAATAATGGTTAGGCCAGTAGAGAGTGATAACCTCACAAATCTCTCTCCCTACAACCTCTCTACCTACAACTTCTGGGAAGAGGCTGGTTTGTAGGAAGAGAGATGGAATTGCAGGGAGAGAAGTTTTTTTTTTCAAAGCCGTTTACATTTTTAAGAGTTACCTGAACTATTTACACCGCTGGGTCATATAATTCTGACTTCTCATTAACCCACATTTTACGAAAGATTAGACTGATTGAAAGACTTGAAGAATCTGATAATTCTGATGTACCTAGATTATAGCTTCGGACTGTGATTGCGATAAGTAAAAGAGACTCCTAAACTAAGATTCTCGTATTTTTAAGGAATAAAAAGGTTTCATGAGTTCAACTCACACATAGTTTTCTCTCTCCCTACAAAGTCGAAATTATGGAAAAAAATTAAAAATTCTATAAATTTGAAACTACTTGATAAAGTGTGCGCCCACTTCAGGATCTGCCTCAGTGGCCAAAACAAAGGACGTTTACGGGAGAAAAAACATAAAAACTTCAACAATAATTTATGGAAAAGTTAGAGGACAAAATAACCCCAAATTTTGAAATGACCCGCGTACGGCGGACGGACGGCCAAATTTTTATTCGATTTTTGAATCCTATGTTCCTTGAAACGTGAACCATCAAATTTTGAGGGGGTGTTAAAAATTTTTTTTCTTGGTCGATTCCAAAGGTTCATTGTTGAAAATAATAAACCAAAACAGGAAAGTCGTAACTGAATAAACGGTTATTCCCATTTTGGTTTATTATTTTCAATAACGAACCTTTGGAATCGACCAAGAAAAATTTTTTTTTAACACCCCCTCAAAATTTGATGGTTTACGTTTCAAGGTACGTAGAATCCAAAAATCGAATAAAAATTTGGCCGTCCGTCCGCCGTCCGCCGTACGCGGCACTTTTGCCACTTAGCATTGACCGATTTTGATGAAATTTGGTATGTAGGCTCCATCTGGGATCTAGTTGTGCCCCGAAGATTTTGGTTGATGTAGGTCACTTCTAAGGGTTCAAAAATCAATTTTGTAAAACGCCCTAACTCAAAAAATTTCGATATTAAGGTATTGTTTTTCCTTCAATTTTAGATTCTATAGAATTTTTTAAATTTTTTGAGACCACCCGAAGCTCTGTAGGACAAATCGTTCGCTCACAACGATAATTTAAGGTCTGGACGTACGATAAATCAGAAACACGAGTGTGAATCGCAAAAGAGGCCTAATTTGAACGGAGATTAATCTCCGTTCAAATTTTAGCTGACCGAAATGCAATCGATGTTTTTCTTCATGTTGGATGGTTGGTGGCTTTGCAGACGAGTGATCTATAGAAAAATAATAAACCATTGTGTAATCATTTGCAGCGTTTTCTCTGGCAATTATTGTTCAATTTTGACGATTCCAGCGACAATCTGTCAGTTTATCAAATCCCTAGGCCCATGCGCTAATGATTTTCTAAAATCGTTGAAAATTTCAAATTTAGCTACAAATTTTAAAGTTATTGTCCCTACAATTTAGGGAGATGTTAACCCACAAGGAGGAATGAACGGCGATGTGGTTTTGTCAGTTTGTTAAAAATTCTATTAGTATTGTTCGTTGGGTTATTATTGTAATGACTCATACTCTCGAATATGTTAGTTCTCCAATAAAGGACACAAGGAGAGTATGTCAAATCCAGAATTTGAATGACACATTTATCCTTCCATCCACCATTCGTGAAACTTTCCTTTAATTCATTGAATCGATTTTGATGAAATTCGGTTCATAGGCACCTTTTGGAGTCCAGTTGAGCCCTCAAGCATTCGGTTATAGGCAGTCGCTTCTAAGGGGTGAATAATAGGGGTTGAAATTTTCAAAACGCCCTAGCTCAAAAACTTCTCATATAAAGGTATCGTTTTTTGATCAATATTAAAAAGTAGTACCTATCAAATTTTTAGAATTGAATGAGACCACTATGTATGAAGTATTAAAGTTGGGACGAATGATGAAATAGAAACACGAATGTGAATCGCCAACTAATCATTTGCAGGGTTTACTCTTTTACTTTTTAGAATTATTGTCATCTAATTATTTGGAAAAATTCCGATAAAACTTAATTTGTAGAAAATCTGGTTGAGTTAACCAGTCTTCGTGATAACTCCAGAATCGCACGCAAAATTCCACGTGTGATAGCGCCTGCTGGAAAAACGCTGCAAATTATTACAAAAAGGTTTATTATTTTTCTATGTAGATCACTCGTCTGCAAAACAGATCGCATTTCAGTCAGCTAAACTTTAAACGGAGATTAGGCCTCTTTTGCGATTCACACTCATGTTTCTGATTTAAGGTAAGTCCAACCCTTAAATTCTCGAAGGGAGCGAACGGTTTGTCCTACAGGGCTCCGCGTGCTTTCAAAAAAATTCTATACTATCTCAAATTGATGGAAAAACAATATCTGAGCTGGTGCAAAAATTTCAAACTTTATTTTTCAACCCTTAGAAGTGAACTACATCAACCAAAATCTTCGGGGCACAACTAAACCCCAAATGGAGCCTTTATACCAAATTTCATCGATTGTTCGAAAAAGTCGAGAATGAACGTGAAAATTATCAAAACTTGTTGGATTACTTGAGAGAAGTGACCATTTCAAAGGCTTGTTTTCTCCTTGGATTGTTCGAAAAAGTCGAAAATGAACGTTGAAACCATCGAAACTTGTTGGTTTACTGGAGAGAAACGACCACTTCAAAGGCTTGTTTTCACGTTCGATTCCACCTTCAAAATTTCCAGGGATCGTGTGGAGTGGGGTGTAGATAGTCTTTGCAAATCATTGCTCTCGTCACCGCGCAAGCGCAACTGTGAATTCCCTATGACAGCCATAATTTCTATATTTTCCAACGATATCGATGAAATTTTCAGGAATTATGCGGATTGTGGTGAAGAAGGTTTACCCAACCTTTCGTACGTAGATCCACACTTATTGTCACATTTCTTAATTCTCCTGGGTTTCTTCATGATCTATGGCAGCGGTTCCCAACTAAATTTTTCCAAGGACCCCTTCATCAATGACGAGGACCCCCACTATCTAAAGTTACCTAAAAAGAACCAAAATATGTGAAAAAATAAATCAAACTAATGCTATAAAACTTAGTATTTATTCGTGAAAATACAGAGTATTTACAAGGTTCAAGAGACGCCGACGAGTTGGGTTCAAGAGATACTAGCAAGTTCGGTTCGAGAGTCACCGACTTATTAACTTAAACATCGAAAGCATTTTCTCGTTCTTCGTCTGTATGCCTAGGCCGTTTTAACGATCCAAATTTTAACCAAGGGTCCATAACGTACGCGTAATTAACTTAACGTGAAAAACAAAGCTTTTCAATCACTAAAATGTTGCACAAAATCACACATGTAAACAACTCGACCAAGGACCGCACTAGCACTAACTTGTCTCCAGTACTCTGTGAGCACTAGCAATAAATAACTAACAATATAGCAATAACTGACATCTCTGAAATACATAAAGCCAAACTAGAGTGTGCCAGCGTTAGTTGTCATATGAAGCCAGACGCAGAAGTCAACGTTTAGAAGCTGCAAATATATATTTAATTTGTATATCCTAAGGACCCCTCAGCCATACCTCGGGGACCCCAGGGGGTCCGCGGACCACCAGTTGGGAACCGCTGATCTATGGAAAGAATCGTTACTCCGCTCAAATCTGATCATGTTTCAAGCTCTTATTTTTGGCGAATTATTGATGAATCTTAGGAAACATGAATGCAAAACCTGGATGATCAACGTATCGCCCCTCAAGACAAGGCCTGAGACAAACCAAAATCACATCTTTCAGGTACCTAAACGCATTTGAAGTTTTGAGTTCCGAAAATTGCACTTTTTTGAGATAGTCATCGTGTCCACCACCAATAAGTCACCTAAAGAAAACTCTGATTCAAATTATGGACTTGATAAATTAGGTACTGTAGTACTGTAGAAAGTAATGTCTACTATCGGAGGGCCCCTCCCATCCATGGATCAGCTAAGTACTGTAACTACTGCTCTGAAGTGCTAGCCTTAGATGTTAGGATGGTAACAATGCTTTATTCCTATGTAAAACTCCCAATGTAAAAAAAAAACTCAAAAACGGATTTTTCGAATTTGTTCGAACTACTGTTTCTGAGGTGCGATTTATTACATCAGTAAACCAAGCTCAATATTACAGAATATTACATAATATCGACAATATTCAATACAACAGGTAGGTATCTTATTTTTGGTGTTGTACACTGAGTTGAACCATGTTGTCAGTTTCCTGTCATATTGAATAAGCTTAGAGTAGATAATGTAAGTCGGGGGATGGGGCGGTGGAGCGGATGACGTCACGACGGGCGAGTCAAGCCAGCCGGACCTCTACGTCAGAGCAGCCCGAGGGGGGGTGCTGATTCTTCGGGACTCCTCGGTAATCGTCGGGCGTCGTCGGCTTTCCCACCCCAGCAGCGACCAGCCACCCTCAACCGAGCTCCCCCACCGTCAGTCAGCTTTCTACGTTTGACCGGAGCAGTTGTGCGCACCAGGGCCATCGTCTTTTTGCCAAAGACTGGTGTAGCGTTTGTAACAGTTTTCTCATCGTGAACGTACCGAAAGTCACAGTGGTACGCTCACCCCTTTTTCTTCGCATCCTGCCGACAACTACCTTCGGGCTTGTCGAAACCTCTTTGGACACCTCTACTACTGGATCAGGCGCCTTCACGATTGGTACACCCCGTGCCACACCCTTGAGACGACTCCCGAATCTCTGTAGTACGGTAATCCCCAGCTCATATTACTTCCAATTGTTTTGCTACGTGCCAGTTAACTCGCTACATTCCAGATTCTATATATTGTTCTTGAATAAGATTATTAATCGGTACAAACGCAACTTTGGTTAGGTACATATGCAACCTATTGTAAATTCAGTAATTGTGCAACACTTTCAGTACGAATAACAGTACGCCATCAGCATTCATAATAATTCGTATTTTGGTACCTTTGGTACATCGTAATAACTCGTATAGCAATTTTGATACACGTAACGATACGCTTTTCTTTCGTCATATACCTTGTGTGATAGTCATTTTGAAGGGTACATATTTTCGGTACGCCTGTCTTTTGCATATAACTTATAATACGTATTTCGGTACTCGTTTTGGTACAACTTACCTTTTGCATATATTTCATAGCCCACACTTAGTCTTGAATTGTGTGATATTATTTCAGTCAGTACGCGTTGCGTACCATTTCCTATTTACCCACGTGATACGTTTTATTTTCTTATATATATCTATATTTTGAAGTACAATAAGCCAGGTACTATTGATACGCATATTCTTTGTAGACAATTTCATTTATTTCGATAATACAATTTTTGAACAGCAACTTGTGACCTGTGTTGTGTACATTTCTTGTTCCCATCATCCAAGGTGTCTAAGGTACTGGGAGTATCAGTGATTCTCTTGGTATCATTTTGTTAGTTTCACGGTTTTGAATTACGCTACCATAGTCTCCCTCAGAGCATTTGCATTTAGGCTCAGTCAAGTCTATATTTCGAAACCGAAAAAGCTTACAATAATGAAATGAAAAACGCTTTATTTGATGGATTAGAATAAACAATGTTTGAAGACTGGCACACTAAGTCTTGATTTATTACCACGAGACTTGGATGGTTGGCTGATAAACAAAAAACATAATTTTCTTCTCATTTGAATCTAGTATTCATCTTTTTTTGTTCAAAAAATCACAGTGTAATTTTTTTTCTTCTTGAGATTTGTATACATCAGATTTTAGATTATATTAGATATAGATTTACATAGACATTTTAGAATAAATTTTCAATAATTAAACTGTTGGATTAGATCCTATCTGTAGAACCACGCCTCTCGGGCAAATCCCTTTAGTACTCTAGGGGGTTTTTCTCTTAATATTTGTTAACAATCTTCCCGGTTGAGTTTACTCCGTCCTAGCCTTTCTTGTCTAATTTCACTGAAGATACTGCAGGACCCGAGGAAATGTAGCACATCTTCGGTCTGCCCGATGTTACACATTGACCATCTTCTTCTGGATACCTCTCTCCATCGTTGGTTATTTAGGTACAGTAGTCCACCTCTGAGTTTTAGGCACCATCTTACTGTCACTAAATTGTCTTTAGAAGTTATTAGCCTAGAGAAGTTATTAGTCATTACCACCTCACTGTAATGGGTATGAAAAGTGGAGTTTCTTGCTTGCTCCAGCCATCCTTCTCCACCTTATTAATTTGACCAACTCCATTTCCTTCTCAGTAAACCAAGCTCAATATTACATAATATCGACAATATTTAGTACAACAGGTATCTTATTTTTGGTGTTGTACAATGAGTTGAACCATGTTGTCAGTTTCCTGTCATATTGCATGAGCTTACAGCAGTTGACGGGGATTTATGTCCCCTCGTGCCGCTCTATGGGATCAGAATAGAATCTATCTGTGTAATAAATACAAGTCCGCCCTTCAGGCAACCTCATCAGCTGAGAACACCAACAACTCCATACCAACTTCCACCGAGCAACACCACTTCCATGAATCGATGTCCACCAATAGCCACCAAGGACAGTAACAACCGATGTCCGCCATCAGAAGCCGAGACAGCCGAGCGCCACCATCGCGGCCTCCCCCATCGTCAAACCAAGATGGCCGGAGGTTATAAATAGGGGTGCCCCCACCACCTGCACTCATTCAGTCAGTGACGCGTCTCACAGTATAGTCGAACCTAGCTACTCGAATCATCCCCCCTAAGTGTACCGGGACAGTGAACGAACTGAGAACCGAACTTGTGATTCCTCGTGACACTAAGTTAAAAGTCGAACTGTCCGTCCGCCAGTCTTTGTCTCCTCGAGCATTCGCAAGCCAAGGCCCGAACTCGTGGAACATTGCCGCCTTCTCCATTTTCGCCGATACGATCGATACACAGTACGATCCCCGAACCGAGGCAAGTTTGCTCCGCGTTCCAGGCACCCCCCTACACAAGCCTTCAAGGAAGAGGCCCTGGTCTACACCGCTACGGAGATCTTCACCATAGATCCAAGCTCGGCAAGGGTGAGCCCATTCCCTCACAACATTCTTGTAAGCGCTTACAATTCAATTTCAAATCTGGCACAATCCCCCGTAATCATAACGTCCTGTAAAGAGAAGTTAAAACATATGAAAGTAAAACGTAATATTGTATAAAAACAAAACCCTCTTGTATAAACATATAAGTAAATTCGTAATCTTTGTAAAACGCAAAAGCCTTGTATAGAAGCTCGACAGAAAAGTAGCATATTGTTTCATCAACAATTTCCTAAGTTAAAGTATATTAAAGTATGGAACATTGTCATAGTCATACATAAAACGTATTCTATTCTCTATAAGTGTTCCTAGTAAAATAAGGAAGCCGCAATTATATTACTACAAATTGAAGTATATATTTTATTTTCGTCAGCTCCATCAGAGCAGTTTTGATAAGTCTGCTTCACGGCGACAGTTGGAATTTTTATGAATAAAAACCCTTCGTGTTTTTAATCTTGTGTACTTATTTCAAAGGTTTACCTTTTCAACTACTACGGTTACTTGCAGGTAAAAAGGTTAATAATCCCTGGGATATTTTTGACCAGGGTGGTGGCAGCGACCACTTAGGAAATCCCCACAGGTAGAGTCATCGACCCTCGAACCTTCAGTACGAGGTACGACCCAACCCTTAGGATCCCTAGGTACAAACACAGCAACAAATCACTAAGTCTGAAAGGATCAGGATTGTAAGTAATAATACACATAAATATATATTATAACAGCAATTTTTATTACAAACATTATCACAAGTATAAACATAACACATATTCCAGTAACCTAACACTCACACTACCATAATTCTTTTGTCATGAAATTTGTGTAACTTATTGTAGAAGCGAAGTCTTCAAGTAATAATCATAACTCAGTTATAGTATTTCGAAGTATCATTTGGTAATAGGAGTCATTTCCACTCACACACCTATTCAAGAAAATCCAATCTACAATTGCAACTAATTCGTGTAAATTGTCGACGACGAAAATCACGTTCTTACGTCGGTGAATAGTCGTCAGGATCTTGAAATCTAGAAACTCATAAATTCGACAATCCTACCCTTTTGTTTAACCCCAATTGGTGGCGAAGGTGTACTTTTGGTAAAGTTCCCTTAGACCCGTCAATTTGGTCGGACACAACTCACACAAGTAAAAATAGAAATAACATACCCCTTTTTACCATACCCAAATAATCACATCTGTATTCAATATGTAATGGGGTATTTCGGTCAATTTTTTTTATTTTTTATTTCAAAAGAGTATGGCTCAGGAACAACGGTAATCGGGTCTGTTCGTCGAGAAAATGTTTTTAAAAAATCAGAGAAGCTAAGGAAAGTTGAAGATTTGAATGGTGTGACGTAGCTAGCCAATCGTGACGTCGCTAGCCAACTGTCTTTGAAAAAAGTATCCATGCACGGAAACCCTTGAAAGACCTCTTGGATACTACAAAATAGTACTCACACACGCGCGCGGCGTAGTCCGCGGCGTAGTCCTTGCCTAGTCCTTGCCTAGAGAGTGTGTGTGCATTTATAGCGGCCCGCCTTTTTCAAACGTGTGATCTCTTTAATTAATTTTTCTACCACATGTTATAGTATCATTGGGCTTAAAGTATACAGGTTTTCAAGGGTGCTGAATCCAAATTTGAGGTCAAAAACCTGAATTTCCGACCCACCGAAATACCCCATTGTTACTTAAGGAAACTGACGAAGATTCTGAACAGCCCCCACCTACGAGTCCAAGTTAGATTTACCTACTAGATTTAAGTGGTTCCAGCGCAATTTCCGCATGTGATTTCATGGTAATGCATTAATAACAAACGTACCTATAGGATATTGAAATTTATTAGAGCTTAATGCAGGTGAGAGCTAAGCACAGGTGCAGTAAAGTTAATCGAGTAGATACTAGGCATTAAAACCTACCTTCATGTCTCTTCATCGTTCATTGGGTTTTTATTCCAAATCGTTATTGTTTGCCACAACTTCACATTGATTCACATTGACCTACCATGGCGGAAATAAAAGTATTTTCTAAGTATTGCCGTAAATTTTAGGCTGTTCTTGATTATGTAGGTACCTTTATGACTTCTCTACTCAATACTCGTGTTTTGGAGTAGTGGATGGGTGGCACTCTACAATCATTGATACGAATGGAGAGAGTACATACCGAAGAGAACTCTAGCGGTGACCCCTCACTAGTTTCTGGAAGACCCGATAGGTAGCGCTGCCAACAATCTTTGCCGCCTGTTTCATCCGAGAGGTCGTGATGTTTTTCACTGAAGATAAAAGAATTATTAAACATGCATCAAATACATTTATTAATGGAAAGCTAAGCAACCATCTTAGTCATTCCTGGCACGCAATAAAAAGATTGCTTAGTAGCATTATATTGTTCAATATTTATAAGTCAACGAAGACGAAACGAAGGACTTCAAGGGAAGAAAACGTGTGCCGAGGTCAATAAAAATAACATCAAAAAAGGATTAGAGGATAGTTAGGATTAGGTACAGTTAGTGCGAAAATGCTGTCTATTGAGTAATAACAGTGATGGATTCCCTCATAGAAAGTTTGATTGTCACGATCATGTTACTACTGGTTTTCATGTAAACAAACAGTAACACGATTGTTAAGTCGTTCTGATTATGTTGACAAATTTTCACTTATGGTTTATTTTCAATAATCAACCTTTGGAATCGAGCAAGAATAAGATATTGATGGTTTACGTTTCAAGTAAGTTAACGAAATATTCCTTTTCTTTAGAAATGAATGTTACCTACCAGAAATTCCCTTTAATTTCCTCAGTATATTGCTTCTTTCTTAACTAATTATAAACGAACCGGTGACGAAGCCCAGGACTTTCTTGGATCGACATCTAACGTAGATTTTCCGAAACCAGCATAGCTTCCACGATCCTCAGAGATCGTTGGTTTGCATTCATGGTGTCGCCTTTTCACATTCATGTACCGTGGCATCTATTGATCGGATCTTGATGAAACTATTGTATACTCTTCTCTTCCAGGGCCCGGCCTCAAACTTCCCTCCAATTTTGGGCAAACTCAAAATGCTTGACCTGCAGCAGGAATACAAAAAACGCTGCAAATCATTGCTCAAAGGTTTATTATTTTCTGTATAGATCACCCTTCTGTATAGATCACTGGTTCTCCATCAATAGCACCTACCACCATCTGTATTCTCCCTTGACCTTCCCTCTCAAATTTCAGCTTCCTGCTTTCAATAGGATTGAAAATGGCTTCGGAGCTCACTCAGGTGATCAGTGCTCTTCCAGGCGTCTCCAGCATTCGAGGAGATCTTCTTCACTCCTCAGATCACTGATCAGCTGAGTGAGCTCCGAAGCCATTTTTAATCCTATTGTATGTACCTTGAAACGCGAAACATAAAATTTTTGGTTTGCTTTGAGCAATGGCTACGGAGCTCACTCAGCTGATCAGTGATCTGAGGAGTGAAGAAGATCTCCTCGAATGCTGGAGACGCCTGGAAGAGCACTTCCATTCAATAGGATTGAAAATGGCTTCGGAGCTCACTCAGCTGATCAGTGATCTGAAGAGTGAAGAAGCCTTTGAACAATGATTTGCAGCGTTTTTTACCCACCAACATTTTTTTTACCTACCAACTTTTTTTTGCTTCCTCACTACCGAAGGTAGGGAAGCTTTGTATTCGTGAAAGAAGTGAAAAAAAACTCGGCGCTTTGCGCCTCGGCGGGGGGCTCCGCCCCCCTGCACCCCCCGGTTTATTTCTTTTTCCATACTCTGTATGAAATCATAGGAACACAGAATGTGTTTTTGCGATGCTAGTCATCCGTTAAATAAAAAACAACAATAATAAATGTGGAGTCTTTGGCAATAATAAAATAAATAATTGTTAGACATTTAATTTGGTCTAAAACCCTATAAATGTTATATAAATGAATATGTAACTACAAGAAAAATACTATATAAATTGAGAGCTTTCCAACGAATGGTGAACAATTTCTGTGCAATGAACACTGCGGGAGTTCTATTTCCTTACCAACGGCTTGGTTGCACGTGAAAATCATTATAAAAGGCGCGTAACGGTTTTTTCTGTCGCTTTTTCGTGACGATTTTTTTTCGGTAGGTCATCGCAAAAACACATTCTGTGTTAAAATGTCCTCCAAAATCAAAATTTCCACCTGCTTTTTGCGTTTTAGAGCTTCCCGAACAATTTTGGTTCCGTGTCTGTCTGTCTGTGGTCAATCCTTGTCCCGGGCAAAACTATACTAACCTGTGGTCCGATTTTGATGAAATTTTCAGGGATTGTGCGGGTTAGGTACTAGACGGTCCCCTATCAATTTCAGCACCTTCGGACCAATAGGAGCGAGTGCGCTTGCGCAAACGTGAATTTCCTGGAACCTCGGTTTCTAATGAACCGATTTTGCTCAAATTTGGAGGTTAGTTAGGGACTGACTTCTAAGAGACACCCTATATATCAAATTGGTCAAGCAATAGCCGCTGCGCATGCGCGAACTTTAAATTTATTGTTACAACCAAAACTCCGCAACTATTCAACCAATTTCGATGAAATTTTCAGGGATTGTGTGGGTTAGGTCCTAGACGGTGGACCGCTAAATAAAATTCTACGTTGAAAATACAAATATCATACTACTCGTGCCCACACTTACTTCCAGGTTCCCGTGTAAATTGCTTCTTTTGTTGTGTGATCAAATGTTGTGGTCTGCAGGTCAATTAATGTTGAAACCAAATTGACCCCTCATCACAGTCTCTTTTGCATCTTTCTTTCTGTCATCGAGTTAGTGGTCCACAGGTCAGTTTTGAGATGAAAATTGGCACTTCGCGTTTTTTGAATGCGCCGAACTAGGATTTTACAATGCGAATTTACACTCCATTGACACTCCATAACTCTTTGAATCATAATTTTTTCGCCAACTGATTCTATACGTCCATGTTACAATGAGTGAGGAAGCTATACTGCCCACCCAACTTGGCAGACGTTTTACCTACCACACCATACTGGCTTCACACCTTCACAATCAAGTTTATTAGAAAGAACTAAACGCTTCACACTAGATTGGAAAAATAGAAAGCTTCATATGGAAATTTGATTACTGGTTACGCAGAAGGCAAAACTGTATACAAATCGAAGAAATGAACAGCGATCGCATTTTAGTCCGATAAAATTTGAATGGAGATTAGGCCTCTTTTGCGATTCACACTCATGATTCTGTTTTATCGAAGGGAAGCCTTCAAGTACTCGTAGGGACCGAACGGTTTGTCCTACAGAGCTCCGGGTGGTTTCAAAAATTTTTAAAAATTCAATACTATTTAAAAATGATGAAAAAACGATACCTTTATTTCGAGAGTTTTTGAGCTAGGGCACTCTTGAAAATTTCAACCCTTAATTTTCACCCCTTAGAAGTGACTGACATATCAACCAAAAGCTTCGCGGCACAACTAGACCCCAAATGGAGCCCATATACCAAATTTGAACTTGTTTTCACTTTTCAAGGTTAAAAAAAAAAAAAATGTTCTCCAAAATCAAAATTTCCACTAGCATTTTACGTTTCAGACCTTTCTGGACAATTTTGGTTCCGTGTCTGTCTGTCATGAAATCCTTGCCACAGCGGTAACTTCTACATTTCTCATCCGATTTCGTTCTATACAATCGGGCTATGAATACGAGGAAGATATGTGCCACACCCACTTGGCAGATGTCTTCTCTTTACTGCCGTGCTAAGCCAGAAAGTCGTGATGTGAAAAATTGACCAAATTGAGTTATGGGTACCCGGGGGTTTCGGGGGTCGATTTCTATCGATTTTCGGAGTTTTAGAGTCGTATCTCTACTAGCAATGCCTCAAACAAGCCTCCCGACTTTCGCGTGTTAACTTGATTTTGCCAAGAAACTAGTCGTATCAGAGCGATTCAGAAGAAGAAAACTTGAATCTTGACACTGATACGGGAATCTGCCCATTCCGACGATACGACTTCTTGCATTAAATCGGCATGATACGACTTTTTGCCTCTGAAAACTCAACATTTAGTGGTGACTTTACGTTTATACTCTAAGTGAATAAACGTTTATGTTTATTGATTCAGCAGTTTTTTCTTATACTCTGAACAGAGATATGAAATACGATTGACTTTGAGCCAAGTAGGATGACAAAATAATCAATGTGAAATGGTTTCTTGAATTAAAATGTTAATTCAAATGAATTAATGTTTTCAAGATTTAAAATAAACAGAATAGTCGCAACTTCGGGTTTACGAGAGCGAAATCTCGTATCATCGTTTTTTGACAATTTAAATCAAAAATGTTTAATTTTGACTCCAGAAATCGATTCGGCTTTTAATTTCTTTCAAGAAAAATCTATACTTGTGGTAAAAGGAGGAAAAATAATCCCGCGAAAGAATTATTTTGCCACGAAACCTATGAGGTCGTTTTCCCGAAATTTGGGTGAAGTCAAGATACGACTTTCTGGCTTAGCACGGCAGTATACTTATCCTGTCTTCAGGAAAAAATCTAAAACCATTTTGTGCCACCAGTGGTTCAGTAAGGGTTAATTTTGAACGTTCAGAGATTTTGTTAGATCTAAAACAAAGAATGATACCTATTGAGTTGTTCATGATTCATAATCACTATCTCTATTAGGACGTCTCTAAAACATTGATTGCCTCCCATTAATACTTACTCCAATTAATCAATGCTGATGATTCATCAGGAGAGAATTATATCTGGAAGGATTGATCGGTAAAGTGATAGCCCCTCGACCTGGTGGCTTCGCAAGACCCGTGGAGGGAGACGAACCAAAGAAGGAATTCGGGTGTGATTAATGTAATCAATCCCTTTTCATGGAGGAACGCCTGCTTTCCTTTCATTTATAGGAAATTTGAGGAGAAGGACTGCAATTAATCTTGAGGACTAGTTAATAGATTGGCTGAATCAGGGGTGATATTGGGATATTATCTTATTTAATACCATAAAATCGTGAATCCGTGCCTATTTGTTGATTAGAGTCATGAAACTCCAGTATTATTTTCAGTGTCCTTACTTTTACCTGGTGAAAAAATGTTGTGCTAATAAATTCGTATTATCGAATCTCGATTCAAAGCAAATTTCAATTAATGTGAATTCTGAATTTTAGCTTGAATTTGTGGGCAACAATTGGAGTTTGTGGTGGCCAATAATAAATTAAATTAAATAAAATAAAATAATTAAATTGAAAAATTAAATTAAAAATTAAATTAATTATTAAATTAATTATTAAATGATGAATAACATCATTGGTCACGAATGGAGCCGAAAAAACCTTCAACTTTTCGAAGATAGACTTTTTACGGACGAATACAGCATTATTAACCTTTCGAAAATCCATAGTAACTTTAACTTTATGGTTTTGGGTAGTTTTTTAATGAGACTCTGAGGAGACGACCGTAATGAAACGTTTGATGTTAAGGGGGTCTCAGTCGATCGCCATTCGTTCCTCGTTCCGAGTCAGTATTTCACGAAATTGAAGGCCCAAAAACTTAAAAGTTGTACTTAAATTTGAAATTTTAAATGATTTTAGAAATTCATTAGTGCACGGCCCAGGGGAATTGAAAAACTGAAATATTGCCGTTGTAATCATCAAAATCAAACAATAATTGCCAGAGAAATATGGAAAAAACATGGGATAAGCCGTTTATTCAGTAGTTTTCCCATTTTGGTTTATTATTTTTAATAATAAACCTTTGGAATCGACCAAGAAACAATTTTTTTAACACCCCCTCAAAATTTGTTGGTTTACGTTTCAAGGTACTTAGAATCCAAAAATCTAATAAAAATTTGGCCATCCGTCCGCCGTACGCCGCACAGTGGGCAAAATGGCCAATCTAGGTGGACAAAAGTCAAGTCAAAACATGGGAATCTCTAATATTAGTCATTGTTCATTATGAGTTCGCAGTCCCCAAAACGTTAATATTTACATCGCCAAAACCTTCCAAGGCCATTTTCTCTCCTGTTGAACGCAGGAAGCTGAAATTTGAGAGGCAGGGTCAATGGAGAATGCTGAAGGCGTCTGAGTGGTCATTGATCAGCTGAGTGAGCCATCATAAGACATATCCATGTACAGATGTATCTGCATGCAGTGTAGATACTTTAATAATTTTTTTATTTTATTATTGCCAAAGACTCCACATTTATTATTGTTGTTTTTTATTTAACGGATGACTAGCATCGCAAAAACACATTCTGTGTTCCTATGATTTCATACAGAGTATGGAAAAAGAAATAAACCGGGGGGTGCAGGGGGGCGGAGCCCCCCGCCGAGGCGCAAAGCGCCGAGTTTTTTCCTGCTAAAATTGTAAAAATAGCGTCTGATACTGTGTGTTTATGAGCAAACGCCATAACGTATTTACAAAAATGATAATTGACGTCTTGGAGTTAAAGTAGCACACGGCCAAGAGTTGCCAAGGAAATCCGATTTTTTTTTCGTTGCTTTAAGTGTTCTAGTTTCGGTATTCAACCACCTTTTTTTGCGATTTTATGCGTTTTCCGAGTTACTTAATAAAATGGTTGATTATAAGCTATAATTATCACGATTCCTCGCCATAAATTTGTCGAGAAATCGAAACAGCTACCGAAGAAAGATCGCCACGAAAACCTCACCAGGTATGTGATTGGGTTAGGTAATCTCGACGATTCTTCAGAAATATTAAATTTAAAAATTATCAAAAAAGCTGTGATAGACTTTCCAAAAAAATCGGAGAGAGGTGGGAAAATTGCCGTAGAAAAGAAGACTTATTTCCAACAAATATTCGACATGGCTGAATGGGAAAGAGTTTGAAGTTGTCATTTCCTATAAAATTACTCAAGCTATCATGAACCAACCACCTGTGCGTCCCAAAGAACCGTTTGAGGACTCAGGCGATAAAACAAAAAGAAGAAAAGTGAAAGAATTGTTGACTTCTGGTCCCGAAAAGTTATTCTTTGGGGCGCTCACTGCTCTCTACTCAGCAGAAGGGGCCACAAGCCGTATCTTGAAAGAAGCAACTTCAAGCACGTCAACAGTTGAATCTTCTACAATGTCGAATAAGAACATGACTATAATATCTTCAAATTCGATATTTCAGGGTTATATCCGTTTAACACTGTAATTATGTCATTAATCTCAAAGTAATTGATCAGTACCTAATCATAATGTCAAGAATTTAAGATAAAACATGTACACAAATATCATGATATACCATTTGCCTACTTTTATTGAAGTCAAGAAATCTTTTCATTATTTTTCCCGTAATCAGCGTCTTTTTATTCAATTTTGAATAAAAAACCGACCAAAAAATAATTTTGTCCACCTAGATTGGTCATTTTGCCCACTGTGCGCCGTACAGGTTCTTAGCATTGAGTTTGGTATGTAGGCTCCATTTGGGGTCTAGTTGTGCTCCGAAGATTTTGGTTGATGTAGGTCACTTCTAAGGGTTCAAAAATGAATTTTGAAAACGCCCTAACTCAAAAAATTTCGATATAAAGGTATTGTTTTTCCTTCAATTTAAGATTCTATAGAATTTAAAAAATTTTTTGAGACCACCCGGAGCTCTGTAGGGCAAACCGTTGGCTCATTACGAGAATTTAAAATTTGGACGTACGATAAATCAGAAACACGGCTGTGAATCGCAAAGGAGGCCTAATCTCCGTTCAAATTAAAGCTGACCGAAATGCGATCGATGTTTTTCTTCATGTTGGATGGTTGGTGGCTTTGCAGACGAGTGATCTATATAGAAAAATAAAAAATAATAAACCATTGTGTAATAATTTGCAGCGTTTTCTTTGCTAATAATTAGCAATAATAATTATTGCTAATTATTAGCAAAGAAAACGCTGTAAATTATTACACAATGGTTTATTATTTTTAGTTTACTAATTATTAGTAATAATAAAGAACAATAATTATTATTGTTCGATTTTGATGATTCCGGCGGAAAGTTTCAGTTTTTCAATTCCCTAGAGCCGTGTTTTTGCCCCTTCAATTTCGCGAAATACGAGGAACGAACGGCGACCGACTGAGACCCCCTTAACACCGTATTTTACATCTTCTCAACTATTTTTCAGCTGAGGTCTTCATTTTTTCTTCGTTATTTCTCTGGAGAAGCGAACAGGTTAGTCCAACCGATTCCGTCCACATCCGTCAGCAGACTTCGCTTGTAGCAGACAGTGCGGATCATTTTCCGCCGCCTCTTTGGTCTCTCCCACCTACTTTTCTCAATCTTCCATTCCCCTTTGTTGTAGATCCTTCAAACGGGCCCGTAAGCATCAAACACCCGACACCCTTTCCTCACACAACGCCCTCTCCATTTTCCCATCACATCCTGCATTTTTATCCTGAACCCCCCATTGTGACCAACTAGCTATTGATTTTGACCCAACCTTTTCTCTAGTCTAAGACCCACCTCAATCGCTCTGGGAAATCCTTGTAGGTGTGCACTTCGAGATAGGTGAGCCGGGTTTTCTAGTTTCTGCTCATGATATTTTTGAACCTGAGCGTTGTTATTGTAGAGTTAAGTACATAGTTGAACAGAGTAAGTGAGAGCCCATTTACACGAGTAGAGTGAACGGTTGAGTCCTTGTTACTCTACCTCGTCCTCGACCTTGGATTATTCTCACCAATAGACACATTCTTCTTGTGTCTGCGTTTATGTAATCTCCTACTCGATTCTGAAACAGGACCTTAAGAAAAGCGGCGAAAAGTTTATTTGATGTGTCGAGGTTTTAGTTGGATGAATGGAAGCGATGTGTAGTGAGGTAGAAAGGCGAGAAAAAAGTTGGATCAGTCGGAGAGAAACCCTCGGAGCATCAGCCACTCAGCTGAAAGAACTCAGATTTGAAGACCCACAAGAGTAAACTCTTGCTTTGAGAATTCCTTCCAGCCTTTCGAACAGTTGAAGATCCTCGTTGTACCCTAGATCCGACGTCAAGACAGTGTAATTTTTTTTTTTATTTCTTTATTTCTTTTATAACAAGTACAATGAAATATAATACTGGCAAAACTAATATAAAATTAAATTAAAATAAAAAATACTAAAATTAAAACAATAAAACACTTCTAGATTGCAGAAACTAATCCCCTATGTGGGCATAGCCCGTGGCAGGAAGATGAGTCTCACCTCTTAGTGTAACACTTCACTTAGAAAACACACTTCAGTTAAATAGTATTGTTATTCGAGTACATTATTATAAACCAATTATTAATTATTAGCTAGTATTTATTTTATTCAAATACACGCATGTACCTACCAAAGATAAGGAAAGCTTAAAGCAGAATAAAACAGGTTAGGATGAATTCAAACACAAGTTGCGCTAAGTACCTATAATTTAATGAAATGGTTCTTCAGTTTGTTGCCGATTTTTGAGGGCCCAACAAGAAGCTCAGATCTCGTGGAGTCCGGAAGAGCATTAAACCCCCGTACACCCCTTGCCAGGTATGAGTTGTACCCAAAAGTAGTACGAAAGTAAGCGACCGTCATAAATTTGCTAGAATGGAATCTGGTAGAAATCAAATGTGCCGGCGTGGAAAAACTACTCTCTTTTAAGATTTGTTTAATGCAATTCATCTCGACTAGCAGTGAAAATTTTAAAATGTTTAAATTTTTAAATAAGGGTACTGTATTTCCTAAAAATTCCTTCTTAGCGATGATTCGTATTAATTGCTTTTGTGTGGTGACAATGGGTAGAAGATTAGTGGGATACGAGCCACCCCATGCAGGTATACCGTATAAAAGCACAGATTGTACAAGGGGAAAGTATAACATTTTTAACAGGGTCAAAGGTAGTATTTATTAAGTCTGGCAAAAACATAGATCAATTTTCTAAGTCTCGTAGTCTAAGTCTCTAATTAGGAATACCATAATCCCGAGACATTGGACTACCTTGTACCCTTAAGCACAAGTACCTGGTCTGGAAACCGGCAATTTCAAAGTTCGTTCCTGAAATTTGTAATGCTATTTTTATCATGCCTCAGTTTTTTCTGAACTACGACTCCAGAACCTTGAAAATACCACTAAAGTGCGAACAACGAGCTCCTTTAATCATTAGACCTACAAAAATGATGCAAATGATTACACAACGGTTTAATAACTAATTAAAAAGAACTAATAGAAGAAAAAACTGCAGCCCTGTGATTGTATGGGTAGATCCCAACTGCACTGAGTATTTCCTCAATGCGGAATAATTGTTCTGTTCCAAGAAGTATGCTCTGGGAGTACGCCAGTTCCGCGCAAAGCCGAATGACATGCTAATCCGATGTACCATTTCCGCGCCGACCTTATCTTGGTAAGGTAACAAGTCCGCCCAAGCTCTTCTTGCTAGGTTTCCCCACAACACATCCATTGTTGGCATCATTACAATTCCTATCACCCGAACATCTTCATTTTTGTTGAAGCCATCTCTCAGGTAACCTCATAAACCATCCTCAACAACCTCCACACCAAAAAACGTCTGCCAAGTGGGTGTGGCACATAGCTTTCTCGAATCCATAACCGACTGTATAGATGATCCGATGCATAGTTGTTAATCTCAAAACATCAATCTCTAAGTACCTTCCACTACCCTCACAGGGGAACATATAATCGCTAATCTGAACAATTCTGAGAAATTTCTTCAAAATCGGATGGAAAATGTAGAAGTTATGGCCGTTACAAGGAATTCTCGTTTGCGCATGCGCAGAAGAAACTACTATTAGTCTGGGGGAAATGATTTTCAAAGGGGACCATCTACACGCCAATCCGAACAATCCTAGAAGATTTCATAAAATTCGGGTGAAAAATGTAAGTGTTATGGCTGTTACAAGGATTTTACGTTTGCGCATGCGCAGAGACTACTGTCAATTTTAAAGCCTTGATTTTCATTGGGGACCATCTACAACCTAATCCGTTTAATCCCTGAAAATTTCATCGGAATCGGATAGAAAATGTGGAAGTTATGGCTGTTACAAGGAATTCACGTTTGCGCATGCGCGGCGGTTACTATCAGACCGTGACGGTTTTCACTCGAGACCATCTACCCCCGCACAATCCCTGGAAATTTCATCGAAATAGGACAATAACTTGGTATAGTTATGCCGGTTACAAGGATTTCATGACAGACACAAAGGCACACTGACAGACAGACAGACACGGAACCAAAATTGTTCAGAAAGGTCTGAAACGTAAAACGCTAGTGGAAATTTTGACTTTGGAGAACTTTTTTTTTCAACCTTGAAAAGTGAAAACAAAGCTTCTGCTACCTTGGTAGACTCGGAAGCAACATAACTAGGAAATCTAAGAAGATGCAGGCAAAAATTAAAAAAAAGTTTATCGACTAGACTATAATATAGTTTAGTATATTATCTGAATATCATCTTAATATTATGATATTATCAGGATATTATTTGAACGGCGATATACCGGCACCAATCTTGCTTGAAATGAATTATTATTCGGAAAATAGAAAATAATTACCTTTCTTTGTATTAGGTAATTATTATTTGAAAAACATATTAAAATCATTTGAAAACCAGAAGTTCTGTCGCTTATTCCCTACTCTGTTGCGCGGAATTGGTACATGTTCTTGGCGCGGAACTGTTATATCCTCAGGTCTCTAGTTGCGTTTTGGTTCCCCGCGCGGAAGTGGCTGACAAAATTCCACTTTGCGCGGAACTGGTACCCACCCTCGGAGTTAACCACTGCACTCCTCTAGCGTCCGAAGCCACAACACTTCCGATACCACAAAACCCCCGAATGGTCAGTGCCACTGCACTCTCGATATGAGTTATTTGCGTAACCTAGGGGTTATATTATTGCAATTAGGTGGGTCTATTGTACTAAAATATAAATTATTGTAAACATCTTGATAAAACTATAGGTAGGTCCTTTATGACGCACAATGAAGCACCATCAAAAAGGGGTCAAAAATGTGAAAACATTGTCACAAATCTCTAAAAACTTGTTGTTGAGGAAAAATTAAACTCAATATTCGGAGTGATTCACAAAAATTTTTAAAAAATCGGTTGAAAAATTTCCTTGAAAATTTGCTCATTCACCTATAGAGACTGCTAGTGTGGAACTTTTCAATTCGATCCAAAACCGACAACTTGTGACCTATTTTCCTAGGAGGTGTGTTGATGTCACCCTGTGCATTCTTTTTAACTGCTGCTGTGGCCTCACCTTCTCCAAATCGGATGAAGGATGGTCGACATTATGAGGTTTGGCGAGAACAATCTCCTCTTCTAGTGATCTGATGTGCGCCTTTCACCCATACTTCCACTTTCCAGCACACAACCCACGCAATTCTTTATACTTTAAATGTGGAACGCAAATTTCAAATTTCGTGACAAAAGTCATTCTGGTCACGACTCCTACCAGCCACACTTACAGACTACACCTTAGACATCCAACTGACGACCAGTGCAACACATCACTGTATCTAGGGGATAATGACATTACATTTTGTCGGAGTACAGTGGCAAAATTCATATTACGGGCCTCGACCGCGCTGGTAGTGCTAGGTTGCCCCCACACACTATGCTCTAACACGACAACGAAGGCGGATTTAATAACTTTGTATTCGCCTTTGAATGAACCTAAATGGATACTCATCCCTTTAACACATTCTCAGCGTCTTGGGCGAATTCGAGAGAACAAGGAGAATAATTGAACTATTGAAATTGATAATGTAAGTGTTTCTGCCAGGAGTCCCCGTGATGGTCACTGAAAACAATTCGCTTATCTATTACCCAAACGAAGAGCTTCGCTAACCAACTTTCGCTTTTGATTCCTCCAAACTCATTATCCTCGGAGCTACCACAATGAGATCAGGACGGTAATATCTGTAACTTTAGCGAAAGGGAATTAATTAATGAACACAATTAATTAGCGAAAGGACTTCTGTATTCGCATTCGAAATTAATAATAATAGAGATTAAACTTCACCTTAACGTTACTCTCATTGTAACCTACTTCAGGTTATTTCAATCAGTAGTTATACAAAATAAACCATTCCTTCTCAACATCATTACTTCCATTCACAATATCTTTTTGCTTTCGACTCTACCAAGGTAGCGGAAGCTTTGTTTTCACTTTTCAAGGTTGTAAAAAATGTTCTCCAAAATCGAAATTTCCACTCGCGTTTACGTTTCAGACCTTTCTGAACAATTTTGGTTCCGTGTCTGTCTGTCTGTCATGAAATACTTGCCACAGCCATAACTTCTACATTTTCCCAAGGTAGATGGTCCCCTATGAGGGTAGTGGAAGGTACTTAGAGAGGTCTTAGATTGATATATACAATCGGGTTATGGATACGAGGAAGCTATGTGCTACACCCACTTCGCAGACGTTTTTCTTGATTGAATTGCGGCTCGAACTATACTGGCCATCTTTTACGACGGGCATTGGCATCTAATAGGAAAGAGTTATGGTGAGCACCTAGGTGTAGGTCTTACCAAGGAAGAGCGAATCGAGAACAAGTGTGAGGCTGTTTCGGGTTTTCGGGGATTACAAATCTTTCCCTACTTTAATATTGAAGAAGCATAAATGTTTAATCATCCTCAATATTTGTTGTATTACGTTTTTAATGTTAATTAAATCAATTTTCCCTGAAAATCATACTTTTTTAAATGATTTTCTCCCGAACTCTCGACATATTTATGACCTAACATTGTCAAAATAATCAATCAAAATTCGAAACGCTCACTAATTCTTGTAGAATTTTTCACGCAGAATTGAATGAGACCAACCCCAGGTCGCTACGACCAACCGTATAGAAACTACGACGACATTTCCGCTGAAAATCGTATTTTTTAAGGTTTGTACTGAAAATCATAAAAGAAATTATGATTTTTACCGGAATTTTGGTCGTATTTGTTCCCTAAAATTGTCAAAATAATTAATAAAATTTCAAAACGCTCACCAATTTTTATAGCATTTTTCACGCAGAATCGAATGAGACCAACACCAGGTCGCTACGACCAACTGAATAGAAAGTACGACGACATTTCCGGTAAAAATCATAATTTTTTTTGATGATTTTCAGTGTAAAAGTTAAAAAACACGATTTGAGCAGAAATTTTGTCGTAGTTTCAATACGGTTGGTCGTATAGCGACCTGGCGTTGGTCTCATTCGATTCTGCGTGAAAAATTCTATAGGAATTTGTGAGCATTTCGAATTTTGATTGATTATTTTTTATAATGTTAGGTCATAAATATGTCCAGAGTTCGGGAGAAAATCACAAACAAAGTATGATTTTCAGAGAAAATCGTAAAAAAATTCGATTTTTAGGGAAATCATAGAAAAAATTATAAAATCGTATTCAAAATACGATAGAGGAAATCGTAATTCAAAGTGTGAATACAGTTTGTATTCGTATTCATATTCATACCTGTATTCGCATTCATAATAATAAAATCGCAGATATGATTGGATTCAGTAATCCGTATTTATGAATAAGGATTCGCCATCTCTGGATAACAATCACCTACGAGGGAGAAAACTAGAAAAGACTGTTTTTAGACTGAGAAAAAGTGACAACGGTTGTTTATACGAAATAATAATAAATGCGAAATAATTTGCGGTGTTTTAAAAAATGATTTCCATGGAATTCAGAGTGAAGTTCATTTTGAATTGAATCTCAAGTTTACCTGAGAAAATGGAGAGGCGCTCCAAGATTACGGGCGATCAAATATTTGATCTAATGCGAAGAGCTACTTGTCGGCGAAGGGAAGGGCAAAGCTTTGGGACTCGAGGCGTGTGTATCGTCGTATCCACCTACATAAACACACCTGGTGTGCTTTCGCGTTTTCACCCCGAGTTTGGATATTTTGCATACGAAGTGTGCTGAGGGGGGGCTTCCTGTTTTAACAGTACGTAACGAGTTTTCTCATCTTGAGGTTATCAATGCTCGAGGGGAGAATACAAAAGTCCAATAAACATAAATAAATTGAAATTAAGTAGCAGAGGATCTTCGCACTACTACTTGCATAACTATGCATTTTATGGTGAGGTATTTGATTCTAAAGAACTGATATAAGTACATGCAACCAAAATTGTGCTCTGAAGCACAAAAGTTTGTAAACATTTTGATTTTGGTGAACCCAAATTTTTTTACCTTCTGCACGAATTTACCTTTACTTCTGAATTTACCTTTTACCTTCTGCTCGATTTTTTTGAACCCAAGTTTTTTTTACCTTCTGCGCGAATAATACATACAAATATTCAAGCCACAAACAGCTTTCCTCCACCGTGAGTAGTTTTAGGAGAGAACTGATGGGTAGCTCCATCAAATTCTTTCTAGCACGTTCGTATCCCCGTTTTCCGGCGAAAACGTTAATGGTGGTAACACAATAGCTAGCGGCTATTTTCAATTAATTTCTCTCTGGGGACCAGAAATAGATGATGGAAATGACAGTAACTGTCATTCCCAACTGTTGGGACCGGTTAAGTCCACACTTTGGAAAGGAGAATTTAATTATCAGACCAAGGATCAAAGGAATCAAATGGAATCTCCACCTCAAGTCTTTGATTCCCGGAACATTCCGGTTAAAATGCCTATCATCTTCCCTTCGTATAATCTTCATCATTCGGAATCTTAAAGTCACCAAACGAGAAGACGGTGTATCGACCAATATCCTTCCTCTCTGTTATGTCAAAACTATTTGAAAAATTGCTTCTTAAACGTCTCAAACCATTGATAGAAGATAGACATTTAATTCCAAATCACCAATTCGGATTCAGAAAAATACATTCAACTTTAGATCAAGTTCATCGAATCACTAACATAATAGAAAAGGCCCTCGAAGGTAAGAAAATATGCGCTGTATCTTCTTGGATGTGGCCCAGGCCTTTGACAAGGTTTGGCACGAGGGATTGGAGTACAAACTGCACAGAGATCTCCTAAATAGTACTACTTACTGCTAAAATCCTACCTTGAAAACAGACAATTCAGGGTGAAGCAAGATGACCAATACTCTGGCTTGAAGCTAATAAAAGCTGGAGTCCCGCAAGGGAGTGTCTTAGGGCCAGTCCTTTATCTACTGTACACACGGACTTACCCCAACGAGAAGGAAGGTACACCTGTTGCCACCTTTGCAGATGATACGGCTATCCTCTCCGTCGATGATGATATCGAAGCTGCAACTAGTTATCTACAGAAGTCAATTACTGAGGTTTCTAAGTGGACCAAGATGTGGAGAATAAAGTTGAACGAATCAAAATCAGTTCATATCAACTTTACTAAACGCAAATTCTAGTCATGGATGTTGTGATCAATTCAAATAAAATACCCATACCGATGCAGTCAAATATTTGGGTATGACCCTCGACTCCAAATTAAACTGGAAAAATCACATATAAAAGAAAAAGAGGAAAATAAAATCAAATTCAGAAAGATGTATTGGTTGATGGGAAGGAATTATCGTCTCTCTCTCCACAATAACTCCTTATTTATAAGCAGATCCTTCGCCCTGTATGGACCTATGGAATTCAGTTATGTTGCTATGCCAAAAAAAAAAAAAAAAACAAAATTTACAAAATCCGAACTTCCCAAAATAAAATATTGAGAAGAAGTGCCTGCACCTTGGTATACCACCGAAATGCCCCTTTACACTACCATGTTACATCACAAAAGAATATAACCGATGTTCTTAAATTCTCATCGGATCCTTTGATCAGCTTCTCTCCTACTCTTTTCCCACAATCAAATTTCTTGAAACTTCACGAGGAGGTCGGATTTGATGTGTTGAAGCACCCCTTTAGGAGTTTTTATCAGCAGGTTGAACACTATAGACTAACGACGAACTTTATATCTTCCTTAAAATTTTCATCTGTTTCGAATGAAGCAGTTGATGGAAGTAAAACGGTTCTCAGCTGTTTTCAATTAATTACCCCCTGACAACCAGAAAAACGATGGTGGAAACGACAGTTGGGACGACGAAATCCACGATAGGGAAAAGAGAATTTAATTATCAGCCCAAGGATCAAAGGACCGACCTCTTGTCATTTAATTCTCGAAATTTTCCAGTTAAGTTACCTTTCCCTCGGATCATCTTATCATTCCGGCATATCTTACTCGAGTAGGAATTACCTTAGAGCGGATCAGAACGACGCAGAAGGGTCTCCCACAAAGCTGTGCGAATATCATTGAATTTCTAGCCCAAATGAGATGATGAACGACTTATTTATTTTTTCAACAATAATCTACATTTATATTTACATTTTGGTTTATTATTTTCCATATTAATAACTTTAGGAATCTTGAGGCATTTCCTCCATCCCTCTCTCCCACCCCCACCTCCTCCATCATCCCTCCCTAGGGTCGGCGTCGAGTAAGTTCTGGTATCCTCCTCATTATGATTTTTTTTTTTTAATTCATTAAGTATATTTATTAATTTGATGAATTCAGGCCTGCTCCATCTTGTTGGCTCTTGTAGTGGCAAAACATTTCTCCAAGTATAAATTGTTAATGGTCGAAGAAATGGTAAAACCTTCAACATTTTAGAAAATTAGAGGAAGTTTTGGGATGGTTTGGGAAGACTGCAATGGAGCCAAAGCTCGGGATAAAACCCGAGCCTCTCAAGATCAACACTTCCTCTCACTGACTTTTGACTTGCAGTCAGTACTGCAAATTCCATCTTCAGATGTCAGCAGTATGTACTATAGTAGAAAAATCTGTGTGTACAATCTAACGATTTACGAAGCAGCGCCACCAAATAACGCACACTGTTAATGTTGGACTGAGCTTGATGGTAAGAGAGGAAGCTCAGAAATCGGCAGTTGCTTGTTCAAATACCTAACCAGTTTGCAGAAGTATCCCTGTTTTCGGATACATGCGGAGGACAAAATAGGAATAAACAGGTGGCTGCTCTATTGATGTACAAACCACCCATCTTGAGGTCATTGAGCAAAAATTTTTAAAAAGCGGTCATAGCTACATGGAAGCTGATTCTATGCATAGCGCAATAGAGTCAGCCAAAAAGCTGGTTCCAGTTTATACTATACAAGACTGGCTCAATATCTTCAGGCTGGCACGCTCTAAAAGGCTAAAATCCAGGAGCGAGCCAGACGAATTGAGAGCCATACGAGAATTGAAATACAATGATTTTCTCGACCTTAAATCCTTATCGGAACTTCTCAAAAGAAACAGAACGAAAGATGAAGGCAAAGAACCGGTGAACTGGATGAAAGTGTAAAGTTTCCGATTTAGAAAAAAATAACCCAGGGAAAATTGAATTCAAATACTGTCAAATACACGGGTGAATACAAGACGATTGCGGTTTTTGGCGTCGGACGACCTCCTGCGCTTCCCAAGTCTTTGTCACCACTATACAAACACCAACTGGGGATCACCACACAGAAAAAGAAAGACTTGATGAAGTTGTGCAAGCAAGGAGCAATCCCGGAACAATTTCATCACTGGTACATGCAGCTACCAGTGATGAAATTGTCAAAAAATAAAGCTCAAGATGTCGTGGAGAGCGAAGATGAAGACGGCAATGAACAGCTCAGCCAACAATGATGGAAATATTTTCCCTCTACTCGGCATCAGCGCTGAAATATCATGTTTTGTAATTTCCTAATCAGCATTCCTAGTTTTTTTTGTCAGTTCCTAATCATGTGATTTTAATTGAATTATTAAACTATTTCTATTCTACCGTAACATTGTCAATACTTGAATTTACATTACGTTTCAAAAACTAAAATCCATTCATCTCAAAACTAATTTTGGACTCAGTGGATTTTCCTTGTACGCCCACGATATAGGTATGTTAATAATTTCCTCTGTGAGGAACATAAATATATTGCGAATCCAGCAATATAGTTATACTTGATAACTATTTGGTGTGATCTTTTGAGGGATCAAAGTACTAATTGGAACAGGCTCAACTTCATCTCCCCTTCTATCCAGAGAGATTATCCATTTGTTCTATGACTGTCTTTTCCATTAAACAACGGCAACCTCTTGGTTAGAAGAGCAAGAGAAGTGATATTATGTAATCTGGAGCCTCTCGTCGTGGTCTCCATAATTAACACGATGTGAAAAAGGAGACGCCCTAATAAATTTCGCTCGTCGAAAACCCTTTCGACAAAGAGCTGATGGTTTTCATTAACTAATTGTAGCTCGTCATGTCCTTGAGGTTATCATTCGTTCGGCGTCCGATTTACACTCTTTTGTAAGAAACCCTGTAAAAATATTGAGGCTAGGGTATGAATGTCTATCGAGCCTACCAACGTGATCGGACAGAGGAAGAGTAGATGAGTGGTTTTAGTGAGAGGAAGAGCCTTATGGGCAGTGCGCTCCTCCTCTCAAAATCAACTCTCTGAGGTCTTATACTCGTGCAACTTCACTATGTAGACTGGGAATTATAGGATTAATGTAATAACATATATAATTTATATAATAATAATAATAATGATAGTAATAATTACTATATATATTTATAATATATATAATAATATTTAATTTTCTATATGAGGTTGTGACAATAGCACAGCTATGTTATGTGGGAGAGTGAATAAGGGATATACAGCCGTTTGTTTCACTCATTTTAGTGAGAGGCCACAGGCGACAGGTTTACAGAAAAAACTTTCGATACGAGTGTAAGTGGTGAGTTGAAGACTAGTTCAGAGAGTCGGCGGATAAGTTGTGCCAAGTGTCCCCAATTTAAATGGGATTTGTTTCGTCACCTGGCAGCACCGCATTTTCGAGGGAAAACTTGCTCTTGGAAATTGATTCTTATTCGGAACTAAACGGAATATTAGGATTGTAGCGTTCAAATAAGGTTGAACCGTAAATATTCAAGAGTAATTAAATACACGCATTCATAGCTAAATATCAACTCATAATCCTTTATTATTTCATCCACATCATTCTACTCTCGTTTCTAGGCAACGTTACAACAACATTAACACTTACTGAAGTAATAGTTTCCCGAGTCACGTTATATTTTCCCCCTCTTGAGAATCATCATCTCTCCTGAGATGATAAGGAAGAACATTTCCAATCGCAGCTTTTTGGGTGGTCCCAGCTTCATCTTCATAGTGAACCGTTGTTTGGAAAATTGTTCATTTTTGTAGTCTTCTTGACGAGGAAGGCCCTTTCACTATTGGTTGTTTGCCGTCAAACCCGCTCTGAACAAGTATAAAATCTCCCTCTTCAATGTCTGGCGGCTTTTGGGGATGTATCCTGTCAAATTGTCTTTTCATTCTCTCTCTGTATTTTTGTTGCTCCTCCTGGGATAGTGGATGTTATTCTAGCATGGTTTCAACAATTCCGAATCTCTGGTCAGCTGGGAGAATGGCCACTTTTCCAAAGGCTTTGTATTGAGGAGAACATCCAATACCTGCTGTAAACGACCGGTTCAAATGATTTACTGCAGCTTCCAAACAAGATTTCCAACTCCTCGAAAAAGTGGATACATATTAATGAAGAATTTCACATCTCTTATTTTCCTTTCTGCCAACCCGTTGGCAGAGGGATGGTATGGAGAGGTCGTAACTAAGGTAATACCATTTTCTTCTGCGAACTTCTTCATCTTAGCTGATGTAAATTGAGGCCCATTATCCGTCACAATCTTTTTAACGCTAGAAATGTGGTGATACTTTTTCAAGTAATTGATGATTGATTGAGCATTCTCTTTCATAGCTTTAGCGTTAGCAAAGCGAGTACATTCATCAACAACAATAAGAAAAGACCGGGTGGTAGGTTGACCTTCTTTGCGTTTGCTTAGCTCTCCAAAATCCAGATGTATGGTTTCGAAAGGCATGGAAGAATGCTGTGGTATAAACATTGAATCAGGCTTCTTTCGGAACTTGAATTTTGAAAATTGACATTCCCTACAGCTCTTGACGTAATTTTGAATAGATTTCTTCATATCTGGCCATGAATCTTGATCTGAGCTTCAGATACGTGCGCATGAATCCATCATGTCCCCCCCGAGTCAGGATTGTCATGATATGCCTTGAGTACTTCAATTACTTGGTCCCTGTTCACCTGCTGTTTACCGTTGGCACCAGTAAAAAACTTATGCTCGGAACTTCATCAACACATAGTCGGGAAAGGGCATCTGCGTCTTCAAGTTCCTTGCCTTTGCGGTGGTTTATTTCAACTTCAACCCCATTAGGAATAACTGCCAACGACCTAGACGACCTTTCGGTTCCTTTAAGTTCAGAATGAAACTCAGAGCTTGGTGGTCTGTGTGAATGAGGAATGGACGTCCCTCAAGGTAATTTCTGAAGTATTCTATGGCTTTTATAACTGCGAGACCTTCCTTGTCAGTAACGGAGTAATTCAATTCAGGCTTTGTGAACAGGTGCGAATAGTATCCTATCACTCTGAGTTGCTGATTCTTGGGTTTTGATGGTTCTCTCTGATAGAGGATTGCCCCACATGCATAACTAGAGGCATCCGTGCATAATTCAAATTTAAGATCCCAATCAGGTAGTTGTAGTATTGGATTGCTACAAATCCAATGATTGCAAGAGCAAGCCTTCTCATACATTTTGATCCATGTTTCTGGATCATGAAGTTTCCCATCGAATTTGGGAACTACTACCTTTGAACGGATAAAGAAGTAGACCTTACCCATCCAGACAGGACTTGAAAGTCTGAGCTATGGAATCATCATCCTCTTCACAAAGCCGTGTTGTTTTGTAGCTACGGTGTCCATCAAACTTTCATTTCACGGAGGGACGTAGAGCAGTAGGTATTTGAAAACCGACTGCGCCATAATGTAGCTTCAAATAAGGTTTGAACCGTCAAATA
>CM019180.2:8253458-8401978 GCA_009739505.2 Apolygus lucorum
ACGAGAACTAGAGGTGGGACAGCTAGTTTACGCTCGTCAAATGGTTGCTCCAACAGAAGCCACACGAAAGTTCTGGAGCCCATGGATAGGACCACTCACCATCGTGGAGCGCCTGACAGACGTCAATTACGAGGTAAGGATGTTATAGGGAAAACGACGAGGTACCATCTCAGTAGATTGAAGCCCGCCTTCGTGGAACGAATTCCAGACGAGGCTATCACACGGGAGGAGCCGCACAGGCGCGAGGCCCCCGTACCGAGACCGACCGTCGCAACACCACGACCGAACCCAGAGGCCTGGTCTGACCTTGAGGACGAGGACGAACCCGAGTTGATCGAGAGCGTCTGCGTGACCCCAGATCTCGAGCGTCTACAGCAGGAACCGGCACAGCAACCACGTGAGGACGCCGCCCGAACTCCGCTGACTCACCTCGAATCATCAACAAACCGGTGCATCTTCCTACAGTCTCCGACCTAGAGAAGTCATCGACTACAAGAAGCTCCACACCGGAAGAGTGTCAACGATAGAAGTAATACACCAAGAAACTTCAGTATGACTTACCATGTAGACTCGTGCTTGCGAGGTAGAGGAATGTTGACTTGAACTTTTGACCTAAAAAAAAAAAAAAAAAAATAATTAGTTTTTTTTTATTAATTAACACAAAGGGTATATAAATAAAATTGTAATATGAAGCTTAATAATTTGTAAATGAATAATATTGATAAAACCATACTTACCTTGTACTCCTTCACTTGCCCCTAAAACCTGGAACCGGCGTCGAGCGTGAGGTCGGAAGGATCGATCCATCCAATAGGAACCACAAAAGACGGATGTCCGAGATTGATAGGGATGTAGAGTCGTATCACGGTATCGCGATCGCGTTCGGATGAGGCGGAGAGGTGGAGTGGAGCGAGGGAGAGCCCAAGGGTAGTCAGTAAGACGGCTGGGTTTTTTGTTTCAGGACCATGGCGTTTCCCCGGCCCCGTATAGAGCCAGCCCCAGAAATAGAGGTAGGGAGTCACGAATGGGTTGCAGCGGTCAGTAACATGTATCGCTCAGCTGCAGGCCTGGTTATTGGATTTCCAGGAAATGCCTGATCAACGAAAGGAGGGTGATGAACTGTATCGCAGGATTGTCGGCCAACTTAAGCAAGGCAGTTCGCTCCAGCGCAGCCAACGTCGCCCCGGCTGGGACGCCTAACCCCGTGGAGGAGCTGCGTTGCGAGTTGCGAGGCTTGGAGCAACGCGTGCTCGCAATCCAGAGTAGAACCGCACTAGACCAGTCGACAGCCTCAATGGAAAACGCCTGGGAGTCCGCGGCTGGAGAGACGCAATCCTCTACGCCAAAGAGACGACCTCGGAAATCCTCCTCATCATCATCTTCCTCCTCGTCTGATTCAGAGGATGAAAAAGAGAAGAACCAAAAAGCCAAGAAGCCGGCCCCCAAGCGCGCTGAAACCGAAGAACCGTCCCCATCATTCTCGCCCATTACTCCGGCACACACGGAGGAGCCAGAGACGCCCAGTATGGCCCCATGCCCAGTCTGCAATAAAATTCCCAAAGAGTTCATCAAATTCCGCTGTGCAAGCTGCAAGAGTTTTTGGAATCGGCTGGTGTCATCCTGCCAGAAATATCCACCGGAGCACCAATCCTTCCCGCAGCCATGCCTTCGCACAGAGCACAAAGAAGCACGCCCACCCAAGTGTCCAGGATGCCGGCGCTGGAGGTATGAGACGGCCCTGCTGAAAGTCACACCAGGAATCAGCCTACCCATCCCATCCGTGACACAGGAAAAGTAGCCGATGAGGGCATCGGCCTGCGGAGAAGAGGAGGATGTAATGGCCCAGCCATAAGCCACGCCCATCAGGCAACATTCATCATAAAATTCCATAGTAACCTTCCATGCGAGCAACAACTTCACCAACAACCGCTGTCCGCCACAAGCGCATACACACACTTCGAGCGCCACCGTCGCCTCCTCCCCATCGCCGACCAAGATGGCCGAGGGGTTAAATAGGGGTGCCCCCACCACCGGCGCCGCAGTCTCCAAGTCACGCGTCTCGAAGGTGAATCGAACCTAGCTTGTGAACTCATCCCCCCATAACTGTAACGACGACAGTACGAACTGAGAACCCACTTGTGCTCCTTCGCGAACTTCAAGTAAAAGTCGAACTGTCTACCCGCCAGTCAGTGATCCGCGAGTTAATTGTTAGCCAAGGCCCAATCTCCCGGACTCTGCAGCCTTCTCCATTTTCGCCGACACGGTCTTCTGGTACGCCGAACGACCCCCGAACCGAGGCAAGAAAGCCCCGCTTCCAGGCACCCCCTACATACAAGCCTTCTAGAAACGAGGCCCTGGATACAAACCTGCTACGGAGATCACACTACGATCCAAGCTCGGCAAGGGTGAGCCCATTCCCTCATAGTTCCTAGTAAGCGCTTACTATTCACTCAAAATCTGGCACAATCCCCCATAATCATATAAACACCCTGTAAAGCAAGTAAAGAAAACGTAAAGTAAAGCAAACGCATAAAACATTGTAAAAACGCATAAATAATTGTATATTTGTAACGTATTGAAACTTATAAGCATAAGTATAACAAATAATCACGCTATTTGGTCTAAGTCAAGTGAACTTCGAATTAGTCAAAGTTGAGTCATTGTTGAGTCGTGTAAACGCACTGTGCATATTAACAAGTATTTTTGTCGGACTGACATAGCAATAATAATAATAATATCATTTCAGTGTATGGTGAAGTAAAATAACTCTCGAAGTACTATTTTGTCATTGCAATAACTCCTTCAGAGTGTAACGTAACTATTCCGCTTCACGGTGAGATATTTTCATTTTTCTTGAATAAAAACCCTACGTGTTTCTTAAACTTGAGTACTTATTTCAACAGATCTACCTTCAGCTCCCTCAAGGTAACTTGCAGGTAAGAAGGGTTAATAGTCCCTGATCTTTCATGACCAGGGTGGTGGCAGCGACCCGCCTAGGAATTTCACCAGAAAAGGATAGAGTCAGTGACCTCTAGGGCCTTCTGCCCTGAGTCCCTTACCTACCTGGATCCCTAGGTACACACAGCAAATAATAATCATAACCAAACTAGGAAACTAGGCTTGAAAATAAAATAACATATAACGTAAAGCAACAATTTATTATAATATCAATTACAAACACACGCACCAGTATAATTCCAGTATTAGCCTTGCGCACTACCCAAATCTCTTTTCATGAAATTTGGTAACTGTCGATGGAAGTTAAAGTCCTCTTGTAATAATATAATATAAATCTTCTTATGTGTAGAAGCCTAAAAATTTGACAATAGTAATTCTCATTCCTAACACGCATATTAGGAAAATCCAATCAACAATTCGAATATAATAAATTTGTTGCCGACGACGAAAATCACGTCCGCACGTTGGTGACTAGTCGTCAGGAATAACTAAAATACGTTTAAATTCATATAATCCAACTAGAAACCCAATAATCACAAATGAACGACTGTTCATTCACTGGCTAGAGGGTTATTTCACGGTTTTAAATCGAATGGAGGCTTCCCAAGTGAAGAAACAACTAAACTGCTGATTTTTTGCCTCAACTTGTTTAAATAACTATCCTATCCAGTGAATGAACAGGTGAATGTGTCTGGGAATGGAGTGTTCATTCACTGGAATTTCAGGGTTCATTCACTAGGAAATAGTGTTCATTCATGGGGTGAAATACATTAACTCCTTGATATTGGAAAATTAGCTATAAAAATAAACTTTTCTCGTCTTCTCCCATGCTATTCTTGTTCCATATATAATTTTAAACAACATCAGACAAATTCAAGTAGTGTAGTACTGCAACTTTAAGAACTATAGACATTAAAGTTCGTCACTAGTGTGCTAAGAGCACTAGTGTTCATTCATTGGGCGACTACTTCAAAGGCTTGTTTTCACCTTCGATTGTTCGAAAAAGACGTGAATGAACGTTAAAATCATCGAAATTCGTTGGTTTGCTTGTGAGAAACGACCACTTCAAAGGCTTCACAAACCCACATCATGATCTTCATGTGTTTACGTCAGACGTCAGTACATGGCAGAACACAAACTTACTTGATATAGTAGATAGTTGAACGGAACTGTATAAACTATATCAACTATTAGATATTATCTAATCGAAAGGTGGTATGTTGGAATACCAACATTTCGTCCGTAGATCCACACTTATTGTCACATTTTTTAATTCTCCTGGGTTTCTTCATGATCTATGGAAAGAATCGTTACTTCGCTCAAATCTGATCATGGTTCAAGCTTCTATTTTTGGCGATTCATTGATAAATCTTAGGAAACATGAATGCAAAACCTGGATGATCATCGTATCGCCCCTCAAGACAAGGCCTGAGACAAACCAAAATCACATCTTTCAGGTAAACGCATTTGAAGTTTTGAGTTCCGAAAATTGCACTTTTACAAGGTAGTGTAAGTCGGGGGCAGGGACAGAAGAGCAAGCACGTAGTAGACGGACCAGCCGGGCGAGCGCCACCTCCAGCTTGGGGCTGCCCGAGGAGGGGCAGTAGAATCTTCGCCAATACTCGGACAAGCTCGGGAGTCGTCGGCACCCCACCCTTTGTTTTCTGGATCCTTCTGGACACCCCCGACGAAGCTGCTCCCCTTCCGCAGTCAACTGTCTACGCTTGACCTGAGTAGTTGGTGGTACACCTGGCCGTCGTCTTTTTGCCAGTAAAGGGTGTAGTGAAAGTATCATTTCTCGTCAGTCAATCGTACCTAAAGTACTTAAAGGTACAATTAGTTTTCCCCTCAACTTCTGCGCCAGTGACTCCCTTCGGGCTCACTGTTTCACCTGTGGACATCCTCCTGCTACGAAGACCGGACCAGGCGCCTTACAATCGGTACTCCAAGTGCCGCCCCCAAGACGACCCCAGGAACTCTCAGTAGTACGGTAATTTCCGCAATCACATGTTTCCATTTGTCTAGCTACTTGCCAGTTAATCGTCATACTCATGCTACTTCTCCTTGTTTGAATGTTACTAAATCGGTACTAGGTACTAGGTTGAAGTACGATTATTCACAAGTTGTTTGCAGTCATATTGATACACTCCTCAGTAATAGTGGTACACTTGGTACGCACTCAAATACTTACAATACGATATTTTATTTACTTTTCAAGAGGTACCCTATTCGGTACACTAGTCGAATACTTGTTTTGAGTCATTTCTTATATTGGTACGCATTTCGGTACGATCTCATTTTACTATTTCTTTTACTTACCTGACGTATTTCTGGTCATTTCGTATATTCGGTACACGTTTTGGTACCATGTTTTATTACTTACCTTATTACGACTGAAGTTTAACTTCCTTGAAGCTTATTGATGAAAGGTACATACATATATGAATAAATACGACGTATATATTTTTGCAATTCTTTATTTCATAAAATACAATTTATTAACAGTACATTGTCAAATTGGGTCGCCTACATTTCTTGTTCCCGATCACCCAAGGTGTCTAAGGTACTAGGATAATCAGTACGAATTGGTTGGGATTTTCCTGGTATCATTTTGTAGGCAATTTGGGAGTTTAATTACGCTACTCTTGGCTCCTTCAGAGCATACCTATTTCGGCCCATCAAACTTTGAGAAACCCCCAAATAACCAACTTACAAAATTGGTGGCAGCGGTTAGGATTTTGTGTAGGTACGCCACACAGAGCCCAAAGACAAAGACACCTGGTGATTGGTAGCGGGAACGGTACGCGATTTAAAAAAGATTTTGAACCAGTGTGTACAAGCAGTACGCACTTCACAAGAATTTCTGAGCGAAACGATACAGGGCTTGTTGTTTGGAGTCGCTAGGTTCGTCAACCGACCGACGCAGGTAAAAACGGGAAGGTTTAGGGCGGTGTGGATTTTTCCGAAACCGACAAAATGGCGACTGCTGGGGACTCAACCTCCGAGATGTTTGCGCAGTTAGGGACACTTCTCAAAACATTCAACGACCTGCACGTGGAGAAGGACCAGCGGGGGGGGGGCTAACCTTGACATCCCGAGGTCAATGTTCCTAGAGTTGGACCCCTGGGATCCCGACGAGGCCGGAGCAATATCGGTGTCTTCGTACTTCCGATTATTCGAGGATGTAGCGGGTACCCTTAGCCAACAGAAACGGATACGACTGCTACGGTCAAAAATGCGAGGTACCGCAAAGCAGTTTATGATCGACAATATGGGTTTATACGAGGGAGAAAACCCATACCTCCACATGAAGCAAGCTATGGTACAGTGGTACGAACGGGACAACCCCGGAAAAGCCGCAGCTTCATTGTGTACCATAAGGAAGCAGCCGAACGAAACCTTACGTCAATTTGCCGAGAAAGTCCGACAACTCGCACAAGTAGCGGTACAGGAGGAAGGAGCGGAATTAAATGCAGCTCAGAAAGTACAGTGGGTACGACGAAAAGTACTAAAAGCCTTTGTTCGAGGAGTAGGTAAAGAATTGAGTTCTCACCTATTAAGTACTGAACCAACAACCATCGAAGCAGCTCTGAAACACGCAGAGGAACTCGAAGAAACGCTGGGGGAGGGAGACGACGTGGAAGTACGCTGGGATTTGTCCGCGGTACAACAAGGAGACCGGAAATGCTACGCTTGCGGCGCCTTTGGACACTTCGCGGCCCGATGTACATCGCGCGGTACAAATGGCACAAACGTCGCGGCACCGGCACCGAAAGCCCACAACCGACCGGTACCCAGATACCCGTGCATGTTTTGTGCGGACATGCAGCATTTTCCAGTAGACTGCCCAAGTAACCCACAGAAGACGATCTTTTGCGATTATTGCGGGGTACGCGAGCACTTAGAAAAGGATTGTCATAAGAAGAAATTGCTCACACCCGTATCGCATCCCCAAGATACGAACACGAAATTCTCATCTCACCACAATGAACTGGTACCAGCATCGCAGGAAGTGGGACACATAACCATTATTGAACGGCCCATGAATAGAACGCTACGTATAAACGCAACGCTAAACAATGAGTCTCGATCATTAATTTTGGACACAGGGGCCGCGGTATCTGTCCTTACCATTCCGGTACGCGGTGTACCGATTCTTCCGACAAATGCTACAGCATGGGGGGCGGACGGATATCCACTAAGGTTCCGCGGCGAGCAAACGGTACAGGTCAACCTCCAGGGCATAACGTTCGATCATAATTTTCTCATCTTCGAGCGAGAAGGAACCGGGTTGGATCTGTTGGGTATGGATATCCTAAAGAAAGTACCTATGATCATCAGGGCGGATCGGCACGAGGTGACACTGCTGAAAGAAAAGGAACAGGAGGTAGTACCGGTAGCGGGAGTACGAGCGGTGGAAATGACACGTGACCCCCCGATCACGATGGTACACCGTATATCCGATACAGCGGTACTCGACCAATCCGATACAGCGGTACTCGACCAATCCGATACAGCGGTACTCGACCAACCTGATACAGCGGTACTCAACCAACCCGATACGGCGGTACTCGACCAACCCGATACGGCGGTACTCGACCAACCCGATACGGCGGTACTCGACCAACCCGATACGGCGGTACTCGACCGACCCGATGCGATAGTACAACAAAAGGGAGAGGCAACCACCCATACACATGATGACGCTACGGATGTACCTTCGTCCGGTGGAACCGAGGACCCGGCCGAAGAAGATGAGCGTGAACTTACCCCGACGGAAAGATGGACAGCGACCGAGAAGGAAATAATCGAACAACTGCGGCAAAAACGCACGGACGTTCCTGACCACGAGGCCAGCCGGTTGAGAGATATTTTAGTGGAGTACCATCAGGTGTTCCAGAAACCGGATAGTGCGGGTTGCCAGTTGGGAGTAGCACATCGGATTGAAACGGGCGATCAACCCCCCGTAAATGTGCGCCCTTACCCGATCCCCCATGCCCTGCGAGGCGAGGTCGAGGAACAGCTGATGAATATGTTGGCGGACGGCGTGATCCGACCATCCAACAGTCCATGGAATGCACCTGTGGTCCTTGTAAAAAAGAAAACCCCGGCCGGCGAACCTCAGAAATGGAGGTTTTGCACCGATTATAGGGGATTGAATAAGGTGACGAAACCGGACGCTTACCCGATGCCCAATCTACAAAGTACCGTAGCTGAACTAGGTCAATGTGTATGGTTCAGCAAGATTGACTTGGTGGCCGGATATCATCAAATACCTATTCATCCCGACTCCATAGAGAAGACGGCATTTTCGGCGTTGGGACGTCATTTCGAGTATCAGCGGATGGCATTTGGACTTAGGAACGCCCCCGCAACCTTCCAGCGCACCATGAATGACGCACTTGACGGACTACTGGGAACCCATTGTTTGGTCTACCTAGACGATATTGTAGTGTTCTCCCCTACCTTGGAAGCCCATTTTGAAAGTTGGTAAAGATACTGAGTAGACTCAGGGAGGTCGGATTGAGAGCCAATCATGAAAAGTGCGAATTTTTGAAGTCCGAAATTCGGTACCTGGGGCACCGAGTCACCAGAGAAGGGATCAGAACTGAGCCCGAAAAGACTACAGCTGTAGATCGATTTCCCGCTCCGACTAATGCGAAGCAGTTGCAAACTTTTCTCGGGATGGCCGGATACTACCGACGGTTTATACAGGATTACTCCGGTATAGCCGCACCGCTCACGTCGCTGTTGAAAAAGAATGCGGTCTTCGAGTGGAAAAGGGAGCATCAGGAAGCGTTCGAGAAATTAAAGAAGGCTCTGGTATCGGACCCGATTTTGGCACACCCGAATTTGGAGGAAACGTTCATACTCGCTACGGACGCGTCACAAACGGCAATCGGGGCGGTGTTGTCGCAGCGGATTGACGATCGGGAGCGGCCAGTGGCATACGCCAGTAGAAAACTGAACCCGGCGGAGACTCGGTACTCGACGACCGAACGAGAATTGTTAGCCGTAGTATGGGCTACGCGTCACTTCCAGGAGTACCTGTTGGGCAAACAGTTTCAGTTGGAAACTGATCATATGGCCCTGACCGCCGCGATGAGACTGCGTGATCCTACGTCGCGAATCGGCCGATGGACACTTCGACTTGCCGAGTACGACTTTGTACCGGCGTACCGACCTGGTAGCCAAATGGGTCACGCTGACGGGCTGAGTCGGAACGGAGTAGCGGCCATAGAGCTGGATATCCCCGGACGGTTGTTAGCAGCGGCACAAGAACTCGACCCGTGGGTGCAGGGTCTGGTGAGAAAGGGAGCTGCGGGACTGGTAAGGCGGACGGACCTGTGGGAGACAACAATTGTGGTTGACGGCGAGGAACATATCGTCCCACTAATACCCAGCACCATGCGCGAATGGATAATCAAGAGTTGCCATAGCTCCAGTTGGGCCGGACACCCGGGGGCTGATGTGACCGAAAAGATTGTCCGAAAAGCGGGGTATTGGCCGAAGATGTCGCGAACTATCAAGGAGTACATCATGGCGTGCGAGGTATGTCAGCGAAGAAATAATCCACAGCGTTCCGAAGCCCCCATTCAGCGCCCCTTGATTCCCAGCTCTCCGGGCGAGATCGTGGGGATGGACTTCGTTGGTCCACTGCAGACTCCTACGGGCCAAAAATACCTGTTGACCTTGGTGGACCACTTCTCGAAGTATGCGGAGGCATATGTGGTTGGAGATACGACGGCAGACACAGTGGCGGAGTGCTTGGCAAATCGGTACATCCCGATGCACGGAGTGCCAAAACGATTGGTGACCGACCGAGGAACGGCTTTTACCTCACAAACAATTCAAGCGTTGTGTCAACGATGGGGTGTGGTCAAGATACAAACGACCGCATACCACCCCCAAGCCAATGGTGTATGTGAACGATTTCATCGTACACTCGCCAATATCGTGGCAAAGTTGATTCGGGAAACCAAGAGGTGGGAAAAGGCCATACCGATCGCATTGGCGGCGTACCGCGCCACTCCGCACAAGAGTACGGGATACTCGCCGAACATGCTCACATTCGGGCGGGAGTTGCGGTTGCCGAACGCCGTTGAGTGGCGACAAAATTGTCCCGTTGACCCGGTAGACCCACTCCGTTCTATTGAACGGATACGGCAAATAGCGAAAAGAAGTCTAGACAAAGCATGGATGGTACAATCGGAACGGATCAATAAGCGGAGGACCCCGCGATCCTTTGAAGTGGGTGATAGGGTATACCTCAAAGCGATGCAGATACCACGAAACGAATGCAAGAAATTTTGGAGTCCGTGGACGGGCCCCTGGACCGTGGTGGATAAGTCATCACCGGTTACGTACCGTATCACCGACATGCTTCGACAGCGAACGCAGGTGGTGCACCTTAATCGGCTGAAGCCGGCCGCGGAAAATGGTATACCAGACGGAGCGTTAACGGACGTACCTTTTGGAACTGTGGAGCAACCCAGACCAATAACGCCCCTAAAAATCGAGGAAATCGGTCAAGATATCGACCACGAATGGGGAATGATGATGGATGAGGAAGAACCCGAAATCGAGTCACCCCAGTGTCCACCCGTAGCGATGCCTGACCCGACGGAGGTACTCGTACCGAGTCACCCGACACCGGAGACCAGCTCGACGACCGTGTCGTCTCCTTATAATTTAAGACCACGGGAAATAAAGGACTATAAAAAATTACACAAGAAAGGTTACCTGCTGAGCGTAGGAGTGGAAGATGAAACAGACGGGGAAGACATCGAGACGGAGAAACCTGAAGCGCTGGACGACATCCAAAACCGAGAACAGAAGGTACGCGTACCACCAGTACGCAGCTGCAACCTGAACAAGACAAAGTAAATAAGTACATCAAAAAAAAAAAAAAAAAAAAAAAAAAATATATATATATATATATTCACGTAAGACAATATTGGTTACTTATAGTATAACTTATGACTAGAACTTACCTGTACTCACCTGTATGTAATCCTGCAAACACCTAGCTGATGTCGAAACCTTAGGGCATATCACACGACTAGGGCCAGTGATGTAATACTTACCTGGGTATGGCGAATCTGGAGATGTGGCATGACTTTTGGTGATATTGTGGTTGTGGAGTTGCCTTGCTATGATGATGACTAAGAGAGTGTCCTATTCTGTTGCAGTATTTACACGGCTGTCCAAAGAACCGGACGTTTGACGTCATGGCTATGCAACCTGAGGACCCGGACGAAATGGATGGACCACCCGAAACGGAGCACGAAGTCATAAATAAAATACGTGCCCTTTACCAACAACAAACGAGGGAGGTGTTCCAGGACAAGGAATGTAGTGTGATGGAAAACCAGCTGCAGGAGAGGGAGGCGCTCAGAATGGTGGAGGCCGCAGCTTACATGCTCGAGGCAGCGTCACAGACTAGAAATGGATATGCGATCCATAGTGCATTACGGGGCACCCGAACTCACATTACCAGAATCGCCGCCTTACTCCCGGCGTGGAAACACCTCCGTACCGCATATAGAAGCCTGGAACAGCAGCTCGAGGCGGAGCAGGCCGCACGACGCGCGGCCCACGAGGAGATCGACCGCCTAACCCAAATGAACAGGCAATTGGAGACGCATCTTGGCAAACTACAACCATGCATCAGCTTGGAACGATTGAGCGACAGTGATGAAGGCCCACCCAAGACTGCAGCAACAGCCAGGAAAAAGCCCCGCCAAACGATCCTCAGCGATGATGAGTCCGAGCCAAGTTTCGAGGGCTGGGAACATCGTAACCACCAAAGCGGATCCATCACGCCACTTACGTCCTCATTGATGCCAGAAGTGATACTCACCGAAGAACAGACTGTGGCTCCACTTACAATCAGACTAGTTACTTGCCCGGTGTGCGAAGCTAAAGTGAAACGACTGACGGCCTTCCGATGCTTATCCTGCAAGCAATTCTGGACACGCCTGGTGAAGAAGCATCGAGAGGGAACCCTGAACACTGCTTGCGCTGAACCCCACCCAATACCAATTCTCGGATGCTTGCACTGCAGACGACGCAAGTATGAGATGATGATGCTAAAGCTGAGACCCAACCGACCCTTGGAGATTCCCCGGACGACGGCTGAAGAGTTGACCGCCGGGGACGGCGGCTCACAGGAGGGGGAGGAGTGTAAGTCGGGGGCAGGGACAGAAGAGCAAGCACGTAGTAGACGGACCAGCCGGGCGAGCGCCACCTCCAGCTTGAGGCTGCCCGAGGAGGGGCAGTAGAATCTTCGCCAATACTCGGACAAGCTCGGGAGTCGTCGGCACCCCACCCTTTGTTTTCTGGATCCTTCTGGACACCCCCGACGAAGCTGTGTGACGGGTTGTCACAAAGACCTATGTCCGCACCGCCAGCTGGGATCTCGAGGCTAAGGATAAGGAAAAGCCTTCCATACGAGGAGGAGGGCATGGAGGTGGAGCTTGTGAGTGCGCCGACAGGAGGCAGCACCTGATGGACCTGTACTGCAGAATGGAGGAGAGTGGGGAAGTCACGTGACGAAAGGAACGGTCGAGACTACGCCATCTTGAGGAGTCAGTCGTGTTCTGAGATGTGATAGATCTAGACACCTCTCCCCTGTCTCTGTTGTATCGGCCACTATCAAGAGTGTATACTTCAATCAGGGTTTAAGTCAGTAACAGAGTAACCAGTCAGTGAATCAGTTTTGTAGTCATGTCAGTGAATTAGAGCCAAGAACTTTTTGATCATTTGGAAGCAGTTTCATCGAAATAGCCTGAGACTTACGGTGCACGATTTCGCCCTCCCGAAGTACTCTAACGACGATTCTGGAAGACCCTCGCGATCCCAAGGACCATCCAACGAACTCTCTCTCTCAACTAGTCCATTACGGTAAATTTAGAATCCATTTGTATAAAATTTGATATTGTTCCTCCTAGGTCTTAGGTGTTTCTTTTGTTCCGTTTGTTATCTCATGTTCACGTTTCGGAACATTTCCACGTGGTCACTTTGAGGTTAGTCCCTTCAGGAACCTCCGACCAGATTACTTACCTTTCTTATTTAGTAACTTGATTTCAAAGTTATTTGTTCGTTTCTACCATTTTATTGATAATTTGAAGTTTGTTTTTCATTTAAATAGAGATTTCCTGTCCTTTGTTCTGAAATTGGTGTTCCATTATTGAATACTTACCTGAGCATTTTCCTGGAGCGTATTAGAATCAAAAGTAAAGTAATTCAATTTAATACTTACCTTAAATACTTACCTTATTTGAAGCAAACGTAGAATCACCTGGAAATTAACGTAATTTAAATTCACTTACCTGCATTCGCTGAGTCACATAGTACCTGAAACAAGAAAAAGAGTTAAAAATTGAATTAAAGCAAATTATACACAATATACAGTAATAAAAAAGAATCATACTTACCAGAATAACTCAGACGAAGGTAACATTTTTCGGTTATCCCACAAGGGAAACCTAGTCGACGCTACCAACGCCACGGCTACCAACCGATTCCAGTGAACCACGAAAAACAGTAAGTGCCCTGAAATATTACTAGTTTGTAAGCGCAAGGTATTGTTTTGGTGAGTCTTCAACTCCTAATTAAGTCGGCCTCCACTAGGAAAACACACCATTACAATTTGGTGGCACGCGGTGTGATTTTTGATGAGTTCCGACCATCACGAACCTTCAGTTCACCTTGCGCTCGACTAGTACAAAAACGCCCAGGAGAGTGATCAGAATTATTGTAGGAACATTGTTGATGCAATTTTATTGCCATAAATATTGACTATTGTACATTGAAAAGAAAATACGAACGTAGGACGTTGTTTTTCTGTAAAAACAAGGAATACGGCCGTAGACATCAAACCACTTGTGAGCAGAGGAACAGGAGTGTGAGCGAACTAGCGAGATATCAGGTTGTCCCACCGGCGTTCTCCCGTGAAGGTTTCGGGCGAACCGTCGCGTTCCGGGTCCTCATTTTTCGGACGATCCGGATCGGCCTTCTCGTTGGTTCGGAGGGTTCGGAACACATACCGTGTCAGAACTACTCTCGGGCGGGTCACCAGGTTTCGGGTCAGCGATCCGAACCAAGGAGTTTCGAATCAACGGGGTTCGGAACGTTAACACGTTCTGAGAACTGTTGTTCCCGAGTCAAGGGAACGGTTCGAAACAACTGTTACCGAAACTCGAACAAGTACAGAAACTTGTTCCTGGATCGGAACAGCCACCCAACGTTCTGTTATCGGTTCGGAACCACTGTTCCGGGTCCGTGAACACTAGCGAAACACCTGTTCTCGCGCAATTACGTTCCGTAACAAATAAAAGACCAACCAGTGACAAAAAGTGAAATATTCTTTTCACTCCATTCTTTGAATATATTTTTTTGTGTGCCCTACGAACATCACAATCGACTGCCATGGCCGAAGGAGGAGATGCCGCGACAGCCTCATTTGAAATGATGGAGGCGGTAACCAACGCGATGGCGCAGATGGGAGATTTCTTCGCCTCACAGAAGGGGGTCCCAAAACCCGAAGGACAGGGTGCCGGACTTCCGAGGTCTCTGTTCATGGAGGTGGATGTGTGGAACCCAGATGAGGTCGGATGTATTTCGGCACAACAATTTTTCTCAGAAGTGGAACAGGCCACCACCACCCTGACGCAGGCGCAGAAAGTGCAATTCCTGAGAGCGCGACTAAAAGGGGGAGTCAAACGGTTCTTCGCAGAAGCAACGGGCGAACAGCCCTACGACCGTTTGAAGGCGCGGATCCTCCGGTGGTATGGGAAGGAAAACCCCGAGCAGGCCAACATCAAGCTGTGGACAACGAAGAGACAGGCTGGAGAACCCCTGCGGAAGTACGCCGAACGACTGACAGCTCTGGCGACGTGCGCTGTGGAAGCAGAGGAGAACCTTCCTCTGGCACGACGGCCGGAATGGATTCGGCAGAAGACCCTGCGAGCATTCATCCGAGGGGTGGATAAGGAAATAAGTCTGTTCCTGCGGGGAGGACCGATAGAGACCCTGGAGGAGGCGGTTGAGAAAGCTGAGGAGTGGGAGGAGACCGACCGGGAAGACCGCGAGCCCGAAATGAAGTGGGACGTGGCTGGGATACTCAACCAGGAACCCAGGAAGTGTTATGGATGCGGAGAGGTGGGACACTTTGCGGCCAGGTGCCCGATTCGTAACAACACCGGGGAAAACCGAACACCGCCGCGAAGTCCTGCGCAAGGGGATGGGCTACCAAGGAGACCCTCTTCCTGGAGACCACCCACCCCAAAGCCGCGCGTGCCCTGTGAGTTTTGTGGCGAGATGACCCATTTCTCGGCGTGGTGCCCTCGAGCAGTGTACATTGACGACTATTGCAACTTCTGTGGCGCCGACGGACACGTTAAGGCCGAGTGCCGAAAAATGAAGGCGATGTTAGCAACCACGCCCCACCGACCGGTGATGTCAGTGCCTGCAGCAGCGATCACCACTCCGACACCAAGTATGCAGGAGGAAGAAGTGAGAGGCGACGAACTGGTCGCATTCCAAACCACGATAGCTTTCACCGAGAGGCCGATACTAGCGGTTCCGGTTAAGTTGGCAAACGTTCATCGCCGAATGGTGTTGGATACCGGTGCCGCCGTATCGGCGCTATCGGAGCCTATCCCTGGAGTGGACATCCAGCCGACTGGAGCTGAGTTGTGGGGAGCCAGCGGACAACGACTGCCACTACGAGGAGTGCAGCGGGCCTCAGTGGAAATTGGGCCGGTGAAAGTCATGCACGACTTCTTTGTCTTTGAGCGACCAGATTCAGGACTGGACCTGTTGGGACTGGACCTCTTGAGGAAGCTCCCCATTCGCATACGGACCGACACGGGAGCGGTGGAAATGGATAACCCGAGAACCGGCAAACGGTTCCAAGTTGGAGCCCTGATCCGTGACCCAGACACTGTGGAAAGCCTGAAACGGTTGTCGGCCAACTGGCGAGCACAAGAGACGAAGACCGAAACACAAGAGACCCGGCAGACACCGATGAACAAGCCGGAGGAGTACCCCTCGGAGACCCCAGATAGGTCCGAGGACAAGCATCCCCTAGAAGATAGGGAGCTCATACATGCGAGCAATCAGGGGCACCTTTCCACCAACGACTGGGAAGAAACGGTGGACCCCAACGAAATACCACACCAAGCACACAAACCTTCAGAACATGTTCCGGAACTTTCGGAACATCCAGTGGGACCGGAACAACCGCCGTTGGGGGAGTTCCCGGATCGGAACCAGCCCCGAACTGATGAGCCGGAAAAGGGCGAAAGTACCCTACCGGTTTCACACGAAATGGACGTTGAAACGGTATCATCCACGATTGAACAGACATACCAGGTGTCTCACGCGCCGCAGAACGTCGTGGAGGAGCCGGTCCGCGGGACGCCAGTAGCCGTGACGACTGATGCTGAAGCTGTGGATGGCGTGGTCAGGAGTGGAACAGATTCCATTCCGTCAACCGCTATCAACCGGTGGGCAAGAACGCTCCGGCAGATCCCAGGACTAACCAAGAAGCAGCTTCGGCGAATCTGGCGCTCACTTAGGCAGGCCGCCGACCGACAACTAAACCACCTCGGGTCCAAGAATGGACGGCGGACATGCGCGCGACGGAAGACGATTCCACCAGACAAGATAAAAAGGTTCTGGAGCCTTTGGAATGGGCCACGGACAAGAAAGAAGACCTCGACGGACGACACTCGCGAGCGGAGGGACTCGCCGGGAGAAGAGACTGGCTGTCGACCAGGTCGATTTAGGTCCGCACTCGCCTGCAGCGTACCGGACGGGGTCCCAGCCTTCGACCCGGGGATCGACGTGACTGGTGCCCCACCTGTCGCCGAGAGAGCGGGTCCTGACAAGCAGACCAACGACTGGCAGGAGTGGATGGATGTGGAGGACGAGGAGGTACCTCTCGACCCGGACCCTGATGGGTTGTTACAACCGCCAAGAGAGAAGATACCTGGGGAGGCGAGTCAAGCCAAAGCTAAAACCAGCAACCCCCAGGCATCATACCCATCCGGCGATCCGGGATGCTGCCTGCCGGAGACACCACATGCGGCTCGCGTGTGGAAGCACCGTACGTCGGAATGAGTCCGAAGTACCAATTTACCTGTAAATAAAAGAAATGTTATAAATTAGTAGTTAGAAAAAGTGAAATGTAAATAAATAAATGTACAATGTAACTTAGAAGGAACGAATATAATAAAGAAAGAAACAGAACTTGCCTGGATATGTTGTCCGAATACCTGTGACCCTACTGGGAGGGGAGCCACGACGCTGGTCGGTCCTTTTCAAACCGAGCGATGGGGGAGTTTCCGGGTTCGGACGGCAACCGCCACTCAGCGGGATTTTCCGGGTGGGCCTGGGGACAACCTGAAAAGAGAGAGAGAGAGGAGAATGCGAGTGTGGTGAGGTAATGGCTACGGCTCTATTCTGTTCAGGAGGAAATGAGTTAGGTTGCTGTGGCTATGCCAGGACTAGATAACTAGGTGGAATGGATGGAGGAAGATGCTGTAGAGAGACGCCGGACCTTGGAGGCAGTGATCGCCATCGGGGAACAGTGAAATTGCTTGAGGGGAAGGCTGCGACAACTGGCCGTTGTAACTGACTGCAGGACTCGACTGGCGAACTGTACAGGAGCTGTCACGCTACGTACCGGAACTACCGGAATCACATGCCGAGGCTCAACCGCCGCCGCTGACCAACGCTATTTCGACGCCCGAACCATCAAACCAGGACTCAGAAGTGGAATGTGGCCAGGAGGACAGGGAAACACAGGAGGAATGTACCTGCAGAATGTACCGGGTGCCGCCGTTGGCGTTACAAGCAAACATTACTTGAGGCCGGACCCAGCCTGCCACTGCCGCTGCCACCGGTGACTCCCAAGGGGAAGCATAAAGCTGATGAGGGCATCAGACTCCGGAGAAGGGAGGATTGTGACGGGTTGTCACAAAGACCTATGTCCGCACCGCCAGCTGGGATCTCGAGGCTAAGGATAAGGAAAAGCCTTCCATACGAGGAGGAGGGCATGGAGGTGGAGCTTGTGAGTGCGCCGACAGGAGGCAGCACCTGATGGACCTGTACTGCAGAATGGAGGAGAGTGGGGAAGTCACGTGACGAAAGGAACGGTCGAGACTACGCCATCTTGAGGAGTCAGTCGTGTTCTGAGATGTGATAGATCTAGACACCTCTCCCCTGTCTCTGTTGTATCGGCCACTATCAAGAGTGTATACTTCAATCAGGGTTTAAGTCAGTAACAGAGTAACCAGTCAGTGAATCAGTTTTGTAGTCATGTCAGTGAATTAGAGCCAAGAACTTTTTGATCATTTGGAAGCAGTTTCATCGAAATAGCCTGAGACTTACGGTGCACGATTTCGCCCTCCCGAAGTACTCTAACGACGATTCTGGAAGACCCTCGCGATCCCAAGGACCATCCAACGAACTCTCTCTCTCAACTAGTCCATTACGGTAAATTTAGAATCCATTTGTATAAAATTTGATATTGTTCCTCCTAGGTCTTAGGTGTTTCTTTTGTTCCGTTTGTTATCTCATGTTCACGTTTCGGAACATTTCCACGTGGTCACTTTGAGGTTAGTCCCTTCAGGAACCTCCGACCAGATTACTTACCTTTCTTATTTAGTAACTTGATTTCAAAGTTATTTGTTCGTTTCTACCATTTTATTGATAATTTGAAGTTTGTTTTTCATTTAAATAGAGATTTCCTGTCCTTTGTTCTGAAATTGGTGTTCCATTATTGAATACTTACCTGAGCATTTTCCTGGAGCGTATTAGAATCAAAAGTAAAGTAATTCAATTTAATACTTACCTTAAATACTTACCTTATTTGAAGCAAACGTAGAATCACCTGGAAATTAACATAATTTAAATTCACTTACCTGCATTCGCTGAGTCACATAGTACCTGAAACAAGAAAAAGAGTTAAAAATTGAATTAAAGCAAATTATACACAATATACAGTAATAATAAAGAATCATACTTACCAGAATAACTCAGACGAAGGTAACATTTTTCGGTTATCCCACAAGGGAAACCTAGTCAACGCTACCAACGCCACGGCTACCAACCGATTCCAGTGAACCACGAAAAACAGTAAGTGCCCTGAAATATTACTAGTTTGTAAGCGCAAGGTATTGTTTTGGTGAGTCTTCAACTCCTAATTAAGTCGGCCTCCACTAGGAAAACACACCTTTACAGCTGCTCCCCTTCCGCAGTCAACTGTCTACGCTTGACCTGAGTAGTTGGTGGTACACCTGGCCGTCGTCTTTTTGCCAGTAAAGGGTGTAGTGAAAGTATCATTTCTCGTCAGTCAATCGTACCTAAAGTACTTAAAGGTACAATTAGTTTTCCCCTCAACTTCTGCGCCAGTGACTCCCTTCGGGCTCACTGTTTCACCTGTGGACATCCTCCTGCTACGAAGACCGGACCAGGCGCCTTACAATCGGTACTCCAAGTGCCGCCCCCAAGACGACCCCAGGAACTCTCAGTAGTACGGTAATTTCCGCAATCACATGTTTCCATTTGTCTAGCTACTTGCCAGTTAATCGTCATACTCATGCTACTTCTCCTTGTTTGAATGTTACTAAATCGGTACTAGGTACTAGGTTGAAGTACGATTATTCACAAGTTGTTTGCAGTCATATTGATACACTCCTCAGTAATAGTGGTACACTTGGTACGCACTCAAATACTTACAATACGATATTTTATTTACTTTTCAAGAGGTACCCTATTCGGTACACTAGTCGAATACTTGTTTTGAGTCATTTCTTATATTGGTACGCATTTCGGTACGATCTCATTTTACTATTTCTTTTACTTACCTGACGTATTTCTGGTCATTTCGTATATTCGGTACACGTTTTGGTACCATGTTTTATTACTTACCTTATTACGACTGAAGTTTAACTTCCTTGAAGCTTATTGATGAAAGGTACATACATATATGAATAAATACGACGTATATATTTTTGCAATTCTTTATTTCATAAAATACAATTTATTAACAGTACATTGTCAAATTGAGTCGCCTACATTTCTTGTTCCCGATCACCCAAGGTGTCTAAGGTACTAGGATAATCAGTACGAATTGGTTGGGATTTTCCTGGTATCATTTTGTAGGCAATTTGGGAGTTTAATTACGCTACTCTTGGCTCCTTCAGAGCATACCTATTTCGGCCCATCAAACTTTGAGAAACCCCCAAATAACCAACTTACAGTAGTCATCCTCTCCACCACCAATAAACCACCTAAAGAAAACTCTGATTCAAATTATGGACTTGATATTTGGAAAACGAAATTGAATTGTCAAGGTACCTACTATCAAGGCCTCACATTGTTACAATGTTGTACCTATCTACTTTCATAAAAGTCATTTTCCCAAAAATCCAAAACATTGATGAGATTTCCTGGCAATTTCAACATCTTGGGTATTATATTATTGAAATGAATATTAATTTACTCTAGTACTGTAGAAAGTAATGTCTACTATCGGAGGGCCCCTCCCATTCATGGATCAGCTAAGTACTGTAACTACTGCTCTGAAGTGCAAGCCTTAGATATTAGGATGGTACCTAACAATGCTGTATTCCTATGTAAAACTCCCAATGTAAAAAAACTCAAAAACGGATTTTTCGAATTTGTTCGAACTACTGTTCTTGAGGTGCAAATTATTACATCAGGAAACCAAGCTCAATATCACAGAATATTACATAATATCGACAATATTCAATACAACAGGTATCTTATTTTTGGTGTTGTACAATGAGTTGAACCATGTTGTCAGTTTCCTGTCATATTGAATAAGCTTAGAGTAGATAATGAAATGAAAAACGTGCTTTATTTGATGGATCAGAATAAACAATGTTTCAAGACTGGCACAGTAAGTCTTGGTTTATTACCATGAGACTTGGATGGTTGGCTGATAAACAAAAAACATAATTTTCTTCTCATTTGAATCTAGTATTAATCTTTTTTTGTTCAAAAAATCACAGTGTTAATATTTTTTCTTCTCATTTTATTCTTCTTGAGATTTGTATACATCAGATTTTAGATTATAATATAATATAATATTACATATAGATTTACATAGACATTTTAGAATCCATTTTCAATAATTAAACTGTTGGATTAGATCCTATCTGTAGAACCATGCCTCTCGGGCAAATCCCGCTAGTAGGTAGGTACTCTGGGGGGTATTTCTCTTAATATTTGTTAACAATCTTCCCGGTTGAGTTTACTCCGTCCTAGCCATTCTTGTCTAATTTCACTGAGGATACTGCAGGACCCGAAGAAATGTAGCACATCTTCGGTCTGCCCGCTGTTACACATTGAGCATCTTCTTCTGGATACCTCTCTCCAGAGCCTCATTTGCCAACCTTTGACAATGCCACGGCGGCACTCTGCGATTTAAAAGCTGGAGACGTAGATAAGTTGCAGAAAGCACAGAATGCTGCACTCCGTTTTGCACTGCGCCTCAAGATTTTCGAGTGTCACCCCGCAATATAAGCGATTGAAATGGCTGAAGAAATACGGAAGGCCTCAATATCTACATGAGCAACTGGTTTTCATGTCTACATCCGTTGAGAGGAGCACACGAAGCAAGAACCGACTATTGAAAATTCCACCCCATCGGACTGAGCTATTGGCAAGATCCTTCATAGTGCAGGTGTGCAAGGTCCACAACGAGAATATCGAACTTTTTGACCTTTCTTTGAAACCTGCCCAATTCAAAGAAAACTTTAAAAAAATTCTACTGGATAATTATGCGGAAGGATAGTGTGATTAGTAGGTACGTGGAGCGGTGCATCATATTTGTTTTGTTTCTTCTTTTCATAATTTTTGTATGTTATTTTCATGGTGAATTATAGAAGGACTATTTTCATTTATTCATTTATTTTGTGACTATGTTTTTTGAAAAAATTCTGCGATTGCAAGCTGTTGACTGATATTTCCAGGGAAGGTGGAAGAGAGGGCCTCATGGCCCTAACCTTCCCTGGTGGATAAATAAAAAGATTCAATCAATCAATCCATCGTTGGTTATTTAGGTACAGTAGTCCACCTCTGAGTTTTAGGCGCCATCTTACTGTCACTAAATCGTCTTTTGCTAACCTAGAGAAGTTATTAGTCATTACCACCTCACTGTAATGGGTATGAAAAGTGGAGTTTCTTGCTTGCTCCAGCCATCCTTCTCCTCCTCATTAATTTTGATCAACTCCATTTCCTTCTCAGTAAACCAAGCTCAATATTACAGAATATTACATAATATCGACAATATTTAGTACCTACAACAGGTTCTCATTTTTGGTGTTGTACAATGAGTTGAACCATGTTGTCAGTTTCCTGTCATATTGAATGAGCTTAGAGCAGTTAACGGGGATTTATGTCCCCTCGTGCCGCTCTATGGGATCAGAATAGAATCTATTTGTATTCAATGTAATTGTTACTTATGGAAACTGACGAACATTCGGAACAGCCCCCACCTACGAGTCCAAGTTGGATTTACCTGCTGGATTTAAGTGGTTCCTGTGCACTTTCCGCATGTGATTTCAAGGTAATGCATTAATAACGAACGTACCTATAGGATATTGAAATTTATTAGAGCTTAATGCAGGTGAGAGCTAAGCACAGGTGCAGTGAAGTTAATCAAGTTAAGGCATTAAAACCTACCTTCATGTCTCTTCATCGTTCATTGGGTTTTTATTCCAAATCGTTATTGTTTGCCTCAACTTCACATTGATTCACCGACCTACCATGGCAGAAATAAAAGTATTTTCCACGGCCTTAACATTTTGGCTGTTATTGATTATGTAGGTACCTTCATGACTTCTCTACTCAATACTCGTGTTTTGGAGTAGTGGCCGGGTGGCACTCTACAATCATTGATACGAATGGAGAGAGTACATACCGAAGAGAACTCTAGCGGTGACCCCTCACTAGTTTTTGGAAGACCCGATAGGTAGCGCTGCCAACAATCTTTGCCGCCTGTTTCATCCGAGAGGTCGTGATGTTTTTCACTGAAGATAAAAGAATTAATAAACATGCATCAAATACATTTATTAATGGAAAGCTGAGCAACCATCTTAGTCATTCTTGGCACGCAATAAAAAGATTGCTTAGTAGTATTATATTGTTCAATATTTATAAGTCAACGAAGACGAAACGAAGGACTTCAAAGGAAGAAAACGTGTGCCGAGGTCAATAAAAATAAACATCAAAAAAGGATTAGAGGATAGTTAGGATTAGGTACAGTTAGTGCGAAAATGCTGTCTATTGAGTAATAACAGTGATGGATTCCCTCATAGAAAGTTTGATTGTCACGATCATGTTACTACTGGTTTCCATGTAAACAAACAGTAACACGATTGTTAAGTCGTTCTGATTATGTTGACTAATTTTCACTTATGGTTTATTTTCAATAATCAACCTTTGGAATCGAGCAAGAAAAAGATGTTGATGGTTTACGTTTTAAGTAAGTTAACGAAATATTCTTTTTCTTTACAAATGAATATTAGGGGAGTGGGGGGCACATTTGACATAGGGGCACATTTGACAATGGCTGTTTGTCACACAAGATTTGAATTTTACCGCGATTTCGTGTTTTTGTATTGTGAAGAAGAAGAAGAAGAAGAACCATTGTGAAAACTGTGCAGCTTACAAATCATCTAGTCGGCTCATGGCGGTTTGAGTGTTTGGACCCCTCAAAAGTAAGTTTTTTTTCATTTTGTTTTTCGTTGATTACCAAGTGGATTCAGTTTTTTTCAAATGTAGCTCATCCAGTTTGTCAGTCGTATATGTCTCCATGCAAGTGTTTTCCTTGGATTCTTCAAAACAATTCATCATTCGAGGTTGGCTTGGGTTTTACTGTAATGGCTACCCTCGGGGTAGTTTTGACAGTTTTGCTAGGGGAACATTTGACATATATTTTGACATATATTTTTATATACCTATGAAGTTTGTCAATGCTATGTTGATGTAGGATTTTGAATACCTACTCGACCTGACGTTTTTCAATAAACATCTTTGTTTTGATCATTATTTTTTGTTACTTCAATTCCTACATCCATAAAACTTGGTGTTCCTTTGAGAAAGAAGAGTGGGTAGGTACTCATCTAATTGAAATTGTGTTGGTGTAATACCTAGTTTTCCTAGCGATGGCCGATGGATTATCTTTGAAATGAAAACTGATATTACAAAGATCTTGCGCTTATGGACTAGTATGTTCTCTAGTGCACTTACCGTGTTTCGGATCAACGGGTAGCAGTTGGTAGCGGAAGGCGTTGATGTTCGTTGACTAGGTGAGTCCCTTTTGGAAACACCGAAAAACAATATTCTTCGTCTGAAGTTTACCAGGTAAGTATAATTTGACTCTTTATTGCGTTATTGGGTATAATTTGCTTTGTTGATCAACATTAACTCTTTTCTTTTGTTTCAGGTTCTTCAAGACTCAGGTAAGTGAATTTATGTTCTGCAATCTACGAGTGACTCTATGTTTACTTCAATCAAGGTAAGTTATTCAGGTAAGTATTTAATTAATAGACGTAATTTCTGATCCTATTACGCTCCAGGAAACTGCTCAGGTAAGTATTCAAAAGTCAGAACGCCAGTTCAGGAACAAAAGGTAAAAATCTCTATTTAAACGAAAATACTTTGAACAATCAATAAATGGCATATAAACGACTTAATCCCAATGGATTTAACTTCAGAATTATCAAGGTAAGTAATAAAGATAGGTCCCTGATGGGGTTAACCTATACCTGTCCACGTGGTGGGTTGTTACCAAACACCACGAGATCGAGAACAAGAACACGGTGTTACGAAACACCACGAGATCGATAACATCAACTAAAAGTCCCTTTTGGACATCAAAATACAAGAAAATTTATACCTAGGAGGAACTCCAAAGCAACAATTAATACAAAATGAAATTAGTTTACCGGTTTTGACTATTATGAGAGAGAGAGTTCGTGGGGATGGTCCAGGTGGAAATGCGGCGGTCGTCCAGAATCTTCGTGGAGTACTTGGGAGGGCGCAATCGTACACCAATGTATCCAGGCTCGAGGATCTGGTTGCGAATTATCAATCGGTGACTCTAATTGACTTCACTTGTCATAAAACTGTCCTTTCACTATTTCCTGCTGCCTCACAGCTTGCTAACACTGATACATACTTCTCATACTTGTGGGTGAGTGCTCGATCAAGACACGACTAAGGGCTTCAAGATGGCGTTGCCCTCAGCCGTGTCCCCCCCCCCTACGCGACCTTCCCCTACCTGGTTACTCCTTCGCACTGGCCTGGATGGTGCTGCCGCCTGGTAGTGGCCGCGGTCCCTCCACTTCCATACGATCCTCTGTGCATGGAAGGCTTCTCTTCAGGATCAACTTGGGTATGGATCTGGTGGAGCTCTGTGGTGATGGATCACCACATTGGTAGTGTTGATTGTTACAGGCTGCAGGGTCTATAGTTGTTCTGTCTGACTCATCATTATTGCCAGATGATGATTTGCCGGACGTTCCATGGTTTTTTGGTAAGATTAGTTTAGAATTATGGTACTTTCTGTGAACTGTCAAAAGTGCCCCTTTCTCATGCCAATTGTGCCCCACTTGGCAAGCAGATTGAAAAAGGAACGAGATGTATGTGGGTAGCAAAAATGCCGTAGTTAACGATAGAAGAAAGAAATTTAAGACCTCTCGTTCTTTCAACCTTGTAGGATGGAAAATGCGAAAAAGTGTCAAATGTGCCCCCCACTCCCCTACCTACCAGAAATTCCCTTTAATTTTCTCAGTATATTGCTTCTTTCTTAATTAATTATAAACGAACCGGGGACGAAGGTCCCAAGACTTTCTTGGATCGACATCTAACGTAGATTTTCCGAACCATCATAGCTTCCACGATCCTCAGAGATCGTTGGTTTGCGTTCGTGGTGTCGCCTTTTCACATTCATGTACCTACCGTGGCATCTATTGATCGGATCTTGATGAAACTATTGTGTACTCTTCTCTTCCAGGGCCCGGCCTCAAACTGCCCTCCAATTTTGAGCAAACTCAAAATGTTTGACTTGCAGCAGGAATACAAAAAATATTCCCTATCCAGTTTTGTAGAGAAAGTAATGCAGGAGAACCAGGAAATTAAGCTCAATTGATGTAGGTACGCACCTAGTTAGTTTAGTTTGGGTTTTTAATTAATTTTTTTGGTACAATTGAAATTATTTTGCTTCCTCACTACCGAAGGTAGGGAAGCTTTGTATTCGTGAAAGAAGTGAAAAAAAAAATGTCCTCCGAAATCAAAATTTCCACTTGCTTTTTGCGTTTTAGAGCTTCCCGAACAATTTTGGTTCCGTGTCTGTCTGTCTGTCTGTCTGTCGGTCTGTCTGTCTGTCTGTGGTCAATCCTTGTCCCGGGCAAAACTATACTAACCTGTGGTCCGATTTTGATGAAATTTTCAGGGATTGTGCGGATTAGGTCCTAGACGGTCCCCTATAAATTTCAGCACCTTCGGACCAATAGGAGCGAGTGCGCATGCGCAAACGTGAATTTCGACAGGAAAAATCGACAGTAAAAAGCGAGAGGAAAAAGCGACAGGAAAGTAGCGCTATGATTTATCATATGCTTGACGACAAATATGCTTGACATCCTCTCCTGTTGAACGCAGGAACCTGAAATTTGAGAGGGCGGGTCAATGGAGAATGCTGAAGGCGCCTGAGTGATCACTGATCAGCTGAGTGAGATCCAAGGCCATTTTCTCTCCTGTTGAACGCAGGAAGCTGAAATTTGAGAGGCAGGGTCAATGGAGAATGCTGAAGGTTCCTGAGTGGTCACTGATCAGCTGAGTGAGCTCCAAGGCCATTTCCTCTCCTGTTGAACGCAGGAACCTGAAATTTGAGAGGCAGGGTCAATGGAGAATGCTGAAGGTGCCTGAGTGGTCACTGATCAGCTGAGTGAGCTCCAAGGCCATTTCCTCTCCTGTTGAACGCAGGAACCTGAAATTTGAGAGGGCGGGTCAATGGAGAATGCTGAAGGCGCCTGAGTGATCACAGATCAGCTGAGTGAGCTCCAAGGCCATTTTCTCTCCTGTTGAACGCAGGAAGCTGAAATTTGAGAGGGCGGGTCAATGGAGAATGCTAAAGGTGCCTGAGTGGTCACTGATCAGCTGAGTGAGCTTAAATATTACAGTGGAAGAAAGATAAAGAGGGAGAGGGAGCAAAAACCTTTTCAAGGTATGTCACATTTTAGCCATTAGGCTCTAAGCGGAAATCATCCGGGGGTGCAGGGGGCGAAGCCCCCGCCGAGGCGCGCAGCGCCGAGTTTTCGCCAACTGATTCTATACGTCCATGTTACAATGAGTGAGGAAGCTATACTGCCCACCCAACTTGGCAGACGTTTTGAAATTATTTGTAGGTATGTATTACTTCCGCGTCTACCAAGGTAGCGGAAGCCTTGTTTTCACTTTTCAAGGTTGAAAAAAAAAAAAAAAAAAATGATCTCAATAATCAAAATTTCCACTCGCGTTTTACGTTTCAGACCTTTCTGGACAATTTTGGTTCCGTGTCTGTCTGTCCGTCTGTCATGAAATCCTTGCCACAGCGATAACTTCTACATTTTCCAGCGATATTTAGAGATTGTGCCGGTTGACGTGTAGTGAAAGGTACTTAGAGATCGATGTTTTGAGATTAACTACTATGAATCGGATCATCTAAACAATCGGGCTATGGATACGAGGAAGATATGTGCTACACCCACTTGGCAGATGTCTTCTCTTTACTGCCGTGCTAAGCCAGAAAGTCGTAACGTAAAAATTTGACCAAATTGAGTTATTGGTACCCGAGGGTTTCGGGGGTCGATTTCTATCGATTTTCGGAGTTTTAGAGTCGTATCTCTACTAGAAATGCCTCAAACAAGCCTCCTGATTTTCGTGTTAAGGCGTGTTAACTTGATTTTGCTAAGAAACTAGTCGTATCAGAGCGATTCAGAAGAAGAAAACTCGTATCTTGACACTGATACGGGAATCTGCCTATTTCGACGATACGACTTCTTGCATTAAATCGGCATGATACGACTTTTTGCCTCTGAAAACTCAACATTTAGTGGTGACTTTACGTTCATACTCTAAGTGAATAAACATTTATGTTTATTGATTCAGCAGTTTTTTCTTACACTCTGAATAAAGATATGAAATACGATTGACTATGAGCCAAGTAGGATGACAAAATCATCAATGTAAAATGGTTTCTTGAATTAAAATTTTAATTCAAATGAATTAATGTTTCAAGAATTAAAATAAACAGAATAGTCGTAACTTCGGGTTTACGAGAGCGAAATTTCGTAACATCGGTTTTTGACAATTTACACTCAAAAATGATTAATTTTGACTCCAGAAATCGATTCGGCTTTTAATTTATTTTAAGAAAAACCTATACTTGTGGTAAAAGGAGGAAAAATAATCCCGCAAAAGAATTATTTTGCCACGAAACCTATGAGGTCGTTTTCCCGAAATTTGGGTGAAGTCAAGATACGACTTTCTGGCTTAGCACGGCAGTATACTTATCCTGTCTTCAGGAAAAATCTAAAACCATTTTGTGCCACTAGTGGTTCAGTAAGGGTTAATGTTGAACGTTCAGAGATTTTGTTAGATCTAAAACAAAGAATGATACCTATTGAGTTGTTCATGATTCATAATCACTATCTCTATTAGGACGTCTCTAAAACATTGATTGCCTCCCATTAATACTTACTCCAATTAATCAATGCTGATGATTCATCAGGAGAGAATTATATCTGGAAGGATTGATCGGTAAAGTGATAGCCCCTCGACCTGGTGGCTTCGCAAGACCCGTGAAGGGAGACGAACCAAAGAAGGAATTCGGGTGTGATTAATGTAATCAATCCCTTTTCATGGAGGAACGCCTGCTTTCCTTTCATTTATAGGAAATTTGAGGAGAAGGACTGCAATTAATCTTGAGGACTAGTTAATAGATTGGCTGAATCAGGGGTGATATTGGGATATTATCTTATTTAATACCATAAAATCGTGAATCCGTGCCTATTTGTTGATTAGAGTCATGAAACTCCAGTATTATTTTCAGTGTCCTTACTTTTACCTGGTGAAAAAATGTTGTGCTAATAAATTCGTATTATCGAATCTCGATTCAAAGCAAATTTCAATTAATGTGAATTCTGAATTTTAGCTTGAATTTGTGGGCAACAATTGGAGTTTGTGGTGGCCAATAATAAATTAAATTAAATTAAATAAAATAATTAAATTGAAAAATTAAATTAAAAATTAAATTAATTATTAAATTAATTATTAAATGATGAATAACATCATTGGTCACGAATGGAGCCGAAAAAACCTTCAACTTTTCGAAGATAGACTTTTTACGGACGAATACAGCATTATTAACCTTTCGAAAATCCATAGTAACTTTAACTTTATGGTTTTGGGTAGTTTTTTAATGAGACTCTGAGGAGACGACCGTAATGAAACGTTTGATGTTAAGGGGGTCTCAGTCGATCGCCATTCGTTCCTCGTTCCGAGTCAGTATTTCACGAAATTGAAGGCCCAAAAACTTAAAAGTTGTACTTAAATTTGAAATTTTAAATGATTTTAGAAATTCATTAGTGCACGGCCCAGGGGAATTGAAAAACTGAAATATTGCCGTTGTAATCATCAAAATCAAACAATAATTGCCAGAGAAATATGGAAAAAAACATGGGATAAGCCGTTTATTCAGTAGTTTTCCCATTTTGGTTTATTATTTTTAATAATAAACCTTTGGAATCGACCAAGAAACAATTTTTTTAACACCCCCTCAAAATTTGTTGGTTTACGTTTCAAGGTACTTAGAATCCAAAAATCTAATAAAAATTTGGCCATCCGTCCGCCGTACGCCGCACAGTGGGCAAAATGGCCAATCTAGGTGGACAAAAGTCAAGTCAAAACATGGGAATCTCTAATATTAGTCATTGTTCATTATGAGTTCGCAGTCCCCAAAACGTTAATATTTACATCGCCAAAACCTTCCAAGGCCATTTTCTCTCCTGTTGAACGCAGGAAGCTGAAATTTGAGAGGCAGGGTCAATGGAGAATGCTGAAGGCGTCTGAGTGGTCATTGATCAGCTGAGTGAGCCATCATAAGACATATCCATGTACAGATGTATCTGCATGCAGTGTAGATACTTTAATAATTTTTTTATTTTATTATTGCCAAAGACTCCACATTTATTATTGTTGTTTTTTATTTAACGGATGACTAGCATCGCAAAAACACATTCTGTGTTCCTATGATTTCATACAGAGTATGGAAAAAGAAATAAACCGGGGGGTGCAGGGGGGCGGAGCCCCCCGCCGAGGCGCAAAGCGCCGAGTTTTTTCCTGCTAAAATTGTAAAAATAGCGTCTGATACTGTGTGTTTATGAGCAAACGCCATAACGTATTTACAAAAATGATAATTGACGTCTTGGAGTTAAAGTAGCACACGGCCAAGAGTTGCCAAGGAAATCCGATTTTTTTTTCGTTGCTTTAAGTGTTCTAGTTTCGGTATTCAACCACCTTTTTTTGCGATTTTATGCGTTTTCCGAGTTACTTAATAAAATGGTTGATTATAAGCTATAATTATCACGATTCCTCGCCATAAATTTGTCGAGAAATCGAAACAGCTACCGAAGAAAGATCGCCACGAAAACCTCACCAGGTATGTGATTGGGTTAGGTAATCTCGACGATTCTTCAGAAATATTAAATTTAAAAATTATCAAAAAAGCTGTGATAGACTTTCCAAAAAAATCGGAGAGAGGTGGGAAAATTGCCGTAGAAAAGAAGACTTATTTCCAACAAATATTCGACATGGCTGAATGGGAAAGAGTTTGAAGTTGTCATTTCCTATAAAATTACTCAAGCTATCATGAACCAACCACCTGTGCGTCCCAAAGAACCGTTTGAGGACTCAGGCGATAAAACAAAAAGAAGAAAAGTGAAAGAATTGTTGACTTCTGGTCCCGAAAAGTTATTCTTTGGGGCGCTCACTGCTCTCTACTCAGCAGAAGGGGCCACAAGCCGTATCTTGAAAGAAGCAACTTCAAGCACGTCAACAGTTGAATCTTCTACAATGTCGAATAAGAACATGACTATAATATCTTCAAATTCGATATTTCAGGGTTATATCCGTTTAACACTGTAATTATGTCATTAATCTCAAAGTAATTGATCAGTACCTAATCATAATGTCAAGAATTTAAGATAAAACATGTACACAAATATCATGATATACCATTTGCCTACTTTTATTGAAGTCAAGAAATCTTTTCATTATTTTTCCCGTAATCAGCGTCTTTTTATTCAATTTTGAATAAAAAACCGACCAAAAAATAATTTTGTCCACCTAGATTGGTCATTTTGCCCACTGTGCGCCGTACAGGTTCTTAGCATTGAGTTTGGTATGTAGGCTCCATTTGGGGTCTAGTTGTGCTCCGAAGATTTTGGTTGATGTAGGTCACTTCTAAGGGTTCAAAAATGAATTTTGAAAACGCCCTAACTCAAAAAATTTCGATATAAAGGTATTGTTTTTCCTTCAATTTAAGATTCTATAGAATTTAAAAAATTTTTTGAGACCACCCGGAGCTCTGTAGGGCAAACCGTTGGCTCATTACGAGAATTTAAAATTTGGACGTACGATAAATCAGAAACACGGCTGTGAATCGCAAAGGAGGCCTAATCTCCGTTCAAATTAAAGCTGACCGAAATGCGATCGATGTTTTTCTTCATGTTGGATGGTTGGTGGCTTTGCAGACGAGTGATCTATATAGAAAAATAAAAAATAATAAACCATTGTGTAATAATTTGCAGCGTTTTCTTTGCTAATAATTAGCAATAATAATTATTGCTAATTATTAGCAAAGAAAACGCTGTAAATTATTACACAATGGTTTATTATTTTTAGTTTACTAATTATTAGTAATAATAAAGAACAATAATTATTATTGTTCGATTTTGATGATTCCGGCGGAAAGTTTCAGTTTTTCAATTCCCTAGAGCCGTGTTTTTGCCCCTTCAATTTCGCGAAATACGAGGAACGAACGGCGACCGACTGAGACCCCCTTAACACCGTATTTTACATCTTCTCAACTATTTTTCAGCTGAGGTCTTCATTTTTCTTCGTTATTTCTCTGGAGAAGCGAACAGGTTAGTCCAACCGATTCCGTCCACATCCGTCAGCAGACTTCGCTTGTAGCAGACAGTGCGGATCATTTTCCGCCGCCTCTTTGGTCTCTCCCACCTACTTTTCTCAATCTTCCATTCCCCTTTGTTGTAGATCCTTCAAACGGGCCCGTAAGCATCAAACACCCGACACCCTTTCCTCACACAACGCCCTCTCCATTTTCCCATCACATCCTGCATTTTTATCCTGAACCCCCCATTGTGACCAACTAGCTATTGATTTTGACCCAACCTTTTCTCTAGTCTAAGACCCACCTCAATCGCTCTGGGAAATCCTTGTAGGTGTGCACTTCGAGATAGGTGAGCCGGGTTTTCTAGTTTCTGCTCATGATATTTTTGAACCTGAGCGTTGTTATTGTAGAGTTAAGTACATAGTTGAACAGAGTAAGTGAGAGCCCATTTACACGAGTAGAGTGAACGGTTGAGTCCTTGTTACTCTACCTCGTCCTCGACCTTGGATTATTCTCACCAATAGACACATTCTTCTTGTGTCTGCGTTTATGTAATCTCCTACTCGATTCTGAAACAGGACCTTAAGAAAAGCGGCGAAAAGTTTATTTGATGTGTCGAGGTTTTAGTTGGATGAATGGAAGCGATGTGTAGTGAGGTAGAAAGGCGAGAAAAAAGTTGGATCAGTCGGAGAGAAACCCTCGGAGCATCAGCCACTCAGCTGAAAGAACTCAGATTTGAAGACCCACAAGAGTAAACTCTTGCTTTGAGAATTCCTTCCAGCCTTTCGAACAGTTGAAGATCCTCGTTGTACCCTAGATCCGACGTCAAGACAGTGTAATTTTTTTTTAAATTTCTTTATTTCTTTCATAACAAGTACAATGAAATATAATACTGGCAAAAGTAATAAAAAATTAAATTAAAATGAAAAAATACTAAAACTAAAATTAAAACAATAAAACACTTCTAGATTGCAGAAACTAATCCCCTATGTGGGCATAGCCCGTGGCAGGAAGATGAGTCTCACCTCTTAGTGTAACACTTCACTTAGAAAACACACTTCAGTTAAATAGTATTGTTATTCGAGTACATTATTATAAACCAATTATTAATTATTAGCTAGTATTTATTTTATTCAAATACACGCATGTACCTACCAAAGATAAGGAAAGCTTAAAGCAGAATAAAACAGGTTAGGATGAATTCAAACACAAGTTGCGCTAAGTACCTATAATTTAATGAAATGGTTCTTCAGTTTGTTGCCGATTTTTGAGGGCCCAACAAGAAGCTCAGATCTCGTGGAGTCCGGAAGAGCATTAAACCCCCGTACACCCCTTGCCAGGTATGAGTTGTACCCAAAAGTAGTACGAAAGTAAGCGACCGTCATAAATTTGCTAGAATGGAATCTGGTAGAAATCAAATGTGCCGGCGTGGAAAAACTACTCTCTTTTAAGATTTGTTTAATGCAATTCATCTCGACTAGCAGTGAAAATTTTAAAATGTTTAAATTTTTAAATAAGGGTACTGTATTTCCTAAAAATTCCTTCTTAGCGATGATTCGTATTAATTGCTTTTGTGTGGTGACAATGGGTAGAAGATTAGTGGGATACGAGCCACCCCATGCAGGTATACCGTATAAAAGCACAGATTGTACAAGGGCAAAGTATAACATTTTTAACAGGGTCAAAGGTAGTATTTTATTAAGTCTGGCAAAAACATAGATCAATTTTCTAAGTCTCGTAGTCTAAGTCTCTAATTAGGAATACCATAATCCCGAGACATTGGACTACCTTGTACCCTTAAGCACAAGTACCTGGTCTGGAAACCGGCAATTTCAAAGTTCGTTCCTGAAATTTGTAATGCTATTTTTATCATGCCTCAGTTTTTTCTGAACTACGACTCCAGAACCTTGAAAATACCACTAAAGTGCGAACAACGAGCTCCTTTAATCATTAGACCTACAAAAATGATGCAAATGATTACACAACGGTTTAATAACTAATTAAAAAGAACTAATAGAAGAAAAAACTGCAGCCCTGTGATTGTATGGGTAGATCCCAACTGCACTGAGTATTTCCTCAATGCGGAATAATTGTTCTGTTCCAAGAAGTATGCTCTGGGAGTACGCCAGTTCCGCGCAAAGCCGAATGACATGCTAATCCGATGTACCATTTCCGCGCCGACCTTATCTTGGTAAGGTAACAAGTCCGCCCAAGCTCTTCTTGCTAGGTTTCCCCACAACACATCCATTGTTGGCATCATTACAATTCCTATCACCCGAACATCTTCATTTTTGTTGAAGCCATCTCTCAGGTAACCTCATAAACCATCCTCAACAACCTCCACACCAAAAAACGTCTGCCAAGTGGGTGTGGCACATAGCTTTCTCGAATCCATAACCGACTGTATAGATGATCCGATGCATAGTTGTTAATCTCAAAACATCAATCTCTAAGTACCTTCCACTACCCTCACAGGGGAACATATAATCGCTAATCTGAACAATTCTGAGAAATTTCTTCAAAATCGGATGGAAAATGTAGAAGTTATGGCCGTTACAAGGAATTCTCGTTTGCGCATGCGCAGAAACTACTATTAGTCTGGGGGAAATGATTTTCAAAGGGGACCATCTACACGCCAATCCGAACAATCCTAGAAGATTTCATAAAATTCGGGTGAAAAATGTAAGTGTTATGGCTGTTACAAGGATTTTACGTTTGCGCATGCGCAGAGACTACTGTCAATTTTAAAGCCTTGATTTTCATTGGGGACCATCTACAACCTAATCCGTTTAATCCCTGAAAATTTCATCGGAATCGGATAGAAAATGTGGAAGTTATGGCTGTTACAAGGAATTCACGTTTGCGCATGCGCGGCGGTTACTATCAGACCGTGACGGTTTTCACTCGAGACCATCTACCCCCGCACAATCCCTGGAAATTTCATCGAAATAGGACAATAACTTGGTATAGTTATGCCGGTTACAAGGATTTCATGACAGACACAAAGGCACACTGACAGACAGACAGACACGGAACCAAAATTGTTCAGAAAGGTCTGAAACGTAAAACGCTAGTGGAAATTTTGACTTTGGAGAACTTTTTTTTTCAACCTTGAAAAGTGAAAACAAAGCTTCTGCTACCTTGGTAGACTCGGAAGCAACATAACTAGGAAATCTAAGAAGATGCAGGCAAAAATTAAAAAAAAGTTTATCGACTAGACTATAATATAGTTTAGTATATTATCTGAATATCATCTTAATATTATGATATTATCAGGATATTATTTGAACGGCGATATACCGGCACCAATCTTGCTTGAAATGAATTATTATTCGGAAAATAGAAAATAATTACCTTTCTTTGTATTAGGTAATTATTATTTGAAAAACATATTAAAATCATTTGAAAACCAGAAGTTCTGTCGCTTATTCCCTACTCTGTTGCGCGGAATTGGTACATGTTCTTGGCGCGGAACTGTTATATCCTCAGGTCTCTAGTTGCGTTTTGGTTCCCCGCGCGGAAGTGGCTGACAAAATTCCACTTTGCGCGGAACTGGTACCCACCCTCGGAGTTAACCACTGCACTCCTCTAGCGTCCGAAGCCACAACACTTCCGATACCACAAAACCCCCGAATGGTCAGTGCCACTGCACTCTCGATATGAGTTATTTGCGTAACCTAGGGGTTATATTATTGCAATTAGGTGGGTCTATTGTACTAAAATATAAATTATTGTAAACATCTTGATAAAACTATAGGTAGGTCCTTTATGACGCACAATGAAGCACCATCAAAAAGGGGTCAAAAATGTGAAAACATTGTCACAAATCTCTAAAAACTTGTTGTTGAGGAAAAATTAAACTCAATATTCGGAGTGATTCACAAAAATTTTTAAAAAATCGGTTGAAAAATTTCCTTGAAAATTTGCTCATTCACCTATAGAGACTGCTAGTGTGGAACTTTTCAATTCGATCCAAAACCGACAACTTGTGACCTATTTTCCTAGGAGGTGTGTTGATGTCACCCTGTGCATTCTTTTTAACTGCTGCTGTGGCCTCACCTTCTCCAAATCGGATGAAGGATGGTCGACAATATGAAGTTTGGCGAGAACAAACTCCTCTTCTAGTGATCTGATGTGCGCCTTTCACCCATACTTCCACTTTCCAGCACACAACCCACGCAATTCTTTATACTTTAAATGTGGAACGCAAATTTCAAATTTCGTGACAAAAGTCATTCTGGTCACGACTCCTACCAGCCACACTTACAGACTACACCTTAGACATCCAACTGACGACCAGTGCAACACATCACTGTATCTAGGGGATAATGACATTACATTTTGTCGGAGTACAGTGGCAAAATTCATATTACGGGCCTCGACCGCGCTGGTAGTGCTAGGTTGCCCCCACACACTATGCTCTAACACGACAACGAAGGCGGATTTAATAACTTTGTATTCGCCTTTGAATGAACCTAAATGGATACTCATCCCTTTAACACATTCTCAGCGTCTTGGGCGAATTCGAGAGAACAAGGAGAATAATTGAACTATTGAAATTGATAATGTAAGTGTTTCTGCCAGGAGTCCCCGTGATGGTCACTGAAACAATTCGCTTATCTATTACCCAAACGAAGAGCTTCGCTAACCAACTTTCGCTTTTGATTCCTCCAAACTCATTATCCTCGGAGCTACCACAATGAGATCAGGACGGTAATATCTGTAACTTTAGCGAAAGGGAATTAATTAATGAACACAATTAATTAGCGAAAGGACTTCTGTATTCGCATTCGAAATTAATAATAATAGAGATTAAACTTCACCTTAACGTTACTCTCATTGTAACCTACTTCAGGTTATTTCAATCAGTAGTTATACAAAATAAACCATTCCTTCTCAACATCATTACTTCCATTCACAATATCTTTTTGCTTTCGACTCTACCAAGGTAGCGGAAGCTTTGTTTTCACTTTTCAAGGTTGTAAAAAATGTTCTCCAAAATCGAAATTTCCACTCGCGTTTACGTTTCAGACCTTTCTGAACAATTTTGGTTCCGTGTCTGTCTGTCTGTCATGAAATACTTGCCACAGCCATAACTTCTACATTTTCCCAAGGTAGATGGTCCCCTATGAGGGTAGTGGAAGGTACTTAGAGAGGTCTTAGATTGATATATACAATCGGGTTATGGATACGAGGAAGCTATGTGCTACACCCACTTCGCAGACGTTTTTCTTGATTGAATTGCGGCTCGAACTATACTGGCCATCTTTTACGACGGGCATTGGCATCTAATAGGAAAGAGTTATGGTGAGCACCTAGGTGTAGGTCTTACCAAGGAAGAGCGAATCGAGAACAAGTGTGAGGCTGTTTCGGGTTTCGGGGATTACAAATCTTTCCCTACTTTAATATTGAAGAAGCATAAATGTTTAATCATCCTCAATATTTGTTGTATTACGTTTTAATGTTAATTAAATCAATTTTCTGTGAAAATGATACTTTTTTAAATGATTTTCTCCCGAACTCTCGACATATTTATGACCTAACATTGTCAAAATAATCAATCAAAATTCGAAACGCTCACTAATTCTTGTAGAATTTTTCACGCAGAATTGAATGAGACCAACCCCAGGTCGCTACGACCAACCGTATAGAAACTACGACGACATTTCCGCTGAAAATCGTATTTTTTAAGGTTTGTACTGAAAATCATAAAAGAAATTATGATTTTTACCGGAATTTTGGTCGTATTTGTTCCCTAAAATTGTCAAAATAATTAATAAAATTTCAAAACGCTCACCAATTTTTATAGCATTTTTCACGCAGAATCGAATGAGACCAACACCAGGTCGCTACGACCAACTGAATAGAAAGTACGACGACATTTCCGGTAAAAATCATAATTTTTTTGATGATTTTCAGTGTAAAAGTTAAAAAACACGATTTTGAGCAGAAATTTTGTCGTAGTTTCAATACGGTTGGTCGTAGCGACCTGGCGTTGGTCTCATTCGATTCTGCGTGAAAAATTCTATAGGAATTTGTGAGCATTTCGAATTTTGATTGATTATTTTTATAATGTTAGGTCATAAATATGTCCAGAGTTCGGGAGAAAATCACAAACAAAGTATGATTTTCAGAGAAAATCGTAAAAAAATTCGATTTTTAGGGAAATCATAGAAAAAATTATAAAATCGTATTCAAAATACGATAGAGGAAAATCGTATTCAAAGTGTGAATACAGTTGTATTCGTATTCATATTCATACCTGTATTCGCATTCATAATAATAAAATCGCAGATATGATTGGATTCATAATCGTATTTATGAATAAGAATTCGCCCATCTCTGGATAACAATCACCTACGAGGGAGAAACTAGAAAGACGTTTTTAGACTGAGAAAAGTGACAACGGTTGTTTATACGAAATAATAATAAATGCGAAATAATTTGCGGTGTTTTAAAAAATGATTTCCATGGAATTCAGAGTGAAGTTCATTTTGAATTGAATCTCAAGTTTACCTGAGAAAATGGAGAGGCGCTCCAAGATTACGGGCGATCAAATATTTGATCTAATGCGAAGAGCTACTTGTCGGCGAAGGGAAGGGCAAAGCTTTGGGACTCGAGGCGTGTGTATCGTATCCACCTACATAAACACACCTGGTGTGCTTTCGCGTTTTCACCCCGAGTTTGGATATTTTGCATACGAAGTGTGCTGAGGGGGGGCTTCCTGTTTTAACAGTACGTAACGAGTTTTCTCATCTTGAGGTTATCAATGCTCGAGGGGAGAATACAAAAGTCCAATAAACATAAATAAATTGAAATTAAGTAGCAGAGGATCTTCGCACTACTACTTGCATAACTATGCATTTTATGGTGAGGTATTTGATTCTAAAGAACTGATATAAGTACATGCAACCAAAATTGTGCTCTGAAGCACAAAAGTTTGTAAACATTTTGATTTTGGTGAACCCAAATTTTTTTACCTTCTGCACGAATTTACCTTTACTTCTGAATTTACCTTTTACCTTCTGCTCGATTTTTTTGAACCCAAGTTTTTTTTACCTTCTGCGCGAATAATACATACAAATATTCAAGCCACAAACAGCTTTCCTCCACCGTGAGTAGTTTTAGGAGAGAACTGATGGGTAGCTCCATCAAATTCTTTCTAGCACGTTCGTATCCCCGTTTTCCGGCGAAAACGTTAATGGTGGTAACACAATAGCTAGCGGCTATTTTCAATTAATTTCTCTCTGGGGACCAGAAATAGATGATGGAAATGACAGTAACTGTCATTCCCAACTGTTGGGACCGGTTAAGTCCACACTTTGGGAAAGGAGAATTTGATTATCAGACCAAGGATCAAAGGAATCAAATGGAATCTCCACCTCAAGTCTTTGATTCCCGGAACATTCCGGTTAAAATGCCTATCATCTTCCCTTCGTATAATCTTCATCATTCGGAATCTTAAAGTCACCAAACGAGAAGACGGTGTATCGACCAATATCCTTCCTCTCTGTTATGTCAAAACTATTTGAAAAATTGCTTCTTAAACGTCTCAAACCATTGATAGAAGATAGACATTTAATTCCAAATCACCAATTCGGATTCAGAAAAATACATTCAACTTTAGATCAAGTTCATCGAATCACTAACATAATAGAAAAGGCCCTCGAAGGTAAGAAAATATGCGCTGTATCTTCTTGGATGTGGCCCAGGCCTTTGACAAGGTTTGGCACGAGGGATTGGAGTACAAACTGCACAGAGATCTCCTAAAATAGTACTACTTACTGCTAAAATCCTACCTTGAAAACAGACAATTCAGGGTGAAGCAAGATGACCAATACTCTGGCTTGAAGCTAATAAAAGCTGGAGTCCCGCAAGGGAGTGTCTTAGGGCCAGTCCTTTATCTACTGTACACACGGGACTTACCCCAACGAGAAGGAAGGTACACCTGTTGCCACCTTTGCAGATGATACGGCTATCCTCTCCGTCGATGATGATATCGAAGCTGCAACTAGTTATCTACAGAAGTCAATTACTGAGGTTTCTAAGTGGACCAAGATGTGGAGAATAAAGTTGAACGAATCAAAATCAGTTCATATCAACTTTACTAAACGCAAATTCTAGTCATGGATGTTGTGATCAATTCAAATAAAATACCCCATACCGATGCAGTCAAATATTTGGGTATGACCCTCGACTCCAAATTAAACTGGAAAAATCACATATAAAAGAAAAAAGAGGAAAATAAAATCAAATTCAGAAAGATGTATTGGTTGATGGGAAGGAATTATCGTCTCTCTCTCCACAATAAACTCCTTATTTATAAGCAGATCCTTCGCCCTGTATGGACCTATGGAATTCAGTTATGTTGCTATGCCAAAAAAAAAAAAAAAAACAAAATTTACAAAATCCGAACTTCCCAAAATAAAATATTGAGAAGAAGTGCCTGCACCTTGGTATACCACCGAAATGCCCCTTTACACTACCATGTTACATCACAAAAGAATATAACCGATGTTCTTAAATTCTCATCGGATCCTTTGATCAGCTTCTCCTACTCTTTTTCCACAATCAAATTTCTTGAAACTTCACGAGGAGGTCGGATTTGATGTGTTGAAGCACCCCTTTAGGAGTTTTTATCAGCAGGTTGAACACTATAGACTAACGACGAACTTTATATCTTCCTTAAAATTTTCATCTGTTTCGAATGAAGCAGTTGATGGAAGTAAAACGGTTCTCAGCTGTTTTCAATTAATTACCCCCTGACAACCAGAAAAACGATGGTGGAAACGACAGTTGGGACGACGAAATCCACGATAGGGAAAAGAGAATTTAATTATCAGCCCAAGGATCAAAGGAACCGACCTCTTGTCATTTAATTCTCGAAATTTTCCAGTTAAGTTACCTTTCCCTCGGATCATCTTTATCATTCCGGCATATCTTACTCGAGTAGGAATTACCTTAGAGCGGATCAGAACGACGCAGAAGGGTCTCCCACAAAGCTGTGCGAATATCATTGAATTTCTAGCCCAAATGAGATGATGAACGACTTATTTATTTTTTCAACAATAATCTACATTTATATTTACAATTTTGGTTTATTATTTTCCATATTAATAAACTTTAGGAATCTTGAGGCATTTCCTCCATCCCTCTCTCCCACCCCCACCTCCTCCATCATCCCTCCCTAGGGTCGGCGTCGAGTAAGTTCTGGGTATCCTCCTCATTATGATTTTTTTTTTTTTAATTCATTAAGTATATTTATTAATTTGATGAATTCAGGCCTGCTCCATCTTGTTGGCTCTTGTAGTGGCAAAACATTTCTCCAAGTATAAATTGTTAATGGTCGAAGAAATGGTAAAACCTTCAACATTTTTAGAAAATTAGAGGAAGTTTTGGGATGGTTTGGGAAGACTGCAATGGAGCCAAAGCTCGGGATAAAACCCGAGCCTCTCAAGATCAACACTTCCTCTCACTGACTTTTGACTTGCAGTCAGTACTGCAAATTCCATCTTCAGATGTCAGCAGTATGTACTATAGTAGAAAAATCTGTGTGTACAATCTAACGATTTACGAAGCAGCGCCACCAAATAACGCACACTGTTAATGTTGGACTGAGCTTGATGGTAAGAGAGGAAGCTCAGAAATCGGCAGTTGCTTGTTCAAATACCTAACCAGTTTGCAGAAGTATCCCTGTTTTCGGATACATGCGGAGGACAAAATAGGAATAAACAGGTGGCTGCTCTATTGATGTACAAACCACCCATCTTGAGGTCATTGAGCAAAAATTTTTAAAAAGCGGTCATAGCTACATGGAAGCTGATTCTATGCATAGCGCAATAGAGTCAGCCAAAAAGCTGGTTCCAGTTTATACTATACAAGACTGGCTCAATATCTTCAGGCTGGCACGCTCTAAAAGGCTAAAATCCAGGAGCGAGCCAGACGAATTGAGAGCCATACGAGAATTGAAATACAATGATTTTCTCGACCTTAAATCCTTATCGGAACTTCTCAAAAGAAACAGAACGAAAGATGAAGGCAAAGAACCGGTGAACTGGATGAAAGTGTAAAGTTTCCGATTTAGAAAAAAATAACCCAGGGAAAATTGAATTCAAATACTGTCAAATACACGGGTGAATACAAGACGATTGCGGTTTTTGGCGTCGGACGACCTCCTGCGCTTCCCAAGTCTTTGTCACCACTATACAAACACCAACTGGGGATCACCACACAGAAAAAGAAAGACTTGATGAAGTTGTGCAAGCAAGGAGCAATCCCGGAACAATTTCATCACTGGTACATGCAGCTACCAGTGATGAAATTGTCAAAAAATAAAGCTCAAGATGTCGTGGAGAGCGAAGATGAAGACGGCAATGAACAGCTCAGCCAACAATGATGGAAATATTTTCCCTCTACTCGGCATCAGCGCTGAAATATCATGTTTTGTAATTTCCTAATTCAGCATTCCTAGTTTTTTTTGTCAGTTCCTAATCATGTGATTTTAATTGAATTATTAAAACTATTTCTACCGTAACATTGTCAATACTTGAATTTACATTACGTTTCAAAAACTAAAATCCATTCATCTCAAAACTAATTTTGGACTCAGTGGATTTTCCTTGTACGCCCACGATATAGGTATGTTAATAATTTCCTCTGTGAGGAACATAAATATATTGCGAATCCAGCAATATAGTTATACTTGATAACTATTTGGTGTGATCTTTTGAGGGATCAAAGTACTAATTGGAACAGGCTCAACTTCATCTCCCCTTCTATCCAGAGAGATTATCCATTTGTTCTATGACTGTCTTTTCCATTAAACAACGGCAACCTCTTGGTTAGAAGAGCAAAGAGAAGTGATATTATGTAATCTGGAGCCTCTCGGTCGTGGTCTCCATAATTAACACGATGTGAAAAAGGAGACGCCCTAATAAATTTCGCTCGTCGAAAACCCTTTCGACAAAGAGCTGATGGTTTCATTAACTAATTGTAGCTCGTCATGTCCCTTGAGGTTATCATTCGTTCGGCGTCCGATTTACACTCTTTTGTAAGAAACCCTGTAAAAATATTGAGGCTAGGGTATGAATGTCTATCGAGCCTACCAACGTGATCGGACAGAGGAAGAGTAGATGAGTGGTTTTAGTGAGAGGAAGAGCCTTATGGGCAGTGCGCTCCTCCTCTCAAAATCAACTCTCTGAGGTCTTATACTCGTGCAACTTCACTATGTAGACTGGGAATTATAGGATTAATGTAATAACATATATAATTTATATAATAATAATAATAATGATAGTAATAATTACTATATATATTTATAATATATATAATAATATTTAATTTTCTATATGAGGTTGTGACAATAGCACAGCTATGTTATGTGGGAGAGTGAATAAGGGATATACAGCCGTTTGTTTCAACTCATTTTAGTGAGAGGCCACAGGCGACAGGTTTACAGAAAAAACTTTCGATACGAGTGTAAGTGGTGAGTTGAAGACTAGTTCAGAGAGTCGGCGGATAAGTTGTGCCAAGTGTCCCCAATTTAAATGGGATTTGTTTTCGTCACCTGGCAGCACCGCATTTTCGAGGGAAAACTTGCTCTTGGAAATTGATTCTTATTCGGAAACTAAACGGAATATTAGGATTGTAGCGTTCAAATAAGGTTTGAACCGTAAATTATTCAAGAGTAATTAAAATACACGCATTCATAGCTAAATATCAACTCATAATCCTTTATTATTTCATCCACATCATTCTACTCTCGTTTCTAGGCAACGTTACAACAACATTAACACTTACTGAAGTAATAGTTTCCCGAGTCACGTTATATTTTCCCCCTCTTGAGAATCATCATCTCTCCTGAGATGATAAGGAAGAACATTTCCAATCGCAGCTTTTTGGGTGGTCCCAGCTTCATCTTCATAGTGAACCGTTTTTGGAAAATTGTTCATTTTTGTAGTCTTCTTGACGAGGAAAGGCCCTTTCACTATTGGTTGTTTGCCGTCAAACCCGCTCTGAACAAGTATAAAATCTCCCTCTTCAATGTCTGGCGGCTTTTGGGGATGTATCCTGTCAAATTGTCTTTTCATTCTCTCTCTGTATTTTTGTTGCTCCTCCTGGGATAGTGGATGTTATTCTAGCATGGTTTCAACAATTCCGAATCTCTGGTCAGCTGGGAGAATGGCCACTTTTCCAAAGGCTTTGTATTGAGGAGAACATCCAATACCTGCTGTAAACGACCGGTTCAAATGATTTACTGCAGCTTCCAAACAAGATTTCCAACCTCCTCGAAAAAGTGGATACATATTAATGAAGAATTTCACATCTCTCATTTTCCTTTCTGCCAACCCGTTGGCAGAAGGATGGTATGGAGAGGTCGTAACTAAGGTAATACCATTTTCTTCTGCGAACTTCTTCATCTTAGCTGATGTAAATTGAGGCCCATTGTCCGTCACAATCTTTTTAACGCTAGAAATGTGGTGATACTTTTTCAAGTAATTGATGATTGATTGAGCATTCTCTTTCATAGCTTTAGCGTTAGCAAAGCGAGTACATTCATCAACAACAATAAGAAAAGACCGGGTGGTAGGTTGACCTTCTTTGCGTTTGCTTAGCTCTCCAAAATCCAGATGTAAGGTTTCGAAAGGTATGGAAGAATGCTGTGGTATAAACATTGATTCAGGCTTCTTTCGGAACTTGAATTTTGAAAATTGACATTCCCTACAGCTCTTGACGTAATTTTGAATAGATTTCTTCATATCTGGCCAACTGAATCTTGATCTGAGCTTCAGATACGTGCGCATGAATCCATCATGTCCCCCCGAGTCAGGATTGTCATGATATGCCTTGAGTACTTCAATTACTTGGTCCCTGTTCACCTGCTGTTTACCGTTGGCACCAGTAACAAAACTTATGCTCGGAACTTCATCAACACATAGTCGGGAAAGGGCATCTGCGTCTTCAAGTTCCTTGCCTTTGCGGTGGTTTATTTCAACTTCAAACCCCATTAGGAATAACTGCCAACGACCTAGACGACCTTTCGGTTCCTTTAAGTTCAGAATGAAACTCAGAGCTTGGTGGTCTGTGTGAATGAGGAATGGACGTCCCTCAAGGTAAGTTCTGAAGTATTCTATGGCTTTTATAACTGCGAGACCTTCCTTGTCAGTAACGGAGTAATTCAATTCAGGCTTTGTGAACAGGTGCGAATAGTATCCTATCACTCTGAGTTGCTGATTCTTGGGTTTTGATGGTTCTCTCTGATAGAGGATTGCCCCACATGCATAACTAGAGGCATCCGTGCATAATTCAAATTTAAGATCCCAATCAGGTAGTTGTAGTATTGGATTGCTACAAATCCAATGATTGCAAGAGCAAGCCTTCTCATACATTTTGATCCATGTTTCTGGATCATGAAGTTTCCCATCGAATTTGGGAACTACCATTTGAACGGATAAAGAAGTAGACCTTACCTCATCCAGACAGGACTTGAAAGTCTGAGCTATGGAATCCATCATCCTCTTCACAAAAGCCGTGTTGTTTTGTAGCTACGTGTCCATCAAACTTTCCATTTCACGGAGGGACGTAGAGCAGTAGGTATTTGAAAACGACTGCGCCATAATGTAGCTTCAAATAAGGTTTGAACCGTCAAATATTCAAGAGTAATTAAAATACACGCATTCATAGCTAAATATCAACTCATAATCCTTTATTATTTCATCCACATCATTCTACTCTCGTTTCTAGGCAACCTCACAACAACATTAACACTTACTGAAGTAATAATTTCCCGAGTCACGTTATAAGGATGCTATCTTATTTAAACAATAAATAAAACTGTGGTAAATTATGGGCGACACTTTTTCCATAAATGTTGAATCAATCAATCAATCAATACAATTTATTTGCCAGAAACACATAGTGTATAAGCAATCGTCAATATAAATTAGATAAACATAACAACAATAAAGCAATATGGTGTCAAAACGCTGCAAATCATTGCCCAAAGGTTTACTATTTTCTGTATAGATCACCCTTCTGTATAGATCCCTCCCTACCAACCGTAGGTACCTACTACCTACTAGGGCATTTTTTCAAAATTTCAAACCCAACCACCAACCAAATAGAAATGAAGGGTTGAAATTTTCAAAAATGCCCTAGTAGGTAAGTAGGCACCTACGGTTGGTAGGGAGGAATCTATACAGAAGGGTGATCTATACAGAAAATAATAAATGCAATGATTTGCAGCGTTTTTTTTTCTTAACCTACCAACTTTTTTTAACGTGCAAAGTATTTTGATCATCAATTAAATTCAAGTGAAAAACAAGAGAAAGAGCGTTAAATTTCCCTAAGGACAAGCTCTTGACCAGTTCTGAATAACTTCACACTAGGAGAGGTTTTCTACTTCAAACTAGGAAATTTGTCATTTTTGCTGATTTTGACAAAAAATATTCTATTTTCATTTTTTTTTGGTCATGTGTTAACAACTCCCACAAATTTGATGGTTTACGTTTCAAATTACCTACTTACTACAAAAATCTAATAAACATTGCTTCGTCAGTCCGCCGTGAACCAATTTTGATAAAATTTGGTATGTTGGCTCCGTTTTGTGGTCTAGTTGAGCTACGAAGCTTTTGGTTATTTTAAATCACTTCTAAGGGGCGAAAAATAGGGGCTGAAAAGCTCAAAACGCCTTGACTCAAACATATTTGATACTAAGGTATCTTTTTTTATCAATTCAAAATTGAATAGAATTTTTTTTGAATCGAATGAGGCTTCCTATGAAGTCATAAAGTTGGGTTGAATGATGAAGCAGAAAGACGAGTGTGAATCGCAAAAGAAACCTTCACCCACGGAAGTAGGCTAATCTCTAAAATAGGCTGATCAAATGCGATCTTTTTCTTTCTCCGGATAGAGTTTCATGTAGCTAATTGTGCTTCTCTAGCAACCAAGAACCAAATTTCGTTATTGTTGAAGGGTGTTGTGTCGGATGATGTAGTCTTTTTGGTGGTCAAAACGACTCTGAGTCTTCTTTGTGAATAAAAAGGAGAACGTTGATTTTTGTAGTTTAATTCTCTTTCTAGCTACAGTTTCGCTGGGGCAACTTGCCGGCATCTTCAGGCTTATCAGTCTTATGTAGAATATACTTCTAGTCCTTTATTCATTCCAATGTTTCCTAGATCTTTCAACTTCTACGGATTTTATAGATCCAGATTTATCAGTCTTATGTAGAATATACTTCTAGTCCTTTATTCATTCCAATGTTTCCTAGATCTTTCAAAAACAACTGATATAATAGTTCCAAACTTATCAGTCTCATGTGGAATATATTACTAGTCCGCTTTTTCAGCTTTCAAATTTCTCAACAACTTCAGATTCAACCGATCCAAACTTATCAGTTTTATGTAGAATGTACACTTCTTGCTTTTTCCTCTATCCAATCTTTCTAAATTCATTAAATATCGATCGTTTCAATAGATCCAAACTTGTTTGATGGTAAAATTGTTTGGTAATACGTCCTTTAAAATTGACTAAGAAAGGGTTTAGAACTAGCGTTATTTTAACATAACTGCGGGAAAAAAGAGATTTCTCATAGAAACAAAGGAATCTTTTGATATTTTCCATTGGCATTGGCAGCAAAAAAAATTTCGTTATGACATGAAGACTCACAACTTTCTGTCATAATAAACTTGATAGCACTGTACAGAAAAATGACAAACCGAAGTCTAATAATTTGCAGCTTTTTTTGAGATAGCCCAGTCTTGCCCTGCACCAGCGAAGAGTAGTTACGAGAGTGGATAATCGTGGGGTTTGTGGAAGAGTTGCCTCATAAGTCTGATCATTCATAATATTGGTAAACATATTCTTTTTGTTCTGTGTTGAAAGTAAAGTAAAGGAAACAACCGTTTCAGGTTGAATTTTCGTCCAACTGCCATTCCTGGCGTCGCGGACGTCATCAGCTGTCTTTCAAAGGGAATATCACCATTGGTTTTGATGATTTCGCTCATGGCTACTTATTGCCTCACCCGCTCAAGTGAAGCGGTGTTCACCAACCCGCAGGATTTATCAAGACCTGCGATTCCACCCTCGAGCGGTCACCAATCCAGATAATCTCCTTGGCCGACTGACTTTAACCTCGGTGATCTCACGGGAACCGGTTCATTAAACCAGCTAATGGTTTAATGTTGGTTCACTCGTTCTTTATAAACAGAGAGAGCACTGGAAACACTTCCAGTTAGCAAGATCGATCTTCATAACGATATCCTAAAACACAGGAAATCGACTTTTAGCCGTTTTAAGACCTTTTGTTATACCTTCTGTAGATGGTTATGTTACGATCTTTTGTAGACGCTTCGAAACTCTTTGAATATCTAAAAGCAGAATCTTGCAATAAACGTAAAGTCTGATGGTAATTAACTAGTCACCATCACTCATACTTCGATAATCGTAAAAATAATTCAGTTGACCTAGTTTTAAAATATCCTACCGTTCAAAGCAAACGTTACGATCAATAAAACGAGGTTTATCTTCCTTAGGAGCCTTTTTGACGCCTTTCGTTAATTACTTCGAATGGAAATGCAACATTGGAACTGTTGAAGACTATGAAAACTAGAAAACTTACGTAAAAACGACAAATTGTTGACTAATACGTAATTTAATCGGATGCTTTACAGCTTGGGGAGAATAAAAAAATGCATTTAATGCATTCTGAAGGTTTATAGTTGAATTTTTATAATTTTAAGATAATTTTTTAGTCATATATAATTAACATACATAATATGTATGTTATACCTACTAATCTGGTTCTAATCAACAAAACTGTAAAATTATATATGACTAAAAAATTATCTTAAAATTTAAAAAAATCAACTGGTTATATTATAACCAGGGGCCACTCAGGGTCCTGCCCAGGCAAAGTTTCCCCAAAAAGTTAGATTTTTACCTCAAAGTTGAAAAAACTCGCTTTGAAAAGTCTTCTCCCCAAAGTAGAAAAAAATCCCAAGTAGAGAGTTTTTTTTCCTCAAAACTCACTCATGATCCATGGAAGCATGGATCTTTTAGAAGTGTAAAATTACAAGTAGTTATTATTCCAATTATCCATCGTGAAATTAGAAAGTGGAAGTTAGTCGCCAGAGAGAAGAAGAAGTAGTAAGGATTCGATAAGTATCAGACAATTGATTGTTTACTCTCAAATTTCCAATGTTTGCGGAAAAAAAATACGTTGCCCTGGAAACACTGGGGCACAAACAGTTTGGATTCCCATAGAATTCCCATAGAAACGTGTTTTTGCTTCCGAGTCTACCAAGGTAGCGGAAGCTGTTTTCACTTTTCAAGGACAAAAAAAAAAAAGTTCTCCAAAATCAAAATTTTCACTCGCGTTTTGCGTTTTAGACCTTTCTGAACAATTTTGGTTCCGTGTCTGTCATGAATTCCTTGTAACGCGCATAACTATACGAAGTTATAGTCCAATTTCTATGAAATTTTCAGGGATTGTGCGGGTTGTTGTGTAGACGGTCCCCTATGAAAATCATCATCCACGGACTGATAGAAGCGACTGCGCATGCGCAATCGTGAATTCCTTGTAACAGCCATAACTTCCACATTTTCCATCCGATTTCAATGAATTTTCAGGGATGATACAGATTAGTATTTAGATGGTCCCCTATGAAAATCACCACCTTCGGACTGATAGTAGCCACTGCGCATGTGCATACGTAAAATCCTTGTAGCAGCCATAACATTTACATTTTTCATCCGAATTCGATGAAATTTTCTAGGATTGTCCAGATAAGCGTGTAGATATTCCCCTATGAGGGTAGTGAAAGGTACTTAGAGATTGGTGTTTTGAGATTAACTAACGAGGAAGCTATGTGCCACACCCACTTGGCAGACGTTTTTAGTTTATGTCCTGTCCCCGCATGCCCAGTAGTGTAAAAATGCAGATCTCGTCCGTTTACCCCAGTACTCTGAACTCTTAACTTAACTCCAGTACTCTGTGGTTTACCCCCTCCAATTCTTGGCCCCTGGCAGAGAAGACAGAATCGATTTTATTCTCTCTGATCCTGAATAGTTTCATTTCAACTCTTTGGATGCTTTCATCAGTTATCAGTTGTTATCTTGCTTTGAAGCTGTATTTTTCTGCTAACATCCAAACAGAAAAACGCTGCAAATTATTACACAATGGTTTATTATTCTTCTATAGATCTCTTGTCTGCAAAGCCACCAACCATCCAACACGAAGAAAAACATCGATTGCATTTCGGTCAGCTTTAATTTGAACGGAGATTAGGCCTCTTTTGCGATTCACACTCGTGTTTCTGATTTATCGTACGTCCAAACTTCAAATTCTCGTAGTAAGCGAACGGTTTGTTCTACAGAGCTCCGGGTGGTCTCAAAAATTCTAAAAATTCTATAGAATTCTAAATTGTAGGAAAAACGATACCTTTGTATAAAAATTTTATGAGTTAGGGCGTTTACAAAATTCAGTTTTGAACCCTTAGAAGTGACCTACATCAACCAAATTTCATCTAAATACCAAATACCAAATTTCATAAAAATCGGTCAATGCTAAGTGGCAAAAGTGCCGCGTACGGCGGACGGCGGACGGACGGCCAAATTTTCATTCGATTTTTGGATTCTACGTACCTTGAAACGTAAACCATCAAATTTTGAGGGGGTGTTAAAAAAAAGTTTTTCTTGGTCGATTCCAAAATACGTTACCTGCTTAAACTTTTCACGAATATGTGTATAGAAAACCTATCCAGGAATTATTATTCCATATTATTTTAATGTATTCACTTCCGTTTATGTGATTTGGGTTCGCATCGTGTGAATGGGTGATCATGTGGGCTGTGTAATAGAGCACTTTGCAAAAACCACCTACGTTTTCACAGTTCATCTTAGATTTACAATGACACTTAGAACAGATAAGTTAACTTATACCTTTTCATGATGTAGGCCCTGCAACAACCGTACATTAAAGATTAAAACCCATCCATTCCTTATCAGACGATTTCTTGTTCGATGAAAAAGTTGTTGGTAAAGCTCGACTATCGCCGTAGGAAGTCACATTGAGGTGGAAATCAACCCCACAACTCGTTTTTAGCGCATATCTCCGTTTATATTTTTGATTAAATTGATCCCCCAATAGTTTATTAACTGGAATAAAGTTGAGGTGTGATTATACCCCAGTGGGTCCTCTGACGCAAAAGTAGGTATGTGTGATCCTAGGGTCAAGTCCGTGTATTTTGTGTTGCCTCACCACTATCGGAGGTCACCCAACGCCCTTGCATATAACTATTATTTAGTATGGACCTTAGTATTAATATTTATACATATATTAAGCTAAAGTGGATATTTATGTTCAGTTATAACAATAAACATAATATCACAGTTAAATATGTATTTTAGATACCTTTTAGGGATCAGGGAGCGGATCTACTGGTTGTCTTTTTAGTCTCCTTCCAATTTGTAGAATGATCTGTGAATCCTTAGAAAAGCGGATTTGGATGAGATGAAGTCGGATTTGGATGGGGTGAAAGCATCGAACCAGACAAAACATTCGAATCTTTCATATTGAGTCAGTAGGGATGAATGCTAGATAAGTCAAGAGCGCTTCATGATAATGAAATATTAATAACTATCGACCTTCAATTGTCGATTGACTATCACTAATGGCTAATGACTCACGTGACTTGTGTTATAAGAGCCGCTGGCGATCGATGCGCACTCAATCGAAATTGAGAGATCGTGTGAACAAGGCTTCGTGTGACCTGAGGCGCTCATGGTACACGATAAAGTGGTCACAACTATTTCCATTATTATACATTCTTTAATTATTGATTTACTACGGCTTGTAAACGAGCAGAATAAAAGTTTTAAGTTTTATGTGAATTCCAAAAACGCTGCTAGTTATTATACATAACGGTTCATTTTTGGTACCTATATGATTTGAAACCGACTAAGAAAGAAAAACGTCTGCCAAGTGGGTGTGGCACATAGCTTCCTCGTATCCATAACCCGATTATATAGATGATCCGATGCATAGTAGCTAATCTCAAGACACCAATCTTAAAGTACCTTTGAAATCGACTAAGAAAGAAAAACGTCTACCAAGTGGGTGTAGCACATAGCTTCCTCGTATCCATAACCCGATTATATAGATGATCCGATGCATAGTAGCTAATCTCAAGACACCAATCTTAAAGTACCTTTCACTACCCTCATAGGGGACCATCTACACACTAATCTGGTCTATCCTAGAAAATTTCATCAAATTCGGATGAAAAATGTGAATGTTATGGCTGTTACAAGGATTTTACGTTTGCGCATGCGCAGCGGCTTCTGTAAATTTTAAGGCCTTGATTTTCGTTGGGGAACATCTACAATCTAATGTCCTAAAAATGTCAACGAAATCGGGTAGAAAATGTGGAAGTTATGGCTGTTACGAGGAATTCACGTTTGCGCATGCGCAGTGGCTACTGTCAACCCGAAGGTGGTGATTTTCATAGAGAACCATCTAAATACTAATCTGTAACATCCCTGAAAATTTCATTGAAATCGAACGGAAAATGTGGAAGTTATGGCTGTTACAAGGAATTCACGTTTGCGCATGCGCAGCGGCTACTATCAGTCCGGGGGTGATGATTTTTATAGGGGACCATCTACAACCTGAACTGCATAATCCCTGAAAATTTCATCGAAATCAGGTAGGAAATGTGGATGTTATGGCCGTTACAAGGAAATTCACGTTTGCGCATGCGCAGTGGCTACTATCTGTTGGAAGGTGATGATTTTCATAGGGGACCATCTAAATACTAATCTGTGACATCACTGAAAATTTCATTGAAATCAGACGGAAAATGTAGAAGTTATGGCCGTTACAAGGAATTCACGTTTGCGCATGCGCAGTCGCTTCTATCAGTCCGAGGATGATGATTTTCATAGGGGACCGTCTGCACACCAACCCGCACAATCCCTGAAAATTTCATAGAAATCGGACAATAACTTCGTATAGTTATGCGAGTTACAAGGAATTCATGACAGACAGACAGACAGACAGACAGACAGACAGACACACAGACACGGAACCAAAATTGTTCAGAAAGGTCTAAAACGCAAAACGCGAGTGGAAATTTTGATTTTGGAGAATTTTTTTTTTTCGTCCTTGAAAAGTGAAAACAAAGCTTCCGCTACCTACCTTGGTAGACTCGGAAGCAAAATTTAACATAACTCTCCCCTCAAAATTTGTAGGTTTACGTTTCAAGTTGCGTAGAATCCGAAAATCGAATAAAAATTTTGTCATCCGCCATATGCTGCACTTAGTTCCCATTTGGGGTCTAGTTGTGCCCGAAGCTTTTGGTTGATGTCGGTCACTTCTAAGGGCAGAAGAATAAGGGTAGGAATTTCGAAAACGCCCTAGCTCAAAAAGTTTCGATATAAAGGGATTTTGTTTTTCACCGATTTGAAATAGTATTGAATTTTTAGACTCGAACGAGACCACCCAGAGCTCTGTAGGACCTACCGTTTGGTCCATACGAGAACTTAAGGGTTGAATATGTATCCCGATTTTAACCGATTTTTCAATATTTCGGTTCCTTTACAGCTTAGTAATTGTACCCAAGCTTAGAAATTGAGGAACAATTCTCATCATGGCTCTGGATTTTTGTGAATTATTTTCTGTACCGCCATGGAATTTTGGAAAACATTTTGGAAAACATTAATATTATTAAAAATGACGATGTCGCCATGAACAGGCAAAGAGAACTTACCCACCTAGGAGAGCAATTTATCCCTATTTTTAGAATAACTAGACCAGCAATAAGTAACTAGCCAATCCATCAACCCTATCATTATACATGTAAAGGTTATGTCCTCCTTACAATTACTATGAATAAACACTGTAAGCACAATATAATTAAGTTATCTGTAATAATTGGAACTAATGGGGTTAGCCCCCACCGATAACCTCCGTTCAGTTTACTTTAGGATTAGAAAATTGCCATGTAGACCGTAAAGCCGCAACATCTAAACACAACCACTTTGTGCCCACCACAACCCAGCCATAAGGAACAAATGCAAAACCGGAGGAAGGGAAGTTATCTCATTGAATCAACTAGCTATCAAAAAGTATCTTCTTCCAAAATATTTTCTCTTTCTCCTTACAATTTGAAGGTAAATTGCCCCCCCCCCCCATAAATTCAACCTCTCATTTACAATACTTGGAATATATATTTACAACAGAATGGGTAAGTAGGTAACAACCTAAATTTCTTGATCTAATAGCTAACATGTTGTACCTTTTGCATTCACCAAACACTCATTCTGTCTTTCATCCTTTAATTGATTAGGATCCGAAGAGTCTGTTTTCTGATTAAATTAAAAGAAAACCTATGGCTGGAGATGTGAAAATTTGAAGAATCTGTTTTCTGAAGATACTATTTACTTGAAGATACTATTGCTCTGTAAAAGGTATGTACCTCTAGATAATTATTACTCTTAAGACTCGGATGCATACCATCTATAACATAGATGTGGGAAACCTGGTAGCATTATAACAACTTCGGTTGATCAGTTCTAGCCCTGAAGATGGTCGAATGACCGAAAGATCTTGGACAATGGAAATTTAATAAATCTCACAAACCGAGGAATGCCGGAAATTTCTTCTTCCTCACCCTCAACCAACCCCTGCTGAAACTGCAACGGCAAGCACCCAACAATATGACGCCATGGAGTTGATAGTGGTGCCACCATGGTGCCAGGGCACCATGAAATGCATATTTCGTGTTTTTTGTGTTTCACCTTGTATAAGGATGTGAATTTCGACGGACTTTGGTGCCAGACTGGCACCATTGGCGGGGGGGGGGGGGGGCGGGGTTGAACTCTAATTTGCATGTTGGGTATCGTAGATCATCGATTTTATAATGCTCTTCAAATTCGATGCTCCCATGCCGCTAGAAACGTATGATAACGGTAAGGGGGAGAGACCACTATTTCTTGCTTGAAATACTAAATAAATTACCTAGATTGAGTGAAACAGTTTTATCGCTTACCAACTGGTTTAAATTGATCTACCGCTTATCCAATGGGACGTCCCCTGGAATGCATGCATTACTTAACAATATGTTTGAAAATAGTCCATTCTTGCAGATCAATGATCGAATTTTCATAAAAATCTTGAAAACTATTGTTAAGAATATAAAAATTTTTAATTTTAATTTTTAAAATTTAACATATCATATCTATATTTGTATTATTTAATTACCTATATTTAATAAATATTTAATTTAAGTTGTATAAGATGAAAACTAATTTAGCTATGTGAGAGAGTAGTCAGCCTTGTGGCAGTGGCACATAGCACAAATCTTTAAATTATACGGTCAACCCTTGATAAACAATTTTAAAAAGCTCAAAAATACTGTTTTTGTCACCAAGAATACGAAAACCAATATGATAGGTTGTTATTGATTTATTTTTATGTTCAGTATACCATACTAACATAATGTACAGGGTATGTTTTAAAATGTTTAGTAGTCCATATTCATGTTCTCTTCTTTACCTCGAACTCATCGAGTACCCACACGTGTATTGTAGTTTTTAGCATGAAACATGCTTTAGCCTTGGACTGACCATCCGAAAACGTTATGCGGGAGGGGTGAAATGAAGAGTTGACGCGGGGAGGGTGACACGAAGAGTGTCAGGAGAAGGTTAATCTCCACCCGTCCAACCCATCTCTACTCCGCCGAAAAGCGCGGCTATAGCATGTTCCATGTTTCTTGAATTTTAGCCAAAGCCTTCCTTATTCTATTTTGAGTTATTTCTACCAACAAACTTGCTACCTCCACTCTTCGGACTTCGGTCCGGTACGAACACCTTCAGATTTGACTGCGAGTACCGGAGGTCGCCCATCCGGGGGTGGAGGAGAGCGATTCGGTCGGGCTTTGATGGACCGACTCCCACGCGCCACCCCCGCCGCTACCCGCGGAACCGCCGCCTCCGGGTCGCCACCCCCTTTATAAGGGAATCCCGCCTCCGAGGCCACCTCAGTGCACGTTAGTCCGCCCCACCGACTAGTTTCGACTCGCCAAATCCACCTTCAGTCATAAACACGTAAGTTTGAGGACGTCAACTCCGGACTGCACCAACTGAAATCCAAAATGGGTGGTCGTTTCGCCTTTCGGCAAAAACCAACGGGCACAGACCCACAAATTAATAAGCAATTCAAAAATATTCTAAAAACACAAATTTGGTAAAAATTGCCAAATTTTCATATCAATTTTTGAAAAAATCACTTCCTTAATGGATGATAGGAAAGCCTTGGATACATTCAGTACGCCAAAAAATGTTAGTCCTCCAAAAAACCGAAATTCCCACTCGAATTATCTGAACAATTTTGGTTCCGTCTCCGATCTGCCTGTCCGAAGCAAAAACACATTTCAGGGCAAACCCATACACGGATTTAATTTATGGAATTTAATAAGAATTTAATGGAATTTTCCGAAAATGTGCAGGATAGTCCTCAGACAGTGAGTTTCATTCTCACTCGCATTTTTTAGCGAATTTTCAACGGAATTTTAACATGGACATTTTAGATTTTTTTCTCTGTAATTCGTTTGAGAATATTTAAAAACAATTCCTGTTTTTCCTAAAATCAAATGCATTTATATTGCATTTCCAAGTCAAAATCAAAGTTTTCCATACCAAAATCGTGATTTTTCAACCCACATTCAAAATTTTTTATACCAAATTCAAGATTTTTCAAGGAGTATAAATATTGAACAAACTAAGCCTTGAACTAGTTCAAGACAAGAAAAGCCGAACAATACATCAATAGTTTTCAAACTTCAGGCATTTGGAAGAGATGCGGGTAAAGGAAGAATGAACATACAGAAGGAATTCTTGGATTCTTTCATTACAGAACTTTGAATTAGGACAGGCAGGTACTGAGTTTATCACACATATGATCACGTTGAATTTGACTTTTCAACTTTCTACAAATGTGAAATTCGGTTCAAAAACAATCTTGAATTTGGTTTGGAAAATCTTGAATTTGACTTGGATTTGCTATATATTTTTATTTATCACTCCGGACGATATCTTGAGTAATTGTTTCGCCAAAATTCCATGTTTTTGCCAAAATTTTCATAATAACAAACGAAAAGACGAGATCGTTAGCCAGGAATTTCGGACTGCAACAAAAAACATGTTTTAAGGGTTTTTTAACGATATAACCATCATTACAGCATTAAAGGGTATATTCGTATTCAGCACAAAATTTCTGAAATAATATTCAATTTCAGAAATTAAAATGATCAAAAAATTGGAAATATAGATAGGTACATATAATCCTGCTCAAAATTAGAGCACCATCATCTATTTCTTTGTTTGTCCCCTTCTTTTTTCCCCCATCAAGTTTGTATCCATTTGCACACATAGTTTGCAAACACAGAAGGAAAAAGTAACCAAAAAAGGCACAAATGCGAGAGAAAACGATGTTTTTAATAAATTAAATAAAAATGTACTTCTTGTAGTGAAATTTTTAAAATTGAAAATGTGAAAAAAAAAGGTTTGAATTATGCCAGTTTAGCTTTCAATTCTTGGTATTACCTCCTCTATTCCGGATGAGGGCTTGGAGACCAAAAATGCATAGTACTCTGTGAGTACTCGTACTTTGCACTGTTATAAGATCTAAACGCTCACTCACACAATCTTTGAAAACTTCATCGGATTTGGGTGGAAAATGTAGAAGTTATGGCTGTTACAGGGCTTCAAGTTTGCGCATGCAAAGAAGCTACTGTCAATCCGGGGGCAATGAATTTCATAAGGGGCCATTAACGTGCCAATCCGCACAATCCCTGAAAATTTCATCGAAATCTAACAATAACTTCCTACAGTTATGTCCGTTACAAGGATTTCATGACAGACTGACCCGCAGACAGGAAACCAAAAATTTTCAGGAAGTTCTAAAACAATGGCGAGTCAAAATTTTGATTTTGGAGAACATTTCCTCTTCTAGGACGTTCCACAATAAGACTTGGGCGTCCTTATGCGATCGATCTGAAATAAAGTTGGACAACACTCAACAGAAAAAAAAAAAAAAATACCACACATTAATCCGTTTTAGACCATTCTGAATCCAAATCCGCGAACCATTGGCGAATGTCTGTGTGTGTGTGAGACTAAATCTTGTGTCGTCTGCCCAGTCCTTAGTTCTCAACCGATTTTCGTGGTTTATTTTTTGTTCGCGGAAAACTATCTAGTTGTGCACCACGTCCACGGAATTTCGAATTTCGCTTTTTAAGGGGGGGGGGGGGTTACTGCTCAAAAAACGTGCGTTTTTGGGGATAATCTTGTGTGCTCTGCCCAGGCCTCAATTTCCAACCGATTTGAGTGTTCTTTCAAATTACACACTATATCACCAGAGTATCAAAATTAGCATGAAGAGGGGGCGAGTGGGGGGATAATATTGAAAAAATATCCGATTTTTCAATATTTCGGTTCCTTTATAGCTTACTAATTGTACCCAAGCTTCGAAATTGAGGAAAAATTCTCATTATACCTCCGGATTTTCATGAATTATTCTCTGTACCACCATGGAACTAATAGTGGTGCCACCATGGTGCCAGGACACCATAATTTTTCGTATTTCGTGGGTTTTTTTGTTGTGTTTCACCTTGAATACGGAAATGAACTTTGATCATCGTAGATCATGGATTTAAAAATACTCAATTTCGAGGCTCCCATGCCGCTAGAAATGTTATGGTGGGTAGGAGTGTGAGGGGGGGGACCACTATTTCTTGCCCAAAATACTTAATAAATTACATCGAGTGAACAGTTTTTTTCGCTTACCAACTGGTATTAATTGACCTAATGCTTATCGAATGGGACGTCCCCTGGAATGGAAGCATTACTAAACAATATGTTTTAACCCTGAAAAGTGAATACAAAGCTCCCGTTATCTTTGAAGCGTATTGGTAGACTCGGAAGTAAAATTTGAACGGAGATTAGACCTCTATTGTGATTCTGTTTTATCGAAGGAAAACTCTTAAGTTCTCGTAGGGAGCGAAGGGATCGCCCTACAGAGCTCCGCGTGGTCTCTAAAAATTCTAAAAATTCAATACTATCTTAAATTGGTAAAAAAGATACCTTTATTTCGAGAGTTTTCGAGCTAGGGCACTCTTGAAAATTCCAACCCTTAATTTTCACGGACGGACGGAAATTTTTTTATTCGATTTTCGGATTCTACGTACCTTGAAACTTAAACCATCAAATTTTGAGGTGGGTTAAAATTTTTTTTCTTGGTCGATCCCAAAGGTTCATCATTGAAAATAATAAACCCAAAGCGTTAACAAAAAGCGTTTCGGTTGGTTTTCTGATGATTTCCGCTTACAACCGAGTCGTTGCTAGGGAAATGAAACCTCTTTAGTTTTGAAAGGATAGAACTTGTTCACCATTCGTTAGAAAGCTCTCGATTTATCACGCATTTCTTTTGTAGTTGTTTTTGGTATTTATGTCGACATTTGATATTTATAAATGTTATTAATGGATGTAGTAAACAATGCCTTGTTGTTTTGTTGTCACTTGGGAACTAAAGACATAAAAATAGGAGCCCCAATGTGTTGCAGACTCGTATGCAAGCGTTTTGAAAAGGTTTGGTCGTTTTCGTGATTTTGACCTTGATTTCATTAAATCGGTCATTTATTCAAACTGACGGACTAGCTGCACACGGAATAAAACGGTTCTGTATCAATGATGTTGGGGCGAAACAATAATTATAATGACTGTTGTTCTCTACTTCCTTTTACGAACGTCGGTTATACCGTCAATACCTGAGATTTCATTATGACGGTTTATCCTATTCTAATTCTGCTATATCGTCACGAAACGACTGGTTCCAATTGTGACGGTATAACCGCCGACCACTGTAATTTGTTCTATACTTTATCCGAGTTAGTTGGCCAGGACCGTTCGGCCAGAACTTGAGGTCGGTGGATGGGTAGGGATCAGTCTCGTAAGCTTGATCGGTGTTCAATGTCCAGTGGTGTTGCTGCGCCTAGAGTTTTCCTTTTGGGTAGATTCTATTCCAAGACCTTTAATGATATTTCATCTTGAAGAAAATGAAATTTCTGAATGTTAATGGTTGAGTTTTCTCGATCTTTCTCAATACAAGTGAAGTGTCTTTCACTGATTTTGGTTTATTATTTTCAATAATGAACCTTCGGAATCGACCAAATAATTCTTTTTTTTAACACCCCCTCAAAATTTGATGGTTCACGTTTCAAGGTACGTAGAATCCAAAAATCGAATTAAAATTTGGCCGGCCGTACGCGGCACTTTCCCCACTTAGCATTGATTTTGATGAAATTTGGTATGTAGGCTCCATTTGGGGTCTAGTTGTGCCCCGAAGACTTTGCTTGATGTAGGTCACTTCTAAGGGTTCCAAAATCAATTTTGAAATTTTGAAAACGCCCTAACTCAAAAAATTTTGATTTATAGGTATTGTTTTTCCATCAATTTAAAATAGTATAGAATTTTTTGAGACTACGCGAAGCCCTGTGGGACAAACCGTTCGCTCCCTACGAGAATTTAAGGGTTGGACGTACAATAAATCAGTTGCTTCCAATGCACAATGTAACAAAATCCGGTAACGAGCAAAACTGTGAGATGTTATTGTTCGAAGAAATTTTAAGGGATAGTGGGGGTAGGCGTGCGGATGGTCCCCTTTAATAGTGTAGAGTACTCAAAGATTGATGTTGTGAGATTAACTACTATGCAATCTATACAAGATCATCTAGTCGGGTTATGGTTACGAGGAAGCTACAAGCCAAACCCACTTGGTAGACTTTTCTTAACCATAACTTCAATTGAGAGATTTCATTGAAAATTCGCTCATTATGCTGCACGAATGAACTTTTTTTTTCGATTTGGTCCATTTAATGGACAAACCCTACCAATCGCTTCTATTCTTCATTATTATCCAGTTCAATAATACCCAGAAATCTTTACTTAAAGTCCGTGATTATTGATTCCCATCTACTTTGGTTAAGTTTGAACTCATTCGTTACTGCAAAATGACCTTCCTCTTTGTAAATATCGAATTTTACTTAATAGGTTGTCGAATCTAGCGGGAATCGCATGCACCAGACAGGTAGACTATCAGCTCTGTCACTCCCAGACTACGCTAATTTTCAATCGAACGACTTTATTGAATGGTCGTGGCAAAACAGCTTCCACCGGCGTTGTTATTATTAGATGATTATTAAGAGTTGAATGAAAGCTGAAAAACATTCAAATACTTTACTTTTAAATAGGGTGTTCCATTCCCACAAGCTTTGTTGCCTTTAATCGTTCCAATTTTTGGCATTTTCTCCGAATAAGGATAAACTATACTGCGTTAAACACTATCGCCAAAGCTCAAAAAAGATCGTTTTTTATTAAATGAAAAAAAATAAAAACGCTGCAAATTATTACACAAAGGTTCATTATTCTTCTACATAAATCACTCGTCTGCAAAGAACACGGTTTTGCCATTGTTACCACCAACCAACATGAAGAAAAACATCGATCGCACTTTGTTCAGCTAAAATTTGAACGGAAATTAGGCCTCTTTTGCGATTCACACTCATGTTTCTAATTTATCGTAAGTCCAACCCTTAAGTTCTCGTAGGGGCAACGGTTTGTCCTACAGAGCTCGTGAGAGAGTGAGAGAGCTTTAGAGAGCGTGGTCTCTAAAAATGCAATACTATCTTCAATTGATGAAAAAATAATACCTTTATATGGAACTTTTTGAGCTAGGGCGTTTTCAAAATTTCAACCCTTATTTTTTAACCCTCAGAAGTGACCGACATCAACCAAAAGCTTTGGGGCACAACTAGACCCCAAATGGAGCCCATATACCAAATTTCATCAAAGTCGGTCCATGGGAACTAAGGAAAGTGCCGCGTAAGGCGGACGGATGGCAAAATTTTTATTCGATTTTCGAATTCTACGTACCTTGAAACGTAAATCAACGAACTTTGATGGAGGGGTAACGTTTTTGTATTCTTGGTCGATTCCAAAGGTTCATTATTGAAAATAATTAACCAGAAGTATTAAATGTCTCCTGGGGCACCCTCTACACTCGTACGAGAATTTTGACTGGTTTCTGTATTCTGAATTCTCAACACTCGTGTAGAAATGGGTTGTATGTATGTTAAGCACACGGTTTAATTAATCTCCGTAGAATATATGTGCAATGAAGTTAAATTTGATTGACGTTTCATTTTCGGACGGGGGCGGTGTAGAATGATGGCGAAGCGTCGTCACACTAATCTTTTAGAAGATTAGTGCAATGAAGTTGTTTCCGCCAGTTCATAGTGAGTTGGCGACATGATCCTCCTAATGGGACGGAAATTCGACTAATTTTCCTGACAAATTCTCCGTGCTTTGTTAAAAGTAGCTCAGCAGTAACGAAGAGGCGTAAGAGGATTGAATAATAATAGGGAATACTCAGGTTTCGAAGAGAAATAATAAACGGAATGGTTGAATTCAGGCAGTACGAACTAAAGAACAATTCCTCGTAAGAACTCATTCGAATATTTGGTAGGATTTTATTCCTATTAATAGATTCGTTGCTGATTCACGGTATTATGGTACACCCGGTATGCCAGAATATTATTCTCTTACTGAGAAATGCAATGTGAGATAGTGATTTTCAAGAACATCTAAAAATATGGTCTTGAATGGATACATTACAAATATTGTTTTCCTCAACAAATATTCACATTTTGACATGGATATGTGTTTTTGAAAACAATGCAACGTGTTTTTTCTGATGCTGTTGAACGCAGGAAGCTGAAATTTGAGAGGCAGGGTCAATCGATACATACTTCTATACATCATCAAAGTTGATGATCACTGATCAGCTGAGTGAGCTCATCATTTAAATTGCCATCATAAGACATATCCATGTACAGATGTATCTGCATTCAGTGTAAATACTCGTTTTTGTAAAAAAGAGGGAAATGGAATCCAATAGAATTTTTTTACTTACCAACTTTTTCAACAATGTGTAATCGCTTGTAACACGCAGTCCTACTATGATGCCCGCAGCCCAAAGTTAGCTCTCGAATCGCACACACATTATGAACTGTACGTAGCGTTTGGACCTCCTACTCAGTGGGAAACAGTGGCGGCTCCCGCCTAGAAACTCAGGGGGTGCACAGGTATCAGGAGAGGCTATCGAGAAGGGAAAAGAATAGGTGCTTTTCTCAGCCAAATAGAAATTTCAACGATATGCAAATGGGATGAATCTTGATAACTTTTTCATCTTAAAATTGCAAACGATACTTGATAAATACGTACAGTAGACACGAAAAATGTTCTCTAGTGGTAAACAGAAATTCTGAAATACTTAATCATCAAAGGTCTAAACCCAAGAAATGTATCCAACTTATTGCAATAGATGAAAAGTAGCAAAATAATTTGTCAGTCACTTCTCACCCACAAACCTCTGTTTTCGCGCGTAGATTCAACTTGCACAGTACCTATGATCGTGTCTTCTGTCACTAGCCAACTTACTCTTCAAACGAAGAGGAACGAACTATGAAATTTTTTTTTTTTTTTAATTGGCTGGGAGTGCACTTGCGCCTATGCTCCTATCAGTAGCCACCCCTGGTGGGAAAATACATATTCATGTCACAATGTATCAGCGTGAAGCGTTGATATTCATACTTTCTTTCTTCCTTCTCAGTTTCAGTAATTTTTCTCTCCTTTCATCTCCTCTTTTGGCTGACAATTTTGTTTAAAATTGCTCCTTCAAAATCAAATTTTTTATTCGAAAATTTGAATTTACTACGATGAACGATTTGTTCGCTGTATAATCTACGAAATTGTTGTCCGATTTTGATGAATGGAAGAGTCTTGTGCGGGTTCGCCCTTCATCGAACTTATGTCGAACTTCATCCCTTATGAGTTTCATTTTTATAGTTCAGTAACATCTCGCGAAGTTCGACAAAGAACCTCTTTGAGACTTTGACGATTGAATGGGTCTGCCCACGAAGGCCAGAATCAGCTTTGACGCTATTTTCGGCCGAATTCTCCCGGAAATTCGACAGAATGCCTCTATAGGCGTTTTGGGTTCCTTGCTTCCGCAGACTAATTTAAACTGAAGGGGACTCACGACCAGCTGAGTGAGCTCTGAAGCTATTTCGACTTTCTTAGGCTTCAGCAACCATGTTGTGAGCAACCAGAACGACGTTTATGGAAGCGCACTTGCTCATTAGTCAGACGGCAACAAAACTCATTGGAGGCTGTCCTGCCTGAAAATTTCGTCGAAATCGCACAATATTGGCGCATGGTGGGACAGACAGACCGACAGGCTCGGAACCATAATTGTTCAAAAAGTCGAAGAATGTAAAATGCGAGAAAACAAAAACGTTAAAGTATAATCCGTTTATAACTCGAAATTATCTACTCTACAAGCAGGTACCTCGTGACATGGATATCCCTGTGGGCTGGGGTTCATATTTTATTTCGATGGTGTAAACTTCATTAGGTATGTGAAATTTTGATTTTATCGTCGTGTAATAATAATAATATGTTCCTCCGTATAGAAATCTGTTGTCGGCTAATACTCTAGATCGATTCCTGACATCGAATTTTTATCACCTAATGAATTGTTAGACATCATCACATTGAGTCTCTAAGAGCCTAATACTCCAGTATTTCTCCAAAAATTATGTACCTTTCTCGATGATTCCTAGTGAAACACAGTGGCCACCGCCTTTTTGGTTTATATTTTCAATAATGAACCTTTGGAATAGACCAAACAATTATTTTTTCACCCCCCCCCCCCCTTCAAAATTTGTTGGTTTACATTTCAAGGTACCTACGTAGAATCCAAAAAAGTTTAATAATGGGAATATGGAGGCGCCAGAAATATTGATCACCAGCTCAGAACTTTTATGGAAAAAATTTTTGTAATAAACGCTTGCATACGAGTCTGCAACACATTGAAACATTTTCATGCCCCCCCCCCCCCCTGGGATGATCTGGGAGCTCGATTTTCGACTCAGCTGATCTGGGAGCTCGATTTTCGACTCAGCTGATCTGGGAGCTCGATTTTCGACTCAGCTGATCAGGGAGCTCGATTTTCGACTCAGCTGATCTGGGAGCTCGATTTTCGACTCAGCTGATCTGGGAGCTCGATTTTCGACTCAGCTGATCTGGGAGCTCGATTTTCGACTCAGCTGATCTGGGAGCTCAATTTTCGACTCAGCTGATCTGGGAGCTCAATTTTCTACTCAGCTGATCTGGTAATATCAAACTGTAAAGTACCTACCTAACTGTAAAGTACCTACCTGTAAAGTACCTAACAACTTCACTTCTGATGGTCATAATCATCATTGTGGCGACTTGGGACAAATTTCGTCGCAACAAATTTCGTCGCATCAAATTTCGTGACGATTTTTTTTTTTATGTGCCATATGAAAGACATGAAAATGTCAAAACGAATGAAATTTGGCCGTCCGTCCACCGTACGCCGTACGCGGCACTTTCCTCACTTAGCATTGACCGATTTTGATGAAATTTGATACGTAGGCCCCATTTGGGGTCTAGTTGTGCCCCGAAGATTTTGTTTGATATGTAAGTCATGGGTTGAAAAATAAGGTTTGAAATTTTGAAAGCCCTAACTTAAGACATTTTGATATAAATTGAAGATAGTATAGAATTTTTAGAGAATTTTAGAGACCACGCTGAGCCCCGTAGGTCAAACCGTTCGTTTCCTACGAGAATTTAAGGGTTGGACTTACGCTAAATCAGAAACACGAGTGTGAATCGCAAAATAGGCCTAATCTCCGTTCAAATGTTAGCTGACCGAAATGCGATCGATGTTTTTCTTCAAGTTGGTTGGTAGTAACAATGTTCTTTGGAGATATAGAAAAATAATAAACCTTCGTGTAATAATTCGCAGCGTTTTCTGACAGAAGGCATGTAGTTCGATCATATAAATTATCACAGATGGATCCAAACGTTCTTGGGACGTCGTCTTCATCGTCAGAAGAGCCAAAAGTAATTTGCATTGCCAAATTAATTTCGGAAAATAATCACAAATCAGTGCGCGGCCATATTGAATTAATTCATAGTTAACGGAAATTATCTAATTTTTTCGAACACCCGACGTCCGGTCAAAAACGTTGTTTGACGTCGGTTATCCCTCGTTTATTTTGATTTGAAGTCGTTTAGAAGATTCGGTGAAAGTGGGCCACGAGTAACTCAGAGTTTCATGTCACTCAGTTGGGCAACCCTAACAACCAAGAATCAAATTTCGAATCAACCAAGAACCGAAGGCATCCACAACTCTCGGACAGCGATGTTATATCTTGTAGGTAATATTAATGGGAAAGCCGAGTTCTATGCAGACAGGTGATTTTCCTCGGCAAAAAATTTTTCTTTATTGCTATCTTCCACAAACTGGCTTCCGTCAAAATCGTAAGCCCCTGATTGAGTTAATAAGTAATCGACATTCCGGCTCTGGAAAAGAATGTGAAACCCATCAATATTTCAGTCGTGATTACACCACGCTGTTGTAGGAATGACGCTGATTCATGGGATTTGCCTCGGGCTCTTCGTTTGGGAATGGAATTTAATAATAATTATTATGACAGCTGGTTTCAGAATGGTTTTCATTCTCAAAAGTCAATTTAGCCTCATCTCTAGCTTCCTCCAGTCAAATTGAAACTCGCAGATAGGGATCGCGGACTGAAATATGCAAATGGTAGGGAGAAAGATCCTGTATTGCAAGATTAAAAATACTAAGTTGAGTGAGCATATTGTTTCCACGCGTAGAATACCAAGGAACCGTACAGGCAGCTCTTTGGAATGTAAAAAAACGCTGCAAATCATTGCTCAAAGGTTTATTATTTTCTGTATAGATCACCCTTCTGTATAGATCACTGGTTCTCCATCAATAGCACCTACCACCATCTGTATTCTCCCTTGACCTTCCCTCTCAAATTTCAGCATCCTGCGTTCAATAGGATTGAAAATAGCTCGGAGCTCACTCAGCTGATCAGTGATCTGAAATGTGAAGAAGATCTTCTAGAATGCTGGAGACGCCTGGAAGAGCACTGATCAGCTGAGTGAGCTCCGAGCCATTTTCAATCCTATTGAACGCAGGAAGCTGACATTTGAGAGGGAGGGTCAAGGGAGAATACAGATGGTGGTAGGTGCTATTGATGGAGAACCAGTGATCTATACAGAAAATAATGAACCTTTGGGCAATGATTTGCAGCGTTTTTTATCTACCAACATTTTTTTACCTACCAACTATTGGTAGGTACTACCTACCACACCACACTGCCTTCACACCTTTACAATCAAGTTTATCAGAAAGAACTAAACGCTTCACACTCGATTCGAAAAATGGAAAGCTTCATATGGAAATTTGATTACTGGTCAGAAAGCAAAACTGTATACAAATCGAAGAAATGAACAGCGATCGCATTTTAGTCCGATAAAATTTGAACGGAGATTAGGCCTCTTTTGCGATTCACACTCATGATTTTGTTTTATCGAAGGAAATCCTTCAAGTACTCGTAGGGACCGAACGGTTTGTCCTACAGAGCTCCGGGAGGTCTCAAATTTTTTTAAAAATTCAATACTATTTAAAATTGGTGAAAAACGATACCTTTATTTCGAGAGTTTTCGAGCTAGGGCACTCTTGAAAATTTCAACCCTTAATTTTCACCCCTTAGAAGTGACTGACATCAGCGAAAAGCTTCGCGGCACAACTAGACCCCAAATGGAGCCCATATACCAAATTTGAACCAAATCGGTCCAGTGTTGCTAAGAAAAGTGCCGCGTTCGGCGGACGGCGTCCGCGGCGTACGGCGGACGGACGGAAATTTTTTTATTCGATTTTCGTATTCTACTTACCTTGAAACGTAAAACATCAAATTTTTAGGGGGGGTTAAATTTTTTTTTCTTGCTTGATTCCAAAGGCTTATAATTGAAAATAATAAACCAAAATTCCGTCCGTCCGCCGTACGCGGCACTTTTCAACCCTTCATTTCCTTTTGGTTGGTGTTGGGGTTGAAATTTTCAAAAATGCCCTAGTAGGTAGTAGGCACCTACGGTTGGTAGGGAGGGATCTATACAGAAGAGTGATCTACACAGAAAATAATAAACCACTGGGCAATGATTTGCAGCGTTTTAGAATTTCTTACACACAGTTGACTAGTCATTGTGTGTAACGGCTAGGCAGTCTGTATTAAATTCACAACAACTTGGGCTATCCATGAAATAGATTCTAATGAATCTGCCATTCCTTAAATTTTCCTTTTATAGAGTACCTATTCAAAATAGGTAAACTTCCTAATCAAACATTTCCTAGTTGATTTTTTACATCTCTTTCACTTCCACTCATTTTCAAGCAAATTCAATTAATAAAAGTCTGCCAAGTGGGTGTGGCACTTAGCTTCCTCGTATCCATAACCCGACTGTATAGATGATCCGATGCATAGTAGTTGATCTCAAAATTCCAATCTCTAAGTACCTTTCACTACCCTCATAGGGGACCATCTACACATCAACCGGCACAGTCCCTAAAAATTTAATCGAAATCGGACGAGAACTGTTCAAGCTGTGGCAAGGATTCCACGTTTGCGCATGCGCAGAAGCTACTCCTAGTCCGGGGTTGACGATTTTCATAAGGAATTATCTACAGGCCAACTCGTACATCCCTGAAAATTTCGGATGAGAAATGTAGAAGTTATAGCTGTGACAAGGATTTCATGACAGACAGACACACAGACACGGAACCAAAATTGTTCAGGAAGGTCTGAAACGTAAAACGCGAGTGGAAATTGTTGATTTTGGAGAACATTTTTTTTCAATCTTGAAGAGTGAAAACAAGGCTTCCGCTACCTTGGTAGACTCGGAAGCAATGTTTAGGTTATTCTATTTACGCGAACCCAATTATTGCACCTCGAGCCATCTAATTTTAGAATGTTTTTGTCTTTACGTGAATTAAATAGGGGTCTTGGAAAGAGCTTTTCATTGTTTTTTTTTTAATTTGCAGTAAGGCCAATTCCTGAGTCTTACTATTATTATGGTTCGTTTTAAGCAACAAATCACGTATTTCTCCCAAAAAACACAAATTCTGCTGTTTCATACGTACACGAGTTCATCAGCCAGGAATTTTGGACGACCCTAAGGAGTCCAAATTTCAAACAGTCGTACCCATAACCCGATTGTTTAGATGAGATTAGTTATTCTCAAAACACCAAGCTCCAAGTCCCTTGCACTACCCTCATAGGAGACCGTCTACACGCTAATCTGCACAATCCCTGAAAATGTCATCGAAATCGGACAATAACTTCGTATAGTTATACCCGTTACATGGATTTCATGACAGACAGACAGACACGGAACCAAAATTGTTCAGGAAGGTCTGAAATGTAAAACGCGAGTGGAAATTTTGATTTTGAAGAACTTTTTTTTTCAACTTTGAAAAGTGAAAACAATGCTTCCGCTACCTTGGTAGACTCGGAAGCAATATTTAGGTTATTCTATTTACGTGAACCAAATTACTTACCACCAATCAATCAATCAAAACAAAAAAAAAAAAATCAAATCAAAAATCAAAAAAAAAAAAAAAAAAAACCAGACCACCATTGCACCTCCAGCCAATTGAAATATTTCAGTCGAGTTATGTTGTTAGCAAAGATTTTGTTTGGAGTAAACGTAAACAAACCCGAGTACCGGAACACAAATTTGGTACTCGGCTGAGAGACTAGGTCCGTATCTCTATCCCCTCTTCCATCAAACGCTTGGGTGAACTCTCAGTGAACCAATTAAAGAAATTTTTTATATCCTTGTGATAATTTGTATACCTAATGTGTTTTTGAAAACAACTTCTATAGTAGCTTTTGCGATGTTTACCAGTACTTCTAGGTTATAAATTCAAGTAGGTTTTGTTGAAATAATCCTCAGAAGATATTTTAACAGGATGACTAAGAGTAGTGAGAAACTGTAGACATATCCATGTCAATATTTGAGGCAAACATTTAAACGAAATACTGTCCTAAATGACACGGTTCCAGACTTTTTCAAGGTTTCATAATTTACATCTATTTTTGTTTCAGGTAAGTGCTTTACGGTGCTAAGAAGAACGCCTTCATTAAGAAACTTGAGAAGTTAGTGGGTTCAGATTAACTATTGAATGACTTTTACAATCGTTTCATTTGGCTGCATGCCATAGGGCTCCTACTTCAAGGAAATGTGAGGAGGCATGAACCATATTTGGATAAGTAGTGTACATTTAAATCCTCTCAAAAACACAGTATGAAAAGATTCCAGATGACAAGTTATGCCAACTCCTGTGCCTTCCTCCAACTTTATCCATCCTGATATTATTTTTATACATCCTATTTAAGCTCAAAATCGGAACCCGATGGTCTTAATCGATGGCATGCCAGGCATATGAAAGTCTCTATTCTTGACTTGAATTAATGACCCATAAATTACAATTTCCACAATGAAATTCACAAATTGCTAACACGATCAAAATAAAAATACAAATTACTGATTAAGATTCAAATGTTGTGTGATGCAATTTCTAAATACCTACCTATCAGGGTGCCTTTTATGCCCTCAGAATCTTTTATTTGTGGCCCGCAATACTCAAACCAGAATTTTTTTCATGGTAGGACAACGCTAACCCTCGCCGAATTCCTATGAAAGTTATAGTAATGGAAAAACCTTTATTAATCACCTGAATTGACGAGATTGGGGTGTGTTCAACGTATAAATCCACAGTTTAATATAATAATTATTTTCAAAACAACTCACGTTTCCCTCCTTCAATCACAGACTAATTTAGGTGCCTATTTGTTGGGGCGTTGCGACGCTTGCGATCTGGTGCTGACCTGCTCTGACAAAATGCATGTCGTCTAGTTTCGGTTCGTGTTCAGAATTGTCACAAGTAAGTACATTATAATGGAAACGGTTAAATTATCCGTAATTCTCAATAGAAAATTCTAATCTTCGTATCTTCTCTTTCCTTCCGAAACCCCCACCGGGCGTTTAGGCGTTTTCAGTGACATAACCCATATTATGGCAAATTCAAAGTCAATTCGGCATGGGTTAACGGAGTCATTTCATGTGGGAGTCAAATATACCTCGTACCTACTTGTACAACTGTACAGACTTGAGCACTTTATCCCCTTGATTCCCCAATTTTTTTAATGGGAAATTTTAAATAAAATTTGGCGCAGTGTTTTAATAAGGTCTAACGGCCAGAGAACTGGTCCAGTTTTTCTGATACGTAGGTGAGGAGGTTGGTGGGGCAAAGGTGTACCACAAGTATTTTATGAGTGGGATCAAGTGTTCCAATAGTATTTTATGAGTGGGACGTACTGCTACCAACGGTATTGCATCACTGGGACGTTTGTCCCAACTGTAGGTTATGGTTCTCTCAAAACTCTCTCTGTGCTGCGATCTACCGAGCAAGTGGTAAACTGCTACCCCGAATGAACGTTAGAGACCAGTGGGACATGGAGTCATGGTTTTACAAGCGTTTCAGAGAACGCTTTGCCCATTGGTAATGTTTGAAGTTGCACTGGGTCGTATTGGCCCACTGGGAGTGAAAGGGTTAATGTTTGATTCTGAACCCATTGTTTGGTTTCAATTTAATTCGGACACTGATTGTATGATGAACTATTAGGTAGGATAATATAATGTGTCCAAAATCAACAACATCACTGTTGCAATTGCGTAGGCTTCTTGTAATCAAATTCGCCGTTCAGAGAGGCTGTGGCCTATGATGACATCAATCAGTTAAAGTTTACAATATGGATAGATACTCAACAGAAGAACGCTGCAAATTATTACTCAATTTTTTTTATTTTACTGTATAGATCACTCGTCTGCATAGAAAGCGGCTTTTGGTTTATTATTTTCAATAATGAACCTTTGGAATCGACCAAGAAAAAAAAAATTTTTACACCCCCTCAAAATTTGATGGTTTACGTTTCAAGGTACGTAGAATCCAAAAATCGAATAAAAATTTGGCCGTCCGTCCGCCGTCCGCCGTCCGCCGTACGCCGTCCGCCGTACGCCGTACGCGGCACTTTTGCCACTTAGCATTGACCGATTTTGATGAAATTTGGTGTGTAGGCTCCATTTGGGGTCTAGTTGTGCTCCAAAGCTTTTGGTTGATGTAGGTCACTTCTAAGGGTTCCAAAATCAATTTTGAAATTTTGAAAACGCCCTAACTCAAAAAATTTTGATATAAAGGTATCCTTTTTCCTTCAATTTAGGATTCGATAGAATTTTTAGAATCTTTTGAGACCACGCGGAGCTCTGTAGGACAAACCGTTCGCTCCCTACGAAAATTTAAGGGTTTATATTGAAATATATATATATATAAATCAAAACACGAGTGTGAATCGCAAAAGAGGCCTAACCTCCGTTCAAATTAGAGCTGACCGGAATGCGATCGATAATTGGTGATTTTGATTTTTTTTTTTTTTTTTTTTTTTTTTTTTTTTTTTTATCGTGATTTATTTATTGCAACTGAACATAAGATACATTTCATCTAGCAATATTTCATTTCAGAATAATTCACTAATAATTTCATAATTCATATTGGATGGTTGGTGATTTTGTAGACGAGTGATCTATATATAAAAATAATAAACCATTGTGTAATAATTTGCAGCGTTTTCACTTCCTGGGAGAAATAAAATCTCTATCTGAGTGTTGTGGGTGTCTGCCGCAGAGTACTGGAGACAAGTTACAAGATGGTGTCTGCAATACGAAATTGTTGTTTCTTGGTTGCTAAGGATGCTCAACTGATTACAACATAAAACTCATTTCAATGAAACGAACAAATCAGCAGAAATTTGATCGGAGATTAGGCTCATTTCCTTCAGTGAACAGTCTTTTGCGGTTCACACTTTGTAGGGGTCTCTTCCTTTTGGTTTATTATTTTCAATAACGAACCTTTGGAATCGACCAAGGAAAAAAAATTTTAACACCCCCTCAAAATTTGATGGTTTACGTTTCAAGGTACGTAGAATCCAAAATCGAATAAAAATTTGGCCGTCCGTCCGCCGTACGCCGTACGCGGCACTTTTGCCACTTAGCATTGACCGATTTTGATGAAGTTTGGTATGTAGGCTCCATTTGGGGTCTAGTTGTGCCCCGAAGCTTTTGGTTGATGTAGGTCACTTCTAAGGGTTCCAAAATCAATTTTGAAATTTTGAAAACGCCCTAACTCAAAAATTTTGATATAAAGGTATTGTTTTTCCTTCAATTTTGGACTCTATAGAATTTTTAGAATTTTTTGAGACCACCCGGAGCTCTGTAGGACAAACCGTTCGCTCCCTACAAAAATTTTAGGGTTTATATTGAAATATATATATATAAATCAAAACACGAGTGTGAATCGCAAAAGAAGCCTAATCTCCGTTCAAATTAGAGCTGACCGAAATGCAATCGATGGTTGGTGATTTTTTTTTTTTGATTTTTTTTTCTTTTATATTGGATGGTTGGTGATTTTGTAGACGAGTGATCTATATAGAAAAATAATAAACCATTGTGTAATAATTTGCAGCGTTTTTTCAAAATGGGGACAGCAGTTGCCACTCTCCAAGAGTCAGGGAATAAATTAGAAGCGAAAAGGGTGTTGTATCTAGTTAGTAGAGTTTTTTAAATCGATTATGGAAGGTTTCTGAGCATACTGAATGTTATTGAGTCGGGACCTGGGGACCTGTTATCGATGTTGTTGGCAGCCATGACCACTTGATGGTTGCATGCGCCTTAAAAATTAAAAAAAGGTAAACAAAAAGGCCGATTCACACTCATGTTTTTTAATCAATTCCAACCCTTAAGTTCACATAGAGAGAAAACGATTCGTCCTGCAGGGCTCTGGGTGGTCTTATTCGATTCTGAAAATTCAATTCTATTTTAAATGGTTAAAAAAAACAATACGTTTATATTAAAAGTTTGAAAGGTAGGGCGTTTTGAAAATTTAACCCTTATTATGAAACCCTTTTTTTAAACCCTAAGAAGTGACTGACATCAACCAAAAGCTTCGCGGCCGAACAAGACCACAAATGGAGAGGACAGAAGGAATTTTTCAATTCGATTTTTGAATTCTACGTACCTTGAAATGTAAACCATAAAATCTGGAGGAGGGATTCTTTTTTTTCTTGGTCGATTTCAAAGGTTCATTATTGAGAAAAACAATAAACAAAATTCATGTAATTGTTAATCATTTATTCTTATTATTTATCCAACATTTTGATTTATTATTTTCAATAATTAACTTTGGAATCGACTAAAAAAAAAAATCCCCCCCCCCCCCCCTCAAAGTTTGTTGGTTTACGTTTCAAGGTACGTAGAATCCGAAAATCGAATGAAAATTTTTCCGTCCGTCCGCCGTCCACGGCACTTTCCTTAGTTCCCATGGACCGATTTTGATGAAATTTGGTATATGGGCTCCACTTGGGGTCTAGTTGTGCCCCGAATCTTTTGGTTGATGTCACTTCTAGGGGTTGAAAAATAAAGGTTGAAATTTTGAAAACGCCCTAACTCCATCAATTCAAGATCGTATTGAATTTTTAGATTCGAATGAGACCACCCAGAGCTCTGCAGGACCAACCGTTCGGTCCCTATGATAACTTGGATTGGGCTTACGATAAATCAGAAACACGAGTATGAATTGCAAAAGAGCCCTAATCTCCGTTCAAATTTTAGCTGACCGAAGATCGCTGTTCGTTTCTTAGAGTTGTACTCAGGTTTGCGTCCTTTGCAACCTTTTTTTTTAAATTGAGTGTGAAGCGTTTATTAAATTAAATTAAACTTGAATTTGAAGCGAGCGGTTGGTAGGTAGTAACAATGGCAAAGTTGTGTTCTTTGCAGGCGAGTTATCTATCAGAAAAATAATAAACCTTCGCATAATAATTTGCAGCGTTTTATCCTAATTAATTATTAGGAGGTAGAGACTAAAGACCAGTAGTAGGATAGGTTTGTGGTTGGGTGTTCTCTGCTAAATACGTAGTAAAAATCTAGCGCCGTGAGGTTGTTTTCCTTCCCCGCCATGTCTAGACGAAACAAACAACAGCTAACTCGCATCTAGTGACCCAGTCACCTGTCAAAATGATCACTTCTTAAGAAAAACTCATATTTTTTCAGGAAAAACCTAGAAGAATCGGAGAAAATGGCTTGAGATTAAATTGAAGGAGCATTTATTAGAAAATAGCCCTATGTGTTTTTCGTCTAAAAGCTGAATCAGGCAACAAATCAGTCTTGTTCCATAGGTGTTGCAGACGTAGACGGAGTTTACCTAGTGACATTTTATAATATATCTAGAATCTACAACCTCATAACTACTGAAGTGGTAGTTTTCCTGGTTAGGTATCGTCTACTACAGTTAGTACTGCATTGGAGATGGCCGGTTAGACGATAAATATTTCTATGCAAATAAATTATAATACAACCATTAAAAAAGTCATTTCAGTCATTTCATTCGTGGCACGGATTGAAATTTTATCTCGTTTAAATGTAAAGACAGCTCAGTAATTCCACCAAATAACACGTGGCGTCATACAAATGATATTGTTTTCACATTTTCACCGCCTACTCGCATATTGATTGTCAACGTATCCAGTTTGCGACGTTTGCTTTGTTCAATGAATCATTTTCGGTTCACTTCTCCCGATCATCCTCTCATAATGAGTCTGCAGGGTTGAATTGATGATGATTGCTTTGCTCTTAATAACTGAGTAGCTTCAAATTTGAAATTATCTTTCCGTGTGAATGACGTTTCAGAGAATTCCTCTCCAATTTATGAGCCCTTTATACCTATTTGCTTTAATGCCCCTAATTAAACCACTCCTACATATTGAGACAATAAATTTATTTCACCTCCGTCCCTCGGTATTAATTTACTCTACCCTGAGTAAGTGGCAAATATCGATAAGGACAACTCCATGTTTCTCTGATGGGGATAGCTGTTGGGGCAAAAAGGATGTTCTGACTCCAAGGGAACACAATTTGACTCAGGACAATTTTGTTACTCCTCCCCCTACTGGACTTCTTACTACCTTGCACGATTTTACTCACAAGATATTAATGCATCCAAATTGGTAGCGAGCAGTCAAGTAACGTCAGCATTCCAATTTGGAGCTACTCCTAGATAACTACCGGCCGTTAACTGGAACTGACTCGAAGACGTCTCAATTCAATTGCCGGTAGTTAATTTCGTAGTTGGAAAGTACAAGTTATAAGGTTGATAGGAATTGACTCAACAAAGTCTCATTTTGTTATAGAAGTGATAGAGAATACCTTAGACAAGGCTTTATTCAGCGTAAAACATCGCGATACAATTGTGAAACGAGAAATGAAAGAATATTTGAAACTGTGCCCATGGAAACATGACACTACATATGAACGGTAATAATAATATCATCACACATTTCAACCTCACAACTTGTTTAAAATTGAATTTACTTGAGCAAATTACAATTTACTGGTTGGATAGCGATCAGAACCAAAAGGATGTCAGCATTTCCTTCCAGAAAATAGTACTATAGGAATTTTGATCAAAAGGGTAGTAAGCAGTCTTAAAAGGTTTGGAGTAAGCAAAGATTTGACTTGGGAAATCTCGAAAGAAAAACTTCGACTTTTTCAGAAAACACTTCGTTCAAGATACTGGCAGAATAGGCGGTTTGTAACTGGCTGAAGGCTAGGAACTTTTTGAATTGAATGGATCCTCAAGGGCCGGCGTACGCCCTTATAACGAATGGGTAGTTGGGTGAGGGGGTGAGTCCCCACTCGAGGCGACCCCCTTCCTACCCTGGAAGGGTTCTCCCTGAAGGGGATAGCTCCTCCTATTTTGCCAGGACCTCTTTCGTTATTTTTATTGCTTAGATACTATAAAAATAGTGGTTTACCACAAAATATATTCAATGGGGCTTGAAGACATCGTTGCGGTCGATCCGCTTATGCGACATGAGTGTAATGTAAACTAGACTGATTCTAATGTATTTGAATTTAAAGTAAAGAAAGTAAACAACCATCTCAGGTTGAATTTTCGTCCAACTGCGGACGTCACCTGTCTTACAAAGGGAAGATCGTAATTATTCTGATGATATCCGTCATGGCTACTTGTTGCCTCACCCGCTTTAGTGGAACGAGATTCACCAGCGGCCCAACTCGAAAAATTATCAAGTCCTGCGATACCGCCCTCGAGTGGTCACCAATTCAGATAATCCCCCGGGCCCACAGGTTTTAAGGATTTTTTAAATTCATTAGTGCATTTACCTAGCGAATTGAATATTAAAAGATTGACGCTGGAATTATCAAAATTGAACACTAATTACAGGCGAAATGTGGAAAACCGTTTATTCACTGACTGTTTTTTCCACATTTCGACGTCAATTATTGTTCGATTTTGATGATTTTGAATCTTTTAGCTTTCAATCCCCTAGGTAGATACACTAATGAATTTTGAAAATGAATTTTGAAATGAATTTTGAAAAACCGTTTATTCACTGAATGTTTTTTCCACATTTCGACGTCAATTATTGTTCGATTTTGATGATTTTGAATCTTTAGCTTTCAATTCCCTAGGTAGATACACTAATGAATTTTGAAAATCCTTGAAAATGTCAAGTTTAGGCACAACGTTTTGAACTGTGAGTGCCGGTTCTTGAGAGAAATACTAACCCGTATCGAGGAAGGAACAGCGACCGACTGAGACCCCCTTAACTTCGGTGATCTCACTGGCCAGTTAACGGCCGATGGTTTATAATATATTTCCTTTAATTTTTTTTGAAGATTCGGAAAATACCAAGAGGGTGTTTCAAAAATGTACCTATCATTGATATTGACAAACAAACTGATCTCTAGTTGGTCCATTGTTGGACGAGTTTGTTTGTAAAAGTTTATATTCTACCACGAAGGGGGTTTTGGAGATGGAAAATTTTTCCTCACTTGTGGTGGAGTTGAAAATAAATCTTGACTCGCAAAAAGAGCAGACTTATTACGTGACTTCCCTTCACGGGTCCATGAAAATTGAATTGCGCCGCAGGGTAATATATTGTTCCCAGTTCTATTGTCCTACGTATTTTTGCTGTTTCACTTGAAAACATTGGGAGATGGATATAATGCGTCGACGTCGTTATTTGTTCCAGTTTTTCATAACAGGCAAGTCTCAAAGGTTGAAAGTACCTACAAGTAAGATGCTGGGTCTCATATCTCAATTTAACTCGAGCGCTGTTCCATGAATCAATAACCAGTCTATATTGGGCGTATCTTTCACGAAGCAATCGTAATAGAGCGATGTTTGGATATACCTTTACTGGTTGAAAGAATTCATAAATACCCCAGGAAGTGGCCCACACATTAAGGTTTAAGCGTTAAATCTGTCAAAACTTGAAATTCGATAGTGATTTAACAAAACGGACTTTTGAATCAGTGACCGAATGAGGTCAATACCAATTTTTGATGAACTGGAGGATCGGCCCATGATTTACTTGAACGGGGAAGGGGAACCACATTTTCCTGGTAGAAAACCCAAAATCATAGTCAATATAGATACAATTATTACTCGTATAATTATATTTTAAATAATAAATTTTGTTTTAAATAAACAAATTTTATTTTTGTTGGGAATATTTCAAGTAAGCGCGTCCACATTGCACAGTGGCCACCCATCATCCACTCTCAACCAAACTTTACAGATGAAATTTTGAAAATGTTGACTTTCTGGTACCTAATCAGACATCTTTGTAGGTTGGATAAATTCTGATATGTTTGACATTCTGTTACGTTAGACATTTTAATACTTTGAATATTTGGTACCTCATTGACGTTGGACATTTGGCTACCTTGGACATCTTGGTACATTGAGTTGTGACGTTCTACTATTGATATGCTGCCTACTTTGTAAAGTTGGATACTCAGATATACACATTAGATTTTTTTCGTAGGGGGGGGGGGGGGGGGGGGGGGGGTGAGATCCCACGTTGGATCTCAGCCTGGAACTGTTCAATACATTACTTCAGGCTGAGTCCTGGGAGTCTTTTTAGTTCTCTGCTAGGGGCCGGTCCATAGTTCCCCTTCTCTTCCTCTCCCGTTCTTGAAGGATTTTTTTGTTCATTATTTTTTCCACATAATCTGCCACAGTGATCCAGTTTTGTTCGCTGTCCAGCATCTTCTCTTTGACCGCCGCTGGGGTTGTGTCCTGTGCTGCGAGATGCAACTTCTCCCTTAGGCAGTTCCTCTTCCCCGTCCATCGCATGCATTCAAAGAATGTATGGAATGCGTCATTTATTTATTTATTTATCGAAACGGACAAGCCCAATACAATATAAACATACTTATTGCTCAAAATATTTAATGTGACAATAACTGAATTAATATAACACTGTCCACGTTAGAAAATTGGAACAAAATTTACAACAAAAAATAATAATAATAATAATTAAAGACGGATTTGTTCTGTACTATGGCAATGAAATAACACTTCTCGTTCTTGATTATTTAAATTGGGCTATTTTGAAATAGAATAAGGTGCAACACTTCTCGACGTATGAGAGTCAATGATTAATTAAAGAAGTCAATGTCCGGGCAAATGGATATGTAAAAGTTCGCTTCTCTTGGCAGACGAGACAGAGGGCCATTGTAAAGGCAATTCGTGTGAGAGAAGGGAATCCATAAAAGCGAGTGTGATCTTGAGCTCAGTCGGGGGGTCAAGAAATTTATCCTGGACAGGAGGAATGGTAAGTCGACCGAACCCGTCAGCAGCCTGTGGAAAAATGCCAAGTCAGCTAAGCTCCTGCGGTCTACTAGGTCGAGAGTCCGGCATATCCCATTCAACTCCGCATAGTCCACTGAATCCCGGGGTAAATGGAGCTTGAAGGCTATGTACCGGAGGAACCTATCGATGGCATCATATGATAACCTCGTATCTCAATTTTTGGCCAAAATGGTTTTTTTTGGATTCTCTGAATGAAAACCTCGTATCTCACCCACCTGTAATTCAATTTTTAGCGGGAATTGCATTTTCTGCTCTCTAGCGCCCTAAATGACAACCTCGGTTTTGACCAAGAGGGCTGAGCGTCACTGATAACCATGGTTTCTTATCGCTAAAAATTGATCTACAGGTGGGTGAGATACGAGGTTATCATGTGATGCCATCGCTATGGTGAATTCGTTCCAATTGGTAACGGTAATTGGTGACACTTGTAGTACGGACTCCAAATAAAGGAAGCATATTCAAGTACTGGTAAAACCAGTGCCTTGTTAAGAGTCAGTATTGCTGGCACCTGGTCGAATTCCCTGCTATGTGGTTCGAGAAAGTGAGATGATGGTCCATTAAAACTCCTAGATCGCGAGCCCAAGATACCCTGGCCAGATTGAGACTGGTCATCATTTGTTCTCCTGGCAGTTGGGACATTTTGGGGACCTCACCTTCCCCATCTTATTCTAGGTAGGCGTAGAAAAGTACGTGCCCTGAAAGGAACTGGGTTAGGAAGAAATTTACCTCTCCATGCTTCCTCTGCAGCCATATCTTAATTTGAGGGATCAGCCTCGCAGTCCATCTCCCTCTGGTTTCTCTTGTCCATATATCCCGACATCTTTCCATGATGAGCTCTCTCCCCTCTTTGGCAATACGGGATCGCTCTCCTTCTTCTCTCCTGTTGAAAATTCTCTTTCATTCTGTAGTAATGAGATGAATGGTGTTCACTCCTTCAAGGACTACCTAGTATGGCTGGTTCAGAGACTTTTCTGTTGGCACAGGCGATGCGAAGTGCTCCTCGACGTTGAACTGCGACCATTCGCTGTAGGAAATATCCTACCTCCATGTCGTCCGCCCACACCTCCGCCCCATGGAAGAGAATTGATTGCACAACAGTCATCATCAGTCGTCTCTTGCATGGTTTGGGATCATTAATGTTTCTCATGAGGTGACATAGGGCAGTTGTTTTTTGTGCTGCTCTATCTGCAGTTCTTCTCATTGAGTAGTATACACATTGGACAGCACTGGAATTTTTGTTGCTTAGGAAATGTGGATAGGTTAGATTTTGGTACATAGGAAATTTTGATTCCTTAGAAGTTTTTTGGCACACTGGATAGTTTAATAAGATGGATATTTGGATACATTGGATATTTTGTTACCTTCGACAATTTTATTGTATTGGATTGTTCATACATTTTGGTACGTTGGGTATTTTGATACATCGTACTTACTACATAAATTGTACTTACATCATACTTAATACGTTAGATAAATTCTGATACGCTGGACATTCTGTTACGTAAGACATTTAGATACCTTTGACATTTTGGCACATTGAGTTGTTATGCTCTACTATTGATATGTTCGATATTTTGATGCGTTGAACATTTAGATACTTAGGACATTTTGATAGGTTGGATACTCGGATATACACATTGGATAGTACTGGACACTTTGCGACATAAGAAGGTTAGATTTTGGTACCTACGTAGGAAATGTTTCATTCCTTCGACATATTTTGGTACATTGAATAGTTTAATACGTTGGATATTTGGGTACAGTGAATATTTTGATACCTTCGACAATTCGATAGATTTTGATACGTTGGGTATTTTGATTCATTCAGGCTCATTCATGTTTACATTCGCTTACTGGAAAGACGTTCTCTCTGAGAGTAAATAATTATATGAGTGTTATCGAGGAATGAGATATTAAATTAAAGTAATTGAAGTAGCAGGTATTTCCAGTACGAAGGTTTATTGTAGAATGAATGGTAAGGGCGACTCTGTCTCTATTTATGCAGTGTAAGGACAAATATGAAAGCTCGTTATTATAGCCAATCAGTGAAGGGCTAGAAATCCGTAATGACAAGGAGCTGCTACCTAGGTTGAGCTGTGCTGCCTAGTTACATCAGGTAACCACTTATTTGGCGTGGACAAAAGGAGCTTCCTTAGTTATCTTGTTGATCCATGTAGGAAAGTCTGTTATTCATTCTTCTCAAAAATCATAAATTTGGGTTAATTAGTAGCATAGTTGTTAAAATTGGTTACGAGCGTTTTTAATCAGCCAAGACACCTGGATTGTTGGTTGCCTTGAGGTAAATACAATCTTCACCGCCCGATTATTCTATAGTATTTTAGAGCTAATCGCGATTGTTTACACGGTCTTAGTTATCATTGCAAATGTGGATTTACATTGGTAACAAGTGGTTTGTTGGTACGAGACATGCGACCTCTCAAGCCTGACTTCACTGTATTTGCATACGCCTGGGAATTTCACAGTGCCACGAGTTGGCCACATTTACAAACTTCAATCGTCCATAATGCTTCGATCCAGCAAACTATTACTCAAGGTTTACAACTGTCTCTATATAATAGACTCTATATATTACTTACCTGTCATCTTCCAAGACCTGCCCTCTTATTTAGGTATGTAAGGGTCGATTTAGGGTGTCCAATGGTCAAAATTCGCTCAACCACAGTTTTGAGATTGAGGTTTTCTATCTCGGGAACACTAATAAAGGTTCTTATGACTCCCTTGGAAATTCTTCGTGTCTCTTCGGTGATTCATTAGCGTTCGACATAATGCTAGTAATGGTAGCCCAAATATAAGGATATTTCAGATTTATATTGTTGGGAAAATCTGTTAAAAATTAAGATTTGTTTCTTGACAAGCATGAAAACATCCACTACTACGTTTACTATGTATTTGACATTTTCATTCGAATTACCGTCATAATGATCCCTGGATAAGAACAAAGGAGTATAACAAAGTGTTTGTGTTTCTACGTTACTGAAAAAGACCACACTGATTTTTGTTAAACAATTTCATCGACACCTTAAAGCACAAAGGCGCTATGTCCATCCATCTTCCATGTTCGTTTTTTGTTTTTCTTTTTGTGAGATTCCAAATCGGAAGCAACTCTACTTCTATTTTTTTTTATATTGTTGGATACAATACGATTAATAATGTTGACAATAATATGTTCCCGAAATTTAAAATACACTCTTGATGAAGATTTTGACAGCGCCCTCTGTTTGAAAATATAATAATTATATTATTTATATATATAAATAATATAAATTATTTATATTAGGTTATGGGCCCAGCACGCTTCCTCCCGAAGCTAGATGAAAATCTGAAAAAGCTGGGTCTGAAACCTCTTGAATCTGATCCTTGTGTATACCATGCTCGTATAAATGGCGACTTAATCATTCTGGCAATTTATGATGACGATTTACGGTTGGCTTCTGGCAATTCGCAATTAATCAACCAAATCAAACAAAACCTCACGAACGTCTTCAAGATGAAATATCTAGGTCGAATCCACTACGGTCTAGGAATACAGTTTACTCAAATCCAAAACGAGGGGAAGTTGTTCATGTCCCAGAAAAAGTAGGTACACAATACAAGTTCTGAAGCGTGTTGGGATGAAAAACTCAAGACCCGTGTCAAAACCACTCGAAATTGGACAGAAATTGAGGAAACCAGAACAAGCCGCGTTCCAACGACTCATAGGATCGTTGATGTACCTGGCAGTGTCCACTCGTCCAGACATTAGTTTTGCAGTAAATTCTCTAAGTCAGTTCAATAACAATTACGCGGAAGAACACTGGCAAGCTGCAAAGCGAGTTCTGAGATACCTCAAGGGGGCCCCAAACCACGGAATCCTATTCAAGAAGTCCGGAAAACCCTTGGAAGGATATGCTAATGCTGATTGGTCAAATTGTGCTGAGGACCGTCGTTCCTACTCTGGGTATTTTTTCAAGCTGACAGAAGCTGCTATATCCTGGGAAGCCCGGAAGCAGCGAACCATTGCCCTATCCAGTGTAGAGGCAGAATACCTTGCTCTAGGGGAAGCTACCAAGGAGGCGCTCTACCTACGCCAATTCCTCGGAGAGCTGCAAGTTATTCCACCTAACACAATCACAACTATTTACAACAACCAAGGAGCACAACAATTAGCAAAGAATTCAGCACACCATTCAAGAACAAAACATACAGACGTTTGACACCACTTCATTCGAGAATTCATTACAGAAAATGCAATCCAATTCAAATATTTACAGACTTCGGAAATGCCAGCAGATATATTTACAAAACCATTACCTAGAACTAAAGTTGACAAGTTTACACAAGCACTCGGCATTGGAGTTGGCGAATCAATTCGAGGGGAAGTGTGAGATTCCAAATTGGAAGCAACTCCATTTCTATTTTGTTTATATGTTGGAAACAATATGATTAATAATGTTGACAACAATATGTTCCCGAAATTTAAAATACACTTTTGATGAATATTTTGACGGCGTAGGTACTCTGTTTGAAAATAATTTTATATTATTTTTAAATTTCAGAAAAACTCAAATTCAACAGAACTATTATTGACCTTCTTGATGATTATAGCTTGAAAATTTGTTGAAGAACTAAAAAGTTTAGTGCAGTAAGCCATTATTGACCGACTTCAACGCGCCGAAGGCATTGACCTACAACATGAAGTATGTTTTCGCTGAGATTATTATTTTTCCCTTTTTGGTGTTTACGGACTTAATTTTTAAGGTCGGTCCATTTTTTTGTTAAAAAAGTTTTTATTTTATTATTTTTTTTAGGAATCTTGCACTTGTGAAAACTTCTTTTGCGTTTTTCTGAAAACTCCGTTTTTGGACATAGAGTTTTGGAGAGTGCTTTAAGGTATCGACATATTTTCATGGTTTATTGGGAATCAGCATGAAATTTCCTGCAACCAAATTTGTTTTCTCCGGGACAAAACCCTATTTCTGACCACTTTGATGGCTGAAGAACGTCGTAAATTACCTTGTGGTTATCCGGAGTGACACTAGAGTGACAGGAGTCCATCACATGCATCACAACAAGGGGAGCCACTGCGCCACCACAGCTGTAGCTAGAGTTATGAATGGTCCCAGAAGCAGGTCAGACAAGAATATACTCCCTGGGAGGTCCATAATATATTCAACAAGAGCGTAATCCAAGCTAGTGGCTGCCCTGACGAACCTCCAGTCATTCATCTTTGGTGGACGGTGGAATACAATAATTCATGTTCTAAGTCAAGATCTTGTTCTGGAATTGAAGCGAACCATCTTGCAAGAGCACTGCTCTGTACTGCAATTATACACCTCTTACTTGGATACTATATTATCCAAATTATTACAACAAAGGTTTATTATGTTCTATGTATAGATCACTCGTCTGCAAACAACACGGCTTTGCCATTGTCACTACCTACCACTTACCTACTTCACAATCGAGTTTATTTGGAAGAAATAAATGCTTCACACTCAATTTGAAGAAACAGGGAGTTGTGCTGCCGTACTAAGCCAGAAAGTCGTATCTTGACTTCACCCAACTTTAGGGAAAACGACCTAATAGGTTTCGTGGCGAAATTACTCTTTTGCGGGATTATTTTTCCTCCTTTTACCACAAGTAAAGGTTTTTCTTAAAGGAAATTATTAGCCGAGTCGATTTCTGGAGTCAAAATTAAACATTTTTGAGTGTAAATGATCAAAAAACGGTGATACGAGTTTACGCTCTCGTAAACCCGAAGTTACGACTATTCTCTTCTGAATACGCAACTATGAGACTTTGGAATGCTAAGCACATTTTAATTCCTGAAACTTTATAATTATCTTTAAATCAAGAAACCATTTCACCTTAATTATATTGTCATCCTTTTTGGCTTCACTCGTATTTCACATCGTGTTCAGAGGCCAAGTAAAGTATAAACGTAAAGTCACCACTAAATTCCGAGTTTTCAGAGGCGAAAAGTCGTGTCATGCCGATTCAGAATGCAAGAAGTCGAAATGCGAAGGCCGATTCCCATATCAGTGTCAAGATACGAGTTTTCTTCTTCTGAATCGCTCTGATACGACTAGTTTCTTCGCAGAATCAAGTTAACACGCCTTAACACGAAAATCGGGAGGCTTGTTTGAGGCATTTCTAGTAGAGATACGACTCTAAAAATCCGAAAATCGATAGAAATCGACCCCCATAACCTCCAGGTACCCATAACTCAATTTGGGGATAAAATTATTGTTACAGTATCAAACGAATAAATTTTTACTTACATTTTACGGGAGGCAATCAGCATTCGAAAACCTAAGATGGCTATTTTTTAATGTCCGATAAAAGTTGAGAGGAGTATAGTGAAATATCCTTGCTAGTGCAATATAAAATGACCTGTCGCTTCAGTGAGAAAGAGGAAAAGTGTCAATATTGATTATCGTTCGTCTCGTTTAGTTGGTAGCTGTTTCATTGCTTTCATGTGCACTGTTCTCATTATGGGACGTTACTAACGACCCTTTTGCTCCCCGGTAATATTACGAGTGACATGTAGGAATCTGGTAGTAATTGAGAGGCAACAGAAGGATGCCAAGGTAACACAACGGCGAAACACTTCAATAACCTGATAGACTCTAGGGATGGGCGATAGTCGATAGTTCAGCACTATCAATAGGTCGATAATATGGATTAAAAACTATCGATACTATCGATAGTTTTTCGATAGTAGCTCTCCCTATTCCGTACGCACATGTCCGTCTTAGATCTTAATGTAACTGAATTGAATTATCTATTAGTTGCAGGATTCGGTATATTCATAAGGTTATACAAAGATTTCAAAAAAAACCGAATTGATTTAAAATGTATAAAAATAATTTCCAGTTTAGCATTGCTCCTTGAGTCACATGTTGCCTGAAGGGAGACAGGGAGACAGTTAGAAGGTTGAGAGGTAAAGTTGATACCACTAATTTTGAGTCTTTGCACAAGTGGTGAATACCTAATTTCTCGAAATGAGGTAGATAACATACAACATACAAAAAAAAAAAAATAAATAAATAAAATAAATAAATAAAACAACATACGACAGGTTATAAATACTGACACGAACCTCAACTTCGCGAATACCAGTGAATTGAGTAGTTCTTTCACATGGAATTCCCGGAGTTGAGGCAGCACCGCTCGTCTCAGTATTATCACAGCTCTCTAAATGCTGGGATTATCAAAAATACAAAAAAGTAAAAATCTATCGATAGTGGATGACTATCGATAGTCATTAACTACCTATCGATATTTCGATAGTAACTATCGACTATCCGCCATCCCTAGTAGACTTACCATTTACTTAATTAGGTCATCATGGCATTGCTGAAACCCACCTGATGAAGTGGGATTGATTGCATTTGACGTAGAATTTTATTTCCTTTTTTTTAAAGGGAAATCCGTCTCTCAAGACCGTTCTACCATCATTATGGCGATTCTGATTCAAAGTCAATACCGCAACTCAATGATTTCCACGTAAATGTTTTTTCCTGGTGTGGAGCTTCGATTCTCATTTTAAAAAGAGCTCTATGAAATTACAATCTGCCGATCGTTTCCTCGTACTCTACGTTTTGGAAGCACTGCGTGAGTATAATGGAAAGACGTGCAGGTTGGTGGCTACCCATGAAAAACGCTTTATACTCGTACGACCAATCATAAGCGTTCCCCAACCTACCTCAACCTTTCAAAGTCTGGCATTTAAGAGTGGAGAAAGCCAGGGGGTTCTTGCCGGTGTTCCAAGCCAGTTTTTTTCAAAATTGCGTTTGAGTACGGCTTTAAGAAACCAAACTTGACAAATTAATTTTTTTTTTTAAATTTTTTTTTTAACTCCCCTCAAAGACAAAATGTCTTTTTTGACGGAGGGGGCACGCCATAAATTAAAAATAAATAACTAAATCAAATATAATGGGGAGGACGCCCAGGACTCACCCGACGCCGGCCCTAGGGATGAGGGAAGATGAGGAAGGTGGGGGGTGGGAGAGATGGATGAAGGGAAGTGCCTCTGTAAAACGACCACCAGTTCAAATACGAGCCGAGCAGGACACGGGTGGTGATACCACGGAGTACGCCTACTGAGATGCCCAACTCGCGCAACTCCGTGGCACTTTTCCCGCACCACACCCCGCGCCATGACAATGTTGCAGCCATCACCCTGATGTTGTTGGGTGCCACTCACAGAGTAACGGAGACAAGTTAACAGAGAAGAAAGCCAACGTTAAAATGGTGTGCAAGCATTTTCGAGGCTGCCTCAGTGGCGCTATCTACTTTCAGCTATTTTTTAGGAACTACTACGGAAGTGGTGGGGAGGGAGAGGCCACACTCTTCATACCGCTTCTTTTAAAATCCTTTCGAATGACCAGATAACTTTTCGTTCCATCATCATTTAGATTTGCAAAAATTACTTGGAAAAACCAATCGGGGCGAAAGGTACTTTCAGAGTTCCTCATGCAATTGTTGTTTTCCCTATCGCCAGTAGTTCAAATATTCAATTGACAACTGCCACCCAAAGAAACGTTTGAAACCCAGTGTATTATTGAAAATTGCTCGATTTTTTCATACACATCGAGAATATAACTAAAGCTTTCGGAGCACTGTCGGAGTTCTTTACCATCTACTGACTCATGCAGGGCAGCAGCAAACTCAGCAGACGAGCTGGGTTTTGGAGCAGATGGTGTTGCTCGGTCGCACCATGCTAACTGCTGCCTGACAAAATCAAGATCAGCAGCCGCACGGGCGACCTCCCAGCTCGACCCTTGAAGGGCTAGCAGGCGCTGGCGGCACAGGGAAGGGATACATGCCGAGAGAGACACAATGCCAAGCCCACCGGATTTGACCGGTGCATGAAAATAGGCACTAGGGACACCAGGTGGGAACCTCAGCCAAGAGCGCACAGCAGAGCGGATTTCTCGATCTAGTTCTTGCAGCCTCCCCGCCGTAAGCCTGCCAAAGACTAACCCATAGGACAGCTTTGGCAGTAAGTACGAGCGGAGGAGGCGCAGCTTCTGCTGTGGCTTCAATGGAGCCTTGGTAACGCGAGCATGCGCTCTACCAAGGTCCACACGGCTGGTAGTAATGGTGGTCACCCCCATGAAGTCGACTCCAAGGTACTGCCAAACCTCCAGCACGGATTGAGATGGAATGGGGGATTGTCCTATGACAAAACCCCCATGCACAACTTTCACCTTATGCTGGCGACCCGACGGGACCAAGGAGACCGACCCACACTTATCGGGGTTAACCACGAGTCCACACCTGGCTAGCTGCTTAGCAAATGCATTGAGGGTGATCTGCAAGCCCTCACGGGTTTCTGCGAGTAGGATAACATCATCGGCAAAAGCCAATGCTCCTACTCGCACCCAAGGGGCGAGATCAAACCCTACTTCTGTGGGCAGCTTACCCAAGGCCGTATCCACGACCAGGTTGAAGAGGAGTGGCGATAGGGGATCCCCCTGGCGTACCCCACGCCCGATCCGTATATCCCTTGATACCTCGCCCCCTGCCTCGAGGACCATCACGCCTTCATGGTACAGACAGGCCACATACTCAATTAATCGAGATGGGGCCCCGACACCACGAAGGCAATCGGTCAGGGCAAGGTGACTGACTGTGTCAAAGGCCTTAGTGACGTCCAGAGCGGCGAGATGGAGTTGCCAGCATTTAATACGGGCCAGCGAGATGACAGTTTGGAGAACTGTAAGGTTCTCCGCTGTGCCATCCGCTGGCCAAAATGCTCTCTGGACGTCACCAATGACACCAGCCACCTGGAGGCGAGATGCCAGTACTTTTTGGAAGTGGCGGAAGACTACCGAGGACACTGAGATCGGTCGATAGCCTCCAGGCCCACTTCCCCCTTTCTTGGGAATAAACAAGGTTCGGGTACGGGTTAACGCTTTCGGGGGTCTTCCCGCAAGCATGAGCAGGTTGAGGATGAGCAGCTTAATCGTATTTGGTGCTTTATTCCAGCGACGGGCAGAAACACTATCCGGTCCAGCAGATGTGGAGTTCTTGACACGGCACTTGTGTGCCTCGTCAAGTAGCACCAGCCAACACAAGATGCTGCGTAAGGAATCCCTGGTGGAGACTGGGGGAGCCACTCGCTCCCCAGGGTTGTGGCTGGGAGCACTCAAAAGTGGCTCCCAGAAATCCAAAAACTCCTGAAGAGGGGGCTGAACTTGATATTCCCCAGGCTCCTCCAGTACCTCCGCAGCTACACGTGCCGGATGCTTCCTCCACAAACTCTGAACCCGGTGGTACTCCTGCCGTCTTGCTTGCTTCGCTGCTCTGCGACCTCCTCGCAACACAACTCTGGGAGGAGGTCTCCCCTGGTGCCGCGTCACAGTCGCATCCCCAACCCGCGGGAAGATTCTCCCTAGATAGGCTGCAACCTCGTCCTCCAGGTTGTCCAGCCCTTCAGCAGCCCGCCTCACCAGATCCTGCAGGTAGGTGCTTTCATAGCCTTCAATACGACCTACCTGCCCCCCGAGCCTCAAGACTTCGGTCTTCAAATCGGCAAGAAGACTGGAGGTCCCGGGGGAGGGATACTGAATGGCAGACTGCTGGTCCACGTCAGCAACAGGAGATGCGGGAGAAGCCCCACCGCTATTTGCCAGGATAGCTTCCTGGACAAGCTGCTTATAGTGGGGCCTCAGGCGGAGGTTCTTGATGGCAATGACTGTGCGCGTGGGAAAACGTTCGCTTAAATAAACATTTATATTACGTACTCCATTGTGCACAGCCACCACCTCATCTGCCGCCATCCTACGCAAATCCTCGGAAGCATACCTAGGCTGCACTCGTTCAATATTAATTTCATCATTTGCAGCAACAGGATGCTTCCGTCTGACGTGGACACCAAGGCCAGACCTGGAGGTGAATGCCCACTCACAATGGGCACACTGGTGGTCTAAAGAAGCTGTGGAAGAGGAAGAGGGTAGGGATGATGAGGAAGAGGAGGAGGGAGAGGATGGCCGACGCCCCTGCCTGGGGCGCCTCTGAGCGCCTCCCCTAATACCCCGCGAGCCAATGGGCTGGCGGGGGTTATGAGGCCGGTGTTGTTGATTTTCCATAACTGGGGAAGCGCGGGATTTTCAGGGTCAGGGAACCCGTTGACATGGGACCCCTCCCTAATCGCCAGAGGGTCATTCAGCCACCCCTGGAACTTCAAGAGGGGTCCATCAGGGGAACCTAATAGGACCACCTCTATTTATCCCAGGGGGCCCGGGTTGTGCGACGGGGACGCATGACCTTGACTTGGGTAGGGATAAGAAGGGCTCCGAAGAGATAAAAACACCCTCTATTACCCTACCCCAACAACCCAATTTCTACAACAACCCATTTTCTAGTACAATTATAGCTCTCCTAGGTAGAATCCACCTCCTAACCTTGTTGACCCACTTCAGCTTCGAACCTTTTTGTTAATTGGAAGCAACTGAAAATCAATTCAATCAACCCTTTCTGTCAGTTGTTTTTCCATTCCTGAGGGTTCTGATCCTACTCAACCAGTCACATTGATTTTTCCTTCCTCTCTACCCAAGGTAGGTGTCCGGAATGGACACGACGAAATTTCTTGCATCACATAATTTTTGATCATATGTCGGAGATGCATGATATTTTTCTGATTCAATAAAATTTCATTATTTTGTTAGATTCTCAAACATACGCGTGGTTATTTCACTAAAATAATCAACAAAATATAACAGTATAATCTAAAACTATTACACTGTTACCACAAACGAGATCTAACTGTAGGTATTACGTCCAGTAAGTTTGATTGATAAACCTTTTTTATGGAAATTTTGGATCTTCCCAAGTTCGATGTCGACGTACAAATTTATGTATGAAAAGGAAAATCTTAATTTTTAAACATTGATTAAACATTGATTGAACGGGGTTCTGGCTTTAACGGAATGATTATTTTTATTGACATTTTCATGTCTTTGCTTTGGCACATGAACTGAAAAATCGTCACGAAAACTAAGCAAGTCTTGCTCACGCGACAAATAAACAAATAAAATAGACTCACTGTGTTGCGTAGAGAACAATAAACTGTTTTCTTATTTTGATGCTTGGGTACATGAACTAACAACCTTACTTCACTACCTTGTTGTGTAGTGGTTGACATGAAAATGTCCCAATGTGTTGCAGACTCGTATGCAAGCATTTAAAATTGAGTTTATGACTTCGAATCGAGTGTGATTTCCTTGGAAAAGCCTTGTAGTTTGAAGCGGGTGATCTATACAAGAAAATAATGAACAGTTATGTTTTCGAATCGAGTGTGAAGCGTTTAGTTCTTTCTAATAAACTTGATTGTGAAGGTGTGAAGCTGTATGGTGTGGTAGGTAGTACCTAGTTGATAAATAAAAAAAAGTTGGTAGGTAAAAAAAATATTGTTAGGTAAAAAACGCTGCAAATCATTGCTCAAAGGCTTTTTAATCTATTTACACATGGTTGATATTTTCGAACATGTCGAGTGTTTACATCCAACAAAAATCATAATGAGTGAAAGGGATGCCTATTAGGGTGGGCCGAAAAACTATTTTTGTTTGTTCCGTATTCTAATAGTGGGGAAATGTTGCGAAATGGTTCCAAATGAGGGAGTTCGCACAAAGCCGTTAAAATTTAACAAAAATAGCTTATTTAAAAAAAATTGCGCAAATTGTAAAATAATTACTCTCACGTTTATTATTTGAAATTTTTCGTACATCTTGATTAATTGGATGGAAAGGAAGAAGATCGTCAGACGTTATTTTGAGTGCCCGATTTTTGGAGGTGAGACCAAGGACTACAATGACCATCCTCAGTCATGCTCCCGACCTATGAAGATATTCTATGGAGGAAAGGTTGAATCTGTGCAGGGAACCAAACACGAAAAATCCCAGGTTTGCTAAAATATTGGATATTGTTAGTAAAAGACTGATGAAACAGATCATCTAGGCGTACCATGGCAGCTACTATAATTTTAGGAGCTACTATGAATTAAGCTACAATAAAGGGAAGCTTAAAAGCTTATTTTGACTGAAGGTAAAATAGGAGGATTGGATGTACCCACATTCTTATTTGGGTGCATCCCGATTTTTTTCACTCTACTTTCTTGACCAACCTCCTAGTTTCTTTTACATCCAATCCTCCCCTTTTGCCTTTACCACAATTTCATTTCAAACAGAGAAATCGGAACTCCATCACTGGAACCTTCTTACTGCCCTGGCAATCCTCAACTTTAAACTTACGTGTACAATAGATATGAATTTGGCATTAGCAAGCCGCAAAATCCAACAAACGCACTGCCTCTCTCTTGAACGTTTCTACATTTTTGGCTGAGAAAATCTTGTTCTTCATCTCGATTAAACTACTTCCTTAACCCTTAACGCGCCATGTGAGTATGTCACACTCACTAAGGATTTTTGATCTGCTGTGGTGGCGGCCCTGCGCCTCAGTCGTGATTGAGGACCCAATGTAAATTGGGGGGGATTAGTACTTCGTCAACTGCCGCTAGAGCCACCCCCTGCATGGACCCTGCGCACCTAAATTAATAAATGTGACAACAACAAAATTAAACGCTAGAGTGGTAATTTTACAATTTCCATCCACAGGAAGTGAGTGGGCACACGAGCGTTACCAGCTAAGACACTAGTTCTCAGAACATAAAGTACTTAATAATAACATAACATGCTTTTATTATTGTTTTGTTATGCAAAAAAACTCGGCGCTTTGCGCCTCGGCGGGGGGCTCCGCCCCCCTGCACCCCCCGGTTTATTTCTTTTTCCATACTCTGTATGAAATCATAGGAACACAGAATGTGTTTTTGCCATGCTAGTCATCAGTTAAATAAAAATCAACAATAATAAATGTGGAGTCATGGCAATAATAAAACAAATAATTGTTAGACATTTAATTTGGTCTAAAACCCTATAAATGTTATATAAATAAATATGTAACTACAAGAAAAATACTATATAAATTGAGAGCTTTATATACGTAATTTTTAGAATAAAACGCCGAAAGGAAAAGGAGGAGGAAAATAGTTTGTTGTACGCGCTGACAAGTTGGTACCCTACTCAAGCCCTAAAGAAGAAAAGGAGGATAGTGTTGAGAGTTGCTAATCAAATTCAAAGTTGCATAGATTCAGTTGTTTGTATAGTTTCAATAAAAAGTCACTTTTCGTTCTGAGAATGGTGAACAATTTCTGTGCAATGAAAACTGCGGGAGTTCTATTTCCTTACCAACGGCTTGGTTGCACGTGAAAATCATACAGTGACCACTCAGGCGCCTTCAGCATTCTCCATTGACCCGCCCTCTAAAATTTCAGCTTCCTGCGTTCAACAGGAGAGAAAATGGCCTTGGAGCTCACTCAGCTGATCAGTGACCACTCAGGCGCCTTCAGCATTCTCCATTGACCCGCCCTCTCAAATTTCAGGTTCCTGCGTTCAACAGGAGAGGAAATGGCTTTGGAGCTCACTCAGCTGATCAATGACCACTCAGGCGCCTTCAGCATTCTCCATTGACCCGCCCTCTAAAATTTCAGCTTCCTGCGTTCAACAGGAGAGAAAATGGCCTTGGAGCTCACTCAGCTGATCAGTGACCACTCAGGCGCCTTCAGCATTCTCCATTGAGCCGCCCTCTCACATTTCAGGTTCCTGCGTTCAACAGGAGAGAAAATGGCCTCGGATCTCACTCAGCTGATCAGTGACCACTCAGGCGCCTTCAGCATTCTCCATTGACCCGCCCTCTAAAATTTCAGCTTCCTGCGTTCAACAGGAGAGAAAATGGCCTTGGAGCTCACTCAGCTGATCAGTGACCACTCAGGCGCCTTCAGCATTCTCCATTGACCCGCCCTCTCAAATTTCAGGTTCCTGCGTTCAACAGGAGAGGAAATGGCCTTGGAGCACACTCAGCTGATCAGTGACCACTCAGGCGCCTTCAGCATTCTCCATTGACCCGCCCTCTAAAATTTCAACTTCCTGCGTTCAACAGGAGAGAAAATGGCCTTGGAGCTCACTCAGCTGATCAGTGACCACTCAGGCGCCTTCAGCATTCTCCATTGACCCGCCCTCTCACATTTCAGGTTCCTGCGTTCAACAGGAGAGAAAATGGCCTCGGAGCTCACTCAGCTGATCAGTGACCACTCAGGCGCCTTCAGCATTCTCCATTGACCCGCCCTCTAAAATTTCAGCTTCCTGCGTTCAACAGGAGAGAAAATGGCCTTGGAGCTCACCCAGCTGATCAGTGACCACTCAGGCGCCTTCAGCATTCTCCATTGACCCGCCCTCTCAAATTTCAGGTTCCTGCGTTCAACAGGAGAGGAAATGGCCTTGGAGCACACTCAGCTGATCAGTGACCACTCAGGCGCCTTCAGCATTCTCCATTGACCCGCCCTCTAAAATTTCAACTTCCTGCGTTCAACAGGAGAGAAAATGGCCTTGGAGCTCACTCAGCTGATCAGCGACCACTCAGGCGCCTTCAGCATTCTCCATTGACCCGCCCTCTCAAATTTCAGGTTCCTGCGTTCAACAGGAGAGGAAATGGCCTTGGAGCACACTCAGCTGATCAGTGACCACTCAGGCGCCTTCAGAATTCTCCATTGACCCGCCCTCTAAAATTTCAGCTTCCTGCGTTCAACAGGAGAGAAAATGGCCTTGGAGCTCACTCAGCTGATCAGTGACCACTCAGGTGCCTTCAGCATTCTCCATTGACCCGCCCTCTCAAATTTCAGGTTCCTGCGTTCAACAGGAGAGGAAATGGCCTTGGAGCACACTCAGCTGATCAGTGACCACTCAGGCGCCTTCAGCATTCTCCATTGACCCGCCCTCTCAAATTTCAGGTTCCTGCGTTCAACAGGAGAGAAAATGGCCTTGGAGCTCACTCAGCTGATCAGTGACCACTCAGGCGCCTTCAGCATTCTCCATTGACCCGCCCTCTCAAATTTCAGGTTCCTGCGTTCAACAGGAGAGAAAATGGCCTTGGAGCTCACTCAGCTGATCAGTGACCACTCAGGCGCCTTCAGCATTCTCCATTGAGCCGCCCTCTCAAATTTCAGGTTCCTGCGTTCAACAGGAGAGGAAATGGCCTTGGAGCACACTCAGCTGATCATTGACCACTCAGGCGCCTTCAGCATTCTCCATTGACCCGCCCTCTAAAATTTCAACTTCCTGCGTTCAACAGGAGAGAAAATGGCCTTGGAGCTCACTCAGCTGATCAGTGACCACTCAGGTGCCTTCAGCATTCTCCATTGACCCGCCCTCTCAAATTTCAGGTTCCTGCGTTCAACAGGAGAGGAAATGGCCTTGGAGCACACTCAGCTGATCAGTGACCACTCAGGCGCCTTCAGCATTCTCCATTGACCCGCCCTCTCAAATTTCAGGTTCCTGCGTTCAACAGGAGAGAAAATGGCCTTGGAGCTCACTCAGCTGATCAGTGACCACTCAGGCGCCTTCAGCATTCTCCATTGACCCGCCCTCTCAAATTTCAGGTTCCTGCGTTCAACAGGAGAGAAAATGGCCTTGGAGCTCACTCAGCTGATCAGTGACCACTCAGGCGCCTTCAGCATTCTCCATTGACTTGGTTGCACGTGACCACATTGACCCAGCATTCCATGGCTTGGTTGCACGTGAATATCATTACAAAATTCGCGTAACGGTTTTTTCTGTCGCTTTTTCGTGACGATTTTTCTTCGGTAGGTCATCGCAAAAACACATTCTGTGTTAAAAATGCTGCCATAACATTTTTTGACACACTCGGACATTCTAAACATTCACAAATGAACGCTTGCCTTACTAATGTTTTAAAGTACAGACAAGACAAGTACAGGCACTTCAAAGACTTTCTATACAAAACCCAAATTCTGCGTTTTTCGGGGTTTTAATGAAAAGAGTTATACTATCGTCTCATTGCGAGAGAAGAAAACATCATCGTGCTGACAATTAAAAAAAATATTTGAACATTTGAGGGTCTACAGGGTGTCCAAATAACTACGCTCCCCCCCCCCCCCTTTATTTTCTCTAATAGTGTAAGAAAAAAAATCGGATTAACGCTATTCTTCATAATTTTTTGTGTAGAATTCAAAAATGAAAAAATTGCGCAGTGCGCAATCGCAACCATTTCCAGTCGTGAGACTACAACATATTATGTTGTAGTCTCACGACTGGAAAGTATCCACGCACAGGTATCACGGGAAGAGTTGTAATAATGATAAGTACCTCCCAATATATATTATATAACCCTGCAAAACTTCAAGACACAACCAACAAGTTTAAACTACTTAAATGAGCAAGTCCGGAGATCTATACATCCACTAGGATGGGCAAGCGAAGCGGGTGGACACGCTGATGAATGTGTATGAGATAAGCTGAATGTATGTGCTCCTGCATTGAGGTTCATGTTTTCAGTCTAATTCCAAGCAGATATTACTTTTGTAGCAGAATCTGCTACAAAAGTAATATCTGATGCTCTGATGCTAATATCTGATGCTCTGTGACTCTATGAGTCATCCTGGCCTTATGAAACTGCATGTACTCGTTTAATCGAGCATACTGTGCCTATGGGTTATTCAGCGTCGTTTATGAACGCACAATCAAGGGGAGTTTTTAATCCGGGTCGGTTATGGGGAACGTCCCGCAGATGAAATTGACAATCCGGCTTTAATATCGGATTGGAGTTCAGCCGGGTTTATTTCGAATCGTCGGACCACCCAAAAAAGTGCATTTCACTGAGACCCTCGTTTCTATCGTGTATAGCGTTCTAAATTAATCGAGTTCTCAGATATAGCGTATTATTTTACTAATTGTGTAAGTTTCCATGCATGTAATGGCGGACCCAGGGGCTAAGTTTTTTTTGTTGTAATATGTTACCTAGGTAGATGATGGCTTGTAAGATTTACTTGTTCTGATAACATTCATATGGTCAGATTTGAAAAGAACGTTCTTTCAAGCTTAGATAAACCGGATGAAAGTATGGGGCGACACAAGTGCCATCTCTCATATCAGAATCATACTAGATCCCCGTCATACAGCCTCCTACCTTCCATTAGGCTTACAAGGGAGCAGCATCCAACTCTAAAGGTGGCGAATAAGTCCAACTATTACAAAAATAACGTACTATTTATATTACACTACAGAGTTTCACTGTTTCACAGATTTTCACAACTAGACCCCAAATGGAACCCATGTGTCACCAAATGGTGATAAGATACAATACAGGGTGGCAAGACTGGAAAGGAGGAGGGAGGAAAAGTGAGGAAGAGGGACACAGTCCCAAAAAGGTCTGGCTCGGTATCGGTTCGGTTGAGTTGAAACCATAAAATTCGGTCGGATTATCGGTGAGTGATTTAATTATTATCTATTTCGGCATCCTAATTAAGGTCCAAACCTTAATTAGGCTATCTCGGCTCTCAAGTTCGGTATAATATTCCTTCCATAATAATATAAAGTGTTCAGGTGCAAAATACCTCCAAGTAAAAAAGTAAAAGTAAAGTAAGCAACCATTTCAGGTTGAATTTTCGTCCGACTGCCATTCTTGGCGTCGCGGAGTCATCAGCTGTCTCCCTAAGGGGAGATCAGAATTTGTTCTGATGATTTCGCTCATGGCTTCCCAAACATCACCGCCCTGGGTTGGAACGAGAGATTGCCGATCGTCTAATAGACAGAAAACTTTCTGCTGGCGACCAGATTCGAACTCGCATCCCCGCTAGACGGTTCTTATAAAAAAAAAAAAACGCTGCAAATCATTGCTCAAAGGTTTATTATTTTCTGTATAGATCACCCTTCTGTATAGATCACTGGCTCTCCATCAATAGCACCTACCACCATCTGTATTCTCCCTTGACCTTCCCTCTCAAATTTCAGCTTCCTGCGTTCAATAGGATTGAAAATGACTTCGGAGCTCACTCAGCTGATCGATGATCTGAAGAGTGAAGAAGATCTCCTCGAATGCTGAAGACGCCTGGAAGAGCACTTCCATTCAATAGGATTGAAAATGGCTTCGGAGCTCACTCAGCTGATCAGTGATCTGAGAAGTGAAGAAGATCTCCTCGAATGCTGGAGACGCCTGGAAGAGCACTTCCATTCAATAGGATAGAAAATGGCTTCGGAGCTCACTCAGCTGATCAGTGATCTGAAGAGTGAAGAAGATCTCCTCGAATGCTGGAGACGCCTGGAAGAGCACTTCCATTCAATAGGATTGAAAATGACTTCGGAGCTCACTCAGCTGCTCAGTGATCTGAAGAGTGAAGAAGATCTCCTCGAATGCTGGAGACGCCCGGAAGAGCACTTCCATTCAATAGGATTGAAAATGGCTTCGGAGCTCACTCAGCTGATCAGTGATCTGAGGAGTGAAGAAGATCTCCTCGAATGCTGGAGACGCCTGGAAGAGCACTTCCATTCTATAGGATTGAAAATGGCTTCGGAGCTCACTCAGCTGATCAGTGATCTGAAGAGTGAAGAAGCCTTTGAGCAATGATTTGCAGCGTTTTTTACCCACCAACATTTTTTTTACCTACCAACTTTTTTTTACCTACCAGCTAGGTACTACCTACCACACCATACTGGCTTCACACCTTCATAATCAAGTTTATTAGAAAGAACTAAACGCTTCACACTCGATTGGAAAATAGAAAGCTTCATATTGAAATTTGATTACTGATTACGCAGAAGGCAAAACTGTATACAAATCGAAGAAATGAACAGTGATCGCATTTTAGTCCGATAAAATTTGAATGGAGATTAGACCTCTTTTGCGATTCACACTCATGATTCTGTTTTATCGAGTATGAACCTTCAAGTACTCGTAGGGACCGAACGGTTTGTCCTACAGAGCTCCGGGTGGTCTCAAAAATTTCTAAAATTCAATACTATTTAAAATTGATGAAAAAACGATACCTTTATTTCGAGAGTTTTCGAGCTAGGGCACTCTTGAAAATTTCAACCCTTAATTTTCACCCCTTAGAAGTGACCTACATCAACCAAAAGCTTCGCGGCACAACTAGACCCCAAATGGAGCCCATATACCAAATTTGAACCAAATCGGTCCAGTGTTGCTAAGAAAAGTGCCGCGTACGGCGTACGGCGTACGGCGGACGGACGGAAATTTTTTTATTCGATTTTCGTATTCTACGTACCTTGAAACGTAAAACATCAAATTTTGAGGGGGGGTTAAAAATTTTTTTTTGTTCTTGCTCGATTCCAAAGGCTTATTATTGAAAACTAGCTGAAAAGCCTACTAAAAGTAGGCAAAACGCTTCTTCCGACTCTCCCCGCATCCCACTCCCTCCGGCTCCTCCCGCCTCCGATTCCCCCCCCCTCCCGCCCCTCCAACTCGTCCCACGACCCCTTCAACCCCTCCGTGCATACGTACGTACGTACGTACGTACGGTTGGCGTTTTATTATATTAGATAATAAACCAAAAAAAAAAAAAATACCTTCAAAGGTGAGAACCAATCTCGAATGCACCTGATATCACACTGTATTATTTCGGTTCGGCTCGGCATAAACCTCCAAAGGTAAAGCAATATCAATTTATATTGTGGAAGGAATAATCGGTTTTATTCAGGTGAGGTTGATAGTGACTATTGGGAAGGAGGAGGTCACAGGGATCCAAATCCCACATTTGGGAGCCGAGAACTAAGATTTATCTTATTTACATATTTATGTATGTATCTTTAACTAAATCTAGAATGACTTCAAATAAAGTATCGGTGAGTAATTCTCATGAAATTCCATATTTGAGAACACCATGTACCACATTTCATCAAAATCGGTCAATGTTAAGTGACGAGTGAAGTTTTGGATTCTACGTGCCTTGAAACGTAAACCAACCAATTTTGAGGGGGGGTTGAAAATTATTTTTTCTTGGTCTATTCCAAAGGTTCATTATTGAAAATAATAAACCAAAAAGTGACATTTTAACTGGGTAAAAAAGGAAGGAAAATGTATTGCAATTTAGTTGTAGTATCGAGTCCTAATGTTCTCTTCATTGGTCTTGGGACTGCCTGTATATTAGTATGTATTGTCTATCCAATACTCTTTCTGAAAAGATGCAGACTAAGCCAAACTGGTAGTATTTAGTTTTTCATTTACTACATTTACTAAGGATCTCTCGGGACGTCTGCCCTTCCGTTGATGGCGAACGAACGTGGTTAGCGTGACCCCCCGTGGGGCTCCAAACCAAGGGGACAAATCAAAGATTACTGCGCCCCACCGCTAAAGAGGCCTCAGGGAAATTGATATAAAGTACGAGAAAGAGCGAAACCCAGCCTAAATCTCCCAAGGGAGAAACCGCGAAAATGTCTTTCCAGTCCTTGTAACTTTTTCAAACGAGTTTAGCCGAAGTAATGGACTTCTGCAGAGTTGAGAAGAAAACTACTGCGGTAAATAAACTTTACGGAATAAAATTGGCTAATTTAAGGGGTTTTGAAGAAGATAATATCGTTATTTTTAATTTGTTGAGAGCTCGCGGCTGGGTGGGTGAGATGTGAATTGAGAGACTTGTAATTGAAGAACGGAATCCTAACAATTCTAATCAATTTGTAGTAGAGTAGTTACTCTACCCCTGGAAAATACTCTATTCAACCGACAACCAATATTGGTACTTGCTTCATTCTTTTCATCCTTCCAATAATAGGAAAATCTATTTAACGATACGTTTACGAAAAACCTTGGTTGGTGTAATTATACAGGGTGTCTACCATTTGGATGGACGAAAATTCAAGGATCGATAATTTGCAACAAAAAATGTATCGAAGAAATCTTTTCTTAACCCACTCAAAATGCCTTTTTTTCACTTCGAAGTTTTTTTCGCGTTTTCGACCTTACGTCGTTAAAATTGTCATATCTCCTGCTATTTACCAAGTAAATTCAAATTTAAGGATATCGTTGTGTGAGTCTCCACTCACTGGGGAACATTTCCAGTGAAGAGACTGGGTTAATTCGTTAACTCCCTTCCGATCCGAATTTGTCATAGCCACCCGCGGCGATGATTGTCAGATTCGGGATCCGTGGTCAGCTCGGAAGGTGACGTCACCCCCCCCCTCAACATGAAGACGCCGTCTCCAGCCAGAGCGTCCCTCCCTCGGCGGGGGGAGCCAATCAGAAGTCTCCACCTGGCAGGCGCCCGTCCGTCGAGGGAGCGGAGGGGGACCATCCGGAACAAAACCAACGAGCAGCCCCCTCCACAGGCAGACCCCCCTTGATATTCAGTACAAGTCATTGAGAGCCCTGCTGCCCGTGAACTTAAACTGCTAGAGTCAACCGTCCCCGTAAATACCTTCACACGCTTTTTTCGTAAGATCCCTGACCATCGGAAATTGTCCGTGTCGCGCCGAATTGATCTGGAGGAAGAGAACTTGGATTCCCTGGACGTCCGTCGCCACAACCACCACAACCGCCACATCACACCTGGAAGGATACCTCAGGGCCCTGACACGTGTGAGTGAAAACTATAACTTACCTTCTAACCATTGGCCAATGCAGTTAGGACAGTGCGTAGAAGTAATTCTGAAACAATTGGACAAAAGTCGTAAATTTGAGAGTTGTAACTTAATGCTAAATTCGTACCTGAAACACAAAGTTAACCTATACTTACCATACTCACCTTTGTTGAAAACCTGGAACGTTGAACTGATATACTCTGGAAACCTGAAACATAAAGTCACATTGGAGTTATTATTTTGTACATTTGAAACATTATCTGCAAATCTATCCTATTGAACATTGAATCTTGTGCCATACTTACTTGTGTTGTTGCGCCCGTCAGGCTTCTTTTCGACACACCCTTCGGTGTGCCTAGTCAGAAAACCATTTGCATATTTAATAAACTTACCTTTTATTGTTGTAAATCTGCATTTGAATATCTTTTCTCATTTTACCTGGTTCCTCAGTGTGAAAAACCGGAGCTTGGTGACGCGTCACACTCCGCCATCTTTTCCGAAGCGTCCCTCAGACGCCTTCGTAGGCCCCTTCGGCAGCGTCGCATTTTGCGGACGCCATTTTCTCAGTAGGACGCCCTTAAGGCTAACATTTCAGATTGCATCATCCCGAGGAATTCGACTAGGCCGCTTCACCGCCTCGTCACAGGTAAATACCACACGCTACCCTTGTAAAATTAACTATTGTTTCGATATTTGTTTGTCTTCCCCTTCCCACCTGAGCTCGCCACGTAAGGTTTTGTGTCATCCGGTGAACTTGGGATCGGCACGTGGCGTCACAACCTCGTGCTGCTACCAACTACGCCGCGAAACGAAACCTTAACCCTGTCGAACGCAAATCCCGCTTACAACTGGTGTGTCGCCACAATCGTCACAATCACCACGAGTAAGCCGGGACGCTACCTCTGTGGTCCATCGACACAATCGCCACAAGTAGCAGGCCTACAAATTTGGTGGCAGCGGAGTGGATCCCGGTGTGAGTAAGCCTCACACGAGCCCACTCAAACTCGTAGGCCGTTCGACACGAGCTCAGTTTTAAATTTAAAGTCTATCGAAACAAACTTCAAAAATAAAACACACTGAGACAGGTAAAAATAAAAATAGGTAGGCTGTACATCCATTTATTATACAGGAAAAGTGACATTAGAAGCAGCCTTCCGCACGAAACGACGCGAGAAGACGTCTCTTCTCGTAGTTGTATTTTTCTCGACTTAGACCGATTCACGCCGACAGACTTCCTCGTGCCTAGGTGGTAGTTAGTATCAATCGCTACCATGTTCCTCAATAATCCGACACCTAGCGACAGGGGGACCGAGACCCAATCGTCCTCCGGCACGGAAGCTGTAGAAACAATGACTCAGACAATGAAGGAGATGAACATTCTCCTTCAGCGATATAATAACGTAACACACGAAGCCGATAGGGAGGACATACCGCGCTCGGTATTCCTCGAAGTAGAATCGTGGGACCCAGACGCGACCGGTGCATTAAGTGTTGTGTCGTTTTTTGCGAATTTTGATATGGTGACCACGGGTTTGACCTCGCGACAACGATACCGTTTACTCCGCACAAAAGCGCGGGGAACCGCCAAGCAATTCCTTATCGATCGGGATGATACGCTCGACGTAGACAACGTCTACGAGATCGTCCGTGACGACATGATCAAGTGGTTCCAAAAGGAAAATCCACAACACGCCGCCGCCCTCCTGTGGACAGTCAAGCGGAACGCCACAGAAACGCTCCGCCAATTTGCCGACCGAGTCCGCAGCCTCGCCCGGTGTGCCGTCATGGAAGAAGGAGGACAACTCCGACGCCACGAACGCCACGACTGGGTAGAAAGAAAAACCCTGAGCGCTTTTATACGTGGTGTCAGCAAAAACATGAGCGCACTGCTCATCACAAATCGCCCCAGATCGATCCAGGACGCGCTGAGCAAAGCGGAGGAATTGGAGGAAACCCTAGACGACACAATCGACACAGACGAACGTTGGGACTTGGCGGCCATTACCAACGACCGCCGATGTTACAACTGCGGAAGTCCTGAACATTTCGCCGCTCGATGCCCGCGAAAAGACGAACCCCTACAGCGTCACAATCGACACAGGGAGGAGGACCACCGCCAAGATAAGCCCAGCGAGCGCCGAAGCGCCGAGAAACCAACCCCGCGATATCCGTGTATGTTTTGCGCGGACAAAACGCATTTTCCCCGTAAGTTGCCCATTCAGCCCGAACAAGACCATATTTTGTGACTTCTGTGGCGTCCGAGAACATCTGGAGGAGGATTGTTACAAAAAGAAACGTCTCCTCCCCGTGTCGCAACCTGTCATGGCGCCGGCACATTCAATGGAGGTCGCCCGTTACAAGAAGCCAATCGAGGAGGCACATGTTCCGGCCGTGGAAGCTCCAATGTCGCGGACGATGAAAATCACCGTGGGACTGGGCCCGGAAGAACGAGAGATGACCCTGGACACCGGAGCTACGCTTTCGGTACTTTCAACACCCGTAAAGGGAATTCCAATTCTCCCAACCCGAGCGATCGCGTGGGGAGCTGATGGGATGCCCCTACATTTCTCCGGGGAACAGCGCGTCGTCACAAGGATCGGCGAATGTGTATTTGAACACACATTCCTAGTATTCGCAAGGAGAAGCGCTACGCTTGATCTTTTGGGGCTCGACGTGCTTCGAAGGGTACCCATCACATTTACAACGGGACCGGAAATGAAATTCCGCACCCCTAAAGGCGTCATCCGCCCATATACGCCGGTCGACACACCCGAGGAAATCTACAGCGTGGGGGTAGTGTTGCGGCCCGAGGGGCGGGAATTCGGGACGTTCGTGGATCAAAATGAAAGTCATGATCACAACGCTCCTCTCCCTAGCACCCCTTCGGCGGCAACAACTGCCTCCGCCACGCAAAAACCATCGTGCGTGGATTACCAAGAACCGGACGACGCTTCGGAGGTGCGGGCAAATTTCGCCACAAATCAAGATGGCGCCGGAAGCCTGAAGTTTTGGAATCGGCAGTTCAAGGGTGTTTCTGTCCCTATCGATACACCCGTTGAGCGGTACGACGATACACCCCACTACAAGAACCTGACGAAGGGTCCGGCCCAAAACTTTCCACTTCCCCCGAAAGTACATTTCAGCACACCAATCTCACGACATTGTGCAACCCCCACTACGCCTACCGAGTTCCAGGAAGTTGACGACGCAAGCGACAGCACTGATCCCACGCCGGACTTTGATGAGAAAACCTCCCTCGAAAAATGCCTCGATCGGATGCTCCACGACTACCATCGGACTTGTGTCGACACGGTGGATCGACACAGTGCGACACAGTTCGTCACAGAGGATCGTCACAACGCGACACAGTTCGACACGGTGGATCGGCACAGTGCGACACAGTTCGACACAGAGGATCGGCACAGTGCGACACAGTTCGACACAGCGGATCGGCACAGCCCGACCCGGTTCGCCACAGCCGACCCAGGTGTTGAACCATATCCCGATATAGTCGATACCCCTAATGAAACGAGTTCTAGCATATCCCTCAGAGAAGAAAAGGCCTGCGCCGAGATTTGTTCTATTATTCCCCCGATTCAAAACTATGAAAAAGAAGTATGTCCCGACGCCACGCCAGACGGTCTGGAAGAAGAGGAGTGGGGGGAGCTACCGACCGACCAATGGGAAACCCCGTTACCCGAGTTCGACGTGACCTTGCAAGAGAAACTGCAACATCTCACAACTTCGGACGCGGAACCAACTAGGGAATTGTTGTGTAAATTCCGGGACTTATTTAAGCCACCTACGGGGGAGGGATGTCGATTGAACGTATTCCATGAGATAGTTACTACTCAACCCACCGTTACACAACAAAAACCCTACCCGGTTCCCCACGCCCTCCGCGACGTCGTTGAAACTCAAATCAAGGACATGCTGTCAAATGGGGTAATTAGCCCGTCTACTAGCCCGTGGTGTGCGCCGGTACTACTCGTCAAAAAGAAAACGCCGCCGGGAGAAAAGCAGCTTTGGCGATTTTGCACGGATTTCCGACAGCTCAATAAAATCACCAAAGGAGACGCTTATCCTCTTCCCCGATTACAGAGACCCTTGCGATGTTAGGTCAGTGTAAATGGTTCACAACCATCGACTTAATATCGGGTTATCACCAGATACCAGTTCACCCCGAGTCAAGGGAGAAAACGGCCTTTTCAGTTTTGGACGTCATTTTCATTACGAAAAGATGCCGTTTGGACTGAAGAATGCGCCCGCTACATTTCAGCGAGTCATGAATGATACCCTCGATGGAATCCTCGGAGATCATTGTCTCGTCTACCTGGATGACATCATAGTATTTTCCGCCACTCGAGAGGAACACCTCCAGAAATTGACTCAGGTTTTCGATCGATTGACCGAGGCCCGCCTGCAAGTGAACTTGTCGAAATGCGAGTTTTTGAAAAACGAGGTTCGCTTTCTAGGTCACCGCATCACGCCCGACGGAATCCTTACCGAGCCCGAGAAGGTCAAGGCCATTAAGGAATTTCCCCGTACCTACCTCGGCGTTGAAACTGCAGTCGTTTTTGGGGCTGGCTGGGTTTTACCGGAGGTTCATACCTCGATACTCGGAGCTCTCGGTACCCTTGACCGACCTCCTCCAGAAGAACCGACCCTTCGAGTGGACAAGTAAACAACAACAAGCGTTCGACGAACTCAAGGTCAAGTTGACCGAGGAACCCGTACTCGCCTTTCCTGACCTGAATAAACCCTTTGTGTTGGCCACCGACGCTTCCGGCTCCGCTTTGGGGGCTGTCCTTTCGCAGAACTTTGAAGGAGAGGAGAGGCCCGTGGCGTATGCGAGTCGAAAACTAAATCCGGCCGAAACCAGATATTCCGTCACAGAGAGAGAGTTACTCGCCGTTGTGTGGGCGGTCCGCCATTTTCAAGAATATCTTTTAGGTCAGACCTTTGAACTTCAAACGGACCACATGGCACTCACGGCCGCGATGCACCTCCGCGACCCGACATCGCGAATCGGGAGGTGGGTTCTCAGGCTTGCTGAATACGACTTCGTTCCCCGATACAGACCCGGAACTCAGATGAAACATGCGGACGGATTGAGTCGAATGGACATAGCCGTTGTAAATCTCGATTTCCCGCGCGAGCTGATGATCGCTGCACAGGATCTCGATGACTGGGTCCAATCGATGGTTTTGAGTCGCGGTAAAGAAGGATTGCGAAAGGCTAACGGAGTGTGGGAAATGAGAGTGCGACACGATGGTAGACACGAATGGGTGCCCCTCATCCCGAGTTCACTTCGTGAATGGTTGATTGACCGATGCCATAAGAATGAGTGGGCGGGACACCCCGGAGCCGACGTAACGGAAAAGGTGGTGAGACGACTAGGAAACTGGCCCGGACTATCGAGAGACGTCAAAGAGCAGGTACAACGTTGTGAAACGTGTTTACGTCGCAACACCCCGACGAATCTGAAAAGTCCGATTCAGAAGCCGCTCCTCCCCGAGAGACCCGGACACATCGTCGGTATCGATTTCGTGGGGCCCATCGTGACGAATGGAAAATCTAAATACCTCCTCACCGTAATCGACCATTTTACTAAGTATGCTGAAGCATACGTTACCACCAATTGTACCGCCTCTACTGTCGCGCAGATTTTAGCAAAGGAATTTATACCGAGACATGGTGTACCCGAGAGACTTGTCTCAGACCGTGGAACCGCCTTCACCGCCGGATCGACACGCGAACTTTGTGCCCAATGGGGCATACGGCAGATCTTCACGACCGCGTACCACCCGGAAGGAAATGGGGTGTGCGAGCGTTTCCACCGAACCTTGACCAATATCTTGGCGAAAATTACCAAGAAAACTAAGGATTGGGAAACCATGTTGCCCGTAGCACTCGCGGCGTATCGATCCAGCCCCCATAAGAGTACTGGATTTACTCCAAATTTTCTTACCTTTGGGAGGGAAATACGCCTTCCGAACGACACCTTTCAAGGACTTCGAACCCCCTTACCTGAGTCCTCCTTGTTGAAGAATCTCCGAATGGCCCGTGACGCCACGACACAGTGCCTACATGAAGCCTTGGAAGAAACGGACGGAAGCCATCAACGCCCGCCGCTCTCTACGCTCTTTTGAGGCAGGGGATATGGTGTACCTAAAAGACATGCAGCCGCCCCCAGGTGTCGTGAAAAAATTCTGGAGTCCATGGAGTGGACCGTGGACGGTGCTAAAGAAACACTCGAATGTTACTTACGAAATCAGGGACTCACCCGATATAAAACGTCAGGTAGTACACATTAACCGCCTCAAACCGGCCTTTGTGCTGGGTGTACCGGACGATACGTTCCTGGACCATACCAAATCCCATCAAACCCCGGAAATAGACGCAATAAAGGACGTTCACGAAACGGAAACGGGGATACAGGAAGAAATGATGGAAGACTCGGATGAGGAACTACGATGGCCGCCTCCAGGACCGACCATGATGGAATGTGGCGATGTGCCGACCGAATCTCACGAGAACGCTACCACTACACCATTTTCAGAAAAGTCGAACCAGGGGACTGCTTCGCCACAACCGACTCACCTCGAGGACGCGGATCGACACTCAGATCGCTCCTCGACCAGTGAAGAAGATAAAAGCGTCAGTTACCCTTCGGGAAACGCAGCCGAAAATCCAGCGGGAAACTCACGACGCCCGGTCAACCATTCCGAGGACGCTCGCCACAGCGAACACGATCGCCACAGCGAACACGATCGCCACAGCGAACACGATCGCCACAGCGAACACGATCGCCACAGCGAACACGATCGCCACAGCAAACACGATCGCCACAGCGAACACGATCGCCACAGCAACAGCCCTCACCAGGAACCAGTAGTTCGCAAAGCCGAAGAGCCGTCTACACCTGAAGGTCTACCTCCGAAACGACTCAGAGGAGAGGCGCCAACCGGAACCACGCCATATTCGTTCCGCCAACGTGACCCTTCCGTAAATTATAAGCAACTCCACTTAGGCCGAAAGACAAACTGACTGACTACTAGGAAAGACTGACCACGACCTCGACACATGGTCCTTCAGACCAACAAATTCAGCTTGGGTCCTTCAGACCAACCAATTTCAATTGGGTCCTTCAGACCGACAAACTTCACTTAGGTCCTTCAGACCAAGCTGAACCATTACTTCTGCCACCTTCCTAACAAGGCCAGAATAATTTGTGTGAAGTACCCTGAGATCAATTCATGAGTCACTTTTCCTAGGCAGGATGTTACAGTAGGGCGTTTATTTGTTTGTTGTAGGATGGCACAAGAACCGCTAGATGAGTGGATAGTAGATGGGGGTCCCCAGTCACCGGACCCCATGGTGGAACTCATGAGGAGGCGGACCGAAAGATTTGTCGCCAACCTGCGGGACCAGTCGCCGGGACACGTAAACACGCCCGCGCCACCCGACGACCCTTACGACGTACTGGAGACGCTCTCCAACTTCGTGCGATTCACAATGTGTGGCGACACACCGACCAGCCGCCACACGTCAGGGAATTCGGCGCTCCTCACGATCCTCCAGATACACAGGTGGATTCCCATCTACCAGAGGATCGTGCAGGAGCGGGACGCATTGTTGGACCGCCAAGCCAAGTGGCTGCTGGATCGACAACAACTGATCCAGCAACGGGACGCAGCCGTGGCGGAGTCCAAGGCAGCCAACGCACAGGTGGTGGTGGAGCCACCTGCGGCGAAGACCGCCACACCTGAGGCAACCAACCAGCTATCTGCAGAGGCACCTGCGGCGAGGTCTGCGGAGGCTGAGGGGAAGTTGGCTCGCTCCCCGGCTCCGCCTCCAGTTTCGTCCCCCGCCCCGTCACCAGTGCCTCAGGTCATCGAGGTCAGCAGCCCAGCACCAAACCCGTACGTGGCCTTGACACCACTTCACTCGCCGCCAACGACGCCTCTACCACCCCGGCGCGCGCGTGGAAGAGTCAGTTCCTACGAAGAGTCACCTACCCGGGACGTGCCACCGACACCCGGGCGCTCTCCTACCACCTCCAGCGAAGACGAGGCAGCACCGGCCAAAACAGCACCACCTCCGGCCCATCCAAGGATCGTGCTACGGATCAGCAAAAAGCGTCAATGCCCTGTCTGCACCAAGAAGGTACCGCAGCTCTTCGTCTTCAGGTGCCCAGGGTGCAAGGAGTTCTGGCAACGTTTAAAGAACTTCCATCGCCAAGGACGACCACTGCCGGAGTGCCCCGAGGACCATCGGGCACAACGCGACCCAGCCAACTGTCGCGGGTGTCGTCGCCACGCCTACGAGCTGGCCATAAGGAAGGCGCGTCCCCTGGCTCCTCTGGGAATACCCAGCGTCGTCTTTGACAACGCTGGCTCCCGGAGGGAAGGGGGATGTGAGTCTCCACTCACTGGGGAACATTTCCAGTGAAGAGACTGGGTTAATTCGTTAACTCCCTTCCGATCCGAATTTGTCATAGCCACCCGCGGCGATGATTGTCAGATTCGGATCCGTGGTCAGCTCGGAAGGTGACGTCACCCCCCCCCTCAACATGAAGACGCCGTCTCCAGCCAGAGCGTCCCTCCCTCGGCGGGGGGAGCCAATCAGAAGTCTCCACCTGGCAGGCGCCCGTCCGTCGAGGGAGCGGAGGGGGACCATCCGGAACAAAACCAACGAGCAGCCCCCTCCACAGGCAGACCCCCCTTGATATTCAGTACAAGTCATTGAGAGCCCTGCTGCCCGTGAACTTAAACTGCTAGAGTCAACCGTCCCCGTAAATACCTTCACACGCTTTTTTCGTAAGATCCCTGACCATCGGAAATTGCCGTGTCGCGCCGAATTGATCTGGAGGAAGAGAACTTGGATTCCCTGGACGTCCGTCGCCACAACCACCACAACCGCCACATCACACCTGGAAGGATACCTCAGGGCCCTGACACGTGTGAGTGAAAACTATAACTTACCTTCTAACCATTGGCCAATGCAGTTAGGACAGTGCGTAGAAGTAATTCTGAAACAATTGGACAAAAGTCGTAAATTCGTACCTGAAACACAAAGTTAACCTATACTTACCATACTCACCTTTGTTGAAAACCTGGAACGTTGAACTGATATACTCTGGAAACCTGAAACCTAAAGTCACATTGGAGTTATTATTTTGTACATTTGAAACATTATCTGCAAATCTATCCTATTGAACATTGAATCTTGTGCCATACTTACTTGTGTTGTTGCGCCCGTCAGGCTTCTTTTCGACACACCCTTCGGTGTGCCTAGTCAGAAAACCATTTGCATATTTAATAAACTTACCTTTTATTGTTGTAAATCTGCATTTGAATATCTTTTCTCATTTTACCTGTTTCCTCAGTGTGAAAAACCGGAGCTTGGTGACGCGTCACACTCCGCCATCTTTTCCGAAGCGTCCCTCAGACGCCTTCGTAGGCCCCTTCGGCAGCGTCGCATTTTGCGGACGCCATTTTCTCAGTAGGACGCCCTTAAGGCTAACATTTCAGATTGCATCATCCCGAGGAATTTGACTGGCCGCTTCACCGCCTCGTCACAGGTAAATACCACACGCTACCCTTGTAAAATTAACTATTGTTTCGATATTTGTTTGTCTTCCCCTTCCCACCTGAGCTCGCCACGTAAGGTTTTGTGTCATCCGGTGAACTTGGGATCGGCACGTGGCGTCACAACCTCGTGCTGCTACCAACTACGCCGCGAAACGAAACCTTAACCCTGTCGAACGCAAATCCCGCTTACAACTGGTGTGTCGCCACAATCGTCACAATCACCACGAGTAAGCCGGGACGCTACCTCTGTGGTCCATCGACACAATCGCCACAAGTAGCAGGCCTACAGTAGGTAATGACGATTTACTAATGAAACGACCACACTTAGATAATGTACCTATGCAATTTGAAAAAAATGCAAATTTTATCATTGACCAGGCCGCAGACACGAATTTCGACTGTAACCGAATTGATAAGAGTGTACTCCTGGCACCTCCCAGTAGGAGCATGGCAATCGCTAGTCAGGGGGGGGGGACAGGGGCCAGACACTCATATAGCTCCTTGTACCGGAAGCGCCCTTGCCAATTAAATTCCACGGACAGAGATGATATTGTATCATGGAATGGAACTTGTCTCCAGTATTCTTGGTTTTGAACTGTAGTAACGAAAAACTACTCTTTCCTTGAAATGGTTGGTCATTAAAATATTGCATGTCCCTTTTTCAAAACCTGTTTTAATTCTTTCCTTTTGTATTGAAAGTTGAGATCATGAGAAAGGGATTTGACCATGTTTGGTGAACAGTACTGATAATGGAACTGAAACAATAATTTGGAACAGTTACATCTTTGTCACTGTAACCATTGGAGCTGTTCTAGGGAGGTATGAAAGAGAACATTCAGAAACAAGAAACGCAGAAACCCGCGAGGGCTTGCAGATTGCCCTCAATGCATTTGCTAAGCAGCTATCCAGGTGTGGACTCGTGGTCAACCCCGATAAATGTGGGTCGGTCTCCTTGGTCCCGTCGGGTCGCCAACACAAAGTGAAGGTTGTGGATGGGGGTTTTGTCATAGGACAAGCCTCCATTCCTTCTCGATCTGTGTTGGAGGTCTGGCGGTACCTTGGAGTCGACTTCATGGGGGTGGCCACCATTACTGCCAGCCGTGTGGACCTTGGTAGGGCGCTAGCCCGCATCACCAAGGCTCCATTGAAGCCACAGCAGAGGCTGCGCCTCCTCCGCACGTACTTACTGCCGAGGCTAACCTACGGGTTAGTCTTTGGTAGGCTTACTGCGGGGAGGCTGCAGGAATTAGATCGAGAAGTCCGCTCTGCTGTCCGCTCTTGGCTGAGGTTTCCACCTGGTGTCCCAAGTGCCTATATCCATGCACCGGTCAAATCCGGTGGGCTTGGCATTGTGTCTCTCTCCGCATGTATCCCTTCTCTGCGCCGCCAGCGCCTGCTAGCCCTTCAGGGGTCGAGCTGGGAGGTCGCCCGTGTTGCTGCTGGTCTTGATTTTGTCAGGCAGCAGTTAGCATGGTGCGACCGAGCAACACCATCTGCTCCAAAACCCAGTTCGTCTGCTGAGTTCGCTGCTGCTCTGCATGAGTCAGTAGATGGTAAAGAACTCCGACAGTGCTCCGAAAGCCTTTTCTCATCCCAATGGGTGGATTGGGCTTCGGAGGGCATTGGGGCCCGCGACTACCGGAACTTCCACGCCGTCCGCGTGGCAACACTGCCAACAGCGGTACGGTGTTCAAGAGGTAGTCGTGGGATGACAGATACCCTTTGCCGTGCCTGTCGGAGTGGAAATGAACACCTGTATCATGTAGTGCAGCAATGTCCACGAACTCATGGGGGCCGCATCCTACGTCATGATGCGGTCGCCAAGCAGATAGCAGGTGCCTTGTCATCTAGCGGCTGGGATGTTGAAAGGGAGAGATTATACCACATGCCAAGTGACCAGGGCAAGAAGCCTGACATTGTTGCCGTCAAGCCCGACAGGTCTTGCATTATCCTGGATGTCAAGGTTGTTAATGGCAGCATGGACATGGAGCAGACCTGGCGGGCTAAGATAAGAAAGTATGATAGAGATGATTTACGGCAAGCAGTGTCAGAGCTAAAAGGAGTGGAACCCAACAACATCAGGCTGATGGCTGCGACCTTGTCGTGGCGCGGAGTGTGGTGCGGGAAAAGTGCCACGGAGTTGCGCGAGTTGGGCATCTCAGTAGGTGTACTCCATGGTGTCACCCGCCGCGTACTGCTCGGCTCATATTTAAACTGGTGGCCATTTTATAGAGGCACTTCCCTTCATCCCTCTCTCCCACCCCCACCTTCCTCATCATCCCTTATCCCTAGGGCCGGCGTCGGGTGAGTCCTGGGCGTCCTCCCCATTATATTTGATTTATTTTTTTATTTTCATTTATGGCGTGCCCCCTCCGTCACAAAAGACATTTTGTCTTTGAGGGGAGTTTATAAAAAAAAAAAAAAAAAAAAGTTGCAGTCGAATTCCTCTGCCTATCTAAGTGAATATTGTATTGCGGGTTAGTATCCGCGATGTTTTCTCAGTCCATTGTTCTTAGCCCCGTGCAAATAAACGTCGTCCGTATTTCGTGAATTTTTTCATCTAATATTATATTTCACCTAATTTTCTCTGCTCTTGAGGTTATGGGGCCCTTATTGCTCTTGCAAATGTAAAAAGTGATCGGAGTTTTCCTTTTTAGGACGTCCCACAGTAAGACTTGGGCGTCCTTATGCGATCAATCTGGGGGGAAGGAGGACAACACTCAACAGAAAAAAAATAACCACACAGTAATCCGTTTTAGACCATTCTGAATCCAAATCCGCGAAAAAAAACCATAGGTGTATGTCTGTGTGTGTGTGTGTATGTGTGTGTGTGTAACAAAATCTTGTGTACTCTGCACAGGCCTTAGTTCTCAACCGATTTTCCTGGTTCTTTTTTTCTTCGACGAGGAAAACTATCTAGTTGTGCACTACGGCGCCGGAATTTCGAATTTCGCCTTTTAAGGGGGGAAAGGGGGGGTTAATGCTTAAAAAACGTACGTTTGCGTGCATAATCTTATAAACTCTGCCCAGGCCTCAATTTCCAACCGATTTGCGTGTTTATTTTTTTGTTTGACTAAAATAACTTCCGAGTTGTACATGATTTCACCTGGTACCAAAATTTGCAAGAGAAGGGGATGGTATATGCAAGAGGTGGGGGATAATATTCACAAAATATCTAATTTTTCAATATTTCGGTTCCTTTACTGCTTACTAATTGTATCCAAGCTTTGAAATTGAGGAAAAATTCTCATTATACCTTAGGATTTGCATGAATTACTTTCTGTACCACCATGGAAATAAAAGTGGTGCCACCATGGTGCCAGGGTACCATAAACCTCATATTTCTTGGGTTTTTTGGTGTTTCACCTTGAATACGGATGTGACATTCGACGGACTGCCTACTAAACCTAATAGATGAAAGTTCAATGTTACGACGTATTTCCGCTTTGGTGCCAGACCGGCACCATTGGTGGTGGTGGTGGGGGGGGGGGGGGGGGTGTGTGTGAACTCGAATTCGCGTGTTGGGTGTCGTAGATCATGGATTTTAAAATGCTCTTCAGATTCGAGGCTATCATGCCGCTAGAAGTGTTATGGTGGATAAGGGTGAGGAGGGGGTTCACTATTTCTTCCCTAAAGTAATAAATAAATTACATCGAGAGAAACAGTCTTATCGCTTAACAACTGGTTAAACTGATCCAATACTTATCCAATACTTATCCAATGGGACGTCCCCTGGAATGCATGCATTACTAAACAATATGTTTTACAAGAGTGAAAGGTGTTTATTGACGAATCGGTTCCCAACGTGCGTTCGCTCCTCATTAGTTCAGTTATAGCGAACTCGATCAAGATGAGCACCCAATCGAGCTCTACAAGCATCGAAAAGTTGGTTGGTCGCAAAAATTTCGCATTCTGGAAGATGGACATGAAGGCCATTTTGGTTATAAAGGATCTATGGGAGGTCATAGAGGGGCCTTTGGTTGTTATAAAGGAAGGACAGTCAGCCTCAGCCCCCAGTGTGATTGACGCGACCAAGGATAGAAAAGCTTTGTCTGAGATCATTCTGGCAGTAGATAAATCAATTTATCCTCACATACAGAATGCAAATTCAGCAAAGCAGGCATGGTTTTCGCTTCAAAGGGATTTCGAGGACAGCAGATTGACTAGAAAAGTCAGCTTACTGGGAACAATGTGCACCCCAAACTTGATAACTGTAAGTCAGTCGAGGAATACTGTAACAGTGTAAATGCTGGCAGACATTTTTACGAAGCCATTGGGCAGAGTAAAGCATGCCGAATTTTGAAAGTTCTTAAATCTAATTTCTAAATAAGTTGAAAATGTGATCTTGCTGTGATTAATTGTTTTGTTTTTTTAACGGATCTTTTACATCAAACTTGTTTTGGGTTTTTTTAGGAACATACTATGACGTTGTTTTTCGAGTATTTTTGAATCAAATGTTCTTTTCGAGGAGGCGTGTAGAGTTACGAAAGTGAACATTCAGTTGCAGTCGAATTGCTCTGCCTATCTAAGTGAATATTGTATTGCGGGTTAGTATCCGCGATGTTTTCTCAGTCCATTGTTCTTAGCCCCGTGCGAATAAACGTCGTCCGTATTTCGTGAATGGGGTATTTCAGTCAATTTTTTATTTTTTTATTTTTTCAAAAGAGTATGGCTGAGGAATAACGGTAATCGGGTCGGTTCGTCGAGAAAATGTTTTTAAAAAATCAGAGAAGCGAAGGAAAGTTGAAGATTTGAATGGTGTGACGTAGCTAGCCAATCGTGACGTAGCTAGCCAACCGTCTCTGAAAAAAGTATCCATGCACAGAAACCCTTGGAGGACCTCTTGGATACTACAAAATACTACTCACACAGGCGCGCGGCGTAGTCCTTGCCTAGTGTGTGTGCATTTATAGCGGCCCGCCTTTTTCAAACGTGTGATCTCTTTAATTAATTTTTCTACCACATGTTATAGTATCGTTGGGCTCAAAGTTGTAGTATATAGGTTTTCAAGGGTGCTGAATCCAAATTTGAGGTCAAAAACCTGAATTTCCGACCCACCGAAATACCCCATTGTTTCGTCTAATATTATATTTCACCTAATTTTCTCTGCTCTTGACAGGGAAATACCAGACACACCCCTTTACCACAGTATTTTTATATTAGCTTTTTCAAATGCGCATTCCAGTAGGAATTGCTGGCTTCCCTCAAATAATCAAGTACCTGAAACCGTGTCCGAATTTTTTGTAAAGTTGATCGCTGTGAGCAGGAATACTTCCTCCCCGCCTTTTGACGTTCTGTTCAGTAAGCGGTTTTGGCGCTGGAGATTCGACTTGAGGCACTGGCGAGGGCTTGAGGACTGGCTTGAGAACTAATTTCGTCTGAAAGTGCAGGATCAGTGTGAATTTATACATTTTACACACCAGTAGATGAAAGGCTGAATAATTAATTAGTATATCAACAAACAAAACAGATGAGATAAGCTCAGGTATTTTGATAAAACTCGAGATCATGCAAAGCTGCTGATTCAAGGGAAAAGTGGAATGTAGCCCTGGCGGAGGATATATGAACTAATTAAACGTTAGTATGTCCCGGTTTTAGTTAGGAAATTCCCGACCAAGTTGTGCTTCAAAATGAAGAAAAAAACATTTCCGTTTTTCTCTGAAATGGCTTGAAATTCATCGCTTAAAACTTGAGTTTGAACATTCGATTTTCATTTCAAAAAAATCATCTTCCATGGTGTTCAAATTTTTTTGTCCAAATTTGAAGATTTTTCGAAATAACAGGTACTTATTTAATACTTAGAGATACCAAATCCTACGTATAATTTCACCAGAATACGAATCAATTTGCTGGCGTAAAACTGGTTCATTAGATCAAACTGCTAATAAGAACTAAAAATATCACGTAAAAATATAAACGCTCACTAATCCTTAGGAGCATGGTTGATGTTATGTTGCCAAATCTCTTCCCATTGCGATGCAATAGCAATATCTAGCTTCACATTCTACCTTATCTTATTCAGTCGAAAAATCCTAATTCCATACTAAAATCCCAAAAAGTATGTTTTTTCAAAAAACAACCTAAATAAATTGTATTTACTGAGAAAAATTAATCAAAATTAAGTAAAATTAATGTTTAAGAATTAATAACTTACAGGTGTGCAGAGCTCAGAACTGAAAAAAACAACACGAGAAAAGTTGTTAATAAAAACCAATAATGTGATTAATGAAATATTAGCACTAGCAGGAAATTTGGTTGTATTAGCATTTGCTATTAACAACCTTTCGAGAAAATCGGAGAGAAGTTCTCACGTCATCTAATAACCTAAACTCTCCGGCTTCCCATTCGGTCACATGGCTAGCCTAACTTATTTTCGAAAAACGAGAAGCCATGTTTGTACGAAATAAATTAATTGTGGCCACTTCAAAACGATTATTTTCCACTAATTTTAAAATATAAATATTAACTATAAATGATTAAAACTATTAACGCGGTAATACCTTGGGAGGTCACCACCAGGTTTGCTCGGACTCGTCAAATCATGTTCTAATGTGGTTTCCTGAAATGACAAATAAAAGTGAAACCTTGTAATAAAAATGTCAGTAACTGTGTATTTAGCTTCTGGTTCACAAGGAAAGCAGTTCAAATCTTCAAAATGCAACATGTATCTATCTAACTAGACTACAATGAATAACCTATTTCTTTACAATCTTTACAAAACAGATGAGCAGTAAAAGAACTGACTAACCTTCACTGGACTCTTTTGGGCTTTCTTGGACTTGGAACTTTTCTTCTTCTTTTTGGATCTGAAAACGAACGAGAAACAAAATATATCAATGGATGGAACTAAACAGGAAAAAGAAAAAGGTTCGTATGGTATCCCCGAAGACGTCAACTCTTGCCAATCACAGATTGCAACCTTTAAGGTGCGTTTTCCTGCCGACGGGTTATATTCCGCAGCGTCGAACAGAGTACGCCGGCGGGATCCCGTCGAGCAGAGAGTGACGTACCACGCAGCGTGTTACTGTTTTCCTGTGAGCGTGTTACCTCAGCGTCACGTCTACCAATGTCACGTGGCGAGACAACCATTTCTACTTGAGCTGTCCCGAAGTATAGGTACCATGTCTTCCCGCTCAAAAATAAGTGTGTTTGTTGGCCATCATAGACCATTTAAATAGTGTGAGTGATAAAGAAGAAGATGCAATGATTTTAGCTGAACTGCACCGACGGAAGCCTACCAATGAGATGTTCGTAGAAAGAGAAGAAGAGGGAGCATATAACACGCTCATCACTCGGCACCTCCTCGACAATGGAGTCAAGTTCAGAGAATTTTGTCGGTTCACACCAGATCAGTTCTCCTTCTTGATGTCCCTGGTACGAGGAAAATTGACATCCGTCCCTTACGGTCGAGTGTCAAAACCAGTCTCACCTGAAGCAAAGCTGGCTCTCACCCTGAGGTAAGTTCATTGAATCAAAAAATATAATTTGGTGGTAACAAAGTTTATTGGTTGGTACGTATGCAAGGGTGATAATGTAGATAGATAATAGATAGTATTTCCAGATAGAGTTAATCTTCTTACAAATGAAATTAATCTTTTCGAAAATAAAATTCAACTTTTTATAAGTAAATTTAATTTTTCTACTCATGTATTCAAACCTTTTCCAAATGAAATAAATATTTTTGCAAATAAAATTTACTTTTTAGAAATGAATTAATTTGTACATTGTTTAATTTTATTTGTAAAAAGATTAAATTTATTTTTAAGAAGATTTAATCGATCTGTAAAAAGATTAAATTTATTTGTAAAAAGTTTATTTTATTTGCCAAAAGATTAATTTGATTTGAAAAAAACATAATGTATTTGCGAAAACTATAATATAGTATTTTCAGATAGTGGTAATCTTTTTACAAATCAATTTAATATTCTTAAGGGGGCGCGGGACTCAGTGGTTTCCCTTATCTTCACGTTTTCTCTGTGAGTGTTCATTTTTTCCTATCAAAAAAAATTTCTAAATTCATTAAATAATTAATGCTTCATACATACGGGCCAAAATGTCAAAAAAATTGAAATTTGAAAAAAATAGAAAATTTATTTTTTAAATAAAATTTGTTTTTGATAAAAACTCTTCGTAGGGAACTTTTTGGGAGACTAAAACCTCTGAAAATTCAAAGAGGACAATTCTAACTTGTAAAATCACGGAGATTACGTGAAGACAAAGTTCCGTGATTTTGAAAGAAGTGCGTTAAAAGAAGCCCTGGTTTCATGCGCTACCTGCAGGCGAGAGGAGAAACTACAGTGCACCTCCGACCCTCCGAGAAACGGGTGACCAAGGAGGTGATTGTTTTTCTACCCCTTCAATCTCAATATCGTAGCAAACATTCATGGACTTGGACCTGTATCCCTAGACCGGGCCTCCACCCCTTTCACCACCCATCGCCATGCAAACATTAGCGTGGATCTGGCAACGTCGTACCGTACGACCTCACTGAGTGCTTAGTGCCTGTCCTCTGAATCGTGTCTCCCGTGAGGGTGCGGCACATAGCTTTCTCGAATTCATAAAAACATTGTAAGGATGATACTGTGCGTAGTACTTGATTAAAGTTTCAACCTTCAAATATCTATCTCAACAATTCAACCATAACCATCAAAAAGACTGATTTTTTTCATTATTTTTTTTTTTACTTTTATGTAAAATTTATGGTTTATGTAGGTATCTTTCTATTATTTTGATGTAATTCAATTAAAAGGTAAGTATGTGTAAAAAAATTAAATTAAAAATGTACCTATACAATGTCAAATAATTAGTAATTTTCGGGATCAGGGCGATGTAGAAATTCATAAACTGGTACTATCATTTATTTAACCCCCCACAATGACCATACCTTCAGTTGGTATGTTAGGTATGCCTAAAATTTAACCTCGACCTACATCTCGGTGTGTACTTTTCGGAATCAGGGCGATGGGGAAATTCATATTCTGGTACTATTGCATAATTTGCCTTACAGGTATTCACGTCAGTAGGTATGCTGAAAACCACATAATTTCAACTTACCTACACTTTGTGGAAAGAGGGCGAAGTAGTGATTCAAAATATGTAATTTAATTTTGTTTACCTTCACTTGTTAGGTAGGCTGAAAATAAGACTTAAACCTAGATAGTTGGTAAATCCTATTTAGGACGCCCCGCAGTAAGACTTGGGCGTCCTTATGCGATCGATCTGGGGTGAAGGAGGACAACACTCAACAGAATTGAAAAATAACCAAAGAGTAATCCGTTTTAGACCATTCTGAATCCAAATCCGCGAGAAAAAAAACATAGGTGTATGTGACAAAATCGTGTGTCGTCTGCCCAGGCTTTAGTTCTCAACTGATTTTCGTGGTTCTTTTTTGTTCGACGCGGAAAAATATCTAGTTGTGCACTACGTCGCCGGAATTCAGCCAGAGTATCAAATTTAGCATCGGGGATAATATTGACAAAATATCCGATTTTTCAAAATTTCGGTTCCTTTATAGCTTACTAATTGTACCCAAGCTTTGAAATTGACTCTCATTATACCTCCGGATTTTCATGAATTATTCTCTGTACCACCATGGAACTAATAGTGGTGCCACCATGGAGCCAGAACACCATATACAGCTTATTTCGTGTTTTTCTCCTTGAATAGGTATGTGAACTTCGACGGACTGCCTAGCAGAACTAATGCATGAAACTTTAATTTTTTACTCAATCAATTTTTTACTCTCCCATGCCATACAAAGTGTTAGGTGAACTTAAAATGAGTAATTTTGGGAGTTTCAAAATTAAATAGTACGCCATTATTTATTGCTACAGTAAACCACTAATTATCGGACTATTAAATCCACGGTAACTAACTACCATAGTAAAGTGCGTAGGAAGTATGATAGAAACATTATGGATTTGTAGTATAAATGATTTATTGACCATTAGGTAACCTCAAACTGCAAAAACAAATCTTGTTTATTACCAACCATTTGAATTTTAAAAAATTAATTTAATTTTACATTTGAAGGTGAGGTTGCTTGCTAGACAGAGCAGCTTTTCATTGTCTTATCAATATGATGGACAAGTTGCTTTCAAACGGTCCTGATTGCTGGTTCAATGACTTGACTTGCTCCAGAAAAGTCTCACAATTCTGAGTAAAATCACTCCTGAAAAAAACAAAAACAAAACAAATTTAGGTTTCTATTGATAATTTCACTATACCTAAGCATGTAGGAAGAGATACAAACAACAAACATTAATTAGGAATGTGGGTCCATACACCCTTCTCTGGGAGATCTCAAAAATGGATCCGCGATCCGTCATGTGGACGTCTACCTGAGCAACAAGTTTAGTCCTTAGATTTCAACTATTCTACCTGAGATCAATGCAAGCGACCCATATTTTGACTAGTGCGATGTGAAGGAAAATAATGACAGATTTGGACTGAAAAGGTTTGGAGAGGTTTGATAGAATATTTCTACAGGTTCAATTTGTCAAAAACTGATTTGACACATGCCCACTCCCTCCAACCTCTTCTAATTTGTACGTGGCAAGCAAGGAGTTCTTTGGAGAAGTAATGAAATCAACTATTGGTTATTAACCAGAACAAAATACTTAAATAAAATTACGAATAATCAGGATTTTTATCAGCGAGTTCGAAATACTAAGGATAAAACGATGTTCCTTTTTTTCTATTTTCTTTTTCCTATAATATATTCTTATATTTATTAGTAGGCAGCTGCAGGATTCAATCCAACACTAACGTCAACGATGAATACTCATGTCCCTGATAATTAAAATTTAAAGAAATTCAACTCCATCAGTCATGACTTTTAGAGGGAGTGTGATAGTTTCGAGAATATTTAGTACCTACAGACATTGTTTGCTTCACAAATCTGTTTCACCCTACGTACAATTTCATCTGGTATGGTATGTTTAGCCAGTATAATCTTTTTTAGTAGGTTGAACATCATACTTTTTTAAAATGATTTTCTCTCGAACTCTGGACATATTTATGGCCTAACATTGTAAAAATAGGTACCTAAGCAATCAAAATTCGAAACACAAATTCTTAAAATAGGATTTTTCACGCAGAATCGAATGAGACCACCCCCCGGTCGCTACAACCAACCGTATAGAAACTACGACGTGTAATTTCCGCTGAAAATCAGTAAAAACAATTATGATTTTCACCAGAATTTTGTTCGTATTTATTCCATAAAATTGTCAAAATAATCAGTTAAAATTCGAAATGCTCATAAATTCTTATAGGATTATTCACGACGAATCGAATGAGACCCCTCCCAAGTCCCTACCACCATTCATATAGAAATTTCTACGAAATTTTCGATGAAAATCGTACGTTTTTTTTTGCACAAAATATCCCCAGAGTTCGGGAGAAAATCATTTTAAAAATTATGATCTTCAGGGAAAATCGTTTAAAACAATCGATTTTTAGGGAAATCATAGAAAAAATCATAAAATCGTATTCAAAATACGAATACGGGGGAAATCCTATTCAAAATGTGAATACGATTATATTCGTATTCATGAATAAGAATTCGCCCATCTCTGCCCAGGGCCACCAAATTAATCCTAGCATTATGAAAGGTCCTAATTTGAAGAGGATTCAAAAATCCATAATCTAAGTTATCCGTTAAATGACTAATATAGAGCCATTTATACAATTTATAGTAATTTCGGTAAGGTTTTCTAGAAGAAATAGTTTGATTCTCAACTCTACCTATTCTTTCCGCTATCCTCACTACCTAATTGGTATGTTAATTTCCACAAGAAACTACCTATGCGTAATGTTTGTTGGGGGAGCATGACAATTTTGTGGGACTATCCCGCGAAATGGTCATGCCCCTTCAAAAAAAAATTATCTTGCAAAAAGCAGGACGAATTAGGTAATTCTTTCTACTTACTAACCTACCTACCATTGTTTTATGTAATCTTATAATTACGTATTTCATAAGTACGGCTATGAAAGGTACGTAGCTCATAAACGTGAAGCTGTACGAAAATAAAGTTTCAGTTTCAAGTTCAACAACTAGAAGTTTTCGATGGAATATTATTGATGACTACTCAAATAATAGGTACCTGGCTGCGAAAAGACACCGAAGTACTAGGAAGAAGTAGATAACATAATTATACTTACTTGCAAACGTTTGACTTTCCAAGGGCGTTTTGTTCTCCTGTAACTACTTCCGTCCATGTGTATTCATTCGAACTCCTGTCCTTCCTTGGTGGATCATTGCTCAACAAATCAACTATTCAAACTCGGAACAACACGGAGAGAGATCATAAACTGGATGTTAGTCCAAGTAGGTAGGTAGTACTTCACAAAAACACCTTCGCGAAATCAAAAGCAAGATTTGATAACAGCTTCCATTATTCGACACGGGAGGGGGAGGTTACAGACACAACAAAATCGGAAGGACGAGAAAAACTTCCAGAGGACCGAGCGATGCTAGCGCTTTTGCGGATAACAAGTGCTGATTATTAACTCGCCTCAGAAATCACGAAAGTCAGCGACATCTCTTGGTTGGCGCTGATCTGAGCTTCGAGTCCCGCGCCCCCTTAAAAATGAAATTCTTAACTTTTTTACTTTTTAATTGAAACTTTTTACACTTCAATCTAATTTTTCTATACATAAATTTAAACATTTCTCAAATGAACTTAATCTTCTTGCGAAAGAACTTCAACTTTTTACAAATGGATTTATTTTTAAAAAGAAGTTAGTTGTCAGAATGTTCAAAAATTATATTCAATTATATTAACAAAGAGCTCGCGGTCCAATGTTGACAGTAAACACATGGGAAGTGTCAGATGCGCATGCGCAACCCGCAGCGTCGAGCGTCATAGACACCTCCTGAAGCACTCGAGCGTCTTACGTCGACGGAACACGCCAGCGGAAGACGTACTCCGCTCGACAGGAAATAGGTTGCCTTCATTTCCCATTGAAGGAATGGTCGACGTGACCCCGCCAGCGTATTCCGCACGACGCTGCGGAATATAACCCGTCGGCAGGAAAACACGGCTTTAGCAGAGGTGGCAAGTTTTGATTTGTTAAATGAGGAATTTCACCATGTCGGAATTTCCTATTTTTGACCCCAAAATCGGATTCAGCACCTCGAAAAACCCCCTACAGCAAACTTTCAGCCCGAACTTCCTAATTTACGAATAAACAAAACAGTGTAGAAAATACGAATGTTTAAAAAAACCGGGAAAATGACGTCATGCTGGAATAGTTCATTTATGGCCGCTTGAAGCGCTGAGATCGAGAAACCTATAGTCACCAGATGCAAAATTTCACGAAAACGTAAAGTTCGAAATCGAAAAACTGAAGAAAAAAATAGAAAAAGCGAGATGGGGAAAATTAGATTTCCTCTGTTTTTGTCTGATAACTTTTCTCTTAGAAAACAGGATTTCGTCGTCCCAATAGGCAACACTGGGAGGAGACGGCGATCCGAACAGCCCAATCAGCGAGCGTTCCCGCTTCACGTCCGTTTTCCCGGTTAGTTTTGAAATCAAAAATTTTGATTGTCTCCCAAAAATAACAGGAGACTTATTTTCCGAAATCAGCCCGATTTTCATCAATCCCATACCATTAACTATTCAGGAAAAATGCAAACAGAATTCGGTGAAATTCCTCATTCTCTCTTAGTACCTTTTTTTACACCAGTCACCAATTTCAAGGAAACAGCAGGATTAGAATGGTTTGCCCAATGATTTCGATGGAGACTTCCACCGGCAGAATATGAGTTCACAGTTGTTCCAGTTGGTCGGTGGACACCCTGTTCGTAGTTACAGGAATGACTCATAGCATTAATGGAGTCTCAGTCAGTGAAAAACGGGGTTTCCTCTTTTTCTTGGGCAATAATCTTTGGATTTTGATAATTCCAGCGGCAATCTTTTAATTTTTCAATTCCTTAGGTAGATGCACTAATAAATTTAGAAAATCCTAGAAAATTTCAAATTTAGGTTAAATTTTTTACTGATTTTTACTCTTGGAATTAAACAAGATCTTTTTTTTTAATACCTTTTTTACTGTTATGTATTTTGTAGCTATATATTTTATTGTTATTTATTTTATGTTTTATTGTTCATGGGTGTAGAAATCATAAAAATAAGAATAATGCCATAGGAAACACGGAAATCGGATGATTATTTCCTGGGAAAACTGGCAAAAATTATAAATGAAAACTGACCAGCTGAGATGGTTGGGGGAAGCACTGGGGTGGTGGGTGGCAATGTACCTCCTTCAGATGGGGGGGGGGGCAAGCGAGCGCCAGTTCGTAACAGATTAGACTAACGCGGAACTGAGACCCCCTTAAGGCATGTCAATTTCTAAAACCTATTAATCCACCAATCAATTATATTCTGCATCACCCGATTACTCACTTTTTCTTAGACTTCTTCGAGGAAACTTTCAATAAAGGAACTTCCCGAACTTCTGGAAACTCTTCAGCCAACTCCATCCAAGCTCTTTCCTGAAGAGTTGGATTCCAGTACTCGATTGTTTCGTTGAATGTTATCCTTTTCTTTTTGGAGGGAGGAGGTGAGTCCGGAGGAGTCGGCGCTACGCTTTCTTCAGCCAACCGAATCTCAACTGGTTCCTCTACGTGTGTCTGTAATGTAAATCACTCTGTTAAACTTATTGGCTGAGTTTCCACAGGCGAATAGTGCTTCAGAAAAAAATTGTTAATCTCCTAAGAATGAGGAATTTCACCATGTCGGAATTTTCAATTTTTGACCCCAAAATCGGATTCAGCACCTCGAAAAACCTCCTAAGCCGAACTTTCAGCCCGAACTTCCTAATTTACGAATAAACAAAACAGTGTAGAAAATACGAATGTTTAAAAAAACCGGGAAAATGACGTCATCCTGGAATAGTTCATTTATGGCCGCTTGAAGCGCTGAGATCGAGAAATCTATAGTCCCCAGATGCAAAATTTCACGAAACAGTAAAGTTCGAAATCGAAAAACTGAAGAAAAAAATGTAAAAAGCAAGATGGGGAAAATTAGGTTTCCCCTGTTTTTGTTTGATAACTTTTCTCTTAGAAAACACGATTTCGTCGTCCCAATGGGCAACACTGGGAGGAGACAGCGATTCCAACTACCCAATCAGCGAGCGTTCCCGCTTCACGTCCGTTTTTCCGGTTAGTTTTGAAATAACAAATTTTGATTGTCTCCCAAAAATAACAGGAGACTCATTTTCCGAAATCAGCCTGATTTTCATCTATCCCACACCATTAACTATTCAAGAAAAATGCAAGCAGAATTCGGTGAAATTCCTCATTCAAATTTGGGCAGGTAGTCGTATTACAACGCTACCATATTCGTAGATACTGGAAGCGTTTTGACAACATGGATATCATATATCGATATCTCCAATCTCTCTCTCGATATGTCCAAAAACGGAGTTTCGAGAAAAACACAAAAGAAGTTTTCACCAGTGGACAATTCCTAAAATAATGGTTTATTCCACTAAACTCTTTAATTTCTTATAAGCTATACTCTTCAAGAAGATATTTCAAAAATAGTTTTGTTGAAATTGAGTTTTTCTGAAATAAAAAATTATAAAAATGTGGAAGATGGATGGACGCAGCTCTTTTGGCCAAGTAAGGTTAGAGACATGGATCCTCTAGCCAAGTTCGATTGTGGACATGACCCCTTTGGGTAAAGGACTTTATCGCGTTCTCGATCATGATTTGGCGTCGCCACCGGTTTTTTGGTGACAGACTGGCACCAGAGGCTGGTGTCGCCAGGAGGTTTCACGTGTTGGGTATTGATGATAATGAATTTTGGAAAGTTACATTTTAAGTTTATTACATGGATTACTAAACATCAATAATTTCATTTTTAAATTCTTTTATTCTCCTAGAAATGTCAAATAATTACAAAATCTTAATATTACTCGTATATCAATTATGAGCACAAAAATTGAAGGAACTCTTGGTTTCAAAGGATCACCAAAATCGTCTTCTCTAACAACCTATCTGTTCGTAAATTGCCTCCTGTTAAACAAAATAACACGGAAATTCAACGTACTAAATAAGCTATTTAAAAATGAACTATTATAAATTTTTTTACTTAACTATCACAAATGTGCCACGATTTAAAAAAACACTGGGTAGACGTTAACAACGCTTCAAATTACTACACAACGGTTTATTATTATTATTATTATTATCCGTCTGTATAGAATAGTACCTACTTCCAATAAAATCGGTATCCTGTTTAAATCAATCAATAATAAAATCGTAATTTGATCATTGGTTGCGAAGAATGCACAACTGAATACTACTCAAAACTCATTTCAATGAAACTATTAATGCTCGCATTTAACAACCTGAAATCTGAACGGAAATTAGGCCTATTTCCTAGTGAACAATCTTTTGGGATTCAATTTTGGTTCAACCCCGATGACATCATATGATGTCAGGGCGGAATTTCGGTCGGCCCAGTGACAGCATATGATGCCATGGCTCACAGGTTACCTCTATCTCTTCAAAAATGTTGGCTGAGGCCTGGGAAGGTTGTATAACCTTGGCCTGGCAGTTTTCCCGTTAGCACCCTTTGCTCGACCTAGATAACACGATGGATTGTGGAAATCAGCTGTTTTGCGCCTTTACCAGCCTCCTGTTGCATGGCCCCTCCAGTTCTCCTATTCCTCGCATTTCGGACGTTTATTTCGAGTCATCATTCATTCCGAGAAAGATTTTATGGTTTTTTCGATCGTGAGTTCATGAAAGTCGAGGAAGGTAAACGGAAAAACAAAAGATTCCAGCAACAAATCGGGAACTTCCGTCTCGTCATATCAACCCCAACCCAGCACATCCTACGGTGATACACATGATACACATCCCTGTGGCCCGATGTCATCATATGATGACATTTCGAAAAAATACATAAAAACTGTTTTTTTCGTTTACTATAGCAATGAAGCACTCTTTCGAGAAGAAAATACGCCCCCTATATCGAATGTTGTGGAAGGAGCAGCATGGGCCATGGGGTGGGAGCGCGTATCAGGCTCGGGGTTGAATGGGTTAAAGGGAGTGAACGGTTTTTTTTGGTTTATTATTTTCAATAATGAACCTTTGGAATCGACCAAGAAAAAAAATTTTGTAACACCATTTTTTAACACACTTTTCCCCAACATGTCTGCACTGCCAGAACAAAGATGACGATGATGTGCTCCACACCTTCTTCAAATGCACCAAATGGGGGCCTGAAAGAAACCAGCTGATGGCAGACCTGAAGTTAGCTCTCCAGAGTTCAACACCGGAGACTGTTGTCAGCAGGATGCTGGAAGGTGGAAGGAGCTGGACTGCTGTGGCAGAATACACGGAGAGCATCCTGACAAGGAAGATGCTCTTAGAACGACAAAGAGAGAGGAGGGAGCATCTGGTCCGCCCCCTCACCCAGAACTGATTAAACGCCCCAGAACTCAGCCCGAAGTAATGTGTTAAACGGTTCCGGGCTGAGTTCCAACGTGAAAGAAAAGGAGGTGTTTTTCAAGAGGTTTTGAATCCCACATAACCGGAAAACGAGGACCCTTCCAGGTATCTTACTAGATCCAACTCCACCTATGGGTCTTGAAGATTTTCATAGAGGACCATCTTCCAATTCATGAAGGGCAACCTCCATTTCATAATGGGCATCCTTTAATTCCTATGGGATCATCTCCAATTCATAAATGCCTTTTTGGATTTGGGATGCCACCATGGTGGGTGGGTCCGGGCGGGGCTGAGGTTCTCCCTGGCCCTCCACCGCGGGATGTTGTGTCCCTTTATTTATTAGTTTTTTATTCAGTTTTTTCACACCAATGTTCCTATAGTAGCTTCATCTGACAATTGTGATAAACCAATGTATGGCCGCAAATAAATCTATCTATCTAATAAAGGACAACCTCAGATTCGTAGGGGCTTATCTTCCAATTACTGATATTTAGGAATGATCACTAATTAGATACGAAATAAAATAATAAATACTACGTATTCATTCGTTTCTACAAAAATCAATTGACAACTCTCACAAAAATTAACCATTTATCGTTAGAAACATCGAATTACGAACGGGTTTACTCAATTTACGTCGCCAAAGACGATCGCGATTTTATCAACGGAAACCATCCCCGGAACTTGCTGATCACAATGAAGAACAACCAAACCCCGCAACCAGATCGTTACACCTTTTCAAGCCGCAAAAGGAGACCGACAGACAGACATACATACTCAAGCGAATTATTAAATGGATTATTATTGGATTTTTATGATCTTACCTGAACCTCAAGGGGCGTGGCCATCTTTTCATTTACACTGGAAAAAGAAAGTAAAATTGGTGAACATTTTTAAACATGTGAGTGTTTAGAAGAAACTAACAGAATGAATTCAAATTTTGTGAATGTGTTCACTGATAAAGAATTTTGTTGAAAGGGCAAGGTCAGGGTATTAGCTTCCTAAAATTCAACACAATTTCACACCGTTGCACAGTACTGTGAGTTTATAGGTCAAGTGATCAAAAATCAATTTGTGGAGAGTTCTGTCAGGGAAGGTTGCTCTGATCATGGATTTCATACTACTTCATATTTAAAGGAAAGAAAATTGCACAATAAATAATATTAGAAGGAGTTTATGAAAAATACTGAAATTTTAAATTCAAAACTAAAGTAACATTTCACCAATTTTACAAAAGTTTAGGTACCGAAACATAGGTAATAAATAGATGTCTATAGAAGTGCATTACTGTTGTGGCAAATGGTTGAAGAAACGACGAGGTTTGACGGACGTACTTACTGTTTATTAGCGTAATTACATTATAAATCGAGGCAAAGAGACGGGGACCGCGGATCACATGATAACTCGGAGAAAAGGCTGACATTGACTGACTACGGGGGAGGAGACCTACGAACGCAACGGCGAACTGGAACAACAACTCTACAACATTCTCCCTCACTAAATAAAACTCTGTTCGTAGTATGATCATTGAGGTAGGCTGGTCTGGCACGCTGACGAGCTGATCTGCGAAGATCAGGTGGCTGAGAAGGAACCCCTCCAGTCAGTGGGACTGGCGTGGCTATGGCTGGAGACTGAGCAGGCTCTGGAGCATCTGGGCTATGCTGTTCCAAAGAACCATCAGCAAATGGAATTCCTTTTGCAGGCTGAGGCGTGTGTGCACCAGCAAAAGCTTCATGTCTTCTTGGCACAAGTGAAGCTAAGAGCTGGTTGATATGGCGTTTCAAGGAGCGACCTGAGTCTAACTCAACAACATAATGGAACTGGCCAAGCTTCCTGGTAATGGTACCAAACCGCCATACATCCTGGTTACCTTGATGGATCCTGGCCTGGACCCTCTCTCCCACTTGAAGGGAACGGACCCGTGACGAACTTCTGCTTGCAGGAGATAACGCCTTCTTGTTTGGAAGCAGTGCATCCAGGCGAATGCGCAACCTCCTCTTCAAATACAGTTCCGCCGGTGACTGACCTGATGCCAGTGGTGTGGCACGGTAGCGGAAAAGTATGCTTCTAAGTTTAGTTGCGAGAGGGCCCGGATCATCTGCCGCAGCCCTGAGACGATGCTTGAGGGTCTGAATAGAGCGCTCTGCAAGCCCATTGGTTGCAGGGTGGCTTGGAGCACTAAACTTTTGGAAGATTCCATTTTGCTTGCAATATGCCAAAAACTCTTCACTTTTGAAGATAGCGGCATTATCCGAGACCATTGTAGAGGGAAAACCATGGACCGAGAAAACATCATCCAAAAGGGATATGGTCGATGCAGAAGATGGAGATTCACAGAGCATGCGCACTTCTACCCATTTCGATCTTGCATCTACGACCATGAGGAAAACATGGCCATCCAAAGGACCCGCAAAATCAATATGGATCCTCTCCCAATTCTCCCCTGGCTGATCCCACGGATGAACGATGGCCTTGGGTGGGCTAGGTCGAACTTTTGCACACGCTTCACAACTCTTTACAAGGCGCTCGATATCCTTGTCCAGCCCTTCCCAGTAGACATATCTCCTGGCCAACTGCTTCATCTTAGTCACCCCAATGTGTGACGCATGTAGCTCCTCCAGAATTGCAGGTTGAAGAGCCTTTGGGACCACAACACGATCCAAACGGAAGAGCATGTTGAATGAAACTGTGAAGGGGCTATCCTTGCGGCTGTTCCTGAGCTCAAACAGCAACGCTTGCAATTCCAGATCCTTTGCTGTTGCTTCAGCGATGGTATCAGCTGTTATGGTCAAGGTCGGGATCTGGAACAGAGTCTCAGTGCACAAGGCACTTACTTCATCATCTATGGCAATTCCATGTGACTGGTTTAGAGAGATTGGAGCACGCGACAGACAGTCGACATTTTCGTTGTCCTTACCCTTTTTGCACCGAATGGTGTAGTCTAGGCCATTGAGAAAAGAGGCATACCTCAACAGACGAGCAGACGTCATTTGTGGCAAGGACCTATCCGGATGGAAAATTCGAGACAATGGCTCATTGTCTGTAACGAGCCCAAAAAGCTTGCCAAAAACATAGTTGAAGAAATGTGTTGCGGCAAAAACTATAGCAAGAGCCTCCCTGTCCAACTGGCTATAATTGGATTCAGCCTGGGTAAGAGCTCGTGAAGCGAAAGCTATCGCTTCTCCTGCCCATCGATCTCATGGCTAAGAATTGCAGCAATCCCAGTAGGGCTAGCATCCGTTGTGAGAACCACTGGTTTCGATGGGTCAAAAGGAGTGAGGACTCTGTTGCTGCACAATTCCGACTTAAGATTCAGGAAAGAGGCCTCTGCAGCAGCTGACCACAGGAACTTTACATCACGTCTGAGTAAATAGAGGAGCGCATACGATTTTGTAGAGAAGTCAGGGATAAACTTGGCATAGTAAGTGACAAGACCCAGAAAACGCCTTAGCTCATCCACGTTCTTGGGTCGAGGCATCTGAGTCACGGGGACCGCGGGTCACATGATAACTCGGAGAAAAGGCTGACATTGACTGACTACGGGGGAGGGGACCTACGAACGCAACGGCGAACTGGAACAACAACTCTACAACAATTACACTGATTGATGAATATAAATCGTCACTGTCATTAGCGCTGCAGATGCTGGAGAGAGCGCTTCCACAACTCAGTTCCATAGCGTTAGATTTGCTTGGTACAGCATTAGGTATCAGTTTTGTGGATGGTGGTCGTGTCAATGAAGTTATCCCTAATCAGATACTGGTTGATGACTTCATAATCTTTTCTGTTCTATTCTGTTGATATGAAAAATGCGAGGATGTGGTTTTTTTTTCCTCTCCACATTCCTGCGACTTTAATTTTTCAAAAAGCTTTCTATTAGGATTGAAAATTTCATAGAAAAAAAGTCGCGGCAAATTCCAACGGGATTGAGTCAAGGGATAGTGCCAGAAAACATTCATCAAATGCTCTAATTCCTCATTTCTCCTCTTTTTGAGAAATTCACTATTCAATGTTAAGGTTTAAGAAGAAAAATTGGGAATTATTATTGTGACGATTTTACCGAGTGCTTAGGGAAAATTATTTAAAAACGTGAATAAAGCACATAATTATGCCGTGACTCGTCATGAAGAGCAAAAAGACCCAACTTGTTGATATGACGGTATCCGCACTCATAATGAGCAGGTAGTTCATCGTTAGCGTTTTCAGTGAAATGAGTTATTAACATAAATGATCGCGGAACTTGCCCTCTGGTGATCCGTAAGAGGCTTGTGAGGCAATTAAACCTATTTAAACGTGCTCAAAGACTATCTGAGAATAGGTTCTTGCACTCCTTTCCAATACTAATAGACGTTCGTTTTTTCGATTTTTTACACATACTCAAAGTACTATGCGTTGAGGCCAAATCACACTAGAAGTTTTCCAGGATTTACATTTTCTTATTCCCCTTTGCCAAGTAGTCATTTATCGTGAGGAATACGAAAACTTGTAGAAAACACTGCACGAATGCAATAAAAATCTTGGAAAGGCAACCAAGGTTGAAGGAAGCTTCAAGAAAAAAGTTAGAATCATCTCAATGGTTGGAGGTAAAGTCAAGTCGATGAAGGATTTGCGTTAGTTTCAATTTAGCCATTATTCCTCTTCAAGATTCACTTCATAATTACTATTTTGTCGCTAGTTTCACACACAAATTGCAGAGTTACCTTCACGTAACACACAGAAAAACATATCTATGTGAAAAACATTACACAATGCAACACACGTACCTTTGGAATACAAATTGTATGTCATTATTTGGGAAGTTACAGAAGAATAATACCTATCACAAGTGGCAGCGTGCAGTCGTTTTCGAGATCTCACAATCCGGACGAGTTTTCCAGTGGAATTTTCAATTTGGCTGAAACGAGAAAAATACAATGTAGATGCATTCTGTAGAAGGAAGATTCACTTTGATAGCTCAAAGAGTGCATCCACTTGTTTCAAAGCGATAGTACCGGTTGGTGGTGGAACTTGAAAGTACCATCAACGACCACTAGAGATGTTCGTGTGCAGAAGTAACCGCCTTCAATGGAGGGTGCGCATGATTTTTAAAAATTTTTAATCGAAAGTAGACCTCATTCTGAGAATTTTGACACCAACCGCGACCTTCCAGCATGAGAAGACCTTTTTCTATGATTTTTCAAAGTTTCGAATGTTTATGTCGTCACGCGCTCCTCCCACCTGGGCAAACCCCCCAGCCCACTGTGACGTCAGGAACATTCGAAACTTTAAAAAATCATAGAAAAAGGTCTTCTGACGCTGGAAGGTCGCCGTTGGTGTCAAAATTCTCAGAATGAGGTCTAGTTTAGACTAAAAATAACGATAGAAATTTTTCCGACCCATGCGCACAACCCATTGGTCACACTTAGGTAGATCGAATCGAATTCAAGTGGAAGGTAATTTATTGTAAATATAATCTGTCAGTTGCCTCCAAATATCAGAGAACAAAGCCGATAAAAATGTCCAAATTTCTGGGTCAAAATGGATCGAGAACCATTAATACCAGATGGAAAGATTAATAGAACTGAAAAACCTCTGCCAAGTTGGTGAGGCACATAGCTTCCTCATTATAACCCTATTGTATGGATGATGCATAATAGTTAATCCTATAACATTAACCTTCAAGTACCTTGCACTACCCTCGTAAGGGACCATCCACACCGCAACCCACACAATTCCAGAAAATTTGATCAAAAACGGCTAAAAGATGTAGAAATTATGGCTGTTAAAAGGAAATACACGTTTGCGCATGCGCAACTACTATGATTTTCATTCTCTACACGCCAACCCACAGATTCTCTGAAAATTTCATTGAAATCGGACAATAAATTTGTATAGTTTTGCTCGTCACAAGGACTTCAAGACAGACACGGAACCAAAATTGTTTAGAAATGCCTAAAACGTAAAACGCGACAAGAAATTTTAATTTTGGAGGAACTTTTTTTTAACCTTGAGAAATGAAAACAATGCTTCCGCTACCTTGGTAGACTCAGAAGCAAAATTCATTCGAGTTTAGATCGCAGATATCTGTTTTTTTGGTTCCTCTCGTCTCTTATAAACCACTACCTACACCAGAGACTGAACCTTACTTCTGCTTTTTCCATGGTTCACGCCAAAGTTTTTATAGAGGCATTGATTCCTTGTACTAGCTTTAAAATCAGTTAAACCATTCACTTCCTTAGCTCAGTGGTAGCGAGCTCCGACTCAGGAATGTAGATGTAGTTTAGTTGGAAAGATTGGAGATAGATCCCCCGTCGAGGGAAGTTAATTTTGATGAATAACAAAGTGGCGCAGTCAGTACGAACCCAAAAGTGCTCCTCTGCATTCTCCGAGGAAAATAATTACTTATTGTTATGTCGTCAAAACAACTCCCCCAAGACTGCCTATTTGGACAAACTTTGTGGTCAGCAGATTCCCCGCCCTGTTCAAGAAATAACAACAAACTCTGAAGCCAGTCGAAAATCGAGCGTTCTCATTTTGTTGCAAAACGCTGGCCAAAAACCCACATATCCCTAGGTAACGGAGTACCTAAGAAAGATGTTGTAATTCCTATTCGCATTTCTGTCTGTTCACATCTTTCTCAGTGGTAGGCTTAGGAATGTAAATATAGTTTAGTCAGAAAGACTGGAGATCAATCTCTGGTCGAGGGAAGTTAATTTTTGATGATACAACACTTCTTCTATAGTAATAAACGAGATGACTTTTGGACTGTCAAATACGGAAATTTAGTTTACCTGGTAGTTGAAGGCAGAGATGTGTTTGGAAGATCCGTTTCCAAGATTCGTTTCTCAAGGTCCTCAACTACTGGTGGAGGTTGTAAGGCGAGATTGTAGGCGTCAACGCCAGAGTCACCCTGAGAAGAGGGGGGCGTTGGCAAAGCCACAGGAGAAGTAATATCAGACGTGCCAGGCAATCCTGCGTTCGCTTTACTATGAAACTTCTTGTCGGTGGTACCAGGGCTCAGAGATAACGTATCTGCACAAGAATCCATTGCCTCCACTTTCATAGATGTTGAAAATGAACTCCCATCGTTGCAACCAAATTCGCCCTGGCTGGAAGTAGACGTATCTGCAGATGTTGCTGCTGACCCTCCATGACTCACACCTCCAGCAGTGCTACGATACTCTTCAGCCAAAGCCACAGCCAAAGGATCTTCATTCTCATTCATAACGGCTTCATGATTTGAACACAATACAATATCAATAGGGCTGTCGCTTTCGAACTTAACTGTCACTGAGTCTGAACCACCAATTCGGTCTACTTCAGACCGCCCGTCAATTACCGGATCTTGATGTTCTTGAAATTCCACCGCAACAGAAGGCGATCTTCGACTTTCGTCAGTACGAGTAACCTCCACGATAGAGTTTTGATCCTGGAAAAAATCGCCTTTCTCAGGGCTGATTCCAGTTTTTACGTCTATAACCGCGCAGTTATTAGTATCCTCACGAGATTGTGTCTTCAGCGAAATCACAGCACCGTTGCTTCCAATACTGTTTGTATTACTTGTCGTTGTAACAGAGAACGTCGAACGATGTTCACCAAGTTTGATAATCCTGTCAACAAAAAAGAACACTCGTAAATCCTTGTTTCATAACTAAAATCGAATGTTTTTACGAAATTGTACTTCAATGCCTCAAATATCAAGAACATGGATGCGTTCTCGACAACAAAAAACACAATCGTATTAATAAAAACGGAGTTGAGTAGTACGTTCTCTATTTCCTCGAAAATAATGAGTTACAAGTTATTATTTTAGTGGAAATAGATAACTTTCTACTCAACGCCGTTTTTATTCAAATGGTTCTCCACAATCTCATCGCGAGTGATTTTATTCGTACTCGTATTAAGTTTATGGAGTGCCGGTCCAAAATAATTTAGTAGGAGGGTCATTTTCCTAGAAAGGGACAATCGGTATCCCAAGATTTCAGATAACTTAAAGTTCGACTTAAGTTCTGCCAAAAATCAAGGATTAACCTCACACCATACTGAATGAATTTCGACGGAAGAACACACACAGTGGGGCGCTTAATTAATAAATTAAAAATTAAAGACGAAAACCTATCGGCAGATGAAAGAATGTCGTGCCCAAATCGCAGTAATGGGGAATTTGCCTCACATTTTTTTTTTTCGAATGAGGGTTTATTTTTATGGAATAAAACCATGGTGAGCTGCTCGAAAACGCATCCAAAAAATTTAGAGAATGGAAATTTTAAATGTGGTGGCAATGTGTAAGAGGCAGCCATGTTTGAAACGTGATGGATATTCTACCAATCTGACTTCAAAGGAGGTTCTGTGGCGCTTACCACAGAAGCGGAACATACACGAACTTTTAGCTTACAAAGGATTAACACAAGAGTGCGCCGCGAACTGACAGGAAGAACCCAGAGACAAAAGTGACCAAAAGAAACAATATTACTCACTTTTTTACAATACCATTCTACCTACTAGTTTATCAAGCATTATTAGTCTTCATCTTCTCTTATTTAGTTTCAAGTTTTGAATCACATTATTCGAATAGCCATTTCACTGGATCGTTTAGTGTGGCGGTGCTAGAACTCTGTCTGTTGTCGGAGTTGTTTTCGCGTCGTTTTTTTTCGTATGACGTCAACAATATTCCTCGATTTTCGCGGTGTTTTGTAACAGAGGCTTCACTTGTTTGGGCATTTTCTCCTACGGTAATTTTTTCCCCTTAGTTATTCCTAGTGTTAAACGTTATTCTAGGGCCCTATTATAGGATTTGACTTGAAATTCCAAATCTAAAATTGAGGCAAATTCCCCATTCATGCACAGATTAAAGACGTGATCATGTTTCATCCAAACTTTCCCACTTCAAAATTCGCTGCAAACATCAATAATGCATGATTTTGTTCAAAAAACTTAATTCAAATATTCTAAAAATGGGAAAAAGTAGAGAAATTGAGGCCTGAGCCCCCCCCCCCCCCCCCCCCGCTAAGCAAAATTCGAAATTCCGGTGACGTAGTCCACAACTGGATATATCTCCGCGTCGAATAAAAAAAGAACCACGAAAATCGGTTGAAAACTAAGGCCTGGGCAGACGACACAAGATTATGCCCCAAAACGAACGTTTTTTGAGAATTAACCCCCCCCCCCCCCCTTCGTTTCACTCTTTAAAAGGCAAATTTCGAAATATCAGCGACGTAGTGTACAATCAGATAGCTTTCCACGTCGAACAAAAAAGAACCACGAAAATCGGTTGAAAACTAAGGACTGGGCAGACGACACAAGATTTTTGTCTCACATACACACAGACATACACCTATGGTTCTTTTTTTCGCGGATTTGGATTCAGAATGGTCTAAAATGGATTCGCGTGTGGTTATTTTATTGCCCAAGTTTTACTGTGGGATGTCCTAAAAATTAGCCCATTCCAAAAACCAGACATGAAACATGACATGAATAATATATTATTGTTGATTATAGGAAACACCCTCACAGGTGGTGGTAATTTTAGCCTAGGACTGAAGACTAATGAACCACCAATCTAAAATGATCAACGAGGAACACGGTTTTTCTTATAGCAATCTAGAAACCTCCGAAAGTAACCAGGTCTTGTTTTCAAGCATGTTGAAGCTGAAATTATCGGTTTTTCGAGCCAAAACTTGGTACCAGGGGATTTTCAACGTTGCTGAATACAGTTTTGAGGTTGAAAAATGTAAAGTTTTTAAATTGCAACGGAAAATTCAAATTAAATTGTTAACAACTTGAAAAAAGTATTTTATCTGTCCAAAAGGTCTTATATGTGCCACCATCACCGGCAGATGGAAGACACAAGTTCCTGGGTGGCACTTAGATTTTTCAGCTTTTCCCGCGTTCTGGTGCTGTTCTGCTGAAGTGTAACCATATCGCTGGAACCAGCTTGGTAGAAACAAGAACTAGAGGCCAAAAAGAAAAAATAATATCGATTTCTTGCCGTTTTACAGAGGGCAGATGAAAGACAGATGGTGACTGTGACACCCCGTTTTCGCAACTGAAACCACTTGTGCACGCCTCCACATAGAAGAAATACGATTCCCCCGCTTTCATTGATAACCTAACGACTAACCTCGCCTCTTACAGTGGTAGTGAAACCGCAGGAAACGATAAAAAGCCGCCAAAATACGAAAACACAAAAAAGGCAGATTAACCTTCATCCGCTCGCATGGGCGGCAGATTGGCCGCCTTTTCGAATTTTCCCGCGTATGCTCGCTCTTAGTACCCTGATAGCCCCAGAAGCGCCATGTATTCTCTAGTTGATATGTAACCCTCTAGATTGCGTTGAATTCTGATCGTGGTGGACGCGTCAGCTGAGTCAATACTACTCCAAAGTCGGGCGCATTGGGTTCGAGCCAATTTGCCGCCTACGCGGGCGATAACGTGAGAATTTTCGCATCGCTCGATTTGGAAAATGTAAGTAAATATTAATTTTCCTTTCGCATGTATTTTCAACTGTACTACTTTCACAGTACTCTAGAATACGTGTAGGACTTCTCATAGATATTTCTTGTCGCACTCTGCTGTATTTTGAACTGAATAATGAATCTTTCGCATCTCGATTTGGAAAATGTAGGTTAGGTAAATGTTTATTTTTCTTCCGCGTGTTTTCTCGACAGTACTAGGTACTTTCGCAGGGCGGCTCTAGTTATGCGTTGGACTTTCAATACGTGTTTCTTATCTTATTTGGAAATATTTTGAACTGAAAGCTAATAATGAATTGTTCATATTTTTCAGGGATCGATTGTATTCCACAGAGGAAGAAATTGTATTTTTGAAATGAGGTAGGTACCTACTATTATAATTATATTCAAACTTTTGTTACCTCCTTTCATAGAAAAATTAGCGAACTGCAGAATATTATTTTAGTGCAGAAAACCTTCAAAGACTGAAAATGTGATTTTGATATAAATATAATTACCTTCTTATTGTGATTGCGATTATTTGAATAAGAATTTATTATAAAAATGTTCTTGTTGTGCTGAGTTCGCTGGTCAAAACTGATTTGAAACACGCAAGTTGAACGCAGAAAAGTGGTGAAATCAAGGGCGGCCAATTTGCCGCCCACGCGATCGGAAGTGTGACTTCAGGAGACGCGAGCGGATGAAGGTTAAAGACAGAAACCTCCGGACAAGCACATTTTATGCTCTTGCTCGCTTTGTTTGCTTCTGAAAAAATCTGAAAACCCATTTTTTTCATACCTAGATATATGTAATAAAGAATGCTTTGATCGGTGATTCACAGTGTTCAAGCAAAGTTGACTACCTGTGGGTCCGGACATGGCAGATTAGTATACATTTGCCTGTTTAAACTTTAATTTCTATATTTTAGCGTGAATAAGTGCATATTTTATTGATTGTCCGACGTAGAATGAAGTTGATAGTTTATGGAGATTTTTTTTTGACGCCCAAATCATAAATGGGCATTCGGAATCTTCTCTGGACAACGATTGGCCCTTACTGGGAAAATGACCCAGGAATGAATGTTACGACAAGTCAGCGTATCAACCAAAAATGTTGACCATCTGAATTTGCCTCAATTTTAGATTCTGGAATTTCAAGTAAAATCTATTATAGAGCCCTAGAATAACGTTTAACACCAGGATTACCCGAGGGAAAAAATTACCGTAGAAGAAATTATCAAAAACACCGCGAAAATTGAGGGAGGCGGAGGACGAGCACTCCAGGGTTGCTCCTGCAAATGACACGAAAACTGCCCGAATTCACAATCTTGTGCTCTGGCGAAGTGTAAACGAAGTCTCAGCAATTAGTATCAAAGAACGACAACAGGTAGAGTTGTAGGCGCCCTTGTGACCAAACAAAACTCAAATAACGTGATTCTAATAACGAAACTTACCAATATATAAACTAAATAAGCGAAGAAAAAGACTAATAATGCATGATTAACTAATAGGTAGAATAGAATTTTTAAAAGTAGTGAGTAAAATTGCTTCTTTTGGTGACTTTCGCATCTGCGTTTTTCCCTCCCCCAGCACTCTTGAGTTCAACCACGTATGCTAGTTTAATTTATGCTTCCAGAGGTAGCGCTACTGTCGTAAGGGCCACAGATCCCCCAATGAAGTCAGAGTGGTTAGAAAGCTGGGTACGTCGCAACATGACTGGAACAGATTGCTGCTGCATTTAAAATTTCTATCCTCCTAAAATTCTCCACATTTTTGGATGCTTTTTCGAGCAGCACACTATGGTTTCATCCATATCAGTGAACCCTCTTTCGAAAGAAAAATTTTAAAAATTAGATGCGAATTCCCCATTTGCACGACACTCCGCTTTGAGATAATATCATAATAAACACCTATTCAACAAATATATAAATCAACTTATTTGAATACCTATTCGAATACTGAGTCGGTACACCAGGCGATTTCAGAACCCTGGGCGCACGATTTTCTGAGAATGTGGATTCGGACAACCTGACCTGCCGCTGTTCAATTTTCACGACTCGGCGAACTGATTCCACATCACCTGTAAATGGAAACTTGTTGAATCAAATGAAAAATAACAGGGTGAAGCGATTTGGATGACTTATCCCTAGAAGTCATCACGAGGAAGTGGGGGCTAAGCTGGTCCAAACTGGGATGAGACTTTGATTAGACCCATTCCTTAATCAGATGAGGTATGTGGAACAAAAGAGGGAGGAATTCCATAGTAATGTGGACAAATATCTCCTCAAAGGCTCCTTCAAACAGACAGATGTAGACAGGTGCTCATAGAATACAATAGAGACTTTTAGAAGACCACCAACAGACCCCTTTTAAGTCATCATCATGGATGCTATACTCCTCCCCCTCTTCACGAGGATACGATTAACGTCATTTGGTGTGCAATGTGAAAAACCTTCGCCAGTTGTAACAACAATCAACTAAACGGTGCAACAACAAAATCCTCCTCTTTCACCAAATTTTCGAAAAATTTATTTTCTTCATCAGGGCTCAGAGGATGAGTTTAGGTTTGAACATCAAACCACGGTCGGGAACAAAGAGGTATAAACCAGGGACGCTAATCATTAAATTGGTGTTAAAAAAACTTGACTATTATAATAAAATTTGGAAAAACACAATAACATCAGGCTTTAAATTGGTAAAAAACAAATCAAGACAGTCAGATAGACACAACCACAATAATAATGACTAGAATAGATCAAAAAAAGCCTGATGTTATTGTGGTGTTCTTCCAAATTTTATTATAATAGTCAAGTTTTTTTAACACCAATTTAATGATTAGTGTTCCTGGTTTATACCTCTTTGTTCCCAACCGTGGTTTGATGTTCAAACCTAAACTCATCCTCTGAGCCCTGATGAAGAAAATAAATTTTTCGAAAATTTGGTGAAGGAGGAGGATTTTGTTGTTGGACCCAAATCCCAATAAAGCTGACATAATTTACACCGGGTCGATTGTCATACACTACTAAACGGTGCAAACTTGCGCATTTTCGAGCAATTTTTTCGTTTTTGTCTTGTGTCATTGTAGGTGTTACAATATTTGATTTTTATTGTTTTGATTGAATCTTTGAAGAAAATAAAAATTTGCGATGACCTCAAAATTTACAGGACCAACCTTTGAAATCATTTCTTTGCTAAAATGTCCACAATAATAAAGAAAATAATAAGTTCGTTTGCCAAAATTTTTAGACTATCCCAAGTGGGTTCAATCTTCAAAAAGTCCCCAAGAAGGTTAGCATCTCTTGGGTGATCTGCCTTTTGGTTTATTATTTTCAATAATGAACCTTTGGAATCGACCAAGAAAAAAAAAATTTTAACACCCCCTCGAAATTTGATGGTTTACGTATCAAGGGTACGTAGAATCCAAAAATCGAATAAAAATTTGGCCGTCCGTCCGCCGTACGCGGCACTTTTGCCACTTAGCATTGACCGATTTTGATGAAATTTGGTATGTAGGCTCCATTTGGGGTCTAGTTGTGCCCCGAAGCTTTTGGTTGATGTAGGTCACTTCTAAGGGTTCCAAAATCAATTTTGAAATTTTGAAAACGCCCCAACTCAAAAAATTTTGATATAAAGGTATTGTTTTTCCTTCAATTTAAGATTCTATAGAATTTTTAGAATTTTTTGAGACCACGCGGAGCTCTGTAGGACTAACCGTTCGCTCCCTACGAAAATTTAAGGGTTTATATTGAAATATATGTATAAATCAAAACACGAGTGTGAATCGCAAAAGAGGCCTAATCTCCGTTCAAATTAGAGCTGACCAAAATGCGATCGATAGTTGGTGATTTTTTTTTTTTTTTTCATATTGATGAGTGATGGTTGGTGATTTTGTAGACGAGTGATCTATATAGAAAAATAATAAACCATTGTGTAATAATTTGCAGCGTTTTTTGTACCAGTTTACCCTCCTGGTATCTTGTCAAATGAACCTGTAGTCACTACTATGCTCAAGCCAATGCATTAGTAATAGATATCCACAACTGCAACCACATTTAAATCAACATGCATTTCTTCCGCCCCATTAAAAAACCTAAGAGCCCCGTTTTCTTGTACTTTTACGTTGACATTTTACTATCGTTAGGGCAAGGGCACCAGTTATGGACACTACAACCAAAACGTTCGGGTGATTTCATGATTACTTGTTCGTGTTAAGATTTTTTATACTTTTTCTTGCTGTGTCATGTTGATCTGGGTCTATTGAATAAATTATGTTCACAAATTTCCTTCAAAAGATTAGAATTTACAATTTTTCCACCGAAATTACGAAAGTGAGTTTTGTTACCACTTATTGACATGCAAAATCCAGTTTACGACACACGAAGGAACCAGTTATTGACACGACATTGAACATTGAAAATGGGTAACTTTATTTATAATATAATAAATTATAGAAATTGGTCACTGAGATTAAGACTAGTTATATATAAAATTCAACTTAATCTTTTCTCAAGTCAATTGGAATAAAATCTGAGAATTAAACTCGCTTCCGAACTTCGCCTTCGTCTCCATTGAATACTCTTTTAGGATCTTCCAATATCTCAAACAACGACTGCTCTCTCAAGTAGTCTTCTGTTCTTAGATCCATCCCTTAAATTCATCTCCTGTAACCGCAGTTACAAGGATTTTACGTATGCGCGTGCGCAGAGGCTTCTGTAAATTTTAAGGCCTTGATTTTCATTGGGGACCATCTACAACCTAATCCGCATAATCCCTGAAAATTTCATCGAAATCGGGTGTAAAATGTGGAAGTTATGGCCGTTACAAGGAATTCACGTTTGCGCATGCGCAGTCGCTTCTATCAGTCCGAGGATAATGATTTTCATAGGGGACCGTCTACACACCAACCCGCACAATCCCTGAAAATTTCATAGAAATCGGACAATAACTTCGTATAGTTATGCGCGTTACAAGGATTTCATGACAGACACACAGACACGGAACCAAAATTGTTCGGAAAGGTCTAAAACGCAAAACGAAAGTGAAAATTTTGATTTTGGAGAATTTTTTTTTTCGTCTTCGAAAAGTGAAAACAAAGCTTCCACAACCTTGGTAGACTCGGAAGCAAAATGAGCGAACTCAATAACTTGGTGCCAAACTTTTCCTGTAGGTACCTAACAACAGACTTAAGAAATATAATTTTAATTTTACTGCGATTTTAGTTCTAAGTTTTTTTCAGTACCTAGGTATGTCAATAATTGGTATTTCCTGCTGTCTATAAATGGAGTGGAATCCTCCAGTTATTGAATACAAATTCAACCTATTATTGACACCCCCTGTCGATTACTGGATCCCATCATAATTTTGTTACAATTTCAACACCTTTCGCTTTTAAATAAAAAACTGTGTTTATTTCGCTGAAAAACAAAGATTTCAACAAAAATCCAGTTATAGACACTGGTGTCAATAACTGGGCAAGTTGATGTATCCGAGATCGTTATCGACACCCTCCAAAACTCTTTGGTTTCATTATTTTCAAGTTTTTTATAATTAAAAAATATTAAAATACAAATAGGGTGAGTGTGACGAAAAAGATTGGCCCCTACAACCTTATAATATGATGTAAAAAAATCGTGGAAGTGACTAACCTCCTTACTGAGTTGCTCAAGAAAACGTCGACAGCTGAACACGAAAAACGAAAACAAACGGAATCCCGCTGATTTTCTCCGTAGCGACATGATTTTGAGGAGAAATTGCAGCTGAGTAGTCCTAGTAACAAATTATGACCAGCCGGAATTTACTGGAGGCACCTAATTCTTATTATTTGTGCCTGAAGGCGCAACTGTCAATAACTGGTCTCGTGTCTATAACTGGTTCCCTTACCCTATATGGTGTGACGTTTATTGAATAAAAAAGAAATTATAGCTTCGTTGTGCTTTTTCAACATTGATGCAACTTCCCTCAAATAACGACAAACATAACAGAGGAAACTGGTCCAAAACTCAACGTTGAATCCTCTTATCCATGGCTTCACAGGTTCCAGTGTAGTCGGCCAGTTTTCTCTCTTTCCAGAGTTGGAAAAATCAGCCGAACACTGGTTCGTTCTACAATGTAAATTGTGAATTCGAGCACAACACCTTCTTAGGTAGTTCCATGAAGTGAAATATTATTGCAATGAAATGAGAAATACGAACCTTCTCCAACCACTGCAGATGAGTTTTCGGACACCTCCAATTTCGTGTAGGAAATAGCCAAATCTGGGACGCAGTCGTGTCCACTCAGGCCAGACTTGGTTGCAAACGTCCTTCTGCATTTATAACACAGGAAAATATGGAGTTCTCTATGAGTTTCCACATGCTCCGTCAAGGCGTCGTCGGAACTCTGTCCGATTAGACAATAACAACAGAACTGGTCGCTCCCATCTCTGTGCTCGTCTAAATGGTCCAACAGGTCCTTTCTGCTGACGAATAGCATCGCGCAAAAAGCGCATCTAATCTCTTTATTATCGGAATGGAATACTTTCTTGTGAATGGCAATCAGGCTGAATTCAATTGAACACAATTTGCAAGTCTGCAGCGGGCCTGGGTCGAAGGCTCTCAAAACGAAAGAATCCAAAGCTTCGTTCTTCACTTTCATCTCCAATTCCTCCATCAAAATTGCCATGAACAAAGGAATTACAAAACGTACTCCAAATAAATTAACAGAACCTCACAAATAAACAGAATATGATCAAGAGATACGCACAGCACTAAATTCTGTGAAATAACGCACAATTTCAAATCACTTCATTTTGTAGAAACAAAATCTACGAAACACAAAATCTTGTGGCTCTGTTGTACTGACGTCTGGATCTCCAGCGGCTCGTCCTCGACACAAGCGCTCACAGCGGCCTTCCTGCTAACTCTCTTATCGCTAGGTGGTGGTGCTATGATTGTGAAATGTGGTCAGTTCAGGGATGGCATATCGAATGAAATATATCGATATACTGATCAAATGATATATTGTCAATGAGATATCGATACCATCGATATATCGGACAAAATGTATCGATATTTCGATATATCGGAATATCTATTAGGAGGAAAAACGTGTTGAAGTAGGTAGGTGAATTAAATCGTTTTAAAAAATCATATCATTTAGGAAGACATTTATCGACAATCGGTAGATATACTTGAAAAAACTTGTCAAATTAAGTTGGTACTTAGATGAATTGAAACGTTACTAACATCTCTGTGAAAGAAATATATCGATATACTCGACATATCGGAAGATCTACTTGGAAAATCCGGTTGAAGTCAGTATTTAACCTACCTACTTAAAAAGTTATTCTTATCGAAATTCATATATTTGAAACCAGAAAAAAACGCAAAATTGTCATGGTTTCAGAGCACGATAGCACAGGGTTTTTTGGGGTTACAAATTTGGCGATAAAACTATCCTCATGGGTTCTAATAACATATAACAACTCTCCAACAACATAATCCATAGGGCCCTTCAAAATTTAAAATAATTTATTGTTGTGAAACCTCCTTCACTTCGTATAGTAGGTAGTTTTAATCTAGACGCGCCTCCATTATTTTCATGTGTGTGAAAGTAAGGTTGTTAGTTCATGTACCCAAGCATCAAAATAACAAAACAGTTGATTGTTCTCTACGCAACACAGTGAGTCTATTTTATTTATTTATTGGTCGCATGAGCAAGACTTGAGTTTTCGTGACGATTATTCAGTTTATGTGCCAAAGCAAAGACATGAAAATGTCAAAAACATGTGAAGTAGGTAGGTGAATTTAATAGTTTTTAAACAATATAAAAATAATTTAGGATGACATTTATGGACATATCGGAGTATCTACTTGGAAAAACTTGAAGAAGTAAGTAGGTTGGTGAATTGAAAAGTTACATCATTTTGAAAGAAATTTTATCGATATACTCGACATATCTGAAGATCTATTTGGAAAAATTGTGTGAAATAAGTATTAACCTACTTTCAAAAGTTACTGGGTATGAATGATCAAAATTCATTGTTTAAAAACTGGAAAAAAGTGCAAAAATGTCATTGCAATGTTAAATTAATTTTTAAATTGACAGGGGTATTATTACCTATAATAGGTAGTGTGGACGATCATGATCCTTCAAAATTGAAAAATTTTCAAAAAATAATTATTTAATAATTGTTGTGAAAACCTACTTCACTTCGTATAGTAAGTAGTTTTAAGCTGGACGAGCCTCCATTAATTTTGGCTTAAGTCAAGTATTTGAGCCTTGGGAGCCACTGTAGGTGAATACTATGTACACAATCATGTCTGAGCTGAAGTCAACAGTCTGAAATCAACCCATCAGTAGGTACCTACAAAATTTGGAATAAAATTACTTGATGTTTTTACAAGTACAGGCGTCCCTTCTCGTCCATTCATTTCAATATTTAATTTTTACTAAAAAAAAACCCTGTGTTGTTGCCTGTAAAGTCGGTATACAGGCGAAAGTTTTACGTGACAACGACTTTGAGTGGTAAAATAATTTTAATGTTAATATTCATTCGTATAGTAGGAAGAAGAATAAAATAAAATTCTTTGTCAAGTTGCATGTGAGCCCCGC
>CM019180.2:8402001-8591188 GCA_009739505.2 Apolygus lucorum
TAAGATAAGGCACAGGCTTACAAATTGGTGGCAGCGGTGGGATTTGCCTTCTACCACTGGTACCCGGTTTGTTAAGTCAAGCACCGCAGGCTTACATGCACAGAGTAGGTATTTCCCGTAGGTAGTAGGTATTTCCCATGGGTGGGGGGGGGAGTGAGTGCGAGGGAAGGGGGGCGGGGCGCTCCCCCTTTTGTGAGCGCCGGGAAGGGTTGGACGCGGGGGGGGGGGGGGGCGCTTTAGCGAGCGCCGAGCTGCACCCCCTCCGTGAGCGGAGCGTAACGCAGTTTCTTGAAGTGTCCCCGGTAAACCAATTTATAAGACGTTATCACGTCAAAAATTTTAAACTTGAAAACAGTTTGCGATATATCGTTGAATATATCGATATTGACCGATAATATCGGTTCTCTATATCGATATAAATATATCGATATATCAAACGTAATATATCGATAAATTTCATACATCGATATATCGTTGCCATGGCTAGGTCAGTTGTTGTCACCATCAGTCAGACATCAGTGGTTCCTCCACGAAGCATTTGGCGCCATTTAGAGAAAAGGATAGCGAACAATATAAAAAGTTCTTAAATTTTATAGTTTTTAATAAATTTATTATCTTTTGTAATAGCTTTCGTTATTTTTCTCAAAAAAGCTATTTGCTCAACTCAAACTAATGACATTTGAGATGTGATGATCTTCCTCCATGGATTTTTAGTAAAAAACAACATGTATCGATTCAATCGTGACAATCGATGGTCGCTATTGATTAGTCTAAATTTTTCTTTACGAGAACCTTTCATGTTTCATCTACAGAAAAAAATTAGTTTTCTAGTGTCTGTTTCTCTTTAAAAGTCCCATTCATTCTCAGCAAAACTAGGTTTTCTGGAGTCTTCCCTATCTCTCTCAGCAAAGGTAGGATCAGTTTCAGAAGAACAAGAAACCAGTTAGGCTCAACTTGAATTCAATCCGAAATTTATAATGTATGACATGTGGTCTTTCAGTGAGCATTATTTACAAAAATGTTCGCTTGAAGAACTTGAAATGTAAAAAAAGGGTGGTTGTGGGGACGATTCAAAGAATCGATAATCGAATCAAATCAGACCGAAATCAACCACAACCACCACATGGAAGACTTCTTCCATGAACCACCACCTAAACGAGGTAGGGAAATTTTTAGTTGTCAGGGAACAGGGAAGTTTCGATTCCTTTCGCGCAGTTAAAACATCATTGAGTGGGGAAATTCATTTGTCGCACGAATCAACACTGCGACACTTCTACCAACGGCAAAACGCCAAAATTCTCAATCTTCGGGAAAGGTTGTCAGTCTTTGCCAGCATGGCTGACTCGTTGGTGAACAAGGAGGTGTTCACTGTTGTTTCACTATGTTTCCTGTGGTATGTCACCAGTTCGACGAACAATGTCATCGGGAAAATGGTCCTCACGCAATTTCCTTTCCCGATGACGGTGACGATGGTGCAGCTTCTGAGCATATCGGTGTACTCGGGCCCGTTTTTCAACATGTGGGGCGTCCGTAGGGCGACGTCGTTTTCGTGGAAGTTTTACTTCAAATTCCTGGTTCCTCTCGCTCTGGGCAAATTCATCGCATCGGTGTTCACGCACGTCAGCATATGGAAGGTCCCAGTGTCCTACGCTCATACCGGTAAGTCCTTGAAAGCGAATGTCGAAACGGCCGAACTTTCTAATTCGCGAAGCGGTCCATATTGTTACTTCCCAGCTCCGAAATTTGACCTTAGAATTTGAGCTGATTTCGTAATCCTACAACCTGAGAAGTATATATAGAAACTGGACTCCAAATCTAAATCCTGTTTTGGTAAAAACAAATCTACAATGGGTAGTTGTCAAATTGGTCGGTCGAGTTGATTTGTGTTCATTGATAACACTGATAAGAGCGAGTGACCCATGTCGTTTGGTCAAACTGTGACAAGGAGGGAAAATTGAGAGTGTCGTCATAGTCTCACTCTAGAGTTTTTCTATGAATCTGAAGATAACATTTGAATGCCCATAATTGACATAATTATGTTACTCATGCTTCCCGGTTCAGTGAGCTGCAAGTGTGGCTGCCGAGTAGACACTGTTATTTATATTATTCCGATCCTTCCTCGTGACCTCAGACATTAAATTGATTTTGGTTTACTATTTTTAATAATGAACCTGTGGAATTGAACAACAAATCATCTTAGATTACGAAGGTACCTGCCTGCTTCTTTGATGTGTGTTTATTGATAACTCTGTTATGGGTCTTTCGTCCGAGTTTCCATCATACTTCCCACCCCCTTGGAAGCCCTTATACTGTTCACCCACTTTTCCAGACCTCGAAACTGCTACACACTATCATTCGGTACCATGACGACTTCATTTTGAAAATTATATCCTTATATGGAACATTAAAAATACCTAGGTCTGATGGAGCCTCCGAAGTGTCAATAATGGTGGGTTACTACGGTAGTTAACCCTAGGACCTCACACTGGGGTACAGCTGTACCCCACTGTTCCTATTTTTGGGTGCACATTCGCAAAAAAAATTTTCCCGCCTGAATGGGTTCCACGTAAATTATCTTGGTACCCCTGTGAGCGGGAAACGCACTGTGCCGAGTCCACTTGGCTCTGAGAATTCGTGTGGTTCGCGTCTTTTTTCGTGGTGGGGTACAAAACTACCCCAGTGTGTATTTTCAAACTCTTTGGGGTACAAATGTACCCCAGTGTGTATTTTCAAACTCTTTGGGGTACAAATTTACCCCAGTGTGTATTTTCGAACTCTTTGAGGTACAAATTTACCCCAGCGTGAATCCCTGGAAACATTATAGGTAAGCCAATTCTTTTTTGGATCCTCACTGTTCCGAGCCACCATGCCACATCAATTTGTTGGTGAGGGGGTGAAAGTGCCACAGAGGTTACATGACATCACAGGTGATCCAGAATTGGAGGGTGGTCCCATATGATTTGAGGACGGTCCCTTTTGAATTGATAGGATGACCCCCTATGAATTGGTAGGAGTCGGGGGAAGGGGGTGGAATTGCCACGGAGGTTACATGAAACAACAGCTGATGAGGAATTGGAGGGTGGTCCCCTATGAATTGGGGACGGTCTCATTTGAATGGTAAGATGACCCCCTATGAATTGGGGACGGTATCTTTTGAATGGTAGGTTGACCCCCTATGAATTGGTAGGTGGTGGGGGAAGGGTGTGGAGTTGCCACGGAGGTTACATGACACCACAGGTGATGCAGAATTACAGGATGGTCCCCTATGTATTGGGGATGATGTCTTTTGAATGGTAGGATGACCCCCTATGAATTGGTAGGAGTTGGGGAAGGGGGTGGAGTTGCCACGGAGGTTACATCCTAATTAGAGGATGGTTCCCTATGAATTGGGAGATGATCCCTTATGATTTGGGAGATGGTGGACAAAGGGGGTGGAGTTGCCACGGAGGTTACATGACACCACAGAGCACTGATACGGAATTGGAGGGTGGTTGGGGAAGGGGGTCAAGTTGACATGGAGGTTACAGACACCACAGATCACTGATGCCGGGATGCCTAGTAACTGTGCCAGAACCGCTCATTTTACCCTACTACAATTTCTACGTAAGAATATTGCACATGACCTTTACTGGGAAGAAGGGAACGCTCAGAAGTAGCAGAATAGGGGTTCAAGTGCATCACAGAAGGGTGATCTTTGGGGTGGTAGAATAAGGAAACTACTCATTGGATTTGGAAGCCAATTTTTTCCTCCAACTCAGAATATTGCAAACTTGCATAATCAAAAGTAACAAAGGTCATTCCATATCGAACAAATTTTATTTCGAATTTTGAATGAGAAGCGATATTTAACAGTTTTGAAAATTGGTTTTCAACAGGAATGTCCAATAAAAAATATAACTATTACCTTTTTGAACTCCCAATAATTTTTATCATTGTTTAGATGCTTATAGAATTCTAAGCAACAATAATTTCATTTAAAAATGGCAACAGACACAAGATTTTAATTTTTTGTAAGTTGGGGTACATTTGTACCCCTGTGTGAGCTCCATGTCACAAAAACTTATGTGTGAGGTCCTAGGGTTAAGTTTTTAATTTCACGACTTTCTTCTTCGGACACCCCACATATTATTGCTAGAAAGAAATCTCATGGAAATATTCATTCCATTGATTGAAATAACATAAATTACCTCCAAAATACCTGCCACATGGTGTTTAGGTTGGTTAATCTAGACAGAAAAACGCTGCAAATTATTACACAATGGTTTATTATTTTTCTATATAGATCACTCGTCTACAAAATCACCAACCATCCAATATGAAAAATTAAAAAAAAAAAATAAAAAAAAATTGAAAAAAATCAAAATCACCAACCATCGATCGCATTTCGGTCAGCTCTAATTTAAACGGAGATTAGGCCTCTTTTGCGATTCACACTCGTGTTTTGATTTATATATATATATATTTCAATATAAACCCTTAAATTTTCGTAGGGAGCGAACGGTTTGTCCTACAGAGCTCCGGGTGGTCTCAAAAATTCTAAAAGTTCTATAGAATCCAAAATTGATGGAAAAACAATACCTTTATATCGAAATTTTTTTGAGTTAGGGCGTTTTCAAAATTCATTTTGGAAACCTTAGAACTGATCTACATCAACCAAAATCTTCGGGGCACAACTAGACCCCAAATGGAGCCTACATACCAAATTTCATCAAAATCGGTCAATGCTAAGTGGCAAAAGTGCCGCGTACGGCGGACGGACGGCCAAATTTTTATTGGATTTTTGGATTCTACGTACCTTGAAACATAAAACATCTAATTTTGAGGGGGTTGTTACAAATTTTTTTCTTGGTCGATTCCAAAGGTTCATTATTGAAAATAATAAACCAAAAATGAGTGATTTATTGTTTTGTTCATTCTATATTAATTATTATCCTCGCGATGGAGAGATGTCACACTGATGGAGAGAAACATAGAAGGCATTTTCACCCATTTTTGTAAAAGTATCAAAAAGTATCGATACTTTTTGAAAGTATCGTATCGATACTTTTTGACACTTTCTAGATGTATCGATACGATATTATAGCGATACTTTTGAAGTATCGGACATCCCTATTGTTTACCCAATAAAGTTGAAGATGACGCTTCCTGCTATGTAAGCATGCTTTGAACTATGTAAAAAGTATCAAATGGAAAAAGTAAAAAGTATCAAAAAGTATCGATACTTACAAATATCGATACTTTTTGAAAGTATCGTATCAATACTTTTTGACACTTTCTAGATGTATCGATACGATATTATAGCGATACTTTTGAAGTATCGGACATCCCTATTGTTTACCCAATAAAGTTGAAGATGACGCTTCCTGCTATGTAAGCATGCTTTGAACTATGTGCCACACCCATACCTGCCTATTTTTGCTCGTGCACCTAATTCTTCGATTTTCCTTATATTTGGTAGAGTACTTAGTAGTTTTGACCTCTTATCAGGTCATTTACACAATCATGTTGAAGATAACGTTATCTATTACGTTAGGAGCTATCAACTATGCGCCACATCTAAATTCCTTTAGGTTCACATTACTTTAAAAATCGTTACATTTTTACTCTGACAACACTGAGAGATTATAGTAAAAGAAGGATTGACAATTTGTTGCTTCTGAACCTACCAATTTTTGTTTTTTGTGGTATTAAGAAAGCATGACAATAACAATGAAATGCTTCTTAGTTTTCAATATACTATTAGTAGCTTTTTAAATGAATAAGTACAGCATTTTTTCTAACTCGATAGTAAACGTTGAAAAGATCATTTTGATGTCTTGTACTTGGGGTCTCGACCAAAATGCCAGTTCAGCTATTAAGTCATTGTTTCTCGCCTCTGTTCTTCTAATATCCTATTGTTTACAAATAATAAAACTCATTTCTCATATCGGGTTTCTGAGTTTAGTTTTTCCAAGATTAATTTGTTTGCGCTCTTTTACAACTGTTATCAATTGCTTGTGGATGACTTTTTCAAATAGTTTCGATAGCACTGGAAGTAGGAATAATAATATTTATAATAGGGCCATTACGACGGTAGATGTCTGTACCACAACATTTGATTATCTTTGTGATTTTCACTAGCACCTTCCGTGTTAGTTTTTTAAGTATTTGTCCTGTGATAGGAATAGAGAATCTTTTTTTTTTTTGAAATTGTCTCTTGGAGGGATCGAGGGAAGGATTTTTCGATCTTGATTGACAGGCACAGATGATTTGAGATTGTCATGGTCTGAGGAATCTCTTCCAGTGATTCTTCTAGGTTTCCAGAGTTTGGCTTGAAGATGTCAGTCAGATAACTTGCAAATGAATCAGCCTTCTTTTGATAGGATTTGATCCACTTCCCGTTGGCCTCATCATTGATTTTTTTTCCATATTTACGGGACTAGCCCTTAGTTACTTAGACCATGTTTGATCTATTGTGACAAATTCTCTATTTAATTAGGTACCCGCTTCAAGACCTCTTGTTTCAAAATGTGAATAATTTTGCGGGCGTTTCCTGAGCAATTTCGGGCGGGAGAACGGTACCCTTAAGGTGGCCATTCACTAGCGCTCCATCCAGCCAAATGGCGAGCTGGCGCGTCAAAGTTGTGTGAATGGGGAAAACCATTTCGATGGAGCAGTTGGCTGGGTCGGATATCCGGGCCAGGCCAAAATCCACCACGCCGTTTGGCTGGCCCGCCAATCTCACGTGAATGGGGAATCCAAAGCGCCGCGCCGCGCCTAGATTCACCATTCAATAGATAGTTTTTGGTGCCAAAATCTCACGGGCCCTGTTAGGAGGAGACTAGCGCGAGCAACAGAGGATGCTACCCAGTTGAAGGAGGAAGGACGTTAACTTTGGACATGGGGGGGAATGGAGGCGCTCGTCACGGTGGGCCTCGAGCAACGGGTGACTGTCTGGGGGCACCCTTTCATCGTCGCCCGCTGATGTCGGGAGGCAAATCCATCGTCATCCACGAACTCCGTGCTTTGTGAAGTGGTTCCACGGGCCCATTAGTGGTTTCCAAAAACTCTCAACTATCACGCCAACGCTCCAAACTGTGGAACTTCGTGCAAAACTGTGAACCTAAAAACGCTGCAAATTATTACAAAAAGGTTTATTAATTTTCTCTATAGATCACTCGCCCGCAAAGAACACAGCTTTGCCATTGTCACTACCTATCAACCATATTTTCGCTTCACAATAAAGTTTATTTTGAAGAAATAAAGTCTTCACACTCAACTCGAGGAAATAGGGAGTTATGGGTGCCTTCATCTGGAAATTTAATTACTGGTTGCTAAGGATGCAAAACTGAATACAATGGGGAATTTGCCTCATATTTTTTTTTCGAATGAGGGTTTATTTTTATGGAATAAAACCATAGTGAGCTGCTCGAAAACGCATCCAAAAAATTTAGAGAATTTAAGGAAGATGGAAATTTTAAATGTGGTGGCAATGTGTAAGAAACGTAACGGATATTCTACCAATCTGACTTCAAAGGAGGTTCTGTGGCGCTTACCACAGAAGCGGAACGTACACGAACTTTTAGCTTCCGAGTAGTGCGCACAAGAGTGCGCCGCAAACTGGCAGGAAGAACCCAGACACAAAAGTGACCAAAAGAAACAATATTACTCACTTTTTTACAATACGATTCTACCTACTAGTTTATCAAGCATTATTAGTCTTCATCTTCTTTTATTTAGTTTCAAGATTTGAATCACATTATTCGAGTAGCCATTTCACTGGATCGTTTTGTGTGGCGGTGCTAGAACTCTGTCTGTTGTCGGAGTTGTTTTCGCGTCGTTTTTTTTTTCGTATGACGTCAACAATATTCCTAGATTTTCGCGGTGTTTTGTAGCAGAGGCTTCACTTGTTTAGGCATTTTCTCCTGTGGTAATTTTTTCCCCTTGGTTATTCCTAGTGTTAAACGTTATTCTAGGGCCCTATTATAGGATTTGACTTGCCTTGATTATAGAATCTGACTGACCGACAGAGCTAGTGGGTGGTTCGGTTCTAAAAATCCAATACTAATTTAAATTTTTGAAAAAAACAAAATACTTATATCGAAAGTCTCTTTACTTGGGCGTTTTGAACATTTCAGCGCTTATTTGTCAACCCTTAGAAGTGATTGGCATCAACCAAAAGCTTCGGGTTACAACTAGACACCAAAATTTCATGAAAAAAACGGTAACAACATCTTCATTAGAGCCACATTTTTATCATTTTTTTGGTTTCTACGTATCTTGGAACGTAAACTAACAAATGTTGAGGGAGGGTTAAACAAAAAATGTCTTGGTCGATTCCAAAGGTTTATTGTTTGCTTCATTAAGGCTCATCATAGTTCATCCCTGTGGCTAAAAATCTCAGTGTAGCCTATCTTGAGAGATAATAAATTTCCTCATGGGTGTATCTTTTTTTTGAACTAGTGGAGATATCAAACGAAGTTGGAGATGGTACGACTCCTCATCCATCCTCAAATAATTTTTCCAGGTTTGAGAACTTGGTAATTCAATAAGTTCACATTAGTGAACTGGTTTCTTTTGAGAAGCCATTGTTTCACCCATTTACTTTTGGGTTTTCTCTTCTTGATGTAGAGAAAAACCGCTGAGTAGTACAGGAGAGTATCGTTGCCCATGACAAGATTTTACGTATGCGGAACAGGTAACTACACAACACTTTGGGGTCAGATCAGCATTGTTGGCGTGGCGTGATGGTGAATGGCTTAGCAAATCTCCGACGATTTCTCACCGCTCCATTTGGCGCGGCGAACGACTCGCCACGTCATTTGGAGCGGTAGTGAATGGCCACCATTACCGAAACGTTGGAATCTGGTTGATGCTACAGCATGGGACTCACACGAGTATGAATTCTGCTGCCTCGATTTTTTGAGCACGCAAGTTATGCCAAGTTTTTTGTTGGTAAGAAAGGTTGGATCCCAGTACTGGGATGACAGGAAGAGGGCAACTCGGGTGACATCGAAGGGGCTACTTGCATGACAACAAAGGGGCTGCTTGCATAACTCAAATTCAAAGAAAAATCATTTAATGTCATTCCAGTGCGTGACGCTGGAATCCAGAAATAAAGAACAATGGATCCCAGTATCAAGCACTGGGATGACAGGAAAAGGGCTACTCGGATGACATCCTTTTTTTCCTGGATACCAGTCACATGACACTACTATATAGTAGGTCCCAATTTTATTCCAGTCTGGGATCTTCTTTCAAAAATTCAAAACAATCTATTAAAAAGGAGATGATATGAATTGTTATTGCTTGGTTGGAAGCATGAGAAGATAATCACTTCTCAGAGTGGATAGGTGGCAGGTTGAATTTTTTTGTGAGGCCCCATTTTGCTTTGTATACAATAATGGGATTAGACCTCGTAAAGGAGATTATCCGCCCCTGCCACCGAAAACCATCGTGCCCATAAAATTTGGTGACCGCGTATAGGAGAATGGTCTAACCGGCAATATTCTACTCTGATATTTTGTAGTATTCAATAAGAGGAAACATTTATGCGTCACATAGGTGTAGATTTACATACTAACAGTTTTACTGTTTGCTACTTAGAAACAGGAAAGCAAGAATATATTCGCACATTTCGCTTACAGGATTTGGACAATTTTGTCGAGAATCTTAAATCAGAATTTGAAATAGCTTTCGAAGCTACAGGTAACAGCTGTTTCTTTTATGATGCAGTTTCATCTTACGTTAAGCTCGTGGTGATAGTTGCACCCTGGCAATTTAAAGTGATTCGTCACTCTGTAAAGAAAACAGATAGGCATGATGCAAGAGCTATTGCTTTCTTTCTAAGCAAGGATATGTTGCCTGAAGCAAGATGTAAAAGCAAAAATGCCAGCAGTTAGCTTCTCTTCTTCGAACAAGAGAGCAGTTAGTAAAATCACAAGTATCTCTAATTAATAAAATGCACGGTCTTTTTAATTAACATGGAATAAAAATTAAGAAGGAGACACTGATAACTAAAGCTGGGTTTGAGCGTTCTATTCAAAAGCATAATTGGGACTATATAGAAAAGATAGAGACTGAAGTAATTAACTGTCAATTGGAAGCTATTCGAGAAAATCTCAAGAAGCTAAAAGAAGAAATTATTTCTTTTGCTAAACAACTTCCTGGGTTTAATAATATTATCAGTATTAAAGGTATTGGTGCAATTTCTGCAGCGGTTTTTATCACGACGATGATTTTAGTAATCCTGAAAAACTTACTGCTTATTTCGGAGTTGTACCATCAGTTTCTCAATCTAATCAGCAATGTACTATTGGAAGAATTACAAAACTTGGGTCAAAAACGGCGCGAACTTCTTTAGTACAGTGTACCTGGATTGCTATACGGTATAGCCCTTACCTAAGAAGTTTTTACGAGCATGTGAAAAAGAAGCGTGGTTCTGCTAAGGCTATTATTGCAACTGCTAGAAAGTTTCTAACAACAATTTTCTATACGCTTAAAATAATTGGATTTTTAAAGATTTTACAAAATTTGAATTTTTACTAGACAACAATCATAGGAGAATAATATTATTATGTCTACAATAATTTTATCATCAATTTTAAGTAAAGCGGGCAGTATTTTTGGGCCAATTGGCCAGATTGTTGGCTCAGAACTCGGTGCTCTGCTTGGCAGAAACGACACTCAACTGTCCCGGCCTTGCTCGTTTTGTTGAGATGGTATCTCTTCGGGGTTGAGGCCAGCGAGGTCTGCTTGGTGCGAACGTCTCTTCTCCTCAATGACAGCAGAGCTTTTGCTCTTTTTCTTGGAAATGAAGATCAGCAAGCTTGGCTTGCCTCTGCTTTGGAGTATTGCGCCAATGTGCAGCACTTTCTAGACCTGTAGGGGTTCAGGGCCAAAACATTGGGAAACTGTGGTTCCGATCCCTGCTTGGCAAGGCGATCGGCTTCTTCATTGCCGTCAACTCCCTCAGGGCCTGAGACCTAGAGCAATAGAGAGTTTTTGGAAACCACCAACAGGCCCGTGGAACCTCTTCAGAAAGCACGGAGTTCGCGGGTGACGATGGATTTGCCTCCTGACATCAGCGGGCGACGATGAAAGGGTGCCCCCAGACAGTCACCCGTTCCTCGAGGCCCACCGTGACGAGCGCCTCCATTCCCCCCCTGTCCAAAGTTAACGTCCTTCCTCCTTCAACTGGGTAGCATCCTCTGTTGCTCGCGCTAGCCTCCTCCTAACGGGGCCCGTGAGATTTTGGCACCAAAAACTCTCTATTCTCTACATAGTGCCCCGAGCCGCAGCCCCAAGGGAGTCTAGACTGTCCCAGGTTATCCGTGATGCTATCGACTAGGCTACAATGAACTTTAGAGCTGCCTAGCTATCAGACATTATGCAAATTTTCGCTCGTTCGAGTCGTTTCCTGGGTATCTCTTGTGCGCGTATTTCTATGTCGTGGGTTCCAGCTTGATATATGGTCGCCATTATTGAAATGAAATTTCCCTTGGCCAGCTTTTCCAATTTTCCGTCTGTGTACCGGAGAAGTGAACCTAGTTCATATTGAGGCGTTCCTCTTTTCCAGCATTCACAATAATCAATCAATCATCTATGAGTGGTAGATTGGTGTTGTTTAATAGGACGTTTGTGATGCTTAATAGCTCCCTGTAGGAAATAATCGGCGTCACGGTTGTTTGCAAGGGAAGTTATGAATTCTCCCTGAGTTTCCTCTTAGATATCTTTCATCATACTAGGAACTAGAAAGTTCATTGGAATACAAAATACCACTTTACCTTGTGAGCTGGAATACGTTCGTTGCCACTTACGCTTAGCAGTAGGTATGTATTTTTGTCCAAGATTGGTGGATATGTATGTTCACGATACAAAATTGACGAAAATTGCTCATTGTTACATATGAGTACACATCTGGTTTTGCTTCCTCACTACCGAAGGTAGGGAAGCTTTGTATTCGTGAAAGAAGTGAAAAAAAATGTCCTCCAAAATCAAAATTTCCACTTGCTTTTTTGCGTTTTAGAGCTTCCCGAACAATTTTGGTTCCGTGTCTGTCTGTCTGTCTGTCTGTGGTCAATCCTTGTCCCGGGCAAAACTATACTAACCTGTGGTCCGATTTTGATGAAATTTTCAGGGATTGTGCGGGTTAGGTCCTAGACGGTCCCCTATCAATTTCAGCACCTTCGGACCAATAGGAGCGAGTGCGCATGCGCAAACGTGAATTTCCTGGAACCTCGGTTTCTAGGTTTCTAATGAACCGATTTTGCTCAAATTTGGAGGTTGGTTAGGCACTAACTTCTAAGAGACACCCTATAAGTTTCAATCAAATTGGTCTAGCAATAGCCGCTGCGCATGCGCGAACTTTAAATTTATTGTTACAACCAAAACTCCGCAACTATTCAACCAATTTCGATGAAATTTTCAGGGATTGTGTGGGTCATAACTTCGTAGTTTTATTTTATACCTACACTCTTTCGTTCTTTTATTTCAGTGGTTTATATATACCACAACTATTTACAACACTATTATAAACATTAATACCTGCAACCCTATCCCGCATATTATTGCCAATATTTTGGTATTCAATAACTCTTTGAGTCATAATTTTTTCGCCAACTGATTCTATACGTCCATGTTACAATGAGTGAGGAAGCTATACTGCCCACCCAACTTGGCAGACGTTTTTTTCTTGTCTCCTTCCCATACAAATAACGACACAAACGAATCTAGAAAACACTGCCCTAAAGAATCAGTTAAGTAACTAAATCTAAGAATACCTTTTCTTTTTTCACAGTTAAGGCCACGATGCCAATGTTCACCGTCGTCCTTTCTCGGATCATCTTGGGAGAGAAACAAACTGTGCCGGTCAGTATTCATTAAATTGTATGCGAACACGAAACAAAGTCGTCAAATACTGTCACACAATGACTGATTCTACGAAGCTGCGTGTTGCAAAGATGACCCAAAATGCGAATTAACGAAATCCCTCCGAATTTCCAGGTGTACTTGTCCCTGGTGCCCATCATTTTGGGAGTCGCCATTGCAACTTTGACGGAACTCAGTTTCGATTTGACGGGCCTCCTCAGCGCGCTAGCAGCCACGATGCAGCATTCCCTTCAGAACATCTTCTCCAAAAAGGTCCGTATATTGTTCTTCAGAGCTCAGTCTCTCTGATACCGTAAATAGATCGTTTTATTCGTTTTTACTTACATCTTTCAAAATTCGCTCCTTCCGGTCAATATCAGGATTTTTGCTGACCAAACTTTGAGCTGAAAAATGAGTTCTGATTGTACATATTGTTAGAGTTACCGTTACCAAGATTTGTTGTAGCTAAAACACTATGAAAACCCAATTTTCAATTATTATATTTTTGAGCTTGTGCGCGAGTACTTGTGTTTCATTTGTGTCTCTTCAACACTGGTGTCAGAAGTAAAAAACAGTGTAGGAGAAGGGTTACTATCATTAATTCAAGTACTAGTTACTCTCAATTACCATAATAGATGATTTCTGGTAGTGAAGAAGATGAGGGGCAACACCTTCGTAGTGGAAGAATTGTTCCGCCTATACCTAGCTCTCGGCATCTGGTCAGCCCTCGTGGACACTCTCCGGTAAGAGAAAATGTAGAGAGTGAAGGGTGGCAGAGAGAAGCAGCTGCATTGCGCCAACAGATTGGAACTTTAGTGGACCTTATCAGACGAATACAACTAGGGAATAGTGAGAACATAGAGCGTCAACAGCAAAGAATTTACTCAGACCCACTGTAATAGAAAAGATGAAAGAAATACCTTTAAGCTAGGTTTTATTTGACGGAATGTGTCATTACAAAACTGAGAATGAAAATTGGTAACTACGCACGCGGTAATCAAGGAAGATAAATCAACTGATGACAAGTTTATCATAACATTCACCCCCTCTGTTAGAACTGAACAAAGTCTTTGAGGTGGGAGGGCGCTCGCCGATTTCTTGAACTCCTCCTAAGTTGGGGACTGCGGACTACATCCTCTGGTGTAGTTGGTGCCGGTGAACTTGTAAGCAATTTTTGAGGACTCAAAGTGCTTTGTGGAGATTCTGAGGGGAATCGAGGGAAGCCTTGGGTTAGCTGGGGGGTACTTGGTCCGCTTTTCTGTGTTGGTGGTTGAATGGAGGGTGATTCTGCAAGGTTATGATCCTGACTCGTATAAGTATCCGATCCATGCGATGTATGACTTTCCATCTCATTATCGTTTGCTGAAACACATTGGCTGTCGGCTGCAGGGGCTAGATGTCGCGTAGATATCGTCGTTTCACGACCATTAGGATAGCGAATGAGTGCATACTCATGGTTTCCATCAAGGAGAGTAACTTCCTCCACGATCGGATCGTACTTCGACTGACGATTGAAGTTCCTTAGCAAGACAGGCCCAGGAGTCATCAACCAAGACGGTGTTGAATGCCCATTGCCTGTGCGCCTCGGGTAGCCGAACAAGCGTTCATGGGGAGAGGCGTTGATACTGGTACAGAGAAGGGAGCGGATTGAATGAAGGGCATCTGGAAGTACAGTTTCCCAATGAGCTACAGGCAGACCTTTCCCTCGTAAACCAAGTTGGATGGTTCGCCAGATAATGCCATTAAACCTCTCGGCCTGGCCATTCCCTCGGGGATTGTAGGGAGTCGTTCTACTCGTGGCTACTCCATATGACGCTAAGAAGCTCTTCAATTCCTGGCTCATGATTGAGGAACCCCTGTCAGAATGGATGTACGCTGGTGCACCGAAGATGCTGAAAAGTTGGAGTAGGCAGGAACTGACAGTGGATGAGCTAGTGTCCTTGCAGGGGAACGCGAATGGGAACCTGGAATACTCATCAATCACAGTCAGAATATATTTGTTACAGGTTTGAGATGGTATGGGTCCCTTAAAATCCACATTTAGACGTTCGAAAGGCATAGTGGCTTTGATGAGGGTCCCTTGCTGGCGGAAGAATTGTGGTTTTATTTCTGCGCAGACTTTGCATGAAGATGTGATACGCTTGACATCTTCGATTGAATAGGGCAGATTCTTGCTCCGCACCCAGTGGTTCATCCTCGTTACCCCTGGGTGGCATAATGATCGGTGGAGGTCCTTAAGCCTCTCGTCACTAGAATTGATAATGAGACAGACCCGTGAGAGGGCATCGGCTGCTTTGTTGAGGTGTCCTGGTCTGTACGTTATGTCATATGAATACGATGACAACTCCAGGCGCCATCTAGTGATCTTCTCGTTTTTCACTTTTCCCGTGTGACTTGAATCAAACATAAAGGCAACCGATTGCTGGTCAGTTATGAGGCGGAAGTGCCTTCCTAGTAAGAAGTGCCTCCATTTGCGAACTGCTTCCACTATTGCATATGCCTCTTTCTCAATTGAGGAGTGGTGGCGTTCCGATGGTGAAAGTGTTCTAGAAAAGAATGCAACAGGGCGATTCAATTGCGTGAGAGTTGCTGCTATTGCCCCATCTGATGCGTCAGTTTCAACGCAGAATGGAGCTTCGTCGTCAATACTAGATAGAGCAGCGTCTTTGATAGCTAGCTTCAAGTCTTTGAATGCCTCTTGAGCTGTAGGAGTTAAAGGGAAAGTTGTATCAATCAATGGCCGAATCTTGTTGGAAAAATTTGGGATGAAATTTGAATAGTGAGAAAACATTCCAAGGGCTCTCTTAAGTGAGGATGCGTCTGATGGTGGTGGGAGCTCGTTGAGTGGCCCCATTCGATCAGGATCTGGTCTGATAGTATGGTTACTTATTGAGTAGCCCAGAAGATTGATTGACCGTAGAGAGAATGCGCTCTTCTCGTTATTGATAGTTAGAGAGTATTTTGATGCTGCCTTCATGAAATTATTGAGGTTCACGTCATGTTCAGCTTGAGTTTTGCCGCAGATTGTGACATCATCCAAGTAGGCGTATGAGTCATTGAGATGTTCTGAGCGAATGATGCCGTCGATCACCCTCTGGAAGGCAGCAACCCCATTCGTAACTCCAAATGGAATCCTTGTAAATTGATAGAGTTCTCCGCGGGCTTCAAACGCTGTGTAGGGACGGTCTTCCAAAGGGATGGGTATCTGATGATACGCACTACGGAGATCAATTGTACTCCAGACTTGATAGTTGGCTACCTTGTTAACTATATCACTGATTCGGGGAAGGGGGTAGGCGTCTAAGTGAGTGTACTTGTTGATTGTTCGAGAGTAATCAATGCACATACGACGTTTGTGGTTTGCGCTTGAGGTAACAAGTACTTGAGCACGCCATGGGGATATACTCTTTTCAACTATTCCCTCTTCGAGCAACTTCCCCACTTCGGCCTCAATGAATTTAGAGTCGCTATCTGAATAGCGATGAGATTTGATAGCAATTGGGCGGCAGTCCTTGGATAGATTGGAGAATAGCTTAGCTGGGGGAACATTTGCCACAGCTAGAGTGCAAATTCGGAGAGGAGATTTTGACCCTCCAAAGTCAAATTGGACGCTTGAATGTTGTTGGAGCAGATCCCGTCCTAGAATCAAGTCAAAACAAAGATTTGGCAATACGGAAAGAGTGGCGTTCGGGTATTCATGGCCTAGCATCTTTAGGTTCACACGGCATTGCCCAGTTATTTTTGCTCGATGGGAAGCTGATGCAAGACCTACCTCTTCCTTCATCGGATTTATTGCAAGACGTAGATTTTTAGCAACCTTTTCATCGATTATGCTTAGATCGCTTCCAGAGTCGAGCATCCCAACAAGTTTTTGACCATTCACTTTGGCAAGTACTTCCACTTTTGAATGGCGGGTGACTGGGCATGACACAACTGCAGAAAGCGATGCCGATACTTTGGATGATTTTACAGAGGATGATCTACAAACCTTGGCCCAATGTCCCTGCTTCCCACAAGAACTACAGGAGGAGTCTTTGGCAGGGCATTTATTGCGAGGATGTCTTTCCAAACCACAAAAATAGCATTTTGTACGAGCAACAGCTATGATATTGCTGTCCTCTGTGGTAGTATCATTTGATGAAGAGGACTGGTTGAGAGCATTGATTGATGGGGTGGAGGTCTCGTAATGGAGAGATTGGGACTGAGCTTGTTCCATAGTACGAGCTTGGGCGTAGGCATCAGTCAATGTCAAGGTGAAATTTTCCAGTAAACGCTGGCGAATGGAAGAACTGGATATGCCTCGAATGAAGGAATCACGTATGCAGTCATCCCTATTGGTTTCGGCAGTGACGGCCTTGAATTGGCAATCCCTACTTAGAATTTTGAGGGATTCAAGATACCGATCGATTGATTCATTCGGTTGTTGGCGTCTTGCCAATAGTTGATGACGTGCAAAAACCTCGTTGACAGGCTTCACGAAAAGAGTCTTTAAGATAGAGATAGCTTCATTGTACGAGTGGCAATGTGCTACATGCTCGTAGATAGTAGAAGAAACGTAGTTGACCAAAAGTTCAAGCTTACCTTCCTCTGTTGCCTTTGAAGCGCGAACGAAATTCGTGAATTTCTGGAGCCAATGATTCCAGTGAGTTGTCGCTAAGCTTGAATCAGGATCGAGGTCGAGTATAGATGGTTTCAAGAGTCGGTCCATTCCGTCAAATAAATTGTAATAGAAAAGATGAAAGAAATACCTTTAAGCTAGGTTTTATTTGACGGAATGTGTCATTACAAAACTGAGAATGAAAATTGGTAACTACGCACGCGGTAATCAAGGAAGATAAATCAACTGATGACAAGTTTATCATAACACCCACACAAAGCTTCTAGACCAAATAAAGTTAAACCGGGGTCGTATGATGGAACGAATGACTGGGGAAATTATTTTCATAAATTTCAAGTGGTCAGTAGGGCAAATGGTTGGACGACCTGTGAACAAGCAACTCAGCTAACAGCAGCGCTCCAAGGTCAAGCTCTAGCCATTGTAGCTCGATTGGGTAACAGTGCGACATTCGACGAGATGGTTCAGGCATTGGAGGGTAGGTATGGTACCAAAGGCCAAGAACAGTTGTTCATTCACCAACTTCGTGTTAGGAGGCAGGTAAGTGGGGAAAGCATTGCTGCATTTGCTTGCGATTTGGAGGAATTATCAGCAAAGGCATTCGTTGGTGCTCCAGCTGCTGTGGTTGAAGCGATGGCGCTGCAGCAATTTTATGACGGGCTCATTAACGTTGAGTTAAAGAAAATCGTAGTGGCGTATCCAACCACATTTTTACGAAATGCGGTCACCTATGCGATCCAAACAGAGGCCAACCTCATCAGAGCAGCTGGGGTATCAGGACGCATGCCATTGAGAAAACTGGATGAGGGCTTTCCACGGGAACCGGAGAATGGGGACATCGACGGCACGAGAAGGGAGCAGCCACGAAACAGAGAACCTAGACGAGATTCGGGAAACGGGGGAGCGCCGGCTTGAAGGGTCCGCAGACGGTGCAAGTAGTTGAGGGCCTGAAAGAAACCATTTTAGGAGTAAGGAATGGCTTCACTGTAGTCGTGCAAGGAGAGGTGGAAGGACAACCTTGCAGAATGGTTATTGACACAGGAGCTGCGTTGACTGTGGTGTGCCTGAATTTCGGGAGACAATTGAAAATGGTTAATACAACAAGACAGTTGCAGTCAGTCACAGGCGAATCGATTCAGATAGAGGGGGAGGCCATGGCCACCATCAATCTGGGAAAGGGTCTGGAGTTTATTCATCCTGTGATCATTGCGGATATAAAGGAATCTTGCCTCATAGGTTTGGATTTTCTTGCACGTAATGAATGCTTGATCGACTTGAAGCATGGATGCCTTACAGTCAGACAGCTTTCCGTCAAGATCAGTATAGATAACGGGCAAGATGTACTTCAGAGGGTTGAACAACAGTCCGTCTCGAGTGAGGCGTTGCAAGATTTATTGCCTCAAGTACGAACTGAAGGGATAACAATTGAGCAAAAGCAGCAGATTCAGATGTTTACAGAAGGCCCAGTAGACTATGGTGCAGCCAAGGCTCCACAACATCAGACAATCCGACAGCTATCAAGGTGGGCTCCTGTAAAAGAACAGAGGTGAATAAAGTTTACTGTGGACGACAAGAGAAGCAAGAGGAGGTTCAGAAGATACGGAGATGTCAGTTGCTAACAACCTACGGCCTGAAGGAATCTGCAAATGCCCAGCGACAGGATTTGACACTGGCTAAGGTCATAAGCTGGTTGGAGAAAGGAGAGCGACCCCAGACTCATGAATTGAGAGGCCTCACCAGAGGAGAGCGGAGTTATGACGCCATGTTCTCATCTCTTGGTTTGGTAGAGGGGTGTTTATGTCGCAAATGGGAATCTCCGGATGGAAAGAAAGTTACATGGCAGATCATTGTGCCAGAAGCTTGGAGGAAGAAGCTGTTCGAGCAGTATCACAATGTGGGTCATTTTGGCGAGGCTAGAACAGCCAAGGCGATACGAGCAGGACACTACTGGGTGGGAATTCACAGAGATATCGCCCTGTGGTGCAAGACCTGCAGTAAGTGTCGGGAGCGCACTCAGGGTCGACACCGAGCGCCAATGCAAGTGAGAACCTCAGGAGTACCATTTGAGAGGATTGGAATCAACCTCATGGGGCCTCTACCCTTATCGAGACGAGGAAATCGATTCATAATGACGCTTCAGGACACTGTTACCAAATGGGCAAAAGCAATCCCACTCCCTAACGCTAAAGCATCCACTGTGGCCAATGCTTTGGTTGATCATGTGGTTTCTCAATTTGGGGTACCTCAACAGATTTATTCGGACAAAGGACATAGCTTCAAAGAGGAAGTTTTCCAAGAAGTAGTACTGCTTCTAAGGGGGCATAAAACGAGGGTAACGCCATTACACCCGCTAAGCAATGGCTTAGAAAAACGGTTGAATAGGACTCTATGGCAATTCCTCTCGAGTATGGTTTTGGACAATCACCAACAAGATTGGGATGACATGTTGCCTATTGCCCTTCTTGCATATAGAGTGTCTGAGCACTCGATTCCAGGATTCACACCTGCCAGAATGATGCCCTGTTGTGAACTGACTCTGCCAGTTCATTTGCTGATGGGCGAACGGCCACAGGGAAAGTCTGGACCCGAGTACGTTGATGACTTGAAGAGGAAGTTGGCAGAAAAACATACTGTAGCCCGTGAAAGGCTGAAGATAAGGGTTGAAGATATGAGAAGACGGTATAGCATACGAGCCAAACTGAATGAATATCAGAGAGGTGACCGAGTATGGTTTTACAACCCAACAAGGAGGAGAGGGCTCCCGCCAAAGTTGCAGAGAAGTTGGGAGGGCCCATGCGCGATCGTAGATGTTGTGAACGATGTCGTGTTTAGAATCAAGACAACAAAAGGACGGCTACGAGTGGTACACCATAATCGTTTGGCTCCGTACGTGGAAGAAGAAAGTTTGTTGTGAAAAGGAGGGAGTAGTGTTAGAGTTACCGTTACCAAGATTTGTTGTAGCTAAAACACTATGAAAACCCAATTTTCAATTATTATATTTTTGAGCTTGTGCGCGAGTACTTGTGTTTCATTTGTGTCTCTTCAACAATATGATTCATAACGCTTCGAATGGAGTTCTTACGGCTGGGCCTTATTTAGATTCAGCTTTGAGGGAGGTCAGAACAGTCAGGGTACCCAGCTACCCTGTGCTAGGGTTTATAAAGGGGTTTGTGTCCCCCCGCCGTTCTCTCAAAATTTCCACTCGCGTTTTACGTTTTAGACCTTCCTTATCAATTTTGGTTCCGTGTGTCTGTCTGTCATGAAATTCTTGCCACAGCCATATCCTCTACAATTCTCATCTGATTTCGATGAAATTTTCAGGGATTGTGCGAGTTGGCGTGTTGATGGTCCCCTATGAAAATGATCGCCCCCAGACTGATAGTAGCCACTGCGCATGCGCAAAAGTATATTTCCCGCCGCGTACTGCTTGGCTCATATTTAAACTGGTGGTCATTTTATAGAGGCACTTCCCTTCATCCCTCTCTCCCACCCCCACCTTCCTCATCATCCCTCATCCCTAGGGCCGGCGTCGGGTGAGTCCTGGGCGTCCTCCCCATTATATTTGATTTATTTATTTATTTCGTTTTATGACGTGCCCCCTCCGTCACAAAAGACATTTTGTCTTTGAGGGGAGATTTAAAAAAAAAAAAAATACATCCATAACTTCTACATTTTCCAACTATCTTCAGTGATTGTGCTGGTTGACGTGTAGAGCCCCCTATGAGGGTATTGCACGGTACTTAGAGATTGATGTTTTGAGATTAACTACTATGCATCGGATCATCTACAGGGTGTTTCACGAAAAGGTTACACCCCCCTTCATTTCCGCAAAATACAGCGTAAAAACCCTGTTTTGTTGCCTGTAAAGTCGGTATACGGGCGAAAGTTTTACGTGACAACGACTTAGAGTGGTAAAATAATTTTAATGTTAATATTCATTCGTATAGTAGGAAGAAGGATAAAATAAAATTCTTTGTCAACTTGCACAGATTAGGTATTTCCCGTAGGTAGTAGGTATTTCCCATGGGTGGGGGGGGGGGAGTGAGTGCCAGGGAAGGGGGGCGGGGCGCTCCCGCTTTTGTGAGCGCCGGGGAAGGGGAGGGGCCGCCCGCCTTTAGGGAGCGCCGAGCTGCACCCCCTCCGTGAGCGGAGTGTAACGCAGTTTCTTGAAGTGTCTCCCGGTAAACCAATTTATAAGACATTATCACGTCAAAAATTCCGACCAACGCAATTCTTCATGATTTTTTGTGAAGATCTCAGGAAAAATACTTTTGCGCAAAAAAGTTGCGCGCAATCGTGCGCAATTGACACTAACTTCATTTTTTCAAATGGAACCCCCCATTTTTTATTACAGATTCTGATTCTACGTCAAAATTCATGAAAAATTCATACCCGAATCGATTTGTTTTATTGCGCGCAACCTGGCTTTTTGAACGCTCTAAGTTGCGCAACTCCACAATTGCATGAAAATTAGGTTTTGGAGGACCCTAAGTGTGGTACATGTTTTTTCATCATTTTTTAACGCTAAATCACATGGTGGCATCCGTTTTTTCAATTTTAATGGAATTTTTCTAAATGGCGGCCAAAAAGTCGGTTGTTATTAGTGAAAAAATCGCTCTTTTTAAATCGTTATGAGTTTTTATGCAATTTTATTCAGTTAAAGCATTATTGTGCTGCCAGTTTTTATTTTTAACTCCACCGTAGACGGCCCCAAGCCCGTAGTTCAAAAGGAGGTGAGAAAATAAAAATAAAAAGATTTCGACCACAAAACTGATGTTTTTGTGAAAGAAATGTTAATTTTTCCTCTTGAAATCTTGGTCTTCCTTAAAACGGATGACACCCTGTGATTCAGCGTCAAAAAATGATGAAAAAGCATGTGCCACACTAAGGGTTCTCCAAAACCTAATTTTTGTACAATTGTGGAGTTGCGCAACTTAGAGCGTTCAAAAAGCCAGGTTGCGAGCAATAAAACAAATCGATTCGGGTATGAATTTTTCATGAATTTTGACGTAGAATCCGAATCTGTAATAAAAAAGGGGGTGTTCCATTTGAAAAAATGAAGTTAGTGTCAATTGCGCACGATTGCGCGCAACTTTTTAGCGCAAAGTATTTTTCCTGAGATCCTCACCAAAAATCGTGAAGAATTGCGTTGGTCGGAATTTTTTACGCTGTCTTTGCGGAAATGAAGGGGAGTGTAACCTTTTCGTGAAACACCCTGTATAATCGGGTTATGTAAACGTGGAAGCTATGTGCCACACCCACTTGTCAGACGTTTTTCTATTCTCTATTTGTTGCACCCGTCCTGAAGATGTACAATAGGTTGTACGAAATAATGGCTCAAATACATATTATTCCCCCTGACCGATTCTCAAGAACCTGCAGATTGATTAGTGAAATACATAATCAAGATTTCCAACGACGATTTTCAGCTATTCCTTGATTGTGCGCTTCATGTGATTGTAGTCTTTCTCTGATGTCTGCTCAGTGTTTGCCAGACGAACCTGATTGACAAAAGTACACTAATTACCTACAATTCATTCCTTCAAAAAAATACCCGGAGATAAAAACTGTCAAATCTGTTCAAACAACGTTCGACCTTCAGCCCTGGTTGCTCCGGAATGTTGTGCGTATTACTGTCAACTCAATTTGCCAAAATAGGTAGTCGAGCCGTTCATTTTGCAATAAATCGCTGATATTATTTCGAAAATTGTTATGTGAGTTAGGTGGGTATCTATTTGTGTAGATCTACTCGATCGGTGCTCTTTGATGGTAGTTAATTGCTTCCCATGTTCCGACTTTTATAGTTTTCGTATTCCGCTTGTTTAGTTCGCCGACAATAAACTTTACAACAATCACGTCGACGAAACATCCACAAGAGAAAAGACGGCTTTTGTCGGGTTAATAATGATTTATGATGTTCACAGAATAACAAAATATATTAAAATTCATAATTCCTACACAAATCTGTAGAATTTTTTTTGGAATTATTTGATTCGAGCACCTACAGGGCCAAATTTCGTTTACTCCTCATTTGAGAATGGAAAGAGATATTCTTGCCCTTGATCCCCGGACTGATGAGAAGCGACTGCGCATGCGCAAACGTGAATTCCTTGTAACGTTCATAACTTCTACATTTTCCACCCGATTTCAATGAAATTTTCAGGGATCATGTGGATTAGGTTGTAGATAGTCCCCTATGAAGATCATCATCCCCGGACTGATAGAAGCGACTGCGCATGCGCAAAAGTAAATTCCTTGTAACAGCCGTAACTTCAACTGTCCCCTAGGGGTCGCGGGTTCGAATCCCAGCCGAGGCTAAGTATTTTTTTGATCAAATTACATAGGTACATCTACTCACTTAATTTTTCATCCGAATTTGATGAAATTTTCTAGGATTGTCCAGATTAGCGTGTGGATGGTCCCCTATGAGGGTAGTGAAAGATACTTAGAAATTGGTGTTTTGATGCATCTGATCATCTATATAATCGGGTTATTTTTACATCATATTTTAAGGTTGTAGGAACCAATCTTTTTCGTGTCACTCATCCTATTTGTATTTTAATGTTTTTTAACTATAAAAAACTTGAAAATAACTGAACCTAAGAGTTTTGGAGGGTGTCGATAACTGGATCTTGGATAGGTACATCAACTTGCCCAGTTATTGACACCAGTATCTATAACTGGATTTTTGTTGAAATCTTTGTTTTTCAGCGAATTAAACACAGTTTTTTATTTGAAAGCGAAAGGTGTTGAAATTGTAACAAAATTACGATGGGATCCAGTAATCGACAGGGGGTGTCAATAATAGGTTGAATTTGTATTCAATAACTGGAGGATTCCACTCCATAAATAGACAGCAGGAAATACCAATTATTGACATACCTAGGTACTGAAAAAAACTAGAACTAAAATCGCAGTAAAATTAAACTTATATTTCTTAAGTCTGTTGTTAGGTACCTACAGGAAAAGTTTGGTACCAAGCTATTGTGTTCTCTCATTTTTACTTTTTTCTCTTGCAAGAATTGAACTCAGAACTCAACTTGATTTTGCTTCCGAGTCTACCAAGGTAGCGGAAGCTTTGTTTTCACTTTTCAAGGATGAAAAAAAAAGTTCTCCAAAATCAAAATTTTTACTCGCATTTTGCGTTTTAGACCTTTCTGAACAATTTTGGTTCCGTGTCTGTCTGTCTGTCATGAATTCCCGATTACGATGACATTTTAAGGGATTACGCGGATTAGGTTTTAGATGGTCCCCAATGAAAATCAAGGCCTTCAAATTTACAGAAGCCTCTGCGCATGCGCAATGTAGATGGTCCCCTATGAGGGTAGTGAAAGGTACTAAGAGATTGGTGTTTTGAGATTAACTACTATGCATCGGATCTTCTATATAATCGGGTTATGGATACGAGTGTAAGTCGGGGGTGGAGACAGCAAAGCAACAGCAAGCGACATCTAGGAGAAGCAGCCTGAACAGCTGGGCCAGCCAGCCCTCCATCGCAGACCCGACCGGGGAGGGGCAGTGAAGGCCTGGAAGGTTCTATCGGTCGTCATCGGCCATCTTCGGCTGTCATCGGATCTCCCACCTACTGCTCTCCACCTGCCCCTTCGACGAAACCCTTCCCTTCAGTCATCTGTCTACGCTTGACTCGAGTGGTTGTGAGTGCACTGGGCCGTCGTTTATTTGCCAACAACAGTGTAGCTAAAGTTGCGTTTTGTCAAATCTCTTCCGTACCTCAAGTACAATCGGTACGAACATTTTCTTCAATCATTCTGCTGCCTGTGACTCCCTTCGGGCTCACAGTTCTTCCTGGGATTGCCTACCACTGGACCAAGGCGCCTCTGCAAACGGTACTCGAAGTGCCTACCTCGAGACGACTCCTAGATCCCCTGTAGTACGGTAATCACCATACCCTTATGTCTCCATTTGTTTCACTACTTACCAGTAACTTCACTATATTCCAGTCTTCATTCGTCCTTTAATACTTATGTAGTACTAGGAATTCAGTTGTGGTACACAAATATTTCATAATTTACCTTTGTTTGCCATTCGATACGCATACCATATTTTCAGTACACTTGGTACTCATTCAGTAATATAACTTGTCACGTAGTACTCGTTTCAATACGTCAGTATCTCGTCAATTCTTTGTATTTACTAGAATCAGTACACTTGGTACACAGTTCAGTACACTTGGTACGCATTCAGTAATATAACTTGTCACGTAGTACTCGTTTCAATACGTCAGTATCTCGTCAATTCTTTGTATTTACTAGAATCAGTACGCATTTTGGTACGTTGTGTAATTTTCCTATATTTTCTTACTATTGCAATTCTCGTCATTAGTCATATTGGTACGATCGGTACGCAGTCAATATTTTCTTTGTTACCTATCCTACGACTTCAGATTAACTTTCTTGACATATATAAGAAGAGGTACTATATATATAAAGCGGTACGCATATTTTGATATACATATATATTGTCCTTTATTTTGATTTAAATACATGTTCTTAACAGTAATTTGTGATCTGACTCGCCTACATTTCTTGTTCCCGATTCACCAAGGTGTCATTTTGTAGGGACGTTTTGCTAGCTAGATTTCGCTACCATAGACTCCTTCTGAGTACAGACAGCTAGGTAAATTCGCCATAGCTAACCAAAGCAGGCAAAATACGCACTTACACGAGGAAGCTATGTGCCACACCCACTTGGCAGACGTTTTTATTTCCGCAAACGGATTTCTCGAAAATGCTTGTGTGAAATTTGCTTGTATGACGCCAGCACATGCCAGTTTTCTGTTTTACGGAATTACGACTTTTTCAAATCGAAGAATCACGGGTCCAAAAAGATGGATACCGTTATGGAACTTATCAATTGTCATCCCATTTTGTTGATACTTGAAGGGAACTTGGTTAGACCACAGGTGCCCCACAAGTTTCAACAAATTCCAGCTAAAACGAACGTGATGTTTCCCTCGCCTTTTAATGGTCCGATTTCTCACGAACCTGTTACGATATACTTTGAAAATCTTCTATACTCTTATATTTGATTGACTCATAAACTCTTTAATTCATTTCGTAGGTGCTCAGCGATACAGGCGTTCACCATCTTCGACTACTGCAGATCCTAGGGCGATTGTCTTTCATGCTCTTCATCCCTTTCTGGATGTACTCTGATCTGAGCCACATCATGAAGGAAACCGTTCTGGTAGGTTATAAAACATACCTACAACATAATAAACCCTGATTGTTGAACTTTGTTGAGTTGGATGATTTGTCTTTTGTTGGTCGAAACGACTCGGGTTTTGGGTCCTTTGTTTTAAAATGAGGAATTTCACCGAATTCTGTTTGCATTTTTCCTGAATAGTTAATGGTGTGGACAGATGAAAATCGGGTTGATTTCGGAAAATAAGTCTCCTGTTATTTTTGGGAGACAATCAAAATTTATGATTTCATAAAATAACCGGGAAACTGGACCTCTTCAACGTGAAGCGGGAACGCTTGCTGATTAGCTGTTTGGATCGCCGTCTCCTCCCAGTGTTGCCCGTTGGTACGACGAAATCGCGTTATCTAAGACAAAAATTATCAAACAAAAACAGGGGAAACCTAATTTTCCCCATCTTGCTTTTTCTATTTTTTTCTTCAGTTTTTCGATTTCGAACTCTACTGGTTTTGTGAAATGTTGCCTCTGAGGACTATACGAACAGAGATTTCTCGATCTCAGCGCTTCAAGCAGCCGTAAATGAACTATTCCAGGATGACGTCATCCTCCCGTTTTTTTAAACGTTCATATTATCTACACTGTTTTGTTTATTCGTAAATTAGGAAGTACAGGAAGTTTGGTGTTGGGGTTTTTCGAGGTGCTGAATCCGATTTTGGGGTCAAAAATAGGAAGTTCCGACTCGGTGAAATTCCTCATTATTAGCTACAGTTTCGCTGGAACAACCCGCCAGTATCCTAAGGCTTAACAGTTTTCTTAATGTCGTGAATGATTCTGGTCATCTCCATCGGCTTTATTCACAACTTAAAAAAAATGCTTCATTTCGGATAAACCTAATTTATAGGGATGGGACTTCGGAACAAAAACATCGATGTCGAAATCTGCCACTTAACATCGATGGTGTGAACCATCGTTGATTTAACCATCGATGTTTCTAGTGCCCAACATCGATGTTACCATTGATAAATCAATAATGCCACATTCTGATAGGAAATAACTATCAAAATGGACAATTATTACACAACGGTTCATTATTTTACTGTATTGACCAACTATTCTGCCAAGAATAAAGTCAATAAATTCGCAACAACTTACAACTCAATTTTATATCTTTCCAAACTTACATCTTAGTAATCAACGCCGAATATAATATCTTATCATCAAGTATACAACAACAAAATTGGGAGGCATTTCTTCCACAAAAGAAAAATACCGACTAAAAGAAGCTGTGAGGGAGAACACTTTTATAACAAATGAAAATCAGAGAGCAAACACAGTACAAGTAGAAGGAGAAAAGATAACAATGGTTTGCAGGAAGGTTAGTGTTAGTGATTGATATATGTAATGAAGATTCGAATGCAGCATTCGATTATTGAAATCATTTGTTGAATTCGAATAGCCTTTGTTAGTATAAGTGTTTGCTCACTTAAAAAGAAAGAAATGGTGTAATTTTTTGCACTTAAGAAATATTAATTTTTTCCTTTTTAGTAAAAAAAAACATCGATGTTGCAATAAAAATATCGATATCGATAACATCGATGTTGCTAACATCGATGTCGAGGTCCCATCCCTATGGTAGCCTCAACTACAAATAAGAATACCAGAATACTACAGAATCAACCGAAAAAAACGTACATTTCCCTCTCTCTGATCAGAGCAGATTCGAAACTTAATTTATTGTTTTTGGTGGAATCAATATGTCTTGTATTATATCAGTTAAAAAGAACACAGTCCTCTCGCACAGATCCAATCTTATTCATTCGAAGCCAGTAGTGCCAAAACTTGTTTGATGGTAGATTCGATCTTCACTGAGTCAAAAAAATCCTAGAGAGAAGAGTTCTGGACTCGTAACCGACCATAAAACTCTGGTAATTTGGGAAAAATTTTGGAAATTAAGAAAAATCCCGTGGAAAAAATTTGGGGAAAAGAACTCACGTGACAAATTGGGGGGAAAACCGACGTTTCTTTTTATGATAAAGAGGACCCAAAACCTGAGTCGTTTCGATCAACAGAGAACGTAAGAGACCCTTATTGTGTTTTAATATTCTTCGATGATATTTTCAATTTGGGTACAAAACAAGACAGGCAATGATGCAGCAGACACCTGAGTAGACTGTAGAGATCGTCGTGTAGTCGTCAATTCAAAAATAAGCCCTAGCAATACTGTATGAGGTCCACCTAACCCGAAAAGTCCCTCATACTTCCCTAGATCAACACCCAATTCAGAAATCAACCGTTATGTATCTCATTACTAAAGTTGATATTGAGGAGTAAAATTAAAATGTTTATTTCAACAAATTTTCTAAGAATAATGCAATTGATACAACGATTGATTTTTTCCTCATTAATTAGTTATTAATTGATTAATTGCTTTTCAGAAGTTGATTATTTTTAGATGTATATGGCTATAAATTGATCCTTATGGGGACTACCACAATATTTAAGTATTTGCATAGATTTGGCTTTTCTGAGAGGGAGCGATAACCTGTCTCATTAATAGAGAGTTACAGCAACATTTGGAACCGTTTAGACGTGAGAAGCTGCTAGGGCGAGCATCGAGTGGATGCTAACTTTCTGACGTGAGTCTCACATCCATCCTGTGAGGCTCACGTGATTGACGTTGCTTTAGATTTTTTCAACACTCCATAGGTAACGTCAACTCAATCCGCGGTTTTTGTTTTTGTTGAACCAATAAAGGAAAACAGGAAGGAAAATTTAAGGAAATCAAAGAAGTACGCTCGTTTATTACCTTAAATAATCGTAAAAGTATAAATAAATAAATGCGAAATTAATTCCATCCCCTTGTCTCAGGAGTAGATGACAGACAACCGAATTCAACGAGATTGGTAGTTTATGATCGACCTCGGACCTCGGAAAATAAATACAAAGTCGGTCAAAAAGTAGAGGATACTTGCCTTCAATGGGGAAGAAATTGAGATCAATCGTTCAACTGATCTGATCAAGATCGAACATTCGCCATCCACAGTTCAGACACCGCAACAGACCGAAATGTATAGGGGAGCAATATTCACTTCAAGCAAAATGTATAAGGAACCAATTCTTCAATCTTCAATTCGCTTTACCGCGACCCCAAAGATAAAGAACTCGCAAAAGATTCACCGAAACTCTTCAAAATGAAAGAAACAGACTGATCAGCTGATTGACGACGGCCATTAGCACAGCCACAAAAACAAGGAGTTGAGTAGTAGGTTATCTCACGTTGAAAACACGATTCTCACGTCGAAGATGCGAGAAGGCTGAGTCAACCATCTTTCGTGAGCTTCACGTCATACGCGAGGCTAGCGTTTTCGACGCGAGTCTCGCGTTTCGTGCGTATCTTGGCCAGCTGTAACTCTCTAATATTTATTTATTTGAGATAGACAGGATGAAACGCGTCATAGAGACTCACTCTTGTTTTGTCGCCTAAATTCGAATTATGGCCTAATTCCTTCAACTTGGGTTCTTTTTTAAAAAAATCGCTCTTTCATTCGTGCTGCATGAATGGGACTATTCTATTACTATTTTTGATGTTTCTCGATAATTTATAGCCGCCATTGTTGTTCATTAGCTGAAAGAGAGTTCGATTGTGCTGCTACTTTTGACCGACGGCCTCCTGAACTGGCTTCAAAACATCCTCGCCTTCTCAGTCATGTCCGTGACGTCGTCGCTAACCTATGGTGTCGCCTCGGCGACGAAACGACTCTTCGTGATCGGCATATCACTTCTCGTCCTTGGAAACCCAGCGACCAAGCTCAATCTCTTCGGAATGGGAGTCTCCGTTTTAGGTGTCTTAGCTTACAACAAAGTGAGTGTTTCCATTGGTACCATGTAATCTACCTTTGTGTTTTTACTTTAGAAACGGTGATTGAACTGTAGGGATTTTTCGTACCAGGGAATTCAATCCTATCAATTGCCCTTCATGCTGCTATGTACTACTCATGCATCCCAGCTATTCATCATACACCTTGCACGTGAGTTACTGAGAAAGCTAATGATTGTGAAAATATTGGGACAGCAATTTTAGCTTGTTTCGACAAAATAACCAGGGAGTGTTCAGCTGATTCAAACGCGTAGATTTGATGACTCCCTCAAGCTATGACATCAGCTGCTTGCTAGGTCTAGGAAAAACTGAATGCATCCAGCACTCAAGTGTTAGACAGTCGCCATTATGTGGACAAGCTCTCAAGGAACCAATCAGCTAAATGCTTCTTGTTAGTTCAAAAAACGTTGGCTTTCACAGCAAAACTGTGGAGAACTCACCATTTCTGCAAAACTGTATTCTATTTTACCTTGTAAGTACTTGTTTAGAGCAGTTCACAGTACATTCAATGGTAGTCGTGAATGAAAGTAACAGCTTGTAACCCCACACATAGCTGATGCTTTGAGATGGTAGGAGTGAGTACATGGATGCTCTACACTTGTTCTGAAACATCCATGTAGGCTTCTGCTTGCTGTGAGCACGCCTCGAGGCTTCTGGTGCAACAAGCAATCTTCGACGGTCTAATTGCCAACTCCATCACATCCAAAGCCACAGTGCGTGCTGATGTCTGCATGGATATCAAAGAACAGATGAGATTCATCTAAAGTTTCCTCATCCTCCATCCTTTCCTGGTATCATCCAATACATCCTGCTCCTGCTTTCGAGGTTGAATATTTTCAGACCTATACTTTCAGGATATATTAGAAAGAATTCATGTTTGTTTTCGTTTAGAATTAGGTTTGACAACTTAGCTGGACAGTTAAAGATTCAGGCCTGTTGAAGGAAGGTTGTAAAGTAAGTAAGTAAACAACCATTTCAGGTTGGATTTTCGTCCAACTGCCATTCCTGATGTCGCGGACGTCATCAGCTGTCTTCTTAAGGGAAGATCAGAATTTGTTCTGATGATTTCGCTCATGGCTTCCCATTGGCCTCACTGCCCTGGGTTGGAACGAAGGGGGACTGCGACCAGCTTGCCCGAAAATATGCTCCCGAGGCAAGCCCTGAACTCACGGCCCCGCAACTGGTCCGAGTCTCGTCCACAGGGACACAGAAGGAAGGTCATATACTAACTTATTCATTTAAATGTGTTTTCTCTCTCATTTTCAGGCACGACTTGATCAAAGGAAGGCGGAAAAAGCGAAACCTCTCCTGCCGATGAGCTCCGACCGCGTTCAGCTCCTCCCACCTCCTCAAGCTCGATCCCCGCTCAAACAAAATGGCGTCGCGAACGGCTACCTCGTCAACAATAACGAAGAGAAACTCTCACACTTTGTTTGAAGATCCCCACCCTGGTGAGCCCTTCGGGTTATAGCACGGACAAAGTTTATTTTTTAAATATACTCATCATAGTTCTCGACATAGCGGGTATCCAAGTATTGTAGCTTGGTCAAACACGCGTTGTTTCCAAATAAATACATTTTCCGATCGTTTCCGTTACGTAGACTCGTTATTCAGATAGTACAAACGTCTTACTCAACATCAAACGTATGAAATCTTATTTCGTTCCTTCAACTGAGAAGCAATCAAATAAGCCTGGATTTTCTTCATGATAAGTAGTATTTGAGCTGTTCCAACAAAATTCTTGGTGACTTTCAAGTGCATCTACTTACTATCAATGGGGTCTGCGTAGGACTTTCGTTTACAATTTTTATTGTAAGAGAAAACAACGTGATCATAACGACGTTATTCCTTGATTACGTGGTCCGCTAATAACATTATGGAAGTTTTGCTTGTGATTTGATAAAGCTTTTCTTTGACATTTTCCATCAACTTACTTCTACAAGTTTTAAATTTCTCCGCAAGTAATGGAGATAGAAAAAGTGGTCTACTTATTAGAGATAAGACCTGAACATAATCGTATCTGAATAACCCGAACTGCTCATTATACCGAAATCTCTAAAGTAATTTTCATCAAACCCCTCAGAACTCTAAAAGAATCTAGAGAAAATATTAGAAACCTCGTCAACCTATCCGATGCCTTGATAGACCAGTCACCAACTAGTTTTCAGTAAATTCTGTTAGGTAGAGACAAAATTTCCTATTATCACATTCTTTATTAAAATTTTCACACTGGATCGAAGTTAGCAATATTCCTCGGCAGTATTCAGAAAAAATGCCATAAAATCGTTAATAATTGACCAAACTGAACCAAATTTGAGCAACGTACTCCCCGGAGTTATGCGTTCCAGATAGGAGTGGAAAGGGAGGTAGAAGAGAAGAGGGGGAGAATTTTCTAAATTCAACATCTTAACGTCAAAAAGATCGGAAAATTCGTTATTAGTAGGTATCCAAAAACCACAAAGTTTGGGGTTTACATTACCCTGAGTTATTCGCCCCAGATAAGGGTTTTGCCTATTTTTTTACGTTAAGATGTTAAATTTAGGAAATTTCCTCTCTTTTACTCTCCTTCCGCTCCTATCTGGTGCGCATAACTCGGGGGAGTACGTTGCTCAAATTTGGCCCTGTTTGTTTTGGTATTAACTATTTTACGTAATTTTTTTCTGAATATTGCCGAGGAATATTCTGCCGTGCTAAGCCAGACAGTCGTATCTTGACTTCACCCAACTTTCGGGAAAACGACCTGATAGGTTTCGTGGCGAAATAACTCTTTCGCGGAATTATTTTTCGTGCTTTTACCACAAGTAAAGGGTTTTCTTAAGGGAAATTAGTAGCCGAATCGATTTCCGGAGTCAAAATTAAACATTTTTGAGTGTAAGTTGTCAAAAACGAACTATTCTGTTCTGAATACGCAACCATGGGAGTTTGGAATGCTAAGCACATTTCAATTCCTGAAACTTTATCATTATCTTTAAATCAAGAAACCATTTCACCTTAATTATTTTGTCATCCTTCTTGGCTCGAAGTCAATCGTGTTTCATATCTGTGGTCAGAGTGTAAGAAAAAACAGCTAAAAATAGAAAAAAACGTTTATTCACGTAAAGTCACCTCTAAATACAGAGTTTTCAGAGGCTAAAAGTCGTATCATGCCGATTCAGTTTGCGAGAAGTCGTATCGTCGAAATACTAAGGCCGATTCCTGAATCAGTCTCAAGATACGAGTTTTCAACGCGCCTTAACGCGAAAATCAATAGAAATCAACCCCCTAAACCCACGGGTTCCATTAACTCAATTTGGTAAAATTTTCACGTTACGACTTTCTGGCTTTTTTTCGGCAGGCAGGTGAGAAAATCTTTAAGATCCATTGGTGGAGTTGGATCTCGTAAGATACCTGGGAGGGTCCGCGACCTCCAGGTTATGTAGGATTCAAACTCACTAAAAAAAAACCTCCTTTTTCCCCCCATGTTGGAGCTCAGCCCGGAACCGTTTAGCACATTACTTCGGGCTGAGTCATCAGTTTAATCAGTTCTGGGTGAGGGGGCGGACCAGATGCTCCCTCCTCTCTCTTTCTCGTTCTAAGAGCATCTTCCTTGTCAGGATGCTCTCCGTGTATTCTGCCACATCAGTCCAGCTCCTTCCACCTTCCAGCATCCTGCTGACAACAGTCTCCGGGGTTGAACTCTGGGGAACTATCTCCAGGTCTGCCATCAGCTGATTTCTTTCAGGTGCCCAATTGGTGCAATTGAAGAAGGTGTGGAGACATCATCATCTTCTTTGTTCTGGCAATGTAAACATGTCGGGGCAGATACCTTTCCCATTTTATGCAGATAGGCATAAAACAATCCATGTCCCGTAAAGAACTGCGTAAGGAAGAAGTTTACTTCTCCATGTTTTCTTCCCATCCATGTCTGAATGTTTGGCACCAACCGTGCAGTCCACCTTCCTCTGTGTTCTCCCGTCCATATATCCTGTCAGCTTGCCATTGTGCACTCCCTTTCTTCCTTGGCTATGCGGGCCCTGTCTCCTTCATCCCTTCTGTCGAAGATTCTTTTCCTCTCTGAAGCCATCAGCTGAATCGGTATGACCCTCTTGAGGACAAAGATAGCGGGTTCTGATACCCTTCGGTAAGCACAGGCGATTCGTAGGGCTCCTCTTCGCTGCACAGCTATTAATCTCTGTCGGAGAAATGCCACACTCAATGCGTCTGCCCATACCTCCGCTCCATACACTCCGCCCATGACTGCACGACTGTCATCATTAGGCGTCTCTTGCAAGGTCTAGGGCCGTTTATATTCTTCATAAGGTGACAAAGAGGTGCTGTTTTTTGTGCTGCTCTATCTGCAGTTCTTCTTATATGTTCACCAAATGTGATTTTGGTGTCCAATATGACTCCTAAATATCTGGCTGCTGGTTTAGTTGTTATTTCGGCATTTGCAATCCTCATTGGGATGATTATAGGTATGCGCTTACGCGTGAAGATGACTACCTTAGTCTTTGCTGTAGCTAGTGCCAGGCTATGGTCTTCCATCCACTCCATTACTCGTGACATGATCTGCTCCAACTTGACTTGGGATGAATCCATTATCCTTGCCAGTATTACTGCCGCCACATCATCGGCATATCCTACAAGGAAACAGTCCTCAGGCATTTCCAATCGTAGGACACCATCATAAGATGCGTTCCACAGTTGAGGACCCAACACTGATCCTTGAGCAGCTCCTGATGTGATCTCTTTCGTTCGTACCCCTTGAGCAGTCTCATATGTCAGTGTTCTGTTCGTAAGGTGTCCATCACTGCCAATAGGTAAGACGGGACCTTGAAAGTATTGCTCAGGGCCTCCAAACATATCAGTCTATCTTGCAGAGTTGAAGGCATTTTTTACGTCGAGGGTCACCAGTAGTGCAGAGTTTCTTGAATGCCTACTGCCTTCCTGTAATTTTCTTACTGCAGTTACTACATCTCTTAGTGCATGGACAGTAGAGCGACCCTACTGTCTAGGTGATAGATCCCCTGCCTGCTCTATTGCAGGCAGTAGCCGAAGCAGAAGTAGTTTCTCGAAACCCTTTCCAGCTGTGTCCAGCATAGTGTCTCCAGGATGACGGCAAGCTTGGGTCCCCTTTTCCCTTATCTAAAAGGACCAGGCGGGCAGTTTTCCATCGCCTACTAAAGACCCCAGTGATGAGGCATGCATTGTACATCCTCAGGAGACGACTTTCTGGCTTAGCACGGCAGTATTGCTAACTTCAGTCCGGTGTCAAAATCACTAGCGCGCCTCAACTAACTTCACTTTGTTTCGAATTTCAAGCCCCATCCGTGGACCCCATTAAATTTTTTTTTACTTATTTGCTACGTACTGAGACACGTCTCTGAAATTATTGATCTGATATTATGAATTTTGGTGACGTATTTTGTGAATTTGATTATGATTTCAGTGTAATGACTTATTTTTCAGTATAACTGTTACAAGTTATCTTAATATCTACTGTTCCTACATTTTTAAATTATTTTTTGAACTAGGGTTTTTTTTATAACGTAAAGTTAATTTAATCTCAATTACATTATCTCCATATTAATAGAATTAGTTTGTTATATTGTTGATTAGAGTAGTAAAATTCTTTGAAGATGAGCTACCGTGCGTTTTTGGGAGTTGGATACCGTTTTTTTCAAAAATCCTTTTAATTTTGTTTCTTGTAAAAAATTTATGAAAAAACTGAACTTTGTAACCCCTTGTTGAAAAATATTTTGTATTATTGAAAATATGCAATTGGAAGAAGAGAGGCGGCAAAAGTAACGTAGCAGCTGAATTGGGATCTGATTGGTCGACACCAGAGTTGTTAGGTTAGAAATTTCAATTACCATTCCTTTGCGTGAGAATGGTTTGTAGCAATTGCTAATTCCTATTACTTGTAATGGTCATGGTTTTTTTTCCAGTAGGTCGCCGTTTGTTCCTCGTTCCTGGTTAGTATTACTCTCAAAAACTGGCCGGCGCTCGAAGTTTAAAAAGTTGTACCTAAATTTGAAATTATCGAAGATTTTCTAATTTCATAAGTGTATTTGCCAGGGCAATTGAAAAACTAAAAGATTGCTGCTGGAATATGAGAGTAGTCCCCGAAATCCTTGTCGGGTTTCAGCGCTACTTCCCGCCACTTCAACGAACTACCATTCCTGATTACAGTAACTATCATTCTAAAGATTGTTGTCTCATAATCGTTTTCGTTTCTCTAATTGTTTTCTCTGAATGGCGGGAGGTAGCGCTGAAACCCGACTAAGGTTGCTGGGGCTAGCTAGACTCTCATCACTGGAATCATCAAAATCGAACAATAATCACCAGCAAAATATAGGAAAAACCATAGTGAATAAACACTTTTCCCCACTTTTCGCTGGCAATTATTTGACGATTTTGATGATTCCAGCAGCAATCTTTTAGTTTTCCAATTCCCTAGGGCCGTGCACTACTCAATTTCAAAAATCCTTGACGATTTCAAATTTATGTACAATTTTCTAACTTTGAGCGCCGGTTCTTGAGAGTTATTTTAAACCGGAACGAAGAACAAATGGAGACCCCCTCAATGGAAGAGTAAGGGCAATAGAAATACCTCCAGTCGAAATACAGGTATCTTAAGAAATTTGATCGTCGTATCCCAGGTACTCCTTCACCTGAGGAGGAGTGAGGGAGGGAGGGTGAGGATGGTCGAGATTTGACGGTTATTGTCTACAGGCACAAATGAAACTGGTTATTTTTTGAAATCACAAATTCTTAATGTCACCCAAATATAACTGGGGACTCCTCAATCAACCCGATTTTGCTTCATCCCTCACCATAAACTATCCAGGAAAAATGTGAACAGAATTCATTGAAATTCCTCATTGCAATTACTGCAATGTGTTAACACCTTCAGACCGGGGCTCAAAACCCAGATTGTCCCCAGGGCCTAGGAAAATTTTGGAACTTCACAGCAAAACAGTCGCACTGATGAGAAAGGTTGGGACAGTAAGGTGAGTTCATTCCGAAGCGATTGAGACCAAAAAGAGCCCTGTTGGGGGAAAAATGAACTATCTAGAGCGTTTTGGAAAATGTTCATGGATCCACCGAATCATGAGTTCATGGATCCACCGTGGAAGCAGGCGAAGGTTTGGCGTGGATCCAGGGTGGAAGCAGCCGGTCTGAACGTGTTAAAAGTAATTGCCATCTTAAAACGGCAGTCTTAGCTTGTAGGCTGTCAGAGGCTCACGCTGACAAAGTCTCATGTTTCTCCCTGGGAAACCGAATCGTTGTATTTCGACTCCGGAAAAAGAAAATCGACGGCTCCCAGGGAAAACAATTCGTAAGGCCCACGTCGCAAAAAACACGGCACGTGGAGTCCCCTCCATGGTAAAATTTACCGCGGCCTGATTAGCGGAAATCTATCCCCGCTTTCAATAATCAGCCGGTAAATCAACGCCCAGGAAAAGCTCCTCATCCTTCCACCTCTCCTAGCTGGTTAGATGAGGAGCTTTTCCTGGGCGTCTATTTACCGGCTGATTATCGAAAGCGGGATAGATTTCCGCTAATCAAGCCGCGGTAAATTTAACCGTGGAGGGGACTCCACGTGCCGTGTTTTTTGGCGACGTGGGCCTTACGAATTGTTTTCCCTGGGAGCCGTCGATTTTCCTTTTCCAGAGTCGAATTACAATGATTCGGTTTCCCAGGGAGAAACATGAGACTTTGTGAGCGTGAGCGTCTGATGTACCTAATCATACTCGTTGTACTCAATTCTTTTTTGCATTTCAGGAAAAGTAATCATTAGGTACTCAAAGCAATCATTACCTAACATCTTGGGGTCGAAAACCCAATGCGAAATATTACAATTACCAATGAATGTTATCGTTCGTCTAGAACACCTCAAAAAATTATGATCAAACTTTTATTGTAACCTTCTCTTTCTATAACCCCCCCCCCCCCTGAATTGTCAATATAGAAATCCTTTAATACGTTGAGACTGGCTGCTTCCACCCTGGATCCACACGAAACCTTTGCCTGGTATGGCTGCTTCCATGGTGGATCCATGAACTCATGATTCGGTGGATCCATTAACATTTTTAGAAACGCTCTAGATAGTTCATTTTCCCCCAACAGAGCTCTTTTTGGTCTCAATCGCTTTGGAATGAACCAACCTTACCATCCCAACCTTTCGGTTTCGGATATCAGTGCGTGTTATCACGCAAAAATGCCGGCTTCTCATCAGTGCGACTGTTTTGCTGTGAAGTTCCAAAATTTTCCTAGGTCCTGGGGACAATCTGGATTTTGAGCCCCAGTCTGAAGGTGTTAAAGTAAATCTGGATTCACATGGGACAGAAAGGTCAGAATGATGGAAAGACGAGAAAACCAGTGGAGGGGGGAGGACGAGTCAGCGGAAGGTTCACATGGATGGATGGAATGATAACTTTCCTCCAGGAAGGCTTGCCTCCTAGTGCAACCTCCACTGGAAGATGGACGACGGTATACAAATTTCATTTGCCGACGGACTTTCTGTGGTTTTGTCAAGATGGCAGCCTCCATTCTTCACTGGGGAAAATCAGCCTATCAGATGCGTTATTTCTTTCCGTCATTCCAAACTTTCTGTCCCGTGTGAATCCAGCTTGACAGTAATGTAATGGCAACTAGACTGAAGAACACACTAGCGCTTCCTCCGGGATTTGAGTAAACCTTCCCAAAACATTTCAGCTGCTACGTCAATTTAGCTGGAACTCGCTCTCATTTCTGCATTAACTAACCTAATTACCAGATTATAAGGCCTGTTAGTGAATAATGTATGTTAGTCAACGGAATATGGTGAGAAAAGTGGGAATTTTGGACCCATGAATTGCCCTTTCCATAAACAACTGTTTTCAATAGCATCTACATATCTATATAAATCCATGAAATCTATAGGAATATTCTATTTGAAAAAATGTATATATACACTCCTCTCCCCCTACAACTTCGTACCGTTGAATTTCGAACCTACTGATAATTTCTCGTATTAAGTTAGGTAGTGGATCTAAAAATCGACTTAGTGCCTTTCTTCCCCCATTTACTTTGTTATTCGTTTGAAAGCTGTATCTTCCACGTTCTAAACGATGAAGCCTGAATTGTCAAACAATTTCAGAATTGAAACTCAATTTCCTTTCCACGCAATAATTTGAGTAGTAAAAAGTGCCCTTTCGGCGGTTTTTATTGACGATTTCGACTTAATGGGAATGGACTTGTGTAAATAATGTACCTAATTTATTTATGGATTTTGTACGTATTGTAAATAAAGGAGAAAATGTTTAGGCGTTGCCTTTTTGTACACTTGGAATATATGTAAATACTGAGCCTCCGAAGGACTGTTGACGTTTTCTGGAAAACCTAAGAGTGATAACTCGATATCTCTTCTTTATGTTGTATGTTCATGTTATTATTTTTTTATTTTCGAGCTAGTAAGAGCTTGTACTTCGGGAGTATCGCAAGTATTACTAAACTGATTTTTTTAAACGTGTTTAAGATAATAAACTTTTTAGGAAGTTGACTGCGTTTTGTTTTTCAACCTTCACCTCTGCATATTGGTTGGTTGTACGAGTTAGTTGCCGTGCTAAGATAACTCCAAAAACATAAAATGAAAAAAAAGAAAAAAAAATTGACGAATTTTTGTATGCTCTCGAAATAAGTTTTCCAATTCGTTGTCGTTTCAAATGCAATTTTCATTTAAACCTCTCATTTCCGTGTTTTTCGGGATTGTTTTTTAATGTAATTTTCTATCGTACCTTACTTACGCATAAAACTGGTGATTTTGTGCACTTTGTAATGTTTTATAATAAGTTGATTGGCTCCATTTGAAATGTTGTTTAATTTTCTGACAGAGAATGCAATTTTAAAGAATCTTCAAATTTAATCTCCAAAAATTTACTTTCAAAAACCAAATTTTGCGATTTTCAGAAAACGTAATAAATATCAAGTCGCTCTACAACGACTCATCCAATTGCCAATAATCACGAAAAAATCTTAAACAGAACTCACCTTACCGAATACTTTTGACTTATTGGTATTTTTATCCATGTTTAGGAGAGACTGCATTTGGTGCTCTACGACTTCGCTTTGTGACTTTTTGCTTCCGGGTCTACCAAGGTAGCGGAAGCTTTGCTTTCACTTTTCAAAGACGAAAAAAAAAGTTCTCCAAAATCAAAATTTTTACTCGCGTTTTGCGTTTTAGACCTTTCTGAACAATTTTGGTTCCATGTCTGTCTGTCTGTGTGTCTGTCATGAATTCCTTGTAACGCGCATAACTATACGAAGTTATTGTCCGATTTCTATGACATTTTCAGGGATTGTGCGGGTTAGTGTGCAGACGGTCCTCTATGAAAACCATCATCCTCGGACTGATAGAAGCGACTGCGCATGCGCGAACGTGAATTCCTTGTAACGGCCATAACTTCCACATTTTCTATCCGATTTTGATGACATTTTCAGGGATTACGCGGATTAGTTTGTAGATGGATTTAAATCAAGGCCTTAAAATTTACAGTAGCCTCGCCGCATGCGCAAACGTAGAATCCTTGTAACAGCCGTACATTTGTCGCTCTCGCGTGTGACGTGAGAATCTCAAATCCCATTCAACCAATATGGCCTCTATAGAGCAGTGCTCTGGACTCCCACCCAGGAGTCCCAGGTTCAACTCCCAGTCAAGCTAAGAAATTTTTTGATCCAATCACTACTCATTTAAGGTAACCTGGGGTAAGTGCACAGTATAATTTGTAAAGTTCGACTTTGACAGGCAGTAGTAACCTTGGTTTTGGTGGTAGCCAATATTTTTTTTTACCATTGTGACCGTGTGAATGTTCTCTAACAACGTATTATATTCAAAATATGCAGTCGTTCAGCTTTTAATGTTTTAAAAAATAAATCCTCTCAAAAGTCCAAGTTGTGCACTAACCCCTACATTTCGGGGTTAGTGCACAAGTGGCCTTTTAAAACTATTCTTTTAACCCAGAAATAATGTTGGGGCAAGAGCACATTTCTTCACATTCTCACGATCATTTTGCTTTTTGAAATTTTGAAATCGGATAGAAACCTGAGGAGCCACAAACTTGAACACCAAACAATTCCCAACACTAACTGAATGCATGAAAATTAAGGATCGGCGAAAAGTGCCTCTTTGAAGTAGGAAAACAAAATAGCCAGAAATAACAGAACGTAAAAAAGTATTTATTGTCGAAAAACATTCCACATCGTTTTTTTACGAGTGTACTTAGAAAATAAGAGGTGAGTAAGTACTCAGTACAGTTTGCTGGCTAAGATTTAGACCCCACTGAGGTAGGTTCTTACCTAATAAATAAACTAGTTAGGTAAATCACAAGTCGCTTAATAACAAGTCTTACTCAAACATGAAGAAAAAATCGTAACTGTACCACAACGTACTCATAGAATTATAAAAGGTAAGGAACTTGACCAATTCGTTACTCACAGTAAAAATCACAGTTGAATGGTAAAAAAACAAAAAAATGGATGAAAAAACCTTATTCTAAAGTCCAGTTGGAAAGATCCATCTTGAAAATTATGTCTCCCCTTCTGCCTGTTGTGGGAGGGGGGAGATAAGTGACTATATCCTCCATGGGAACAGAACTCACATCTTCTCTCGTAGGTTGCTTGCAAGTAGTTTGCCCATTTTTTGATGAGGAGGACTTGACGTATTTAAAAATCGGTTCTCCTTGGTCGAACTCTATAATTTGTCCTATGAAATACCTGGTTGTGGTTTTCCCGTCAAACTTAACTATAGCCCAGTCGCCAACAACCATTTCTTCTTTAGGTTTCAATGGAGAAGGATTCATTTCAGTCTTCTTCGTATCAGCTTTCTGTCTATCTGTCTCTTCAAGCAATTCTCTTTCAAATTCTTCCTCCTCTAATACACACAACACTGCGCAGTTATCCCATCTGTCATAATGGGGCAAGTGCACAATGCTGTGCACATTCCCTTCAAGTTATGGTGCACTTGCCTCACATGCAGATTTTCATGGGGAAAGAGCACAACAGGGCGTAACTTCTAAAAAAAAAAAGTTTAACGAACAGCCAGTGCTAATAATAAACTACAACATCACATGTACTAGAGGTGGGTAGGAAATCGCGTCACCGGTTAAAGTCACCTATTACCGGAGAGTCACCGTTCCGTTTGTCACCTATTACGGAGCAGACCCTATTACCAACGGACTTGCAGTGACAGCAGGTAAAATAACTCTCCCTTCCTCCATGCTCCGAATCACTATCTCAAATTATTTCACTTTGACCCCTTCGGAGCTTCATGAATTGTCACTGTGTGCGTTGTCACTACAGTGCCGTTGGCGCTACTCGTCACTCTGTAGTGGTTGGCGCTGGTTGTCACTTCATGGGCGGTCGGCGCTACTTGTCACGTTGTCACTCTTGGAGCTCCTTGTCACGGTTGGAGCTCCATCGTCACTTGTCACTCTTACCATTTGTGTAGCGTGATCAGGTGATCGGTTGTCTCACGTCCCTTACGCCGTACTTTCTGCGGCCCGGGTTTAGGACTCTCGCCTTTAGTTTGACCCGTGTTGCCCGTTTAGTTCGATGTTTTTCGATAGTTTCATTGTTTTGTGGTTAGTTGAGATGAATTAAAAACCGAAATCTTCTCAATTATGGGCGATTTTTAAGCTCATTAAAAGGTCGAAAAACTGCCAAGTGCGACCTATGTGGTCAAGTTTGTATGTAGTTTCAAAACTACCATTACCTGCAAATTAAAAAATATAATTCGTAATAATTTTTTCTATTTGCTCATGTTCCTTCATTTGTTTCAATTAGAGATAATATTGAGGTGAAAATGTATGTTACCTACCAATAATGATCGACTGTGATAAATTCCATTTTTTTTTCTTATTTATTCCATTTTACCTACCAACGGAGGACTATGATGACTCTGGGACCACGATCGATAAATTAATTATTTCTGAGCTCTAAACATATTAATCTGATTGCTGAGTGTCTCATACTAGTTGCTTAAATCGGTAAAACGTAATATACAAATATAATGGAGGGGTATATAAATTTTTTCTCAATGAACAGAACCAATTTTTTATTAGAAATATGAGACCGATACGCTAGTTGCGTCTATTGGGGCAAGAACTCTCGTTACGGAAATCACTGCTGGTAATTTTGGATCACTGCTTGGTAACTTTACACCGAGCAGCGCCGCAGTTCCAGGATGCGCTTCTCTGTCACCCTGTTACAAAGTCACCTATTACTGGAACCTATTACCGGCCTGTCACTGTCACGTTGTCACCTATTACCAAAAAGTAACCGTTTCGCACATCACTAACATGTACCAACTTACCTTATCAGAAGACAAAAAAGTTAACTGCAACAGTCGATGTTTTTGGATGAGGAAGACGTTGTCTCAAGCTTGGTTCACATAGGTGCGTAACGTCCGTAATCCGTAGTGCGTAATTGGATCCTATTGGCTGGGGCGAATAGCCCCTCAATTGGGGGGCGCGAGCAATCTTTGCGGACGAAGACTGTTCGATCCGGGAAATAATGAGAACTAAGAACTCTCGTTCACGACCAATTCAACACTTTTATTTTAACGAAAATTCACATTTACAACTGAATTATCCACGATGTAAATACAATCGAGTCAACTTTACACAACGAGATGTCTGAAAACCAAACAAAAACAATAAAACAACCCGCGTTAGGTGGGGGTTCCAAGCCGAAGCCACGAAGAAGGAACCTCATACTCTGGATCAAGGGACATCATGACCTAAACTCCACTCCTGAGCGACCGCCAAATTCGAATCATTTTTGGTAGGGACCAAACAAAGACTTTTGTCCGTTTTGTAAAATTAGATATTTTACGCATTACGGATGAACTTCGACAAATTTCGGCAAACTTCGTGAAAGCTCTCGTCGTCTGTTCATCGTTCAGCTGTTCGTCGTTGAGTCGGTTCTCTGGATTCCGTTTTATTATTCCGTATTCGGATTATTTGGTTTTCATTTTCAATTATTTGGTTTTCATTTTCGAAATGAATGTGAATGAATTTAATGAGAGCCTCAATGATCTCGGGAAAAAACAATTCTGCGCACAACCTACTGCGCGCTTCTGCGTAACGCGTAATCATATGGCCATGTGAACGCTCTTTTACGCATTACGGACTTTACGCATTGCAGAACACCCCCCCTTCTCTTTTTGCGCATTACGGATTACGGACGTTACGCACCTATGTGAACCTAGCTTAACTCCACATGTCGAGTGAAAAGGAAGGACTGACATTGAAATCTTCCAGAATGGTTATCATTGACACTAGCGCCACCTGTTCTATACACAACTAAGTACACATATGTTCCACTAGCTCTGGCCACTAGATGGCAGATATATCATCATTGGTTACCAAGCAAGGCCCCACTTGTGCACTTACCCCGAAAGTGCACTTACCCCAGGTTACCTTACATTTTTCGTCCGAATTTGATGAAAATTTCTAGGATTGTCCAGATTAGCGTGTAGATGGTCCCCTATGAGGGTAGTGAAAGGTACTTAGAGATTGGTGTTTTCAGATTAATTACTATGCATCGGATCATCTACATAATCACGTTATGGATACGAGGAAGCTATGTGCCACACCCACTTGGCAGACGTTTTAGTTTGTGTAACCGTTTTGAATATGACCGCTGTTGGATAGGTGGCAACACTGGGGGTTATCTGTTAAGGCGACGGGGGAAGATAAGACCAGAGAAGAGGGAACGACGAGTGTTGGTTACATTTTATGATTTCAATATAGATTTTAATTACAACAAATCTGCCCGTAATTACTGTGAATCCTCTTCACCAAACAACCGCAACCCACTTTTCAGCCGAGTTGGGAAAAATTGCCAATCTATGACGCTCGATTATGCTTGAACGGGTGGTCCGATTTTGACTTTGAGTCGGTTATTCGACGCAGAATTCTGTGCTGATCAACTTTGATATGCATGAAATTCTCAGTAAAATCAAAATGCTCCATAATCGAGCTATTTAAGCTGAAAAATGCCAAAATTTCGCTTTTTGTGGCTCCAATATTAAATTAACCCCAGGTGTGTATAAACCCTCTGATGGATTCCCAGTGTATAAAGGGTCTGACAGACACGCAGAAACTATAAAGTTGTTTTTGAGACACATGATTGGATAATTAATATATTTTTCGTCAAACCAAAGTACCTAATTAGACTTTCTCCCAAGTAGATAGATAGATAGATAGAAAACATGTTTATTTGGCATGAAATATTCAATAATAGGTAATACATATCGCAGAAAACATATAGGGCACGGACCACAGGTCATCTGCCCGGAGAGTTCAACACCCTTAAACGTTAAAACCAAAAACGTCGTACACAATCATTTCGATCAATGTTCAAAAACTCCTTAATTCAACAATTTAATTGTATCAATTATTATAATTTCATTTTTATTTTACTGCAATAATTCCCAATCATTTCCCACTTGCCTATTCATTTTATTATTTATTTTATTTACTCAATAATTATTCACCTACGTACTTTATTATTTTAGTTATTCTCAACAATCAATAAAGACTAGACAAAGCTAGAGGACATAACATAACAAAAACGACAGAACATTATTTAACAATCTATAGAGACCAGAACAAGATAGAGGACATAACACAACATAACATAACATTAACGACAAAATATAAAACAGACCACAACTTCCACATGGCTCAGCCAACAAAATTGAAATTACGAACCAAAAACGCACTGTGAGCCCCTGCTCACGAATGAAACCAATGTGACGGGGCTGGGGTAAAGCAACAACACCCCCCTTCCTGAACCCCAAGATGCCGCCCCCACAGAGCCACCTGCGGCGAAGGACTGTGGAGGGGTAATCCGGGCCAGCTCTACGGGGGCGTGGTCCGCCCCCCTACAATAAGGACGCCGAATACCATCTGAGGCGTCCGAGCCCTGATTCAACCACGAAACCAAAGAAAGACACCAGCTGCTTGTGTCCACAGCAGCAGCAAGGGGCTTCGACCAAAGCCGGATGGCAACCTGAAGACTACAGGAGGCCGTGGATCACGTGACTGAGAGGAGGGGGAAACGTTCTAGACCGGGCAGGCCACGTCGGCCATCACACCGTCCTGAGAGCTCGAACAAGTAGGTCCCGGCCGAACGTTCTTCCCCCAAAAGCGCGACGATTAAGTTCCGGCTGAAAGTCACCCCATCTCTTGTCTTTAAACAGTCAGTGGTAGTAAATTCCCTGGACTCTTCGAGACATCATACCTTCAAATCATCAGCATCAAGACCGTCGAGGTTACCTTCGGGCCCAACACGTGAGTGCACAGACAAATTTAACCTAATATATTTTGGCCAAAATAATTAGGCAGGTGATAAAGAGAACAGTGTAGAAATTAGTAATTCGATTGAAATTTGGTACAGTAAAGCTTTGTAAAACGGAAAACGAGAAAGGATTCAGATTGTAAAATTGATAAGACACGAAACATGGTAGAGACACGGCTTGGAAACTGTAAAGAGAAAGGACACTGAAGGTATTGCTTGTAAGAAAGATAATTGTTTAAATCATTTCATTTTATTGTAAAATTGCCCATTTAATTGCTTGTAATCTCAGAAACTGCGCCCTTCAGGCCTGTATAACTTTGTAGAGTCAACCTACAACATTTCATCTTGTATAATAAATTTATTACCTGGTATTTTACTCCAATTTTGTGGTTATCTTTGAGTTCACCCTGCATCAGATCAGTATCAGCAACTAGGGGTATAATAACTAAGACAAATTTCGTCATTTCTTTATTGCGTTACAGACCCATCAGGTCGTGTCCTTAGGACACAATTTCTGAGAAGAACACAACCTCGTGGTCAACTGGGTTATTCGTGTCTCGAACACGAAGACACGAGTGACACAGAGGACACGCAGGACACGCCCTTCTGGCACGGGACACGCTTGGAGGTCCGAGGTAAAATAAAACACCCTTCAGGTTTCAAAGCATCATTTATTATTATTTTTCATCAACCCAGGAGTCAACACCTTCGAAGAGCTACCATACTTCACAGGTAATTACCCAATATTATCCTAAAATTAACGTAGATTTAAGTTGTTTCGGTCTTTTTCGACTCCCCCATTTCACAGTCAAACACAAGTTAGATTCCCTTCAGGAATCTACTCAGTGCTACTTGGGCCAGGTAACTAAATTCAATTGTCAACTTTACCTGGACAAGTGGGCTTACAAATTGGTGACAGCGTTGGGACTTGTACTCAATACTGGCATCCCATTTGATAAGCACATAGAATAAGCACACCGGCTTACAGCACGGTAACTCAAAGCCTCCCTAAGAAAACCGTATAACTTGTGCCAATCCGTACCGTCCAGGCTTTCTACGACCTCCCATGACTCTAAGGAATTTTTTCCGAAATGCCGAAGTCTAAACTCCGCCATTATGGGGCATTCACAGAAGAAATGATGGCTTGTTTCCTCCTCGACCCGGTTGCACATAGCGCAGAGAGCTCCCTCCGTATCCCGATTCCACGGTTTTGCATTGAGTCCAAGCTGCTCGCAGCGCGCTTTCGCTATTAGCCTTACCACCTTTAGTGTTTTAATCTTCAGATAGCTGGGGTCATAATCCAAGGCCGCATACAGTGGGAAATGAGCCGAATCGAGCGCCCTTCTCCTGAACATCTGTTTCTCCCTTACTTCCATTTTTGATATGAGGGTGGTCATGAATCTTTCATACTGCGCCACTTCAGCCCTCGAGAGCTCCGCTCCTATTGAGTACTCCTCATTGAGCACCTCCCACTTTCTCAGCCAGCTAGCCCTGAGACGGATCGCTTCCTTGGCGATCTGGCGCGGGTACCTAAACTGGGGCATCCTTAGCACCTTAACAATGTAATTTCCATGAATTTCGAAATTGTTGACGTACATCGTTCGCAGGCCTGTCTCCAGATGTAGCATGTAGGTTGGTGTGCTGGTGGGTAGCCCGAGGACCTTCTTGATAAAAAATCGCAAGTCTTTCTACCTCCTCGTACTCCTCAAAACCCCAGACCTGAGCCGCGTACCCCATCACTGCCCGAGACGTAGCGTTGAAAACTTTCAACTTATGCTCAAGAGATATGTCCTTCGAAAGAAAATTACGCCAGGTGCTGTTCAGACCGAACTGCGCTGTCCTTCTCTTTTCCGACAAGTGTGGCACCATATTCAGGGACGGCGTCAACTCCACTCCAAGGTATTTGTAGCGTTTTACGACCTCAATTGGCTCCCCATTAAGATACCATTTCTCTGATTTGGCCAAGGCTCCCCCTCCTTTCTTAAAAATCATTATCTTAGATTTCTTCAAGTTAATTATCAGATTCTGCTGGACACAAAAACCCTCAAGTACTCTTATCATGTTCCTCAGAGCGGGCAGGCTATCGGCAAGGAGGACAATGTCATCTGCGTACATCAATATCTTTATTTCCACCCGACCCACCGCCACCCCCCCTTCCCCTTCCAGCAGCGCAGCCAACTCGTCAATGTAGAGTGAGAACAGGATAGGACTGCACAACGCTCCTTGCTTAACTCCCATATTGCAATCAAAAAAGTCAGTGACTCCTTCCGTCCATACGGCCGCTTTCGTATTCTCGTATAGGCTCTGGAGGTTCTCGACAAATTTTCTCGACATGCCTATTTCATACAGGCGAGCAAAAAGTCTCTGCCTCACCAATCGATCAAATGCAGAACTGAAATCCACAAAGAACGCGTACATTTTCCCTCGTTTTTTTGATATCTTCATGTCAGCCAGAGTCACCAGGGTAAAGATGTTATCCACAGTCGAGTAGGACTTTCTAAATCCGGCCTGCGCCTCACTGAGTGCCCCATTAGATTCCACCCACTGCGTCAGTCGATCCAACAGTACGCCCTCATACAATTTCATTGCTGCGTCCAGAAAACTTATTCCTCGAAAATTGTTGAGATCGCCTGTGTCTCCTTTCTTATGCAGTGGGAATATTATACATCTTTTGAAACCTTCGGGTGGGGTCCTCTGCTCAAAGATCTGATTGAATACGGCGACAAGGTGTTCCAGAAAATTCTTCGGCGCATTTTTGTAAAACTCAAAAGGGACACGATCCAGACCGGGCGCTTTTTGGTTTTTAGATTTCTCAATTACCCTAGTCAGATCCTCAAAAGTTATTTCTCGATCCAATTCGTAATTCTCAGAATTGGGCGGGGCATAAAATATCGGAAGAACTTCATTTGGAGGATTCAGCAGCCCCCGAAAATATTCCACTAATTCAGAGTGTGTACATACTGGGAAAATCATCGACTTGGCCTTTCTAAACCCATTTACCAAATCCCAGTACGTCTTTGAATCCCTGACTGATGAGAACTCCGCCAAGCGTACTTCCTCGTATTCAGATTTTTTTACTTTTAGTAGGGTTTTATACTCCTTTTTACAGTCTGTGTACAGCGCCTTTATCACCTCGGAGTTGGAGTCCCGATGAACGTTAAGGAGCTTGTACATTTTATCTCTTTGTTTTTGACACTGATTGTCAAACCACTTCTCATTCCCGAGAATGTTTCTCCTACTCGTCCCCGCGGTGTTGTGGGTTCCCGCAAAGGCCGATTGTTTAATGCAGCTCACCAGCAGGGCCATCGCCATGTCCGGATCATCCGGGACGCTAGCAAGGCCATTTGTGTTCTCTTCCAGCTTGCTCTTATATTCTTTCTCGTCTTGCTTCGTCCATTTCAATCGCGGGAGTAGCGAATTGGTTGACTCCTCCCACGTCGGGCCCACCCGAATCACCAACGAAATAGGCAGATGATCCGAGAAGTGGCACGGAATTATTTTAAAGTCCCGCAGCATCCCCATCAAGTCGATTGACACGCATCCAAGATCGTTCACAGATTTTCCGCACGAACCGACGAATGTGAACTCGCCTCCCTCATCCCCCGGCGATCTTCCGTTAAGGACAACCAGACCTGCCTCATCACACCAATTTATGAATTTTTCTCCCCTTCTGGTCTTGACGACGTCTCTCGATACTCTGTGGCTGGTCCATTGATCCGGTAATGCCTCCGTACAGATAATCTGTTCACTAGCGATCCTTACGTTCGCATCCCCCATGACCAAAACATTTTGACATCCCTCCTCCTCCACCACCGCACACAGTGTGGCGAAATCATCTTCCCAGTTTTTCCCATGTAAATAGATAGGAATTATTGTAAAGTTAGAACTTTGATTGCTTACTCTTACAATATCCTTACTTTTGACCATTTCAAACTTCACATACTCCGCCAGCTTAGATTTGAAACCCAACAGGAAACCTCCGCTAGCTCTACCAAATTTACAGTCTTTTCTTGCAGGTAACCATTTAAGTTTGTATTCATGCATCACTCGATTAAACTCCTTACACTCCTCAACAGCATGAGTTTCGGATAACAACAAGATGTCATACCTTCTCAAAAATCCGAAGAAATTATTGCTTTCTATGTTTTTATTTATTCCATTTACGTTGTATGCTAATATACTAAGTTCGGCGCTATCCTCATTCCTTTCAATTACGTTGGCTTTGCTTAGTCATATGGGTCCGCTAGGGTTCCTTGGCAGATGGGCTGTCTTCCCGCTGGTAAATTCTCCTGCTTTCTTGACTATCTCCTCCATGTCTTGTTGCATCATGGTGCTCAGGACCACAGTGCCATTCTCTTCCCCATGCATTAGACCGCGAGCTGTACACCATCTGAACTTTATACCATCTACATCCATCATGTACCCCTTTACCATGATTTTGGAATTTGGCTTCAGTTCAATGCAATTTTTTCGAATGTTTAATAGTATGGCCGTGGCTTTTCTGGTGGCCGGGGTGACATCTCGATGAACAACAACGCTGGTTCCTTTAAGCTTCTTTATGTTGCTGAAAATTTCACTAATTGTTTTGTGATCGAATTCTGCAAGTATCGGCGCTTTTCGCTCGGTTGTACCCTTTCCAAGCGTGAAACATCGTATTATTTGAACGTTTTGTATGCCCAACGCTCTCGAACATAAATCGTGGATTGCCTCCATAGGGGAACATCCCTCCGTTACCACTACGCCGCGGAAAACTAAGCTATTTTTCTTCAATTCATTCTGTGTGTATTCCATGCCCGCCTTCAGTTCGTGGTAACTTGTCTTCAGCTTTTGAAGGTCATCCTTTACTTCCTCCAATTCTTTCTTCAGCCTTTCGTTCATTTCCGCATTGAGGCCGATTGACGCTTTGATGACCTCGACATCCTCTTTTGTTGCCAGAGCGCCCATCCTTTCATCCAACTTTTTCTCCATGGTCCGCTCAATCATATTCATCAACTCCCCGCAAGTCAACGAGGCCACTGATCGGTCCTGTCCTGACATGGTTCCGAAAAAACCCTTCTTTGGTTCCTTTATTTCTTCTGGACTATTTAGTTTACGCTTCGCCGTTGCTCTGGGTGTGTTGTTGGCTTGATCCGATATATCGCCCTTCGCCGACATAGGCCTCCTGCCTCACTGATAATCGATCAAATCGCGCGATAACGCCACGGCCTTGGCTGTTCCCCACCACGCACACTGTCTTCCCACCACGACTACGATGACCTTGAGTGGGTCTGACACTTCCGGCTCTTCTCTACCAAATCCTGATTTGTCCTACTAATTTAATCGAAAAACTAACTCACTAAAACGTCACCAAAACTATTGATACTTCGGCCACCGTATTATCGAACTCCTATCAACCGCCCGGATCATTCAAAACTTCACATTTGCTTCACTAACTGCTCGAAATAATCGTGTTTTCGCGGAGCGACTTTCGCACGTGTTGCCCGAGAGACTGCCGTCCCCTCTCTCACTTTCTCCCAAGTAGTCTAAGGGGGGGGGGGGGGGTTTCAAGGAGTCTAATTTGAACAGAATTTCAAAAACTATGATCTACGATACCCAACATGCGAAAGGTAGGTAATCCGCAGAAGTTCTCATCCGTATTCAAGGTGAAACACACAAAAACCCACGAAATATGTGGTTTCTGGTGTCCTGGCGTCATGGTGGCACCACTAATTTGTTCCATGGTGGCACAAAGAATTCATGAAAATGCTGAGCTATACCTATTGATAATGTCCCCTCAATTTCATAGTTTGGGTACAATTAGTAAGTTATAAAGGAATAGAAATATTGAAAAATCGGATATTTTGTGGATATTATCCCCCCCCCCACTCGACCCCTCACCATGCTAATTTCGATATTCTGGTCATTCGAAGTCATCGGAACAAAAAAGAATTTAGCAAATCGGTTGGAAATTGGGCATAGTTATGTTCGAAAACGTTTGTTTTTGGTTGCCTGCTTATAAAGTGTCTGAGGGATACGGTGGTATTCAGGAACTAAAGAACAAAGTACTTTTCGTGGCGGTTAGATCACAGCTGAAGGTTTGAAATGGGACCTTCTATAAAGGAGGGACAGGTACTAGGCGCCTGGGGTGTTCTAGATGCTCACTGCTGTCAACATAATTCATTGAAATTTCCCTCGTGTCTGTCAGACACTTTATACACACTAGGGGTTAAGGACAACTTAGAAACCGTCTTATTTGGATGACATTTTTCCACCTTGGGCTGCATAAGTCAAATTTTCTTGATTAATCCTTGGTGATGGAAACATTTCAAAATCTCAGCTTTTCAATGATGTACCCACTATTTTCATGAATAAAATGAAATAAAAATAGGTAAATAACAAACATAGGTCACATTGACAACGAGGCTTGATCCAACGAGGAAGAAGATAAGGCAACCAACCAACATTACTCGTAACCTCCTCCTGATTAAATTATAACCTGACATCCCCTTGACTTGGCGAGTGAGGTGAAAAATTTCGCCCTCAAAATTTATTGCGACACCGGTTTTTTATCGATTTTTTCGCGAGATCAGTTCGTTTTTTTTTGTATTTTGTTTAAACTCAACGATGAATCTGTCGATTGGATCGATTAGTTAATAAATTTAATTGGAACTATAGTGGTTTACAATGTACGTTCTTCGGGGTACCTTCGGGTGAGTGCAGTTCCATTCGTACACTCTGTTGGATGTAATTTCGCATTGTATCATTCAATTTCGGATCATATTTACTGTAAAATGCTCTACGGAAGCTTCGACGTTGAATTTCAGGTACGCCGTTCCGAGAAGGACGAAGTTGGTGCCGCAGGTCGCAGTTCTCAAAGCCAAGCATTCCGCCTTGCTGAAGTGAGTCAGTTTGACGTTTTTACTTTCCCCACCCTCGCATACTTACCTAGTGGGGTGTTTGTATGAAGGATGGTATTGTTATCGTCATATTCCTAGCCGATTCTCTACAGAATATTTCAATGGTTCAACTAGATTGATTCCACATCTTAGCGGATTTTTGTTACTGACCTCACTGATTTCAGAAGATAGCATTCTCATTTATATGATATTTGATAGAACGCATAAAGTAGATTATAAGATCAAACTAACAGTGGAATCTGATTTTTATTTTTTTATTCATATAAGCGCTGGTTTAAGGGGAAAGCACCAGTAGTGGACATGTTAAGAAAATTGTGTGCGTTTTTTTTGTGTTTCCCCATACATTTTTAGCTTTAAAACTGTTTTTGGATGTCTGCATGTTCTTCAGACATTTTTCATTGATTTTAATCAAAGGAATCACAAATTGTATAAATTTTTGAAGAAATAGAGTCAAAATTTGTGGAATGATAGAATACACCAGTAGTGGACAGCTAAAATTTTTGAATGTCGATGTAGTGGGCACTTGATGAACCAGTAGTGGACATGTGGAATATATCAACCAGACAATGTAAAATTTGGTTCATAATCATGTATAATCATTTATTCAATCATACAAACACATGGAACAAATTGTTGCAAGGCACTGAAATCACAGAAAATTTTATAATATGCGTGAGATAAATTGTTTTACAAGAACCCGTTTCTTGTAATCCATCCCTTATCGCCTGATCTAATTGTTCTTGTGAGTAATGTTGAATTTTCTTTTTTCGCATCCCTCCTCCTCTTTTCTTCTGTGCTTCATTTTTGCTATGGAAGAAAGTATAAATAAACAATCAATAGAAAATCCCAAAAAAATGCCATTCAAATAGAAGAATAAAGTGAGCACTAGTAGAGGACAGTTCATGTACTAGTAGAGGATACCTCTGTACTAGTAGTGGACATCTCTTGTACTAGTAGAGGACACCCCTGTCCCCCTCTGGTCCGCAACATCATATTCATTTGAAAATCGTATCGTGAGCTAGTTGCAATGTAAATGAATAAGTGGCAAATAACAAAAATAACCTCTCTCGAAAAGGGAAGATGCGCCAGTAGTGAACAGGGGTGTCCACTACTAGAGCATCCAACATTTTTGCTGCACTAGAAGCGGACATGCTTAAAAAGCCCAGTTTACCAACATAAACGAAGTTAAGCGGCCGGAAAAATCATCCAATTAGTTACTGAAGTGATTATTCAAACCAATGGGCACAAATATTTGAAGATTATATGTGAATATTTCTTAAAACTTACCTTCTTTTCCTTAGCATTTTTCACAACGTCCTGCACGAAATCACTACACTCACTAGAGAGTTCCTAGTGGTTTTTGATACGGCGTGACGTATTACACACACACTCTCAACATGGAAGATATACTTCTTCCATGCTCTCAATCCGGCGCCGGATTGTGATAAGAACACGCCGTATCCGATACGGCGCCGTATTGTTACGGTCGAAAACGTCACTAGGAGGCAATCCGGCGCGACGTATTGGAAACATGGCGGACGATCCGGTTCCGGCGCGCCGGATTGACCCTACTAGGAACTCTCTATTGACTGGTTGTTTTGATGCTCAGTCATCGTTTTTCACCTTAACCCTAACGTCTTCTTCTTGTTCTTCACGTTTAATTGGATATTACTTTAGTGAATCCAAAAAAGATCAAGTGCTCAGCTCAACCCAAATCCTTATTCTACAACTTTCTTTCCAAAGTGTCCACTACTGGTACAGTGTCCACTATTGATGCTTTCCCCTTACTTGTTGACAGAATATTCTTTCTTCTTCTACACTGGTCCAGTTGTGCCAAATGGGGTTTTTACTCGTTGTTGTATTTCAAGTTCTGTTTTTGTTGGTGTCGTTTTTTTCTCTTGAGGGAACTTCCGTTTGTAGGATGAGAGAAAGGAGAATTATGATCGTCGAGGTAGGTGGTCAAGGGGTTTTTTTTTTTTTTACAGTGGAATCTGATTGATAAATAATGAGGAAATGAATTGGGAAGAATTTCACATTTGCTCAAGCGGAGTGTGACTAAAGTAAATGAAATTGAGCTAAATTGTACTGAAACCGAAATGACATGTGCAGGAGCCATCCTGCTCAATTCTTTAAATTTTGAACGAATTCGGATGAAATTTGTAGATGTTTGCATGTTACTGGGTCTCTGGAAAGTCTAAAACAATGTCACGTTATTAGCGCATGCGCGTTGGCTAGGTACTGATGTTACCATTAAAGTTACATATCTAGAAATTTTCGAATTGTAAAAATAGTCCTCAGCGCAAATAGTCCCTCTCCCCTCCAAATTTGACCGAAATCAGACAGAGACGTCTTATCATTAAGAATGAAATGTAATTTCAATCCTCAAAGGTCCGACCCGCTCAATCCTTGAAAAATTGAGAAAATTCAACCGTAAAAATTTACCGGTTGCGGGAATTTCATGGTGTAGAATTGTTCTGGAAAAGAAGGATTTAAAAAAAAGTTAAGTCTTTCTTCAGCAGTTACCTCTATGGTCATTGGAGTGACTAGTTTGAATGTGAATTTGAATTTGAATGACTTCGTGTCTCAAAACATTCAAACTAGTCACTCCAACTACCATAGAAGTAACTGCTGAAGAAATGGAGACTTAAACATTTTTTAAGGAGACTTACAATAAAAACGGACATAAAATTTGTAAGTCTTCCTTAAAACCTTCCTTAGAAATCTTAAAATCTTTTAAGTCTTCCTTAAAATTTGAGGAGACTTCAAATTTTTATTAATAAACGGAAAAGTGCCGAATTTTGTGTTGAAAAATATCACGATTACCTCTATTCATTTGAATTTTGGGCAGAAATGTTCTTTTTCCAATAACCCCATTTCATTGGTAGCATTGGCGGAAATGACACCTCTTTGGGATATTCTGTTGCAGACCTAGCAATCATGAAGAGCGAGCCTACTCCCATTGGTCACAGCGTCAAAACCCCATCTTGTTCGCTCCTTCCAGCCACCAACTGCTCGTCTGGCAGCCCAAATTCGGTCCTCACGGGTCAGGCAGCCGCAGAGGATTCGGGATGTTCGTCGTCAGAGCTCTCAAAGGGATCCTGAAAATACGTTACCTCATTCTCGGTGGAGCAGTCACTGGAGGGATGAGCTTACAGAAGGTAAATTTTTGTATTTGGGCGATACAAATCAATCTTTAGTCTCGTGTTCTACATATCCAAGATGGCTGATCAATGGCTGTCGTCCTCCATCTTTCTCGATGACTCCGATGATGTCACACCTTCCATCCTACTCCTTCTCCATCTTCCTATCTTAACGGATTTGTACTTAACTTATTGAGTTTTTTTATAAAATTATAATTTCGGTTTTTAATTTTGGTAATTGTAAGTATTGGTGTGATACACGTAGGCGTTTTAGGCGTTTGTTAAAATCGTTTTTGAGTTCCAACAATTTTGTGTGCAAGGTGGGTCGATTTAATGTGCAATAAATACATAATAAAATTATATTATTATTATTAATTAAATGAAAGTACTTATTAAAATTTAAAAAAAGTAAGAAAAAGAAAGTACTTATTAAAATGATTGTGAATTTATACCAAGTTTTTGTCGAGGCCCTAAACCACTCTTCGGGAATCCACAGACCTTTCGATTTCCCGTATTCCTGTATTAATATTGCAATCTTTTCACTTCTGTATTCATCAAGTTGGCACAGGTTTGCTTGAATGTTACCGCTTCACGTTGGTAAAATCGTTGATGTGTTTCAGAGTTATCAAGAATGGAAAGAGTCTTTTCCCGACCTGAAATGGTTGGAGAGCTACATGCCTTCGAACGATCAAGTGGACAAATTCAGAAGCTCTCTGATCGATCTCAAAGACAAAGTCAAAGATATAGAAATCGGTGAGGTTTTATTATGAATTTCGTTCCCTTTTGTTACGTAGGCATTCTAGTAGCTTCAAAGTGACAAGTCAGGTTACCCTTCGTGGGCTTAGTTTCAGAAGTCGCCACTAGGTCGCGCATCAAAATGAATAAAAGTTCGGTTTTTCTCAGGATTTAATTGTTCGATTTTTGGCAAAAGTTCTTATATTGCATGTTGTTAGTAAAAAAAAGTAAAGTAAACAACCATTTCAGGTTGGCTTTTCGTCTGATTGCCATACCTGGCGTCACGGATGTCATCAGCTGTCTTCCAAAGGGAAGATCAGAATTTGTTCCGATGCTTTCGCTCATGGGTTCCCATTGCCTCACTGTCCTGGGTTGGGTTAGGTTAAATTGTTGATCTTGCAAAGTCGAGAAGACTGGAAATGGGCAAGTACAGAGAGCCAATAAAAGCCCTTACCCAGTGGGGCTAGGAAGTTCATTGATGAGGACATCCGACTGGGAAAAAAAACCGGGTGCCACAGTACTTGTGTAGTGCTTGAGCTGGTTGAAGTCACGACAGAAACCAGTGAACTACATATAGTCTCCCTCCCACGATTATCCACTTTGTGGATGAGAGAAAAGTGGCAGTTGCAGGGCCGCATTCCCTGTGACGGGCCTGAGACCGATCTGGCCTCTGGCGTCCGAGATATCCAGTGCACGGACGAATCGAAGGCGCAAAATCGGTACCACGGGCGGGGGGAGCCCCAGACTACCGGCACATAGACTTTTGTAGCAGTGTCACCTGCCTACACCCTGAGAGCGGTTGGCTTCGTGTTGGTCGTGGTTGAAGACCCATGCTGGATGGCTCAGCCTGAAAGTTGAGGGGAGGCGCTTCCATGGTAGACTAGTCTTCCATGGTAGTGCCGGCATGTGAGTTATGTGGTACCCACATAGTTGGTAGGGTGATCTAGAACACCCAGATCGACGTGTAGTGCATTGCAAACTGGTACTCACACCTATGTGTATGAGGCCCCTGACTGTGGGTGTAACAGTCTCCCACGGTATTTAACCACGGATTTTCCTCTCTGCTTGCAGAGAGGGAGGGAGGACGTAAGCACTGCGTGCTGGTACACTCCCTTATAAATCAACCTTGGGATTGAAAGTTATCCCAAGGGGGGAACAAGATTCGTTGCCCTGGGTTGGGACCAGGGTGGCGATGAGAGCCCCCTCGATGAGAACCCACGACCCCCGCAGAAGTCGGTCCAAATTCCACCGCCAAATAACGCTCTTCCTAGCGACCGTGGCGACACCGGACCCTCTGCATGTTGTTAGGTGTCAATGGAATAGCAATGCATCGAGGAAATGAGTTTGTGAGGTCTTTGGCGATGAAAAAGTTGAAAATGGTGGCGCTACTCAACACGGTTTGTTCTTCAAGTTGAAATGAAATCGATCAATTTTGACTCCAATTCTGTTTCCGAATGGGTTCAACAAAGGTTTAGCATCAAACTTGTTCTCCTCAGTAACTTCTCAGAGTCGCCTGATTGTTGCAAGAAGTCACATCTCATGTAAGATGACTGCGAGTGGACGTACGGATTTCAACCGGTTTTGCTATTTCTAGATCCAAGAATAGTCAAGATAGGCGAAGGCAAGTTGACGAAGATGCAGGAATGGCTGAACCAGAAGATCAACGACGCTTACGAAGCAGCTCAGAAATCGGAACTGGAAGGTAATAATCACTTCTCAACATTTTAGTGTCAATTTCTTCGCACATTCACCTTCACCCACCTTTTATGTACTAACCAAGGTACTTCGCTTGCTACCTTCTAGATTCTCGTCCCTATAATTTACGTATCAGGTACCTACTTATTCATTGAAAATTGTTCGTAATCTTTTTGGTTTCTAGTTTTCCAATTTACCACCGATGTGTTACTCTCTTTGTATGTTTCATATATTCTTGGGTAGGACTATCCTTTTTTCAAATAAATCGAGGGTGAGACAAATGAAGTCCTGCATTCTTTGTAACAGCTTTTATTCTGGGGAGCTTTCAACAACCCTCTGGTTGTTATCATCAGCCCTACAGCAACAAAATTTGGAAATGTGACATATATAAGACATACAACTGTTATTAATTTTGGAGACCAATTGGCGACCCTGCAGGTGATAACACCACCATTTTGTTTTCACCTGCAGTAGTTGTCTGGTTGTGCCCCCCACAAGGACTCTACATTTGTTACTGTTTGGTAAGTCGAATTTTCCTTAATTTTCTAGTCCACTCTTCATTTTCCACCATTTTCCATAGAATTTTTATAACCACACATCCATCTAAAGCCATTCTCCAAAATTAATAACAATTGTATGTCTTATATATGTCACATTTCCAAATTTTGTTGTTGTAGGGCTGATGATAACAACCAGAGGGTTGTTGAAAGCTCCCCAGAATAAAAGCTGTTACAAATAACGCAGGACTTCATTTGTCTCACCCTCGATTTATTTGTATGTTTCATTTGATGATGCCCAGAATTGGCATTGTAATTGCTCGATTTACATAACCCTTATTCTTTTTCCATTGGTTACATTTTTTAATGTAAACGTGAAATAGTGCGTAAACTTCAGTGAATGAAAAGAGTAGGTACACTACAAATGGTTCTCAAATTAAAACGCTCTCTGTAGTCGTTTTCTACCATTGCAAAAATAGTCGCTTTCAAATGCTGGCACTTGCGGGTAGTATCCATGAATGGTGGCTGTCAGGTCAGCTAGAACCGTCTAGAGTTCATTTCGCGTTGGTGCCACTTCCAGTATTGATTCGACCGTTTATCAAAACTAACTGTGCACCAAAATGCTCCAGCTCTGAAAATATAGGAAGGAGGAGAAGAAAGTTTATTGAAAAATAAAATTATTGTTACTAGCGTATTCAAGAAAAAAACTCAGCAGTGGAAATCCAACTGTCGGAAGCCAGAACCATAACGTACACTTTGGAAAAAATTAAATTGAAATAAAAAACTTCAAAGTACACAATTTAAAGAAATTAATTTAGACACGTCTTTCCAGTTGAAAATAGTGAAACAAATAACAAATTAAACTGGCCAACCAGGAACCTCGTGTATTGCCGAGCTGACCAGCAGAACCTTTCCAGCTCCATCCAATGGGGAATTTGCCTCAATTTTAGATTCTGGAGTTTCGAGTCAAATTCTATAATAGGGCCCTAGAATAACGTTTAACACCAGGAGTACCCTAGGGGAAAAAATTTACCGTAGAAGAAAACGCCCAAAGAAGTGAAGCGGTGTCAAAAACACCGCAAAAATAGAGGGATATCGTTCACATCACACGGAAAAAAAACCACGCAAAAACTGACCAGATTCACATGCTGAGCGCTTTGGTGTAAAACTCCAGGTAGTACCGCAGAATGACAACAGGTAGAGTTCCAAACGCCCTTCTAAGTTCTAAGCGCGACCACACGAAACTATCCAGTCAAATAACCTCTCAAATAATGTGGTTCAAATAACGAACCTAACTTAATATACAAACTAAATAAGAGAGGATCAAGACTAACAATACTTGATAAACTAATAGGTAGAATCGTATTGTAAAAAGAGTGAGTAAAATTGATTCTTTTGGTCACTTTCACGTGTGGGTTTTTTCTCTTCCCCCAGTCGTGCGCTCCTGTGTTCGATCACTTGAGCTACAGTTTCATTTGCGCTTCCAGAGGTAGCGCTACCTCACAGCGGCACAGCTCCTCTTATGAAGTCAGATTGGTTAGAAACTCTGTTACGTTGCAACCCTAACACATTGCCGCTACATGTAACAATTCCATCGTCCTTGAATTATCTAAATTTTTTAGATGCTTTTTCAAGCAGCACACTATGGTTTTCTTCCGTATCAATTAACCCTATTTCGAAAAAAATTAATGAAAAAATGTGATACAAATTCCCCATTGAATGAATCCGTACAAGATTCCGATAGATCCATGGCGTTTCAGTTCACAAGTTCCAAAAGCTGGTTGTTGAAATCCAGAGAGAACTGGGGATTGGCAGAGGAACTAAACTTATACAAGTACATGTAAGTTGCACAATGGGCACTCATGAGCTGTTTCATATGGCTTTGGATTCAAGACTTGGCCCTAATCCTGGATGCTCTATGTGCAACGTGCAGAGGAATGCTGGAGTCTGTGACCAACTGACACACTTCACCTCCGGATTGAGCATCCTATTATTATAGTGTAAAAATTGCTCAGCCACCGCAGAGGTGATGCGCTCCAAATCTGGTTCCAGGGTCTGCCAGGCCCTAACAGAAGCAAAGTGCTTTGCAAAACCTGTATGGTTCCTCATCATCTCGGCTGCTATTATTTTTGGTAGGCGGGACTCATTCGTCTTGGAAACGTTCAGGAGGTAGGCGTTGAGCTGCTTGATTGTAGACACTGACAGCGTTATCTTGATGAAACAGCTTCTTGATGTAGATTAAACTCATACCACCGACTCGAATTCCCAGAAACCCCACACTTTGGCTGCATAACACAAAATGGAGCTGATGATGGAATTGAACATTTCCATTTTAACTGATGCCGGGGGGCTTTTGACTGGATGTTAGGATCAGAAAACGCTCTCCCCGGTACAATTCATTGCCATCTTGGTTGATCTGGCCTTTCAGGAGAGTTTTAGGTGAAGGAAACCCTCGGCGTGAGTGTGATACTTAACTCAGTGAACAGTTTGAAATTACCTAACTAACATATTTTGTAAACAACAAATAGAGGCATAGTAGAGCGGTAAAAATGTAAAGAAAACAGTGAAATTCGCTATGGTTCGACCGACAATTAATAACAGGCTTCTTTCATCTTCAATAACGGCAATAACTATCTGGTAAGCGCAAGTGGGCCTCTGAAATGGAATATTCGTGCTTGGAACAGGATCACTGTGTGTGTATGAGTGCATTCATATTCACTGCAACCTCTGTTTCGCTATCTGCTTCTGCAAATTTCAAAACTGCAAACTCTTGTGACTGCTCTAGCTAGATAAGTTGAGTCCAATGTTACACAAAGGTATTCTTGTGGGTTTACAAGACACCTGGCAAGTTTGTTTTGACATCGTCATGTTGGGCAACCACAACCTCTTCCATTTTCACGAACTTCTAAACCGCACCGGCAGCATTTTAGTTCATCCATCCTCCGCTATGTCTAGATTCCACTTCACCCTTATCACCAATCTTGAGCATTATTAATACCTGAGCTTATCTCATCTGTCCTGACGTTATCATTGGAATAACAATATAACATAATAAACAAAAGAGCGTAGGTTGGGAACGAAAAGTAGAAAACGATACCTTAAAATGGTATGTTGGAATGAGCTTGTGAGGTATCTGAGATAACCTATTAAGGGGGTCTCAGTTGGTCGACGTTCGTTCCTCAGTCCGGGTCAGTATTTCGCCAAATCGAAGGGGCAAACACTTGAAAAGTTGTAATTAAATTGGAAAATTTAAAGCATTTTAGAAGTTCATTAGTGTACGGCCCTTGGGAATTGAAAAACTGAAATATTGCCGCTGGAATCATCAAAATTGAATAATAATTGCCTGAGAAATATGGGAAAAACTGTTTATTCAGTAGTTTTCCGATTTCTTCTTCTTCCAATATTTCAGTTTTTCAATTCCCTAATGAATTTTTAAAAAATCATTCAAATTATTATTTTAATAATTTGTTATTATTATTTTTAATTTTGTTTTTTACGTCATTAATAAATTTCTAAAATTCTTTAAAATTTCCAATTTAAGTACAACTTTTTAAGTTTTGCCCCTTTGATTTGGCGAAATACTGACCCGGAACGAGGAACGAATGTCGACCAACTGAGACCCCCTTAACAAATAACAGGTTATTGGAACCTATTACCAACCCAGAGAGGTAATTGAGGAACCTATTACGCAAATGTAACTGTTTCGCCCATCCCTTGACGGGACCAAGTTGACCTTTCGCATCTCCGAGTAAGCGGACCAAAGAGACCACTTAATTACGACACCTTTCACTTTTTGGGACCAAGTTGGCGACGCCCCAGCGGGAGATTCATGAACTAAAGCTGCCAGTGTGGTTTAGACATCCGTTCCAATTTCTCACCAACTTCATGACTCATAAGTCTTATTCAAATGCGATCTCTGTGCCTTAGTTTTCTAAAAACTTCTTCTTTGTATAATAACTCTTTTATACCGTTCTACTTTCCGACTCGTCTACTAAGTCCCCGAAATACTCCAACTATAATAACCGGGCAGGGGAAGATCTTCCTCGTTTTCAACACTCACGTTAATCTAATCACAGAACACAAAATTTACTGAATAGTACAATAAAATTCAACAATAAAATTCATTATCTTTTTACATTCCAGGCCATTTTGACAAAATTATTCTTTTGTTCATTTCGTGAACTTCATTTTTTGTTGATCTTTATCGTTTTTCTTTCTTTCCTTTCCCGAATTTCCAGGTTCCGGGAAAAATATTGCGAGACCGATTAGAGACACAGTTCAAAAACTATACGAAGGTACGATCAGTTTTTATATTCATTTATATTTCTCGTCCTTTGTTTTCATTTGTCATTTGGGTGGATCGTCGTGGGAGGGAGAAGTGATCATGCTTTGTCTGCATGCTCTTGGTGTCTGTCCTGCTTTGGTTCTTCCTTTTAAACGTGTTCCTTTGAACACCGCATTTGTGACCGTCCACGGGAAAACGTACCTTAACTACCATTTTTCGAATTCGAGTTTTTTTCGAATTTCTTCAAGGTTGACGAGCTACTGAATTCGACGCAGTCGTCATGTTTTCGATTTTTATCATCGTTCGAAAGTTGGAGGTTCTGAAATGAGGGCTCATAAGAAGTCGATTTCGAGAAAAATTTTGTCGAAGTTTTTGAATAAGCAGCGAGTGGTGAATAATGACAATAAGCCTCTAAGGAGGAATGATATCATGCTGATAGTTTTGGGTTTTGACAACAAAATATGTTAAAAACGGCAACAAAATTAAAAAAAAAACCTTTCGAAAATGTCATCAGAAAGTTATTATAATAATAATAAAATAAAAATAATGCTCTTTATTTGTTCGCCCTTAATGCAGGTATAAATGCGTCAATAATAAATTTACAAATAGGTACGATATAAAAAATAAATTTACAATGAAAATGTCAGGGGCAGTCCGGCCGGTCCCGGACCCACCCACCATACCCACAGTTAATTACGTTTTCAGTTTCTGTACTTTGTCGATGTTTTTGACATTTTATGTCTTTACTTTGGCACATAAACCAAAAATCGTCACGAAAATTTTCTAACGAAAATTTTTAATGATATCCACTTACAACCAAGTCGTTGTCACGGAACTTTATCTTCGTCATTCGTATTCGGAGAAAAATCGTTCACCATTCTTTGGAAAGCCCTAAATTTATGCATAAATTATACGCTGCCAAAACCGCTGTAATTATGGAAGAAACTTAGATATACCCCTGAGTTAAAAGAACTGTAAACAACATTTGCAGTAAGTGTTTGTTGCACGTCAATAAACAATTATTGAGAACAATATTATTATTATAGGTAGGTAGCGAAGGTATAGGTAGGTAGACGGGTGAAGGGTGACGGGAAAAAGGGGGAGGGAAAAAGTAAAGACATAAAATGTCCCAATGTGTTGCAGACGAGGTATGCAAGCGTTTTTCTAAATAGATCTTCCGATATGACGAATACATCGATTTTGAACCTATTCTGTAATCGAACATTGCTGACGCTTTGAAGTTTGCTCGGGACAACTCTGTTAGGGTTTCCACGAGAGGGCTAAGTAAATTCAGAATGAAAGAAACGAGATTTCCCGTTGTTTTGGGGACTCTTTCCGCCGAGGATGAGGAGCCACTAGACTCGGTCTCCTATGTCACAAGTTTCGCAACTCCATTAGAACTGTTGTTTGTAGTGCGGGAGATCCTTTCATCCTAACAAGCTTCCGGTGTTTACAAAACCAAGTTCTTCGAAGGGGAAGTGGAGGGTAGAGTGTAGAAGTACCTATCAAATCGGGTACTAAGACGGGGAATAATGGGGCTCTAGTTTAGGGATGGGTATCGTTATAAAAGTATCGATATTTTGTATCGATACTGTGTCGTATCCGAGTATCGATATTCCAAGTATTGTTGGCCATGAGTATCGATATTTTAAAATATCGAGTATCGATACTTTAGTGTCACAAACTATCAATATTATCCAATATTCTCAAGAAAAATAATTTTTTCAACAATTTTTCATTCATTTTTCACTATCAAGAGTCCAAGCAGGGTGATTTTCTCCATGACAACAACGTTATTTGTGCAAAGAAAGAGTAATGACCCAAAAGCCTCTCTACTTTCTTAATTTTTTAGCCATTATGTTGAATTTTCCACGAGAACTGTATCGATATTCGATATTTAGAAATATCGGATCCAAAGTATCGATATACAAAAATATCGGATAGTGAAGTATCGATACTAAAATATCGAGTATCGGTACAAAAGTATCGATATTTTGAAATATCGAGTATCGATACCCATCCCTACTCTAGTTTGGGAAACAAGTAGGAAGACATCAAAAACTTTACTTCCTGATTCTCCAAATTTTCAAATATCGAAGCATTAAAAATGACCCATTGGATCTAAAACTACGATAAAATGCATATAATAAATCAATACAACCCATAAAAGTCGAATTTAACATTTTTTTCTCGATATTTGGTTCTTTTGAACAATTAACTCCAGAAATGTAGGGTTCGTTTTCCTGTGGATGATCACTTTTCAGTAACTGTAGTTCTTAAGATTGAAGTCTGAAGTATGTACCTGATAGTCTTAAAAACCTCTAATAATCTTTAAAAATTCCCGTGATAGAAGCAGTAGGTGTATTGACGTACTGTGGGGTTAGTTATGTGGTTTGTTGTAAGAAATGTTTATAATAGGAATTGGTGCTTGATAGTTCTTACATGTTGTCAATCCTGCAGTTTTAAAGATGAATACAGCAGGAATACAATTGAGTCTAATGTAAACTTTTATGTGTCAACTTCAAATGAATAATATTTAACAACTGCACGTAATTATCTCCCCTTCCCCTCAATTTTGGTGAGAAATAATTTCGAAAAGGTTATCCCGTCAGATAATTTGTGTTATGCTCTCTGACAACTAGCTGTGATGGATTTTCCGTCTAGAAACTCGATCAAAATCCGTAGAATTAACTGGAGAGTTTGCTTGATCAGAGTACTAAAGCTGGAAAATTTCCTTGTTTTCGTGACCATTTTCATTTTTAAGATTTTCTCCAGGTTTTCAACTTCACACCACTGAAATTACCATAACTCCCTTCGTTTACTAAAAATGAGGGCACCGCTGGATGTACCATTTCATATCTACCAAATGCCAAACATAAATATTTTGAGAAGATGTCATGGGTGCATTTTTTTTTCAACTGGATCATTGAAAGCTGATATTCTGAGCGAGTTTTTTTAAAACTAAAAAAAAAAACGCTCAGAATACTCGAAAAAATCAAATTTTAGAACAAAACACGGATTGTGGTCGACTCTCGAATGTTTTATGTGGAGCGCATGCGCAGAGCTCGACAGATTCGGTGACTCGATAGAAAAGATATGGAAATGTCTACCGGGTGACCGCTCTAACAAAATGGCGGCTGCCATGCTCAACTGTTGTCCAAACCACCAATCACATTGCTTTCCATCTTCCTGCTTTTTGCATTCTCTCCGTCCCACGTGAATCCAGCTTTACCGTCAAGTTGATGGCTTCCTGAATTTTAGACACATCAACACAATTGAGAATTTTTTTGTTTCATGTATGTTTCGGAATATGTGCCCTGTTTCGAGCTGATCGAATTACCGTAAAATTCGTTTGCAATCATTCTGAAACCAACTTCCTACTACCCTTCAAAATCGGGCTATTATGATGAGGTAAAGGAACGATTGAGTAGCCCCAGCCACGAATATTTTGGAAAAATGACTCCTCTGAGCTAGCAGCTGGTGAATCCTCACTCTGTTTTCGATCAGATTTCCTGTGTGGGTTATTTGGAAAGTAGTAGACTCAGAAAATCCCACCTAATTACAAAGTTCCGAACGGTTTCACTTGATATTTTCCTTCATGTGTCTCTGGAATTGGAAAAAGGAAAATCTAAAAACCTCCTTTACTGGAGAATTTCTAGTAGATTCGGTTTGGTTTAGATAAGGCCGACCTTACCGGACGGATATCGAGACCTAAACGAAACTATTTCATTCCTCCGTTATTAACTAATTGTTGTTATTTCATCCAATTAACGGTTGATTTTCTTCCAGAAGCTGACAATAAAGTGAAAGTCAAAGCTCTGACTTTCGGCTCTACAGATACGCGAAAAGACAGTAAGGACTCATTTTGTGCAAAACTTGCATGTTGTGTCGTTTGTGCACCCTTGATTTTTTCAAACCTCGCATGTATTTTCACTTTTATTCAACACTAATAATTAAACAAAGTACATTGGGTTATGTAGGGTTTTTGTTAATTACGATTTATGGATGGTGCTTTGCTTCTTATTAACAATGGGGTCTGCTAATGAATTTATGTGACAATTTGCTATGGACTTTACGTGTTATCGAAAATGAGGCTGGCGAGCTGTTTAAACCGGAGGGGGCTGAAGCGGATGGGAGCGCACCCAAGTGGCCAATCCAGGAACTGTCTCAAGGGGGTCTCAGTCGGTCGCCGTTTGTTCCTCGTTCAGGGTTAGGTATTTCCCTAAATTACAGGCGCTCAAATTTTAAAAGTTGTACCTAAATTTGAAATGTTCTAGGATTTTCGAAATTCATTAGTGCAGCAGCCTAGGGAATCACAATAAGAACTAGGGAAACACTTTACATAGTTCCCGTGGACCAATTTTGATGAAATTTGGTATATGGGCTCCATTTTGGGTCTAGTTGTGCTCCGAAGCTTTTGGTTGATGTAGGGGTGACAATTTGAAAACTCCTTAGCTCAAAAAATGTTGATACAAAGGTATTGTTTTTCCATCAATTTAAGATAGTAATGAATTTTTAGAACTTTTAGAGACCACGCGGAGCCCTGTAGGACAAACCGTTCGCTCCCTTTTTAATTATTTTTCTTCCAATTTTATCTTTTTTTCAACCTATATCTTAATTTTTAACCAATTTCTTAATTATTCTACCAATTTTATCATTTTTTCAATCTATATCATAATTTTTTCAACAAATTTCTTAATTTTTTCACCAATTTTATGATTTTTTCAACCTATATCCTGATTGTTTAACCAATTTCATAATTTTTCTACCAATTTGATCATTTTTGGTTTATTATTTTCAATAATAAGCCATTGGAATCGAGCAAGAAAAAAAATTCACCCCCCCCACCCCTCAAAATTTGATGTTTTCTTTCCAACGGTATCCTCAAATTTGACATTACTTACTTGGTAAATAACAGGAGTTATGACAGTTTTAATGACGTAAGGTCGAAAACGCAAAAAAAAAAACTTCAAAGTGGAAAAAAAGGGATTTTGAGTGGGTTAAGAAAAAATTGCTAAGTGACATTTTTTGTTGCACATTATACTCTTGCCTTTATTTAAAGAGCTCTGGGATTTTTGAAGGCCCCAAAGGTTCGGCATCGCTGCAAGAATCCGAGCCCCAGAGGAAGGTCGAGGTATACCTGCGCGACCCCTCCGCCCGTGAACCCCCCCAGCCCCCCAACAGTTTACCCTCTTCTGCAAATGCATACTTGATTCACAAATTATTTCGATCATCCCATCACCAAAATCGTGATCAGCGAGAAAAATTGAACATATCGAGTATAAACTCGAGGCAGGTACGATTAAAACTCAGCAGCCCTCTCCCGGCCAATCCACCCAAACGAATTACGCCCTCTTCGCCAAATTACAGGAAATTTGGACTCATTTTCATCAGAATAATAATTATTCTTGTACTATTATGTATTAGTATTGTATACTAATTATTAGTACGTTACGAATTTAAATTACAAAAAATGTTCACTGAACGATAAATAATTAAATTGTATGTTGATAGAAGAGGAAGAAGGAAGAGGGATGATGGGTTTTGACCGCGAAGGGTTGTGACCGTTTTCACCGCAAGGTTTCACCGCAAGGGTTTTCACCGCAAGGGTTTTCACCGCAAGGTGAGCACCTTGCAACGTTGCCACCTCTTGGCAGGGAAGGGGTTTTGGAACCCGCGGTCCAGAGCTCTTTAAATAAAGGCAAGAGTATAATTGTAAAATCGAGCCCTGAAGTTATGGCCATCTTAAGTGTAGACACCCTGTATAAATTGAGCACAACGATTATCGATAATGATTATCAATAAAAAAAAAACTTCCAATATTTCATTCTTAGTGCCATCCTCACAGCCAAATTTTCAAAATACGTTTTTTACACCACCAATCCTTTTTTTTTTGGTAAAATAATGTCAACTATTTTAACTAATGGATTTTCAAAAATGTTATTTCTCATGACAGACCCCACTTATTATTTATAACCATGCATTTTTTATTGTGCTCTCTAACTCTTAACCAATTGTTGCCGTGTTTTGAAGGTGGTGCTGGTGATGCGTTCGAACCTTTCCGTTTCAAGTCGTGGAAGAAAGGTCAATATTCGGCGAGAAAGTTCGATTGTATTGATATTAGAGCCATTAGTCGCCCTTCTGATGTTGTAAATAATGAATCATTTCGCTCATATTCTTAAAAACAATCACTCTTGAGTTTTTGGTCGATTTTATAACTGAAAACAGACGTTTTAGAAGAAACTGAAGTTTTAAACAATTAATGTTGACGCAGCGAAGAACAAAAAAGTAAAAAAAAGCAAAATTTTCTCGATTCTCATCGATGTAAAGACACAGCTGACAATGTTATAAATCTCTTGTATCATCCAACTACAATTTTCACTTAATGTATTGTTGGAACAAATCCAACAGAATTCTACGTGCGGAATGATTCATGTTCGAATGCTCGCAAGTTCATACAAGCATGGAACCACCATTTCTTGTATTGTAGCTTCAAACGTGGTAGTTTAGTTTGCACCTTTGATACACCCCGATATAATCAATCCTGAACAGTCCCATTTCAGGTTGGTTTGGCTCAAAATCGCCGTAGTTTTGAACATAATGAGCACCCTAATTGTCGTTGGTGGTTCTTGAATATTCGTGGAATAAGGAGAGGGAAGGTCCACCTTTTTAGGAGGATCTGTTTGGGTCTGTTCGGAGAGGCAGTCCTGAACGGTTCGGAGGGGTTTGGAGGACCCCGAGGAGTTCGGAGGGGTCCATTCGCCTCTATCCCCTCCCCTTTTCAGTTCCGATTTGGTTCTGGACTGCCTCTCCTAACAGACCCTTTGTCTTCATCTTAGAGTGAGAGTTTACTTACTTCGCCAAAATCCAGAGTATGTGAGTGTACGAGCTGTACATGTAGGAAATTGAAAGTGGACTGTATAAAATGAATGTATGAAATGTTTTATTACGGAAAGTTGGACATCGTAAAAAACGGGGGAGAACGGAAAATACTAGAATAACCTCCTAGGAGGGTTGATCACAGAGTAGTAAATTAATGGAGGAAATGACGCTCGCAGCGATTAGGCGGTTGCGGCAAGAACCTGAACTAATTCAAACTAATTATGAGCCTGAACATACCGCCCCTCTTGAACAAATTAAGTTCAACAGAATTTAGTTTTTTTTTTTTAAATACAAATTTTCTAATTTACAATTTTACAATTCAAAAAATACCAATTTTTACAATGCAATTTTTCAAGTACAAATCTTTTCCCCCTTTTCTCAATCTACAAAATTCCAATAATAATTTACAATAAGTACGTGAATTTGATAGTTAAAACTTTAAGTAAAATCAGACTTCAGATAGATCTTGCTCACTGAGCATGGGTAGTGGACAGATCTTGGAGATGTTTCTTTTGTAGGCTCCAGAAGTAGTCTTCACAGTAACGACTCTAATGAGACCGTCTGATCCAGGATGAGTTTCTAGGATTCGCCCAAGAGGCCACTTGAGAGGCGGAAGATCTTCACCCTTGACTAGTACCAGTTGACCAGGTTTCAAATTAGGCATTTTCTTCAGGTTTTTCGCTCGTACTTGTAAATCAGAGAGGTACTCTTTGGCGAATCTTGACCAGAATGTCTGGAACATTTGTTGTACTCGATGCCATCGTGTCAGAGATTGCAGTTTTACATCTTGGAGATCAGGTTGGGGTAAAGCATTCAATGCGTTTCCAATAATAAAATGGCCAGGAGTTAGAGGAGACAGATCATTGGGATCTGAATTTAACGCAGTAAGAGGCCGGGAATTTAAACAGCTTTCTACCATTGCCATATAAGTGTACGTCTCTTCATATGTATAGATTTGGTCACCAAAAATTCGCCTGTAGTGGTACTTGAAGGACTGAACTGCTCTTTCCCAAAGGCCACCAAATTCGGGTGAATAAGGGGGGATGAACTTCCATTCCATGTTTTCTGGAGCCAGGTAGGCAGCAATACTCTTGTCTTGAGTTACTTTCAAGAATTCTTGATGAAGTATTCGCTTTGCTCCAGTGAAATTAGTCCCATTGTCCGAGATTAGGAGTTGAGGTTTTCCTCTGCGAGCCACGAATCGAGATAGTGCAGCTATGAACGACTGTGCTGATAAATCTCCAACCAATTCAATGTGGATCGCTTTGACTGCTAAACACACGAATATAGCAATATAAGCCTTCACTGACTTAGCGTTTCGTAAACTGCTAGTTTTGACATTGATAGGTCCACAGTAGTCAACTCCAGTATTCCAAAATGGACGAGTAGTATGCAGACGCTCTTGAGGCAAATCTCCCATCAATTGAGAATTTGTTTTCGGTTTATTTCTATAACACACAATACATGATTGAGTTACCCCTCTAGCAAGATTTCTACCATTCAATGGCCAGAATCGTTGACGAATAGTTGCAAGAAGAAGTTGTGGTGCTGCGTGAAGTTGACGTCTGTGTTCTTCAGCCATTAATAATTTAGTAACAGGGTGACTTGCTGGCAAAAGGATTTGATGCTTCTGATCGTATGGTAGTGGTGCCTTTTGAATCCTACCACCAACCCTCAGAAGACCAACCTTGTCTATGAATGGATTCAAACACCTCAGACTACTCTTGCAGTGGACTTCTCCATTACGTTCCAGATTCTTCAAATCATCAGGAAACGATTCCAGTTGTACCAACAAAATGCAAGACGTTTCAGCATCGCGGTATTCCTTACAGGATATCAATCGTGGTACTTCTTTGATTTTACCTAGTCTCAGTTTGATGAATCGCTTGATGAAAATTATCACACGGATGATTTTTGAGAATGAAGAAAATCTATCCCAGCTTATGAGTGGTGTCTTTAATAGTGAAACGAGAGTATTGGAACGCCGTTCCTCGTTTATTTCTTTGAACATTGGTTGGGTTGGCCAGTCAACTGAATTTTGGGTTAACCAAGGGGGTCCTTCCCACCACAAATCATCATGAAGAATATCAGACGAATCCAATCCCCTAGAAACCTTGTCTGCAGGGTTGTCATTTGTCCCAACATGTCGCCATTGACACCCAATAGTCAAATCATGAATTTCGCTCACTCTGTTTGAGACGAAAGTTTTCCATTTAGCTGATGGAGAATTTATCCATGCTAACACGATGGTCGAATCAGACCACAGGATCGTGCGGGAAAATTCCAAGTGAAAAGAATTTTTTACCTTCTCGTATAGTTTAGATAAGAGCAAGGCTCCGCATAACTCCAATCGTGGAAGGCTTAATTTCTTCACAGGGGCCACTCGGGATTTCGATATTAATAATTTACAATAATTTTGGTCTTGTTCGGGTAGTATGGTGCGAATATAAATAGCAGCTCCATAGGCTTGTTCAGAGGAGTCACAAAAACCATGTAATTCGTACACAGAATGGTCACTTTTGAGTACCTGGCGGGAAATACGAAGAGATTCGAGCACCTGAAGGTCTTCTCTGAACAGTTTCCATTCATTTTGATCTTCGTTCTTGAGGTGTTCATCCCAATCAAGTTTTTGAGACCAGAGCGATTGTAGAAATATTTTTGCCTTGACAATCACTGGACCAATCAGACCCAATGGGTCAAATATTCTAGCAGTATCAGATAGAACCATTCTTTTAGTAATTTGATCACTACATTTACCAAGTCTGACTGAAAACTTGAAGTGATCCTCTGTAGGGTTCCACCAGAGACCAAGAGTTTTTATGGATATATCCTTGTCATCTGGCACATATTTAGCTTCTTGTTTCTCCTTTGGAATGTTGGCTAGTAAAATAGGTTCGTTTGAACACCATTTATGTAGTTCCATGCCCGCTCGCTCTAGGATAGAGATAATGCCAATCTTAGTTTGCTCTAGGATGTCCAAATCATCATGCCCTCCAAGGTAGTCGTCCATGAAGAAATCCTGATTTATTGCAACGGCAGCGTTTGGGAATTCATCACAAGCTTCTTCAGCTGCTCGTTGTAGACATCTTGTGGCAAGAAATGAAGCAGGAGTAGTACCATACGTCACAGTGTTTAGACAAAACTCTTGAAGTGGTTGATCTGAACTTTGTCTCCACAAGATCCTTTGGAGATGTTTGTCGTCTTCATGTACGTTTATTTGCCTGTACATTTTTGTGATGTCAGCTGTAAGCACAAACTTGTGTTTCCTGAATCTGATAATAATAGAAATTAGGTCTTCCTGAATAGTTGGACCATTCATCAGAGTTTCATTCAGTGAAATTCCGCTAGAGGTCTTCGCTGAGCCATCAAACACTACTCTTAGCTTTGTAGTGGAACTATCAGCGTTGGTGACACAGTGGTGAGGCAGGTAGTAGCTAGTCTTGTCGAGATCCTCAATTTTAACAGGTTCCATGTGACCAAGCTTGGAATATTCTTCCATGAACTCTGCATACAAAGTTTTCAACTGAGGGAGTTTGTCCAATCTTTTTTCCAAGTTTAGGAATCGCTTACAGGCAGAAAACTTGGATTCACCAAGTTTGACGAATTTCTCATTTTTAGGCAGCTGCACTATGAAACGACCAGTTTCATCTCGTTTGGTTGTTTCAGTGAAAAGTTTTTCACATGCCTTTTCTTCAGGTGTGTAGCGAGTCTGTAGAAATCCCTCTTCTACCTCCCAGAACTTTCTCAGACCCTCATCCAATGTGGTGCAGCTGCTGACACTCAACATTGAAATCGATTCTGCTCCCTTGGTACCCTTCATCTTACCTCCTACGACCCAACCAAATAAGGTATGTTGTATCCTTGGCATATCTTTTCCAAGTGATCTTTGTTCTCCCTTCAATATGCTGAAAAATAGCTCAGCGCCTATCAACATATCGACTTTCTGGGGCTTAGCAAACTCGGGGTCAGCCAGAAACAAGTCAGGAGGAATATTCCACTTGGATGTGTCGAGTGGGCTTTCAGGTACCGGTAGAGTAATTTTGGGAATGACCAAAAATTCTAAGTTGGCTTCATATGGCTCATATCTTGATTTGATAGAGCAACTCATCGAAAATTTTAGTGATTCAGCTAACCCGCCCCCAATTCCACACACTGAATGATTGGTGGAATTCAACGGAAAGCCAAGTAGTTTAGCTGTTGCGCTGCTTACAAAATTTGACTGACTACCACTGTCCAACAAAATTCGGCATGGTATAATTGTTCCATCAGGTTTTCTGATGTGCACGATTGCAGTGGACAGCAAAACTCTAGCTCTAGTGGCTGTATTTGGAGCGAGTGCACAATTTGATGTTGAACTATTACCACCATGTGATTGATCATCGGAATGTAGCAGCGAATTGTGAGCTTTGGAACAAATGCGACAAGCATATTTCGGGCATTTGTCAGCATCTGAGTGAGGAATTAAACACATCTCACACAATCCGAGTTTTACTACCTCTTCTTTCCGGTTGGGAACCGAAAGTGCTTTGAATAACCTACAAAAGTAGATTTTATGAGATTTTTGGCAGAAACTACACTTTAAGGAGTGTCCCGATGTTTTTTCTTGGTTAGGACTATTTTGAGTACTATTCAAAGCTTTGAATTTTTGACCCGACTGTAGTTTTACAACTGGCGTTTTTTCTTCGTCCAGAGTTTCCAAAACATCTACTCTTTCTTGTAAGAACGTTATGAACTGAGCAAGGGTAGGTAATTCAGACTTTTTTCCCTTTTGTTCCCATCGTTGACGAGATTGAGAGTCAAGTTTTTTGACCAAAATATGGATCAAAATTGCATCCCAATGCTCAGTAGGCAACCCAAGCGATTTCAAACAGCGCAAATTCGAAGATAGGATGTCTAACATGTTTTGCAGCTTGATGGGAATTGACTTCTCCACTTTTTCACAATCGATGATTGCCTTGATATGTGAGGCAACAGCTCGTCGTTTGTTGTCGAATCTTTCATCGAGAGTGTCCCAAGCTAACTTGTAATTATCGTTCGTGACTTCCATGCCCTTGAGGACCGCATTTGCATCGCCCTTCAGGCATCCCTTCAAATAGCGAAATCTCTGTACAGGTACCAAGTCGTCCCGAGAATCAATAATGGACTTGAATTCCTCCTTGAAAGACTGAAACTCGTCGTACTTCCCACTAAAACTTGGAAGTTTGAGATCAGGTAGTTTTATACTTGTTTCCCCGTGAGACGAGACAGCATCGACTTCTTGGATCTTTAAAAGAGTCCTAGCTTTACTTACAAATTCGCAAAAATCATCTTCAAACTGAGAACGAATGTCAATTGGTTCAGGGGGGTTAAAATATTCTATCTCCGTTTGAACTTCGTCAAATTCTGCCCAAAGTGGTTCGATTTTTTCCAATTTGACTCGAACTAAATTCAGATCTGGGGGATTTTCATCAACAACCTGAACGGCAATGAAACTACCGAATCGGGCAAGCGAATTTGAAATTACTTCCCGCTTGTGGATTGCCCGTTTCAATCCTTCCCCTTTTTGATCTTTGGGCATTTTGAGAAATGAAAAAGTTTCAAACAACAAGGAATTTGTGAAATAGATCGGTAAAGTCGTGCGTAAGTAGGCAGTTAGCCGAATGGTCGAAAAACAAATGCATGCGAGGACGTACCTTTCGTGTGTGGTAGGTACCTGTTTCTACGATCGACTCGGAAGATTCCTCGTGAAATTGAAGTCCGTGCGAAACACAATATTGGCCGGAAGACGATTATCTTCGCTCCTGGTTCGTCGGAAAACAGTTTTTGCCGAAATCGGAGTTGAAATTTTCAGGCGAAGTCGCGATCTTCCTTATAGATGCCGAATCTTCGAAACTGACTTCTAACTCACACTGATAACTTATTCGGCCGTAAGGACCATTATGTACGAGCTGTACATGTAGGAAATTGAAAGTGGACTGTATAAAATGAATGTATGAAATGTTTTATTACGGAAAGTTGGACATCGTAAAAAACGGGGGAGAACGGAAAATACTAGAATAACCTCCTAGGAGGGTTGATCACAGAGTAGTAAATTAATGGAGGAAATGACGCTCGCAGCGATTAGGCGGTTGCGGCAAGAACCTGAACTAATTCAAACTAATTATGAGCCTGAACAGTGAGTTTACTTCACATCTGAGGTAAGAGATCAACAATAAAACCCTCTCCATCTAGAAGATCTTCTAGAAAGAAGCGGCATGAAGAGAGTGTGGCCTCCCCCCCCCCCACCACTTCAGTTTCCATAGTAGTTCCTTAGCTGAAAGTAGATGGCGCAACTGGGGCAGCCTAAAAATGCTTGCGCGCCATTTTAACATTAGCTTTCTCCTCTGTTAACTTAGGAAATCAAGGTTTCTCAAGTAAACGTCGTGTGTTCAAATCCCCGTGCAGACTTATACTTGTTCCTTATACAGGGTGTCCCCGAAAACGTTCCCCCCCATGCTAAAATCGTCCAGGTAGTGGTAAACAAAAAAATTTTTTTTTGAATCTTCATGATTTTTCCCAAGGATCTCAAATATGACCACGGTGCGCATTGCGCACGTGCGCAATCGTGCGCAACGCACACCAACTTCGTTTTTTCAAATGAGACCCCCCATTTTTTATTGCAGATTCGGATTCTACGTGAAATTTCGTGAACATTTCACCCCTCAACCGATTTTTTTTGTAGCGCGCAACCCGCTCAGTGCGCGCTCAAAGATGCGCAACCGCAAGGTTGTGTCAAAATGTGCATGTACGAAGTACCTAAGTGTGACACATGATATTTTAGTATTTTTTTACGCTGAATCACGTGGTGATGTTAGTTTCTTGATTTTACTGCATTTTTATCAAATTGTCGACGAAAAATGAACTTTTTTAAAAGGAAAATTGCATTTTTACTCATTAAGCATCTTCTGTGCCCATCCGTTAACTTCATCCTTGTTAATAAATTGTGGGACATGTTGAAATTTATGTTTTGACATTTATAAAAAAACTCTCCGATCGCACCTAATTTATTGCAGTATTCTAAAGAACCTTGCTTCATAGCTACCGATATGTAGCTATGATTTTGTTTACTGGTATCCGCGTTGCATTTTTTGTGATAAAAAAAAGTGCCGCGAAAAATTCCTTGACCCTCAGCCAAAAGTCATATCCATGTCAAAACGATTGTTTATCACACTGGACTCTTCACTAGTAATTTCACAAGGACCCTCTACTTGTAATTTATCGTGAAAAAACAGTCCTGTCTACTTGAAAATATTTTTTCGATTATCGCGAAAAAAAGTTTTCAAGTAGACAGGGTGGTTTTGCCCTTAAAAAATGCAATTTTCCTTTTTTAAAAGTTCATTTTTCGTCGATAATTTGATAAAAATGCAGTAAAATCAAGAAACTAACGTCACCACGTGATTCAGCGTAAAAAAATACTAAAATATCATGTGTCACACTTAGGTACTTCGTACATGCACATTTTGACACAACCTTGCGGTTGCGCATCTTTGAGCGCGCACTGAGCGGGTTGCGCGCTACACAAAAAATCGGTTGAGGGGTGAAATGTTCATGAAATTTCACGTAGAATCCGAATCTGCAATAAAAAATGGGGGGTCTCGTTTGAAAAAACGAAGTTGGTGTGCGTTGCGCACGATTGCGCACGTGCGCAATGCGCACCGTGGTCATATTTGAGATCCTTGGGAAAAATCATGAAGATTCAAAAAAAAAATTTTGTTTTTACCACTACCTGGACGATTTTAGCAGGGGGGGGAACGTTTCGGGGACACCCTGTATAGCTATTTTCATCATAATTTCTGTTTCACGGCTGCTACTATGTCTTCTATCTCAAAGCCTCCGATGCTGAATCGTGCCTCCTGTTGGGTCTCAAGTAGCTTGCCTTGTTAAGTGGAACTTCCTCTTCCTTCTCCATTCCTTGCACATCCACGATCTTCACGACGATTTTCACCATCGCTCTTCCTGTTTACAAGACCAAGCCATGCTACTCTTCCAGACTTCCTCTTTTCAGGTGTTCCAGTTCATATCTAGAAGGTCCTTTACCTTGCCTGCAGTTGTGAGGTTACAGAACCATTCCATTGCAAACAGTACTCAGTACTGTTCCTTACAGAGTAGTCTTAGTTTTTTTTACAGGAATAATGCTTCAATATTCTAACCATACTAAAATATGCCCTGGTACCTGGCATGATTGGCGGCTAACTGTTTTTAACCCTTGGACCATTGAGGGGTTTTGCTTGGAACTCCGAAGCAGACACAATATTTTTTCGAATATTTCTGTAGTTAGGTACCTCATTACGACTAATGTAGTCGTAATTTCTATTCATGATGACTGTCTTCTACTTCAAAGCCCCTGATGCTCTTTCTGACCCTTCAGCAAGTTTCTAAGCAGTTTGCCAGACTGCAGTGGTAGCCAAGGAGTTCTAGCAAGCCATTTTACGTTGAGTGGTCCTTCTTTGCCCTTATTCCATGTATTATCGCTGTACATAGCCTACCTACATTGATTTTTGTGTGATATCAATCAGCTATCCAAATGAGTCAGAATTTTGTATTTTTGTACCTCAAATTCCTCATGTGGGAAACCCTTTTGAATTAAACCTGGGAGAGCAAGTAAGAATTGATCCTCCATACCCCCTCCCCCCGTGTTATTCTGTGATGTTGATTTTTTTTTGTTTTTCTATGATTTTTTCCCTGATAAATACAGGCGATTCTGCTCCCAGCGATGGTAAGACCTCTGGTCGTAGCTGGATTCCAGGAATGTCCTTCTGGGGCTTTCCCAAGAGTGTTAACGACACGGGAGAAGAATCAGGTATATTTTCGTTCGAATATTTGGTTGACCTCTCGCACTTTTCGACGTAAGTGTAATGACATACTGTGCTGGAAACCGCAAACGCATCTGGTGGAATCCGGAAGCAAGTGCTTTGTTACTGAGGGTGACATACTAGGAAAACCGCACTGCGGTGACTGCATCTGGTTTTTTTCGCCGGTTTTCAAAAGTTTGCTTCCCCACCAGCGGCGTGGTTTGGAGGGCAGAACCCAAACAAGGAAGTGGCACATTGCTGGCAGAGCCGCACGCGAACCAGTTCACTGTTGATGTTTTGTTTGCTGTTCAGTTTTCTTAATGACTTCAAAAACACTCATTTCTCTGGTTGAGAATCCATCAGTATGGGACACAGCTGTACAGGAAGTGATATGAGAAGGAGAAGGTGGCTTCCAATAGCAAGAGGGATGTACCCGCATTGGGATGCATTCTCATCTGAAGATCAACAAAAGAAAAGTGGATGAAGTGAGCAAGCTCCATTTTGAACTGAACCGAAAAGAGACACATCTCACAATGCCCCCCACCAACCAACTACAACCCCATTACGGTTTTCTGCACAGTATGTCTTGTAGCTCCAAACGCGGTTTTGTGGCTGCAGAGACACTGGAGCCACATAGAATGTCATTACACTCAGCCTGGTGGCCAAAGTGAGGAGTTTGTGTGATGAGGGGAGGGTAAATCAGTGCAACCACTCAGTTGTGCCCAACGAGTGCCAACACGATAAATCCAAATATTCAACTATCAGAAAATTATCATTATGACATGTCTGTAGGTATAATCATGATGCTATTTCGTAAGTAGTGCGTAGTTACAAACAAATTAGCTCTGCACTGCACCAATCAATCTGTAGTTGGCGGTAAGCTGGGTTCACATAAGTGCGTAATTGGATGCTATTGGCTGGAGCCACTTGATGGGGAGGGAGTGATCTTTGTGTTGGCATTACTGGCAAACTTCGTAACAATTTCTCGTCATTTATTTACCACAAGTTTACTGACTCAGTCTCGTTTAATAGAGAGTTCCTAGTGGTTTTCAATACAGCGTGAGGTATTACACACACACACTCAATCCGGCGCCGAATTGTGATAAGAACGCGCTGTATCCGATACGGCACCGTATGGTTACGGTCGAATACGTCACTAGGAGGCAATCCGGCGCGCCGTATTGAAAACATGGCGGACGATCCGGTTCTGGCGCACCGGATCTAAGCCGAACCAAACCCACTAGGAACTCTCTATTGACAAAACAACCCAAATTGCTGGTTTGTTTTGGAAACAATTCTGCGCAGTACTTACTGCGCGCTTCTATGTAATAATCGCGTAATCAATGAGCAACGTGAACTCTTTTACGCACTTTCTGCATTTCAGAACACCCCCATCAACATTTCTCTTCCTGCGCATTACACATTATGTGAACCCGGCTTTAGTTTTGTTTCAAAATGGCTTCATTGTAGTTTGTACTATACTATTTTTACACTTACAGAATACATTGCTTAAGTGTCAATCTGATCTGTGGTTCCTACGCCGTAGACTTTCTAATATTGGGCAAATATTAGATTTTTTTATTTTTAGGCTCCAAAGTTATTCGTACATTTTGTCGCATAGATTTCGAATTTTGCGCGTGCACAGTCTAGTCATGGAATTAACCCATTCAATGCCGGTGACCTCTTATGAGTTCATGGCTCACAGCATCTCACCTATTTCAAAACTCTGTATTAAAGTGGAGGCATCCCTGTGACCTTCGATTCTGTGTAATTTCCCTTCAGCATTTGTATATTTTGGTGACAATACAACAAGACAAGGCCTAATTACAGTATATCACAGGTCGAACATGAAAATGAAAACATGAAATTAAGTAATAATGATTAAAAATAGACATATCACAGTTAAAAGTATCATTGATCGTGAGATTGCATTAGCACGAATAATACAAGGTTTCTAAATACAACATGTGAGTTTTAAAAAATGTCAATATCTGGAGCAGAGTTGGACAGTTTATTGTATTCTCGGGACGATCGGATAGAGAAAGTGGAGGCATGAGATGAGGTGCGACATGTGGGAACAGAAAATAGCTGGATGCACCTGCTGTTGAGTCGAGGTACATACAGGAGCCTGGGGGAGTCAATAGAACCGTGGAGGAAGGAAAGGTCCATCCAGCTGCGTCGCACTTGCAACGGAGGTACCTATAACCGTCAAACTTTACCCCAAGATTTACTCCAAAACATTTCCAAATACAATTTCTCCCACTCGAAATGGGTTACATTGATTTTTTAATAAGTGAATTGATCTTCAGGGCTTCCTGAACATTTTGAGTGGTCGAGCTCATTGATCAGATAATTGTAACCTCCCTATTTAATTGTTTAAATGTTGGAGTAAAGTTACCTACGAGTGCGTCTATCTTCACTCCAGTCAGAAAAACTCATGTTTATAGCTACAGAAACGGGCAGTGGTGCAATGATACTAGTCGGGATTGAATTCATTACCCCAGAAATACTTGATAATATCAAGTATTTATAATATTATTATAACATATATTCTGAAAAATTGAACTTTTTAGCTTGAAAAAAACAAATTATACCTAAGAAAAATATAAATTCCAATGATCATTAAATGATCAAATAAATTAAATAAATTTTATTTAAACGAATTTGCTTGAAATGCAATATTTCTGGTTGAGAGATCACAATTTCAGTCTTCCAGTATAGGCAGACTTATGTAGTTTTGCTTTGATTAAGAGCAAAACTTTCTACAAGTAAAGAAATATTAAAGGACAATAAACGACAAACGAATGACTTAACAAAATCACAGAAAAAGTCTGTTTCACATTCGATAGCTTTCAAATGAATTGCAATGGTAAATTTCAAAGTTAACCCACGAGTAAATAATATTGTAAATCACAACTTATGAGACCAAAGCACGTTTATGTTCATATCATAATGCAGCTGTTCAGTTGTAAAGTTTTGGTAGGGGCGCGTACCAAGCTTTTTCTCATTTCTTCTCCCCATCTCTAACTTCTGACATGAGATACACTAGAAATCTTACATTCAACACTGCGAAAATTATAAAACTCAAATATTTTTCGAGATTGAATAAGAAAAATATGAGTGAGGCTACCTTTATCCCAACCTTTATAGTGGAGTAAAGATATCCGGTTTTTGGAGTTAAGTTACCATCAAATTTTTGGTAAACAAAAGGCATAACTAAGAAAACACTTTTTTGAGAATTTGATTAGTGTATTTCGTTCAAAATAAGATATTGAAAGTGATATGATGAGGGCTTGCCTGGTAAATCCACTCCAAACACCTGATATGGAAGAAATTTTGGAGCACGAGAAACAGGACAAAAACAGCTGAACAGGAAACAATGACTGATAACAGCTGATAACATGGATAAAGGCGCCATCGCGAGGCGCATCGATTCTCTGGGATGTGGAGAATAACGAAAACACAATAGCTAACTTTTATCCAAGTTCTACCACGCTTACGTCACAATTGAAGATTCTCACTTTTTGGGATAAAGTTACCCCTGGTGGGGTAAAGTTTGACGGTTTTACGGTACGTTGAATCTTCTACACAGTGGCGTGTAGCTGGCCCGAAAAACATAGACCCCTGATGCCCTGAATGGGAGATATCTCAGGAATCGCTTCTGGACTGGCTCCAGTCCTGATATGCATTTCTTCCGTGAAGGCGACCAGATCTCATTCCCAAATACCAGGTTAGGACGAACTAAAGACAGATAGAGAAGCCTCATAGCGTCCAGGCTCACGAGGTGCTTGCAATTTCGGATCAGCATGCCCATAGCCTTGGATATTGCCTGCCTTATATGGGTAGCAAATGTGAGTTTGCAGTCGAAAATGATGCCCAAGTCACGAATTTCAGAGACACGCTCGAGTACTGACCCCTGGATGTTATAGTGGAAAGCTGAAGGTTGGCGCTTGCGTGAGAAGTTTATGGTTTGGCATTTCTTTGTGTTCAATGGCAGGCAGTTTTGCGCACTCCAGTGGGATATCCTTTCGAGGTCCTCTTGCAGATCCAGTTGGGAGGAGAGGTCAGTTGTGCTCTTGAAAATTTTTATGTCATCGGCGTAGATGAGAATGTTAGAGTGCTTGACGACCCTCACTATATCCTCTATGTAGAGAAGGAAAAGCAGCGGTCCCAAGTTCGATCCCTGAGGCACGCCAGATGATACGGTATAGTTGGTAGAACAGAAACCATCCCAGAAAACATACTGCTGACGATTTGCTAGGTATGAAGAAAAGAATAGTACCCTTCTACTGACCTTGAAAAGTGGTTTGCGAATATCCCCATTTCGTTTGTTTCGTGCGCCTATTTTAGTGGGAACTGTCGTGTTTGAAGACCTTACCGAAGTAGTAACTGATAGCTTTGCGTATTTTTTCTCCAGTGTCTCATTTAAATTTCTCTTACCTTTGTTACTTCATTCCTTGTGTCTTCGGTCAATCAACAGTAAATGAATTCTAGGGTGAATTCTTATGAAGTCATCAGGCTGGCAGTAAACATTGCTAGGTTTAGCATAACTAGAATCATCCCCACGGTCCTACGATTTCTTAAAAATCCATTTCCTAAAAAATACAAAAGCTGTGTTGTTCTGCTATAATAGCAAAGAAATATCGTAGAAGACACATAAATAGAAATGAGTGTGTGTTTTGAGCTCTGTATTGAATGGGTTCATCCAAGATCCAAGTGTTTCAGCAAAATTTGACCAATTTTTCGATTTGTGCTTCGAAAAACGTTAATGAAGTATATATTATTTTAGAGTTTGATGAGGAGAAGGTGTTGAATGAGTCTTAATTGTATGTTATTTTGTCCAGAAGGTAATGAGAACGAAGCGGATATGTTGCGCCATGAACTGATAGAGGTCCAGTTGAAGTACCAAAAGGAGATCGAGAGACTGGAGAAAGACAATAAGGAACTCAAGAAGCAGCTTCTCCTCAGTAAAAGCTCTCGAACTCACCACAAGCAGATCAAGAAGTCCTTGATAGACATGTACTCGGAGGTTCTGGACGAGTTGAACGACTACGATTCGTCTTACGCCGCTCAGGATCACCTCCCCCGCGTCGTCGTCGTGGGAGATCAGAGCGCTGGGAAGACTTCGGTTCTGGAAATGATCGCTCAGGCCAGGATATTTCCGAGGTGAGTAACCTACTAGTTGGTTTTGTCAGGGCCTCCTTCAATGAGGACGTCATCCCTTCAGAACTAATTTTTTCTATTTTACATTTGAAAGTGTATATCATAATCCATAAATCATATATCACATCCATAATGCATATATATTATAATCTAAAAATGTTGAGGCCATTGCATTAGCTTAATTTTTCTTGAAAATTCCCTAATGATATATGGTAGGTACATCCTCAGCATAACAATTTTGTGCAATAGGAAGGAACGTAAATACGAGAATATATAGGAAGGAACGGTAATGTAACCCGTTATATCACTCTCGGTTACTTCTGAAGGATGCAACCGAGGGGGATATTGAGTCGGTTAAACACTCAAATAAATATATCTCTCTTAACTTTGTAGTTCCTTCTGTTGATAGCTGCCACCACCTACGTTTGTAGGACGTCTCGAAGACTTATAATGAAATGAAGTTAAATGAAGATTTGAAATATTATTGTGAATTATGAAGTTGAATGCAAAATTATTTTGCATTCATTTCATCACGACTTTCGTCACGACTCTTAAGTGTATTTCTATGAAATATGTACAAGTTATTTCAACATAAGAAAATAATATCAATTCGGTTCTTTGCAATGCAATGGTAAATGTATGGCAAGTATATATGTATCTTTGTAGAAAATAGATTAGTATCTTTATGCTTTATGTTATGACTTGGTGTACGATATTTGATGGTGGACGCTGAGGGCGTACACCATGAGCTCTTTCAAACAAGGTATGTTTTTACAAGTTACAAAATAAAAGTTACAATTTACAATATTATATATATAAGCACTGTGCACAATAATGCATTTATATGAGCATTGGATTCTCAGTCTTTGTCTATTGCTCGAAGTAAAGGGCTTCACGAAGAAGGAAAGTTTATGAAGGAATGGCAAAAGCCTACAGTGGATCCCGAGGGCAGTGTAGAAGAAGGGGCCAGATATCCAAAGAGTCTGGTGTGAGGTGCAGAGTTGCGGAGTTATCCTCAGGCAGCAGGGCAGCTCACGGGTGATAATACGGTGTAATACGGTAATACGACTGCAGGATTGGGGGGGCGGGGCGTATACACCTAGACTCTCTCTCTCTCTCTCCACCAACAGTGGCAACCGTAGAATGACTGGTGGGTCAGGCAGAGGGAGGCGATCTCGAAGTCTCCCCCACTCCAGTCGGTGGTGGGGCGGAGCGGCGCGCATGCGCGGTAGATGCAGGTGGCTGTGACTCGTTTGGGTTATCAGCTGTTGGTATCTCTGCTTGATGTCGCGCGCGCTTTTCCGCCAGTGTGCTGGGGTGCATTTGAGGCGGCGGGAAGCTTAAACTGCAGCTTCAGGGAAGGGCGGTTACAGTAAGAATATATCTTTTATCGCCCATTCATTGATTGAAATTGAACTAATTCTTATCCAATGGAACAACCCCTGGAACGCGTGGATTACTAAACAACTTGTTTTTTGCTTTTCTCAGAGGAGCTGGTGAGATGATGACTCGCGCTCCCGTGAAAGTCACTCTCAGCGAAGGGCCCTACCACATAGCTCAGTTCAAAGACAGCGACCGGGAATTCGACCTTACCAAAGAAGATGACCTGCGAAAACTAAGAACCGAGGTAGGTAGACTTTCTGAGTGTTTTCCATCACTCTATTCATCACCTTTCTCTTGTCTTCTCAAGCAGGGAAGATGTAGCAGAGCTCCATGAATAATTTTTCTGTTTTGAAGAGAACAAACTTGTTCAAAATGCACACAGTATCGTACTTGAGCTTAAATTTTACGTGGTGAATATTTTCGTTATTTTCGCAGGTTGAATTGCGGATGAAACGAAGCCTTTCGAAAGGGAAGTCAGTCAGTCAGGACGTGATTTCAATGACTGTCAAAGGCCCTGGACTGCAGAGGATGGTGCTCGTGGACCTCCCTGGAATAATATCTGTGAGTTTTCAGTGTGCTGTGGTAGAGTGGGAGTCTTCCATCACCCTTTATCAGATTTATGATGCATTGATAACTTCGGGACGAAAGTTTTGAACTAAGTAGTTTATGGATGCGATACAGATAGCAGGTTACTCCTTAGGGCGGTATTCAAAGTCATTCCTCAAGGCGCCATTCCACTCAAGGTTACCCTTAGCCTGTCCTTACTCGAGGATTCCTCACTCTACTCATAGACGAACAGGACACACTGGAGGTCGACCTCAACTCTAGGAGTCCTTCGACACTTCTTGAAGAAGAATTGGCACCCCTGTATGTAACAGCCCAATGAAGGTTTCACAGAGAAGATTTGGTTGATAACTTATTTTATAGTTTTGAGGTGAAAATACACCTTTGCTGACCCCCTCTCGTTATTGTTGTTTGCTCTTACACGGAACTTCCATGGCTACCTAAACAGGGCATCCATTCACACTATAGTTGTTTTTCATACGAACGAAAACAAACGAAAATTACTCATGAAAAAATGAGCCACTATGCACGTTTCCAAAGCCTAAAGTTTGCATTTTTCCTTAATAGTTGATGGTGTGGGATACATGAAAATCGGGTTGATTTCGGAAAATAAATCACCTGTTATTTTTGGGAGACAATCAAAATTTATGATTTCAAAAAATAACTGGGAAAACGGACCTCTTCAACGTGAAGCGGGAACGCTCGCTGATTGGCAGTTGGGATCGCGGTCTCCTCCCACTGTTGCCCGATGGAACGACGAAATCGTGTTATCTAAGAGGAAAGTTATCATACAAAAACAGGGGAAACATAATTTACCCCATCTTGCTTTTTCTGTTTTTCTTCAGCTTTCGATTTTGATCTTTACTGGTTTTGTGAAATGTTGCATCTGAGGACTATACTGCCGTGCTAAGCCAGAAAGTCGTATCTTGAATTCACGAATCGATTTCTGGAGTCAAAATTAAACATTTTTGAGTGTAAGTTGTCAAAAAACGATGATACGAGATTACGATCTCATAAACCCGAAGTTACGACTATACAGTTCATTTTAACTCTTGAAACATTAATTCATTTGAATTAACATTTTAATTCAAAAAAACCATTTTACATTGATTATTTTGTCATCCTTCTTGGCTCAAAGTCAATCATATTTCATATCTCTGTTCAGAGTGTAAGAAAAAATTGATGAATCAATAAAAATAAACGTTTATTCACTTAGAGTATAAACGAAAAGTCACCACTAAATGTTGGGTTTTCAGAGGCAAATAGTCGTATCATGCCAATTTAATGCAAGAAGTTGTATCATCGAAATACTAAGGCAGATTACTGTATCAGTGTCAAGATACGAGTTTTCTTCTTCTGAATCGCTCTGATACGACTATTTTGTTAGCAGAATCAAGTTAACACGCCTTAACGCGAAAGTCGGGAGGCTTGTTTGAGGCATTTCTAGTAGAGATACGACTCTAAAACTCCAAAAATCGATAGAAATCGACCCCCAAAACCCCCGGGTACCAATAACTCAATTTGGTCAAATTTTCACATCACGACTTTCTGGCTTGGCACAGTAGTATAGATTTCACGATCTCAGCGCTTCAAGCGGCGGCAAATGAACTATTCCAGGATGACGTCATCCTCCCAGTTTTTTTAAACGTTCACGTTTTCTACACTGTTTTGTTAATTCGTAAATTAGGAATACAGGCTGAAAGTTTGTCGTAGGGGGTTTTTCGAGGTGCTGAATCTGATTTTGGGGTCAAAAATAGGAAATTCCAACATGGTTAAATTCCTCATTTTGAGGGGGGGGGGGGGTTGAAAAAATTTTTTTTTTCTTGCTCCATTCTTATGGCTTATTATTGAAAATAAAAAACCAAAAATGATCAAATTGGTAGAAAATTTAAGAAATTGGTTAAAAAATTATCGTATAGGTTGAAAAAATCATAAAATTGGTAGAAAAATTAAGAAATTTGTTGAAACAATCATAATATAGGTTGAAAAAACCATAAAATTGGCAGACAAATAATTAAAAAGGGAGCGAACAGTTGGTCCTACAGGGCTCCGCGTGGTCTCTAAAAGTTCTAAAAATTCATTACTATCTTAAAATGATGGAAAAACAATACCTTTATATCAACATTTTGGGGTCAAAAATAGGAAATTCCGACATGGTTAAATTCCTCATTTTGAGGGGGGGGGGGGGTTGAAAAAAAATTTCTTGCTCCATTCTTATGGCTTATTATTAAAAATAAAAAACCAAAAATGATCAAATTGGTAGAAAATTTAAGAAATTGGTTAAAAAATTATCGTATTGGTTGAAAAAATGATTAAATTGGTAGAATAATTAAGAAATTGGTTAATAATTATGATATAGGTTGAAAAAACCATAAAATTGGCAGACAAATAATTAAAAAGGGAGCGAACAGTTGGTCCTACAGGGCTCCGCGTGGTCTCTAAAAGTTCTAAAAATTCATTACTATCTTAAAATGATGGAAAAACAATATCTTTATATCAACATTTTGGGGTCAAAAATAGGAAATTCCGACATGGTGAAATTCCTCATTGTGCTTTTAACCTATTTTCCAGACTGTAACAACCGACATGGCTCAAGACACTAGAGATTCCATCAGGAAAATGATCCAGCAGCACATGTCCAACCCGAACGCCATCATCCTTTGTATTCAAGATGGAAGCGTGGACGCAGAAAGGTCGGTTCATCTCCAGTTGAACTCCCTGTGACTCGTTACAACAACCTCATTACCCTTTGAACCTCACAACTTGGATTGATTGCAGGTCTAACGTGACGGATCTGGTCGCGCAAATGGATCCATCGGGGAAAAGGACGATATTCGTTCTCACGAAAGTTGATATGGCCGAAGAAAACTTAGCCAACCCCCAAAGAGTGAGTTTCTCGGTCGTTTTTATTCTCCGAAAACCTCCTCGAACAGTCGCTGTTGATGTTCACAGATTCTTTCGTGTCTCAAAACCTTTTCACCAGATTTTAATACTCGAGACCTTAAAAACTTCGCATTTCTCCAGTTTTTACAACTTTTCCTCGTTCAATAAAATAAAAACCTGTACAAATACTCGCGATTTCTCGTGTTTTAAGGATTTAATCGAACCAAATGCGAGATCATGACTTGGAAGTTTCCTGAATCGCAAAACAATTCGAAAAAGACAGATTCCTTCGTGTACGAGGGGCGTCTCTAAAGTTTGTTTCCCTATTTTTTTTTTAAATGAAGAAAAAGTTTTTCTTTTAAAAAATGGCATATTCTGGAAGCTATAGATCTAAATTATTTTTCTACGTAGTCACCATTTTTTGCATTGCACTTGGTAAAGCGGGAGTGAAGTGTCTTCAGACCCTCCTCGTTGTAACAATATAGGTCGAATTTCAGATTGAAATTCACCTAATTGTTCATAAGTTAGTCAGAGGAGGGTGACGACCCTACCCCTTCAAACCAGTGATTAGATTAATCAGCCGGCCTGAAGAGGATATCGATTCATATCTCTATGAATCAAACATCCCCCTAGGCGTAGCTCCAACATATCAGGAACAAACCAAATCGGTTTGCCCCTTCTGTAAAAGTAGGATCGTCACACTCCCCTCCCTAAAACATACTTCTGGGTTTCAAACAGAAGTATGTTTGAAAACAAGTCAAAGGGACTGAAAATAGCATGAAGCCCAGGAAAGGACGTCTGGAAGCTTCAAGGGAATTCCTCCATCGTAATGGTACTATTCAAAAAGAAGAAAAAGAAGAAGAATGCCACGAATGGGTCATTTATGCCACGAATGGGCCATTTATAAATAGAAGAATAAATCAATGGAACTGAGGAGAAAGGAAACTAAATAAAGAATACGAACGACGAAACATTCAAGTGTAATGATTGAAAAGGCAAATGCAGTAAAGGCTTATATTAAAGAAAAACGTAATTAAAATTAATAAAATGCCTGATTGGCAAAGCCTAACAAGGGAATGAGTTTAATTGCCGGATTGGCAAAGTTTAATGAATGAATTTAATTGCCGGATTGGCAAAGTATAATAAGGGAATGAATTTAATATAGAGAATCCTTCTGGATATCTCTTTGGGTAATTCCTTCTGGAATACCCAAGAAAAACGTGGTGGGAAAATGATGAAATAAATTCAGTGCATTTCCACCGAACCACGCTCTGCTACCATGTAACAATATAGGTTGAATTTCAGATTGAAATTCACCTAATTGTTCATAAGTTAGTCAGAGGAGGGTGACGACCCTATCCCTTCAAACCAGTGATTAGATTAATCAGCCGGCTCGAAGAGGATATCGATTCATATCTCTATGAATCAAATATCCCCCTAGGCGTAGCTCCAACAAATCAGGAACGAACCAAATCGGTTTGCCCCTTCTGTAAAAGTAGGATCGTCACATCGTAGAACTGCGGGTCCACCTCCAGTAAGTAGGCGCGGACTGCGTTGCAAAGTTCCTCGTCGGTGGTGAACCTCTTGCCTCCCAAAAACGCTTTCAATTTTGGGAATAAATAATAATCCGATGGTGCAAGATCCAGAGAGTACGGGGGGGGGGGGGGGGGAATGTCCCAATTGAACGATTCCAACTCGTCTTGTGTGATGCGAGCTGAATAAGGGCGCGCATTGTCATGCATCAGAAGGACTCCTTTTGACAATAGGCCTGGTCTTTTCCGTTTGATCGCCTGCCTTAACTTTTTCAAAACCTCGCAGTAATGGGCAGCATTAATGGTTCGACCTCTTGGGAGGTAATCAATCAAGAGAGTCCCCTTTTTTTATCCCAAAAAACAGTGGTCATCACCGTTCCAGCTGAAAAACAGACTTTCGCTTTTTTGGGAGTTTGCGATTTTGTTGGGCTGGACCACTGCATACTCTGCCTTTTCAATTCTGGGGTGTAATGGTGTACCCACGTCTCATCACCAGTAACGATTCGCGAATAGAGCTTGGAGGTGGACATGGGTGACGCTGCTTCGCCAGTGTTGCCACTACATCCGTACCGACAACTGTAGACAAAATAGAAGTCTGTAGAACGCACACATCCCGAGAAAAAAAAATAGGGAAACATACTTTTGAGACGCCCCTCGTATCACAAATCACTACAATCGAACGAAAAAAACTTAACATTGCGAATCACCGTTAGTTTTTCGACTCAGCTTATCAGCTCAGTTATTCAGGATTGGAAAATGAATGGATCTCAGTTGAATTCTGTTATGTAGTATCTACCGTCGTGTAATAAGGTAACCTCCTTATGGAATTACTCAATAAAGAATCCAGTTTTCAGCAGTCTAGATAGCAGTACGTCCTCTCTCCCAGTTACCTCATTTTCAGTGAAAATCTTGATATATACACAAACTTACATAAACAAATTCATTTTGCGAGTTACTACTGTGTTCTATTGAGGAGCGTCTAGGGGAAGAAAGTGGTGGAACGGCATGAGCGCTGCCTAGCGAAGATAAGATGAACCTTCTGGAGCTCAAAAACCTGGGTTATCTCTCTTATCAGTTGGTTTCTGTGATGTAGGTATCGTGTGTTGTGTTTCTCATTCTTTCGTAAATAATAGGATGTTGTTCACCTACGAGTACATAGATTTTCATTTCAGACTGAATGCCTTTTGTATTGATGGCTCAAACAGATTTGATTGCCTTTTTCATTGGGTGTAAATTTCTCGTTTCCTATAGATTAGGCAGGGATCTACAGACATTACCACAGGTTCGATAACAGAGGTGCATCCATCTTGCCAAAAAAGAAGAGAAGGTTCATCTAATCGTCGCTAGATAGCGCTCAGACTGTTCCACCACTTTCTTTCTCGAGATGCTCCTGTTCTATTGTTTCCTCTTCAATATATTGAATGTATATCAGCTGACTGTCCTCATTTTTCGGATAAGAGTAGTTTATTTGACACATCGTTATTTTGTTTCAGATCCAAAAAATCCTTTCCGGCCGTCTCTTCCCCATGAAGGCTCTGGGTTACTTCGGAGTGGTCACAGGTCACGGGAGAAAAGAAGAATCAATTGCTGACATCAAAGCCTACGAAGAACAATTCTTCAGAAATTCCAAACTCTTCAGGTGGTTGTTGTAACACGGTTGTATAATTAACTGAAAGAACAGGTCTTCAGAACTTAGTTTATTAAGTGGTCACCATTGAAAAGAAAAGATTGCGAATACCGCGGACAAATCAAAACAAAACAACGGCAACTCGTGCTAACCTGGTCTCTTGCAACCTACTTCTTCTGCTTCAACTTTTACAGTTGTCCCTTTCAGGGGTAACCCCCTTAGAGGGGTGTTGTCAGGTGATGGGAAGGGTTATTTATGGATAGGGTGTAGGTAGGGCCAGCCAAAACATCTTGGGGCACCACATGAAATGACGTTGTGGGTTATTTGTCGCCTGCAACCAATTCCCCGACTACTTGTAGTTAAAGTGGTAGCACTTGTGCGGGCTCAGTATCAGGTGGAGCCTTTAAGGACTGTGTTCACACCTGTAGACAAATTGGGGACTGTCTCCCTCAGTCACGCCCCAGTAATGCTCAGGATAGGATCTTATCCTAGGAGGCTGTAAAGTGGTAGGATCAGACTATCTACTAAGACTATTTGTTCCGGGCCTGTGACCAGTCATGGCTTCTGGGGCGCGGGCCGTGCCAACACACTGGTTAATGGCCCTACCCTAACACTGGTACTGCGGGTGGGGGGAGCCCCAGGCTACTGGCACACTGACGAAAGTCAAAGTGCCACCTGTCTGCCCCCCAGTTGAGGTCGGATTCGCAGGGGTCACGGTTTACAAAACCCAGGCTGCAGTGCGGGTTCTGCAGAACTGGGTAGGGATCCGAGGGCCATGGCCAACATGTTGACCTGGCACTCGGATCCTGGCATGTGAGTTTTGCGAATTACCAAAAACTCGGGTGCCAGACCCGCTAAGTCTGGAAGCATGAGCTAGTACATGTGGCTTCTACCTGTAAGAAGTAACAGGGAGATGCAATTATGCATCGACTCTGATTGTGTGAACAATCCCTCTCCGGAGGAGCTTTTCCTCTGCTGCTTGCAGTGGATGGGGAGAGCATAAGGCTTGGCCTCAGTCCTCCTTTAACCTATTTCCACTTTGGAAAGAGGTAAGACATTCAATGTCCCTATCAGAAATATTGATTAGAAATTCAAGTAATAATCAATCAGTAATGAGGTATTCCAGTATATTTCTCTTTCAAATTAGTTCGAATTTACTTAATAGGAGTTAATAAATGTCACTGAAGTCAGAAACATGACCAAAGACAATCAAAATCTCAACAATAAATCTTGATTATCGATAAAAATTATATAATTTCCAACTATTTCTTTGAAATCAGTTATTCACTCAAGGTCATATTTTATGAATAAGCGGGTCAAGCTGGGTTCACATAGGTGCGTAATGTCAGAAATGTGCAAAAAGAGAAGTGGGGGGTGATCTGTAATCAGATTAAAAAAACAATGATTCAGATTGTTTGTCAATAAACGAGGCCGAGTTACGACGATCACTGAGTCAAACGACGAGAGCTTGTTACGAAATTTGCCGATGTTTGTCCATAATGCGTAAAGTATCCTATTTTTCTAACTTATACACTCTGCTCCAAATGACAACCCCATCAATTCACTCCTGCCACTAGCATCAATTTATGCACTACGCATTACGAACCTATGTGAACCCAGCTTTAACCTGCATCAACATGTTGGTATTGATGGGTATCGCCATTTTGTATCGATCTGTTTGGAGAAGCAGTCCGGAACCAGTTCAGAACCAAACTGGAACTGGAAAGGGGAGGGAGGGGCTAGAGGCGCCTGGACTCCTCTGGCCGTCACCAAAACCCTCTGAACCATTCAGGACTGCCTCTCCAAACAAACCTTGTATCGCATTTGAGTGTTGATATCACACGTACTTACTGTTTGATGCTAGTGTCGTCAGTTCAAAATATCTAGCATCGATACTTCAATGCCACTTAATATCTACTCAAATCGCTTTTACCCATGTTTATTGAACAGCCAAAATGGCGGCCTAAGTTAACTTTTGTTAATGAGATTCTCCACTTATTGAATGTACAGAGACAGCAGGCTGTCGTCTACTCAGCTCACCACGAAGAACTTGTCGTTCGCCGTCGCTGAGGTATTTTGGAAGATGGTTCGGGAGACAGTGGAACAACAGGCAGATGCTTTCAAAGCCACTAGATTCAACTTGGAGACTGAATGGAAAAACACATACCCGGGGTGAGCTTATTTCTATTTGTGGATACTCTACTACTGGTTTTCTAGGTTCCTGTCTGTTTGGACTTCCCGCCTATTTGAGGCAGGAGACCAAAAGGCAGTGCTACCAACCCTCACGAAGTTAGTTCCTTGTTCTGCCGCTTGGCGAATCAGTTCACAATTACTTCTGATCATTCATGAACAATTAGGTCCTTCAATGAGCAGAATAGTTCTATGCAGCCGCTGCCATTCAGATCGTTGGGGTAACCTCCCCCTGCCGACGACGCCCGCCATGTTGCTCCATGCTCCTATCCGTTATACCCGCTGTTAATTTTCATCTTAGTTCATCCGTTTTAGATCAATATGTATTGTTGTCAAAACTCTTATATTGTGAGCGTTTTTAGTTCTTTATCCCGAGGAAATAAACACTGTCAAACATTGCTGAGCGAAGTCACTGTTATGATTAAATTACCCAATTCTGGACCAGATTGAACTTGATCAAAATATTGGTTGAATAGATGAATTCACTCAAATCGATTCAATTCAAAAAATGAGATTTGCTGTGACTAAAAGGTTTGAATTTCAACAATTGGGTCGAGATTGTGCGTCCTTGTCTGGAAATTCTAGTAGCTTCAAGTTGGCTGTTAACGAGCTTTTAGTTCTCTCAATTCTCGTCCTACAGCAGAGCTTGTTTCGTTTTGCAGCATAAGGGAATTGGACAGAGACGAACTGTTCGACAAAGCCCGCGGCGAGATACTCGACGAGGTCATCAACTTGAGCCAAGTCTCCGTCAAAGACTGGGATAACCTCCTCCTGAAGAAGATCTGGGAGAAAGTGTCGCCCCACGTCATCAACAACATTTACCTTCCTGCCGCTCAATCGCTCAATACGCGTAAGTAGATACAAATTTGAGGTCGAAAATCCAGAATGACTGCTCAATGGAATGCAATTTTTGCATTTTGAGAGAAAACATTACCATTTCCATGAACGTTGTGACGACCCTTTACGTCAGATTGAAAGTTTACTCGAAATCTTTTCACTTTTCATCCATTTTGTAGCCAACCTGAACGGTATTATGAGCTTCCCGCCGCTCAATCGCCCAATACGCTTAAGTAGATACAAATTTGAGGTCGAAAATCCAGAATGACTGCTCAATGGAATGCAATTTTTGCATTTTGAGAGAAAACATTACCATTTCCATGAACGTTGTGACGACCCTTTACGTCAGATTGAAAGTTTACTCGAAATCTTTTCACTTTTCATCCATTTTGTAGCCAACCTGAACGGCATTATGAGCTTGACTAAGGAAATTACTAGAGGATTCCCAAGGGCGTTGAATCCAACTTTGAGGTCGAAAATGCGAAATAAATACACAATGGAATGTAATAAATTCTTGTAATATTTTTATGTGTGAAAGAAATTGATGAAATTACCAAAAGTCTAAGGAGTTTATGGGGAGTTGGTACCCTTCCAGATACAGCGAAATTCATGACCCATTATCTCTGCACTCCCTAGTCCTAGTTTTTGTTTTCCATGGGTAGGTTATGCTAAGATCTAAAAATCCCTGGAATCGGATTTTGAAAATATTCATTAAAAAAATTAGTACAAATAAACGAAGTTGGTCTTTTTTTGCCTTATTTTGGTACCATTCTCTACCCCATTCAAAAAATTCGGTGCATAATTCCAAAAAAACTAATTCCTTAGATTTTTTCGTTAGGATGTGGCGAACGAGGGTAAAAAAAGAAAACTAAAATCGGTTGAGTACTCTCTAAGATAATGGGTCAAAAGCGCCAAAAAGTACAACTTTTCAGGAAAGCCAAAAAACTAAAAACTGCCGATCTTCACGCTACTTCGGCGTTCTGATACACTAAACTAAATGTTTGAATAAGTGTGTTGATAATCTTATCAGCTGTTGTTGGATTCTTTTTGTTTCCTTTCCGTGCAGTTCAACTTTGCTTTAGATTTTTTTTTGGCAAGGAAGTGGAAGAGCACGGAAGAAGCTGGAGGCTGAATTAGAAGAGGCGGGTGGCTTCTGAGCCAATTTTGAGCGGATTAAATGATTTAAAATTGTTTGAATAATATACCGTTTCATTCGGAAACCAATCTAGTTTTTTCTAAACAAAAAAAATTTCTGGGGTACCAATTGCCCTTAAATCTCCCAAACGGAAGTACTATACTACAGAGTTTTGATCACTCAAATCATCGAAAATTTCAATTTTCGACCCCCAAATTGCAAAAGTTATAATTGCAAAATTCCCTGGGATGCCTTTCTTTCGTTTTGACGAGGGAAAATCGTTCTTATTTCCAGGAACATTCAACACAATGGTCGACATCAGACTGAAAGAATGGGCGGAGAGCGAATTAGCTGGGAAATCCATCGAGGCGGGGGAAGAGGCCTTGCGTCAAGTCCTCATTGATTTCATCGAGAAGTCAATGCGCTCGAAATCCAACGGCGACGCCATCTTTGACGATCTGAAGCGTGCAGTCGTCATGGAAGCTCTCGAGAGGCACCAGTGGGAAGATAAGGTTGGTTGGTTTTGTAGTATCCATGGTCCATACATTACCTTTTTAGTTGATTACAGGGAATTAGTGAATAGTTATAATTATAACAATTATCTGCTCTTCATAGATTCTTCTCATTTCCCTCCCTTTTCTCCTGAACATTGCTGATAGTTCTGACCACCTACCTACCAAATCATGTTGTGGCTACGATAAGGCCGTATGTCTCTTGGCAGACTTGTTTAAAAGTATCTTTTTCGTTTGACAGGGCAACGAAATGCTGCGTATGATTCAGTTGAACACTCTGGAAGATCACTGCGTGAACGACAAGCAGCAGTGGGACTCAGCAGTTCGACTCCTAGAGCAGACGCTGAAGAATAAGGCTCAGGTAGCTGCAATATTATTAAGAGTTGTTCGCTTGATAATGACGAAATGAAGCATCGAACGGGACGTATCCCTTTTCATTCTGACCGAAACTCGATAACCAGAACAGCTTTTACTGAAACCTACATATCAGCAAACGATAAAATCACCCTACTACAATAGCAACTCTACCTAGTCTTGGAAAACTTACTCAAGTCGATTACACAACTTTGTTCAGTAGAAGGAGGATTCCTCCTGTATGTGCTTCTTCTGTTAACATTTCGAGGATATTCATTCCATGACGTATTTTTTTGCAGGAAACCGAAGAACAGTTGAAAGCGATGGTCGGGCCAGGAGCCAAAGAGAAGTGGCTTTACTGGAAATATTCCACGGAAGACCAAGTCAAAAAGGGTGGCATCAAAAATGAGCTGGAAAAAGTCATTTTCTCTGATCCAGTAAGTTAGATCAATCTTTACCTAACAGCAGGTCTAGAAGATGGTTAAAAGTTATTGCACAGTGTGCAACAAGAGTCGTCTCTCGTCTGGATTTTGCAAAGGTGGGCATTTAGATAGTAAACAACCTGAATGCTGCTGCTGAATCGTGGCGTGGTGGAACCTGGTTGCTCTGGTTGAGCAGAGTGGCCCACAGCTGAGGCAGTAAGTTAGATCAATCTTTACCTAACAGCAGGTCTAGAAGATGGTTAAAAGTTATTGCACAGTGCCCAACTAGAGTCGTCTTTCATCTGGATTTTGCAAAGGTGGGCATTTAGATAGTGAACAACCTGAATGCTGCTGCTGAATCGTGGCGTGGTGGAACTTGGTTGCTCTGGTTGAGCAGAGTGGCCCACAGCTGAGGCAGTAAGTTAGATCAATCTTTGCCTAACAGCAGGTCTAGAAGATGGTTAAAAGTTATTGCACAGTGTGCAACAAGAGTTGTCTCTTTTCTGTATTTTGCAAAGGTGGGCATTTAGACAGTAAGCGACCTGAATGCTGCTGCTGAATCGTGGCGTGGTGGAACCTGGTTGCTCTGGTTGAGCAAAGTGGCCCACAGCTGAGCCAGTAAGTTAGATCAATCTTTACCTAACAGCAGGTCTAGAAGATGGTTAAAAGTTATTGCACAGTGCCCAACTAGAGTCGTCTTTCATCTGGATTTTGCAAAGGTGGGCATTTAGATAGTAAACAACCTGAATGCTGCTGCTGAATCGTGGCGTGGTGGAACCTGGTTGCTCTGGTTGAGCAGAGTGGCCCACAGCTGAGCCAGTAAGTTAGATCAATCTTTACCTAACAGCAGGTCTAGAAGATAGTTAAAAGTTATTGCACAGTGTGCAACAAGAGTCGTCTCTCGTCTGGATTTTGCAAAGGTGGGCATTTAGATAGTAAACAACCTGAATGCTGCTGCTGAATCGTGGCGTGGTGGAACCTGGTTGCTCTGGTTGAGCAGAGTGGCCCACAGCTGAGGCAGTAAGTTAGATCAATCTTTACCTAACAGCAGGTCTAGAAGATGGTTAAAAGTTATTGCACAGTGTGCAACAAGAGTCGTCTCTCTTCTGGATTTTGCAAAGGTGGGCATTTAGATAGTAAACAACCTGAATGCTGCTGCTGAATCGTGGCGTGGTGGAACCTGGTTGCTCTGGTTGAGCAAAGTGGCCCACAGCTGAGCCAGTAAGTTAGATCAATCTTTACCTAACAGCAGGTCTAGAAGATAGTTAAAAGTTATTGCACAGTGCCCAACTAGAGTCGTCTTTCATCTGGATTTTGCAAAGGTGGGCATTTAGATAGTAAACAACCTGAATGCTGCTGCTGAATCGTGGCGTGGTGGAACCTGGTTACTCTGGTTGAGCAGAGTGGCCCACAGCTGAGCTCATAAACCTCACGCAGCCTCCCATTAACAGAGGTGCACCTACTCTGTCCCTGTTAGTTCCAGAGTTGGACTAGGTTGTAATAAAGCAGCAAGTAAACCTATATTCAGGCTTTATTCGGCCAAGAACAGCTATTACAATGAAAAGTGAAATTGAACAAATGGTAACCTAGTTTATGAGTCAGCAAAATCATATGTTCTAAAACAGGGAGTTGCAAACTGGAATGGTTAATTATCACATTCTCCCCTCCCTATTTTAGAATAAAATCCTTCAGAGAGTCCGGAATTCTTCGTACTCTTGTAGAGCGTCTAAGGGAAGGTGTGAGTTCTGAAGAGGTTGAGGGCTCATCGTTGATATCCTCTTCAGGCTTGCACGCAGGTTGTTCGTCCGAAGTTGCAGGTCCTGGAGGTACGTGTAGGTACTGTAGGCTTGAGTGGTGTTCGAATGTTTATGGATGGTGGCAAGTCTGCAGACTCTGGTAGTGAGATGTTTTCAGCTTCTGGGGAATCGCTCTTTGGAGCCAAGTGTCTGAGCGAGACAGTGGTTTCCTGACCATCAGCGAGTTTTACCCTAGCATATTCTGGGTTGGCTTCAATTAGATCGACTTCCTCCACCCATGGGTCGTATTTGGTGTGACGAACGTTTTTCTTGAGAAATACTTTTCCAGGATTAAGTAACCAGCAAGGCAGGGATGAGCCATAAGAGGATTTCCGAGAATGGACGAACATCCTGTCATGAGGGGTCGAATTTGTGGCCCTACACAGTAACGAGCGTATGGAATGGAGGACGTCATTCAGAACAAGCATCCATTGGGTTGGCTTCATGTTATTTGAATGGAGGGATAGATCAATTGCCTTCCAAATTATGCCATTATACCTCTCAATCTGGCCGTTGCCCTGTGGATTGTACGGCGTTGTGTGGCTGGTAGCCACGCCACGAGCGTGCAGAAAGGTCCTAAATGAGGTGGAAAGCTATTTGTACAGCTTCAAATGATTGCAAACTGTATATTCAATCTACTACTTTGTGTGGGATATTTTCTCAACGATTTCGCTGTTTCTGTGCAGGATCACGGACCGACATTGACTGCCGACGAGTTGACGGCGGTGCGCAAGAATCTCCAGCGCGCTGGGTTCGGGGAGCCGAGCTCCGAGATGATCCTGGACACCTGGCCGACCATCTACGCCAAACACTTCATCAGCAAAAGCATGCTGAGGGCCTACGGGTGCCGGCGAGGTTACTACCTGTACCACCACAACCAAGAAGAGGTAGTAAGTCATTAATTTTTCTTCCACGTGTTATGTAACATTGGGCAAAAAGTTGGAGTATATAGGTTCTCAACGGTGCTGAATCCAAATTTGAGGTCAATCCCTGCATTTCCGACCCACCGAAATACCCCATCGTGTACGATTTTGATGATTCCTGCTGCAATATTTTTGTTTTTCAATTCCCTAGGCAGATGCACTAATGAATTTCAAAAATCCTTGAAAATTTCATGTTTAGGTACCCACAATTTTTGAACTTTGAGCGCCGGTTCTTGAAAGAAGTGCTAACTCGGAACGAGGAACTGACTAGACCCCCTTAATAAACCTCAGCTGAGTTTTTCGCAAAGCGGCCAAACGTCACAATTCATGTCGTTCCAGCGCTTCTGATGCTCCAAAAGCCATAAGCGGCGGCGGCTGGATGCTTAGCCGGTTTTGCGAATTATGGAACTTCGAAAAGATGTTTTGCACAGTCTATCAACCCTAGTTCGTCAAAAGGTCGATAGATTGCGTTATAATGCACAAAATCATAAAGTACTCGAGACAAATCAATTGATACGAAGAACTCGATTTATTACATTTTGGCGCTTGGCCAGTTTGTGCATAACACCGTCCATTTCGTCTGCAATTTATGATTTCTTGATATTCTGTTCTTATTGCCCTCTGTTATTTTCTTAGACCAATTTTTGTATTTTCGTCCATGTTCGAAAGATGTTTGGTTTTCATGCAATAATTTTGCTTGTTAAAATAAATCTATTCAGCATCCCTTTAAATTTTGTAGGAAGGCCGTAGCGGCTAACCTACTCCATCAAGTGTATGAAAAATCCTTTTATTTGGAATTAGGAACCTTCCGCAGCTGTACAAAGAATCTCTCAAACATTCAAGGAATGTTGACCTTTGTTCGTTGTTGTCTAGATTGAGTGCCAAGATGTCGTCTTGTTCTGGCGGTTAGAGCAAATGCTCAAAGTCACCGCAACGGCGCTTCGGCAGCAAGTTATGAACCGTGAAGGTAATTTTCACCTAATTTCCTTTCGAGTTATTTTTCGTATTAATTATTTCATATTAGTTTGGTAGAAGCCCAGCGGGTTTTAGTAGAAGGCTGTGGCAGTGGAGATTTGGCAACGTCGCACATCAGGCCTACAAAATGGCTAGACAGGCGATATTGGTCTTTTAGACAATGTTTATTGTTCATTATGATGTTTCGAAAAATTATGGGCTAATTTTCGTTGTAAAATGAACTCCAGGCGATTAGGAGAGTCTAGCCCCCAGAAAGTGTTATTGGGTTTCAGCGCTACCTACATCCACTTCAACGAACTACCATTTCTGATATCTTATCAGGACCGCATTACCGTCGCTCCTCCAACTTGCAGTTATCCCAAGATTATAAACCTGCAGTTATCTCCACTATAATAATGAATTCTGCTTGATTCGTCACTCCAAAACACAAAAATGCAATAACAAGTTCCTTTTCCTCGCAATTTAAAAAGGCAGGGAAGTAAAGCCGCCAAACTTAGAAATGAGCGGTAAAACCGAGGTAAGCCTACTTTTCAGAAATGCCGCTTGACCATGCTCACATTGAGCTGAAAATGATGGTAGTTCGCAGAAGTGGTGGTAGGTAGCGCTGAAACCCAACAACACTTTCTGGGGGCTAGACTCTCCTCAGGCGATTTTTAATTTTTGCCTCCCCCGAAAAATCGCAGTCAACATTCATGTTTCTTTTCCTCAGTTCGTAATCGATGGATTTCAACGCAATTTCTACCAGTTGTGTAGTAAATACTGCGGATACACATTTAAGGTGATGAAACTTGTCAGTATTCTACCGGGAAGTGGATTAAATGAAATACTGACAGGTGGATTTATCATTTAAATGTCATCGCCCCATCTTTGATACATCCGAAGAAAAAGACCCATTAAAAATGTTATCCACTTTTAGTACCTATTTGTCCTGCCGACACCATTCTTGAACTGCTGTCTTTCCCTACTTACCTTTCTTACACAAACAATGAAAAACGACACAAATGATTACACAATGGTTTATTATTTTTCTGTGTCGATCGCTCGCTTACTAAGAATACGGTTTTCCATTAACGTTTCCTACCAATCATATTTTCGCGCAAAATTCAGTCAATTTTAGGCAAAAAGTATTTACCTGCAAAACGTCGTTAGCTGAGAGTTGTGAGTGTCATCTTACTCATAACGAAATTTGATTCTTGGTTTCAAAAATTAGGGACAATTAATGACGAAATTTTACTTTTAGTTTCAAAAATAATTTTTGAACTAATTATTAGTGACAATGGGGAATTTGCCTCAATTTTGGATTCTGGAATTTCAAGGCAAATCCTATTATAGGGCCCTAGAATAACGTTTAACACTAGGAATAACCAACGGAAAAAAATTACCGTAGGAAAAAATGACTAAACAAGTGAACCTCTGTTACAAAACACCGCGAAAATCGAGGAGTATTGTTGACGTCATACGAAAAAAAAAAAAAAAAAAAAAAACGACGCGAAAGCAACGACAACAGACAGAGTTCTAGCACGCCACACAAAACGATCCAGTGAAATGGCTACTCGAATAATGTGATTCAAATCTTGAAACTAAATAAGAGAAGATGAAGAATAATAATGCTTGATAAACTAGTAGATAGATTCGTATTGTAAAAAAGTGAGTAATACTGTTTCTTTTGGTCAATTTTGTGTCGGGGTTCTTCCTGCCAGTACGTGGCGCACTCTTGTGCGCACTACTCGGAAGGTAAAAGTTCGCGTATGTTCCGCTTCTGTGGTAAGCGCCACAGAACCTCCTTTGAAGTCAGATTGGTAGAATATCCGTCACGTTTCAAACATGGCTGCCTCTTACACATTGCCACCACATTTAAAATTTCCATCTTCCTTAAATTCTCTAAATTTTTTGGATGCGTTTTCGAGCAGCGCACTATGGTTTTATTCCATAAAAATAAACCCTCATTCGAAAAAAAAAAAAAAAAAAATGTGAGGCAAATTCCCCATTATCTTGGAAGCTAAATTTAGCGACACGAAAGATACAAAAAATTCGCACTTGATCAGCTGAGCTTCTAACGGAGATTAGGCTTACTTCCGTCAGTAAATATTCATTGGCGATTCACGCTCGTGTTTCTGATTTATCCTCAGTCCATCCCTTAAGTTCACATAGGGAGCGAACGGTTGGTCCTATAGATACGCAGGTGGTCTCATTCGATTCTAAAAACGCTGCAAATTATTACACAATGGTTTATTATTTTTCTATATAGATCACTCGTCTGCAAAGCCACCAACCATCCAACATGAAGAAAAACATCGATCGCATTTCGGTCAGCTAAAATTTGAACGGAGATTAGGCCTCTTTTGCGATTCCACTCGTGTTTCTGATTTATCGTACGTCCAAACCTTAAATTCTCGTAGGGAGCGGACGGTTTGTCCTACAGAGCTCCGCGTGGTCTCTAAAAATTCTATAGAATCTTAAATTGAAGGAAAAACAATACCTTTATATCGAAATTTTTTGAGTTAGGACTTTTTAAAATTAATTTTTGAACCCTTAGAAGTGACCTACATCAACCAAAATGTTCGGGGCACAACTAGACCCCAAATGGAGCCTACATACCAAATTTCATCAAAATCGGTCAATGCTAAGTGGGAAAAGTGCCGCGGACGGCCAAATTTTTATTCGATTTTTGGATACTACGTACCTTGAAACGTAAACCATCAAATTTTGAGGGGGTGTTGAACATTTGTTTTTCTTGGTCGATTCCAGTGGTTCATTATTGTAAATAATAAACCAAAATGCAATACTGCTTTAGGTTGATCAAAAAAGATACCTCGTTTCAAAAGTTTTTGTGCTAGGGCGTTATGAAAATTTCGACCCCCATTTTTCACCCCCTAGAAGTGACTGACATTAACCAAAAGCTTCGGGGCACAACTAGACCACAAATGGAGCCTACATGCCAAATTTCATCAAAATTGGTCCATGGTAACTAAGGAAAGTGCCTCGGACGAGAAAAATTGTATTCGATTTTTGGATTCTATGTATCTTGAAACGTTTACCATCACATTTGGGGGGGGGGGGGGGTACAATTTTTTCTTGCTCGATTCCTTTTCATTCATTTTCAGGTTCATTATTTTCAATAATTCGAGGATTCCGGGATGTTGTCATCACTAGTTCCCAGTATACGAAAATCTCCAAAATTCAGTTGCTATCTTCTTTGGACAGCGTATTTTCCGTACTTTTGGTTTATTATTTCCAATAATAAGCCTATGTGATCGTATCGCAAAAAAATTTTATAACCCCCCCTCAAACTTTGTCACTTTACGTTTCAAGGTGCGTAGAATCCAAATTTGCAATGTCCGTCCGCCGTCCGCCGTTCGCCGTCCGGGCCATAAAAGGCCTTAGAATCGGTCTAAAAAACCCGTTCTTTCGCACATAGACTCCATTTGGGGTCTAGTTGGTCCTAACGTCGAACTATTCCGATCGCTCAATTCGTATAGAAGTTATGGGCAAATAACCAGCCAAAAAAGAGGTTTTTGCTTAAATATGCGTGGGGTGACATTTTCAAAGTATTTTTCTTCATGTTGGATGGTTGGTGGCTTTATAGACGATTATATAGAAAAATAATAAACCATTAAAATAATAAACCATAAAAATAATAAACGTACGACAAATCAGAAACACGAGTGTGAATCGCAAAAGAGGCCTAATCTCCGTTCAAATTAAAGCTGACCGAAATGCCATCGATGTTTTTCTTCATGGTGGATGGTTGGCGGCTTTATAGACGATTATATAGAAAAATAATAAACCATTGTGTAATAATTTGCAGCGTTTTAGTCTTTCTAGGATGATTTTGTCATCTGGTTAAAATCACTCAAGAAATACTAACAAGTTCAGAAATTCTTCAATACTGACCGGTGAAGGCCGTAACTCTAAGGGAATTTTGCAGATTTTTGGATATTTAGAAACATCCGCTCTCTGACGGCCAACGACGCGATATATGCATAATAAAACCTCCCCGGGAATGATCTTAAAATACGGGAAAATATTAATACCGAGCCCAAAATGCCCAAAAATTGAGATATTTCAGTATTTTAAGAGATGTATGATATTTCCACAAAAATGCCTTTTCGTCTTCAGTTAAGTAAGGACTACAAGTTGACATCATTGAATAATTCAGAACACGATTGTTTTCAATACAACTCATCTGGGATCATTGGTTCGGTAGAAGCCTGAACGGCAAGTGCTGACTTGCCAAATCTACTGCTGCCTTGCCAAATCTACTGCAGTAGCCTTCTATGGAAGCCAACTGTGGTTCAATCTTACTTGTTTTCTAACGTCATTTCGTTTTTATTTACAGCGAGGAGGCTAGACAAAATTATTAAACAAGTTCTAGAGGATTTCAGTCAAGATCAAGAACTCAAAATAAAACTTCTCCAGGGCAGGAGAGTCACCTTAGCTGAAGATTTAAGTAAGCTATTTCTGTCATTTCTACATCTTTTAAACATTTTTCAGGAGGAATGAGAAACTGAAGTTAAACGAAGTTTCTGAGGTTTCTAAGAACACGATTCATGTGTTTTTTCCCTCGATTTTCGTTTGATGCGCAGACCCTATACGACCCAATTTTGTAGTGTTGTCCACATAAGTAGTGTTGCTTATTCAGTGACGATTCACTCATCATTTCCATACTTTACAGAACGAGTTCGGCAAATCCAAGAGAAGCTAGAAGAATTCATTCAAGCCCTCAACAAGGAAAAGTGATCACTTCGACCTGCACCCGTCTTTCCTAAGTCACCGCAAAACTCCGACTCCGTATTTTTTAATTTGAAAAAAAAAATTTTAGTTGTACAATAATAATTGTAAATATTGTCCGTATTAGTTGTATTTATTGTAACGTAAATCGAACGCTTAGCATGAAACTGGAAAATTGAATTAGTCAGCAGATTCTGAATCGGACCTCTTATTCTTAGCGCAACTTAAATTCGAGTCAAACTAAGTTTTTCCAAGTTCAGCCGTTATTGACGAACTGATACGTCGATTTCTAGAGAATTGTTGAACAAACTACAAGAATAAATAGCTTTTGTTTTCTGTTTTTACTCGTTGAGTGATTTTGAACGTTTTCCCCTTCTAAAACGCAGCAATTTAACGTGAACTAATATTACATGTTTGGAAAACCGGATAAGTACAATTTTTCCCTATAGGTTTGGCCTTTTATTTTTGACTGACTTCATAAGACCCCTAAACCAGTTGAAAGTTAACCCTTAATTTCCCACTTCTTGAAAAAAAAAAGTTTTTTTTAATTTTCAATTAAATTTAGATGTATTTTGACCCATACATGGAATATTGAGTAGATTTTATTTTATTTTTTTAAATGTTTCATTTCTAAAAGATATTGATTGCGCTAGGTAGCTTGAAATTGAACGCTCTTTCCGACGATATTTGACATATTTGAATTTACTCGGTAAATAACCGGAGTTTGACAGTTTTAATAACGTAAGGTCGAAAACACGAAAAAATCCCAAAATTAAAAACTTGAAAAAACTAAAGAGTTAAAACAAAATTGCTAAAAAAAAGTCGGCCTTGGGCTCCGGATGGTTATTGCTTAGAGACTTCGGCTAAAATTCAAGAAACATGGAACATGCTTTAGCCGTGTTTTGTTCGTTTGCTGTTTCCTTTTACTAGGAATTTGTTGTCTGTTGTTTTTATTTGGCTCTTTATGGGCCTGCTTTTCAAATTGCTTGTCATTTCATTCACCTCTTGACGTTCCAAAGGTATTGTTATTATTTAAGTAATCGAAAAGATCTAAAACGTCGAAGAACGACTACTTTTTGGTAAAAACTATGCCAGCCAACTACATAAATAAAAATCCGCTGAATCGAAGTTGATTCTTGCCATGCATAAACGTGTAGGTGACATAACTTCGACAGAAAAATGAACTTGGCAACAGCGAAGGTAAAAGTTTACAACAACACAGAGAAGGAATGCTGAAACACGCAACGAGAAGGATTGTGGACCAAGCAACAGGAAGGAATCAGGCTCTGGATCGGCAGAGTTTCCTCCATCAATGAGGACCGTTCGACGCTTCCCGCCTCAAAAACCGGAGTGTTGAAAATGGCGTAAAGATGGGAGTGTTGGAAAATGCGTAGGATCGGAGTGTTTAAAACGCGATAGACACTTTCGCGTAACGTTTTCGAGTGTGAAGCGTTTAGTTCTTTCTAATAAACTGGATTGTGAAGGTGTGAAGCCAGTATGGTGTGTAGTACCTAGGTAGGTAGTACCTAGCTGGTAGGTGAAAAAAAAAGTTGGTAGGTAAAAAAAATGTTGGTGGGTAAAAAACGCTGCAAATCATTGCTCAAAGGCTTCTTCACTCTTCAGATCACTGATCAGCTGAGTGAGCTCCGAAGCCATTTTCAATCCTATTGAACGCAGGAAGCTGAAATTTGAGAGGGAAGGTCAAGAGAGAATACAGATGGTGGTAGGTGCTATTGATGGAGAACCAGTGATCTATACAGAAGGGTGATCTATACAGAAAATAATAAACCTTTGAGCAATGATTTGCAGCGTTTTCTTGTCATGTAGTTCGTTCCGAATTTGCTTCAATTTCCGAATGGTATCGAAGGAGTTCAATAAGTTCATATAAATTGCAATTTCAGCAGTCCAGTTTGTAACCATAGTGATGCATCGTAAGTATTGAAAATTTCTCGACCAAAATCTTCGATCCTTCACGGTTTAAACGCAAGATTGAAATCCAAAACAGGAATTCGTTCGGAATCAACAGGTTTTCTTTTAAGCAAAGCGAACTGTCGTTTTTCCAGATTTCAATCGAGTTTATGGTTTGTGCCAGAAGTTTTCTCGTTTCCGGGGTTTTGTGGTTTTTCTGTTACTTGGTGTTCTCAACAGGAGTGCTCGTATTGGTCAAGCTATTCCAGGAAAACTGGCAGGCGGGAGAGGGGTGAGCTGTGAATCCCAGAAACAAAAGGTATCTACAGGTTAAGCTGGGTACACACTAGTACGAGGCGGCGGACGAGGCAAACGGGGCGAGGAGAGGCAAAAATTTCGCCTAGTACGTTGCTTTTTTTAGTCCCGAGGCAACGAACGGAGCCACCGCACGAGGCAGCGATCCATTCCGTAGAAAATATAGAAAAGATTGCCATTTGATCTGAATGGGCAAGATGATACTACTGACTCCATCTCATAGGCCACAAAACTTTAGCTTTCAACAAAGTTCTATTGCCAATGAATATTTTTCCTGAAATTTGCTTCTTGATCACTTCGACATCTGCACCCGGCACTACACTGATATCCCGCCAGGCATCCTACATGAGAATCAAATTGTGGTAATTTTTGTTGTCCCTCTTCCACGACACCGGCGGTTTTTCGTACTCATTCACGAGCGAAATTGACATGTCCTAGTCCCAAAGGGGTATTTCAGTGGGTCGGAAATTCAGGTTTTTGACCTCAAATTTGGATTCAGCACCCTTGAAAACTTATATACTCCAACTTTAAGCCCAATGATACTATAACATGTGGTAGAAAAATTAATTAAAGAGATCACACGTTTGAAAAAAAGGCGGGCCTTCCTTAACGCACACACACTATGCCGCGCGCGTGTGAGTAGTATTTTGTAGTATCCAAGAGGTCCTCCAAGGGTTTCATCTCTTCTCTGTGCATGGATACTTTTTTCAAAGACAGTTGGCTAGCTACGTCACACCATTCAAATCATCAACGTTTCTTAGCTTCTCTGATTTTTTGAAAACATTTTCTCGACGAACAGACCCAAGTACTGTTATTCCTGAGCCATACTCTTTTGAAGAAAAAAATTTTAAAAATTGACTGAAATACCCCATTCATACTTATTCAATACCTACCGCGCAATGAACCCAATTTGAACCCTACGAAGGACGTTGGAGAAGTGAAACAGGTACTGAGGCACGAATTTAGCCGTCCACATCAATACAGCGAACGTTCGCTCGGTCGCCATATTGGATGGATCAGCCTCCGCAAGCCTGGCTGTTCGGCGAACGAGCCGAGGTGGTTTGCCTCACCTCAGAACCCCTTCCACATCTACACGCATGCCGCACATCGGGCTGCCTTGTACTGGTGTGTACGGGGCTTTAGATGAATACAGTGGTGGGGCCAGATAAGCTCTGGTTAGTCAAAATGCAGGCAAAGTTTTGAACGATTATTTTTGTAATAACCAATGTTTTCTTACTCTAATCTGTGCTGATTTTACTAAATCTTCCTGTTTTAATAGAGCGTTCTTAGCCCTTATTAGCCCAAGAAAAAAAATTTTCTCCCTTGCCAATTTCTTGTTCATATTTTGTTACATTTCAGTGCCTAAAATACGTAAAAAATATTGGAAAAAATATTGGACCCATACAGGGCCCGTAATATTGAAAAACAAAACGGTATCTTTTTGGATACCTACCGTGAGCATGTGGGGGTCAATTCCGTCCCTTGATTGATTCCAAAAAGACACCTTGAGATACGGTGGGTTCACCTTATAGCAAGAAACATTGTAACATTTGAACAGTTTATTATAAAACGTGAATACAAAAATTGAAAAAATAGTAAATTTATTGTATTATTGAATATATAAACTCATTGAGAGACCTTGGTTCACTCGAATTGATCACAACCCATCACTGTGTACTAAAACCATCGCGATCATTTTCTGCAATATACTAAACTAATGACTACCTAAGTCATCAGAGTCTTTTACTTCGCTAGCAAAAATACCAAAATCGGTCTGTCAATCGACCAAATGAAAAAGAAAAAAAATTATGGCCTTCAATCTTAGTAAGAATAGTCTTTAGAACAACGAACATCCTTATGTAAAAAAGGTACTCGATGTAAAAAAATATATAGGTACCTACGCGGAAAAACATTTTTAAAAAATGGAATGAGAAAAAAAATCATTAGAAAAGAGGAGTAATAAGTTTTTGTGAGCTCAAACATAGTATTTCTGCTAGAAATTTTCCTCAATCAATTTTTATTCGCTAGAAAATCAAAAAACTTGTAAAAAAAACAGGCTTCAAATTTGCACGAATTAGTCAAAATTCATTGAGGTATAACATTTTTGACTTTTCCCCAGCACAAATCGTTGCACCAATCCAAATCCTAAAGGAATTATCATTCCAAGTCCCATATAAATAATCATAAAGTAGTTTTCAGGTAAAGCGACTTCTTTTGTAAATTTTTGTTCGAACTGTGAATAAGGATGTATATTTAGATTACAAAATTAATCATCTTTCTACTGTAAATCATTTCACTTCTGACATGATCTGATAAAGAAACTTACCGGAACCCAGATCCTTTCTTGGCAAGTTTTGGTTTTTTATTTTCAATAATTTGCACTTTATTTTGCTTCGGATTTTTCTTTGCCTCGGCGATAGGAAGAAGTCGCCTCGTTCGATTTCGTTTCGAATTAGAAGGTAAATGAGGCTCGTCAGTTTCAAATTTGTCTCTTTCACAATTTGGCGCATGCGAATCTTTCAAACACTATTCCATTCCCTGCCAAACCCATTTGAATAGGCTCGTTCCAGGTGGTCATTGAACTCTCCAATTCTCTCCTCGTTGACATCCTCAAATGTCAATTCTTCCAATCCTTCAAAAAATTCAGCCAATTCTCTTTCAAATTTATTTTCGCCCATCGGGGTCTTGTTGGCGTTGCTATTCGAGTCCTCCCCTTCAGAACCAATGCTTACCTTGTGAAATAAGGAGGCAGTGCACATTCCTATGCTCCTTATTACTCTAATCTTCATTCAGAATCAGAAAAAGGAAAGAAAATCAGTTATAGGGTGAGAAAAATCAATAAAAGTGAGCATAAACCCCATCATGGACCTGGCTCTACTGGGTACCCCCTTGCTCACGGTATCCAAAAAGATACCATCACAAAAACCAACTTTTACCCACTTAGCAACTAATAATATGTAGATATTACAATTTCTACTTGATCTTAGATACTTTTTACCCAAGATTCTTTAAGTAATATCACTCAAAACGGTGAAAAACTGGTCTAAAATAATTTGTGAAACTGTCCTTTGGAGTGTTGATGTCAATTTTGAGCCGCCTTGTGACTTATAATTATTATATCAACGTTGTTGTTGTTTTGACACTTCTTCTTCTTCTTTTCTATTCTAGAGATGTCAGAGTAGCCATTGGGACATTAAGTAGGGGTGAAAACCACTTTGTACCGTCAAGAAAACGTTCTAAAGTTGGTCTTCCAAAAAGATACCGTGGGTTAGTAGGTTTGGTAGGTTTGGTAGGTTATAAGGGTTAGTAGGTTTGGTTGGGCTTAGTTATGGCGTGACTTTTCTCAATCCAGCACTGTATTGTGATATTAGAGAGTTCCTAGTGGGTTTGGTTCAGTTTAGATACGGCGTGACGTATTACACACACACTCTCAATCCGGCGCCATAATATTACGGCAGAATACGTCACTCGGAGGCAATCCGGCGCGCTGTATTGAAAACATGGCGGACGATCCGGTTCCAATGGCGCCATATCGACCCTACCAGGAACTCTCTAATAACGTAACATATAATTTCCGATCTGGCGCCAGATTGGAAAGCGGGTCCTTATCGACAATATGGCTCCAGATTGAGAATATGTCACGCTGTATCTAAGCCCAACCGATCTCTCTATTCTTCTGAAGGAATTCTCTATTAACCCTTCAGTAGGGGTCAGCTGTGACCGAGAGAGCTACGGCATGTGTCTCTGGAGATGCGACTCGAACTGGTTGCAGGGGCCGTGAGTTCAAGGCCCGCCTTTGCGGCATATTTTCGGGCAAGTCAGTCGCAGTTCCCCCTCGTCCCAACCCAGGGCAGTGAGGCCAATGGGAAGCCATGAGCGACAGCTGATGACGTCCGCGACGCCAGGAATCTCGATACCAGTTGGACGAAAATCCAACCTGAAATGGTTGTTTACTTTACTTAACTTTACTTACCATTCAGTAGTTGCGGCTCTTTTAAGGGGTCATATTTGTCGCGGCGATCTGACAGATCAAATTCGTGGAAACTTACATTTTGTTCAAAGTTGAGTTTTACCAACTGACATTAAGTGCATACATGATTTTAGAGGCAGAAAGTAGTAGAAAATAATCTAAAAAATTAATTTATGGCTAATTTCTAGTGTAAAACCTAGAAAAACCTCTCTCTCATCTTAAAAATTTCCATTTTTTCCTTATTTAGCGTTTTTTTGGGGGGTATTTAACTTTAATACTAAAACTAGAAATACCACGATGATTTCCCTGTAAAATTAGACTTGAATAGCAATCACATACGAATTTTGAATGTGCCACAGAGCACCACACAACACTAAACCCTCCCCCTTCGTCTGTCAGGAATCTACTGGGAAGGACAGCGCAGGACTGCCAACCTTCTCTGTGGAGGAACAAAAAATACCACATCGGCTGCGACTAATGATGGGTTAAGCTCTTCAACCCTCAACGGTACAATCAAGTGAAAAGTTTACGACAAAATTTAGGGGAGAAATTTGTGTTTGAACGCGGAAAACCTGAATTTTGTACATTCCAGAATGGCCTCTGACTGAGATTAGTCGTAGGGATGGCACAATAACACCGATATATCGAATATACAAATATCTGCTTGGAGCCCAGAAGGGCCGGAATAACTCGGATCGAAAGATGACAGTAGATTTACATCGCACGTCCTAAATATTGATGTTTTTGAACATTGGTGATTCTTGCACAGAGCTCCCCTCCCACCACTTGATGTCTACCTACCAATGACCTTCCAAAGCTGCCATTGGACTACAGATCAAGTCAGAAGTTTAGGTTGTAATCTACCTAGTTTTCATTTCCTTTTTGAAAATCTCACAGGAGGACGCCGTAGGATGGCAGGAGGCTTGTCAGGACAGATGTGAGGTCGTCGATTCGCTGGGTTTCACACTCTGATTGCTGATTCTCTCCCACGTCTAGGGTCTTCGTAAGAGAAAATATCATCGAGTTCGAGTAATCGATACAAACAGAGTGAATCCGAGTACCAACGCTGAGTAAGTCAATTTTTGTAGAAATTGAACGGGTTAGTTGAATAATGGGGTATTTCGGTGGGTCAGAAATTCAGGTTTTTGACCTCAAATTTGGATTCAGCACCCTTGAAAACCTATATACTACAGCTTTAAGCCCAATGATACTATAACATGTGGTAGAAAAATTAATTAAAGAGATCACACGTTTGAAAAAGGCGGGCCGCTATAAATGCACACACACTAGACAAGGATTACGCCACGGACTACACTGCGCGCCTGTGTGAGTAGTATTTTGTAGTATCCAAAAGGTCCTCCAAGGGTTTCTGTGCATGGATACTTTTTTCAAAGACAGTTGGCTAGCTACGTCACACCATTCAAATCTTCAACTTTCCTTAGCTTCTCTGATTTTTTAAAAACATTTTCTCGACGAACAGACCCGATTACCGTTGTTCCTGAGCCATACTCTTTTGAAAAAAAAAAAAAAAAAAAAATTGACTGAAATACCCCATTATCTTCTTAAAATATTGATGAGACTTTAAAAAAAGGGATTTTTTCATTTAAGCGAGAAAACCTTCATACAGCTAGGTCTAGAGCAGAACAACAAAAATATGCATCATTAATAACCAATTAAAAGAGAAATTCAAATATGCCCAGGCTGAAAAATAATAAAATTTGATCATTATTTTTAATGTTTGTGACTCGAATCTGTCCTCAATTCCAACAAACTCTGTTCGAGCCACAGCAGTAGGTACCCACAAGGTGCTGCTATCTGGCAACACAATCAATCTAATCACACCCTCCCCCACCTGACCAGCCTAGTCCTCTTTCACGTCCTCTTGTGTCCCACGAAATCCCTTTTGCGTTGCCGCAATTTTATTCTTTGGCAAGTTTTGGCAAAGCTAGTTACCATTTCTCAGCAATTTCCCCCTCTTTGACTGCGATTCACAGCCTCTTTAAGAGGGTACCCAGACAAGTATTAAATTCAAATTTATAATAATTTTATACACGGATTGTGAGTTTTATCGTGTAACTCGGTCGGTTTCCTCCTTTAATGGATCTTCCGAATTCCGAAGATTGTAGTTTTTAGAAAATCCCATTGGCGCAGCAAAGATGAATGAAAGGACGTCCTAACGAATTTTGTACAGCCAAACTTGGACTGTACCTACTCGAGTCTCCCCGATGATTTTAATTGGTGAACTACTCCCCAGCTGTCCACCACGAGACCAATGGCTTCTGAGTCTACCAAGGTAGTGGAAGCTTTGTTTTCACTTTTCAAGGTTGAAAGAAAAAGTTCTCCAAAATTGGAATTTCCACTCGCGTTTTACGTTTCAGACCTTTATGAACAATTTTGGTTCTGTGTCTGTCTGTCATGAAATCCTTGTAACTGGTATAACTATACGAAGTTATTGTGCGATTTCGATGAAATTTTCAGGGATTGTGCGGGTTGGCGTGCAGACGGTCCCATATGGAAATCTTTACCCCCGGACTAATAGTAGCCACTGCGCATGCACAAACGTGAAAATCTTTGTAACAGCCATAACACTTACATTTTTTCCTCCGAATTTGATAGAATTTTTCAGGATTGTTCAGATTAGCGAGTGGATGGTCCCCTATGAGAGTAGTGGAAGGTACTTAGAGATTGATGTTTTGAGATCTATGTCATCATGGATGCGAGGAAGCTATGTGCTCTCACTTGGTTGTAAGCTACTTTTCTACTACAATGTCAGTTATTTTTAAAATAGTTTTTCCTAACTTTTAAAAATTTGACCTCTTTTAGAACTAGATTTGTTCAAAACATTGGCATTTTGTCACCAATTTCAACTTCTAGCTCACTTTCTTGCATCGTTTGATCGTTTCAAAGAATGTTACAAAACGGATTTGCAACAAGAAGGTTTTCGGTTTAAATTGACGCGGGTAGTTAAGATGGTTCAGATTTTATCCTGCAGGAGCGCTCACTACCTCCTTGCCAGATGTCATCAATCAATATATTAATTATCTACCTAGAATCAAGATCAGAATTAAAGAATAGTTTTTAGAAGGGTAAAAGATTGGTGATTTTACATATTTTCCTAGTAAGAGGGGGTTGTCCGCACCTGAAGTTTTTGTGTTTTCAGAGTGGCGACACTGCATCACATTCCACCTGATGTACACTTTGACCAACCAACACAAAATGTCTCTCGTGCTGTTGGGTAATTTTAGGTCCGAAATCGTCTCACAAGTCCCAAATTACAGTCGAATTGATAAATTATACCATAATTTCGTACTTGATTGCTTTTAACCCGTATTTAACGCGTGTCAATAAATTTCTCTCCGATCAACTTCTACGGACTTTCGTCTCGGTAGTGTTGCAACACTGTTCGACTTTCGCCTTGCAGTTGCAGCCGTTCGTTAGGTGACTACACAACTCGTACGGGTATTTTGGGTCTAATTTCGCGTTTATTTCCCTTTACGGGAGTTTCCTTCAGTAAATAAATCGAAATTCTCGAAACATTTAAGAATTTCGAGGATCAGTTTAAATAGTTGTTAAGTTCTCTCGAAACAATCGACGTCGAGAAAGTCGACTTCCCCTGAGGTGAGTTTTTGTAGGTTAGACGATTTTTTTTGTCATATCACCACCAAAATCGTGTCAATTTATTCTTTATCCACCGAAATATGTTCATCGCGATCTCGATTAATATAATTTCACTCGGCGGTCAATAATCCCGAGTTGATTGACTGGAATACGAGGCCTTGTAGTGGGAACGTATGTTGTGTGTCAAACCATCTGCAACACAATTCGCGAAGAAATCTGTGTCAGTGGTCGAGAAACCGTTGTTATCTTTCTGAACTCTCCGTCATCAAATTCTTGTCGATTCTTGTGTTCGAATGCAATGAGATGAGTTGTTTACGTGGTGATTTCACTGATAATAATATAATCATGTGCAACCTCATCTTGAGATCATCGAATCGTAAAATTTGCCAACAGCCACAAAACAGTGTTGAAACGAGCCATAAAACAACTGTGATTGTTGATCAGTTGAGTGGGTAGTTCTTTATTCTTTTAGGCAAGAATTGAAATGTAGTTGGATAAAACATCCTCCCCTTTTCACATATGAAGACTACAGGGGAATAACGGGTTAACTCGGGTTTTTCTAATTTTTCAGGGGAGCATTTATTCTTCAGAAAACTCAACAATTTTAAATCTAAAGAATATGAAATTTTTCTGGAAATGCCTTCTCATTTTTGGTGTTACATAGAATTTGACTGTGAAATCGAAGTTCCAAAATCATACAGCTGTATCATGAAAAAAAATGGAAGAAATGCCTAAGGTCCAGCTGTCCAAGGGAAGAACGGGGCAGGAGCTCTGCGGGTGTTGCCTAACTATTCTCAGCACTTTGGGATGATGAATGAACCATGTTTTTAAGTCTAAAAAATTTTTATTTGTGGCAAACCTATATATTCGAACAGTAAAATCAGAATTGAAGTAAAAAAAAGAAGCAGGCTATTAAAAAAAATGGTACCTACGTTAAGTTTTTTCATGCATTATTTTTTCTTCTTAGGCTTCAGTCTGTCAAAGAAAGCGTGGGCTCGTGAGCTGCAGAACTGTTTAAGGTGCTTTATGTCATTGAACTTGTCTTGACTAATCTGGAGCTTGAAATCGTAAGCTTGGGAAAGAAGAATTCATTCTCACAAAGCTGCCGTTCATTCATCAGTTTTTCGTTTTTTTTTGTAGTGGAGAATTAGGGATGACAACGGAGTTAGCCCATGCACCATTGTACGTATCTCGATAATACACCAGCCTTGGATGATTTTTTTTGTTTTTGTTTTGTTACGGAAGTGGGGAAACTCTTCAAGAGCGAAGGGGAAGTCACCCCAACAGTGTTGGACTCCCCATGATTTGGGGCTACCAACTAAAACCCCACTCCCTCTGCTTAGGACTCACCCCGGGACCACTTGTACAGTATTACTTCAGGTTGAGCCCTTTTTTTGTGCCAAATGGCTGCTCCTACTTCTGGTCTCCTTTAATTCTATTCCTCATCTTCTTCCTCCCATCTTCCATCCAGCTTTTTTGCTTTGAGGACTGATGTGACAAACACTGCCATTGCGTCCCAGCTCGACTTGTTCTTAATCATCTCATGTATGATTGTCTGTGGACGCAATGTTCCGATGACCTCCTCATACCCTCCCATTGAGGACATGTGAAGAAGGTGTGGCAGACATCATCCTCCTCTATCCCACAGTATCTGCACTCTGGGTCAGGCCTTTCCCGATCTTTACTAAGAAGGAGCGGAAGTATCCATGCCCTGAGAGGAATTGAGACAGGTAATAGTTCACCTCTCCGTGTTTTCTCTCCAACCAAGCCTTTAGATCGTCGATTATGAGGGCTGTCCACCTTCCACGAGTTTCACAGACAAGGTCTGCTTGCCACCTACGGATGGTCTCCTCCCGCTCTTCCCTCTTTACTATGGTAATTGTCTCTGCCTTCCTCATTCTTATCCTTTTGCGCTCCAGTGCCTGGTGGTATATTGGGATAGTTCCCGCTATCACTTGTGATGCTGGACCTGAGACAGTTCTAAATGCACTACTGATTCTCAGAGCTCCTCTCCTCTGTACAGCTTCCATACGTGCCCGGTACTTTTGGTACCTAAGGGAGCCTGCCCACACTTCTGCTCCATACAGCATAATTGCCTCTGCAGTTCGCATGAGGAGTCTCCTCTTAGCGGGTGATGGGCCCCCTGGATTTGCCATCAGTCGGCTCAGCTTATTTGTAATACCTGCAGCCTTATCTGCTGCTCCACTGATGTGCCTCCAGAAGCTTAGTTTCCCGTCCAGCATCACACCAAGGTAGCGAATGGCTGGAGAGGTGATGATTTCCTGTCCATCCACATTCATAGGTATAGATCTCTCAATTCTCGCTGTGGTTAGCAGTACAATTTCCGTTTTTTGGATCGCCAGTGACAGTGTGTGTGCTTCCATCCACTCCATCGGCTACTACTACTGGCGATGACCCGTTCTTCCCCTGAACCGCCCAGAGGGACCCGTTTTTCCCTTGTACACATTTTATACACTGGCGATTTTCGACCATTCGGACTCGTTTTTCCCTTGTTCTGATGAGCTCATCGTGTTCGCCATCCAAAAATCTATAAGGAACCAACATAACCTGGATTTCCGAAAAAATCGAGTTAACCCGTTTTTCCCCTGTAGTCTTCATATTGTATCTTACTAGAGTCATAATAGAGAGAATTAGATGTTTCTAAATTTCATTTTATAACCGATTTCTCTCAGCCGCTCATTTTGTGCATTCAAAAGAGGTGTGTTGGGAATTATCTTTTCTGTTCGGGCGGTGGAAACATCTTGGGGCAGATACTTTTCCCATTGTATGTCGAAAGGCGTAACACGGTTCATGTCTTGTGAAGAACTGCGTAAGGATAACTTGTCCATTGAGAACTCCGGCATTGCTCCGAAAGCCTTATCTCATCCCAATGGGTGGATTGGGCTTCGGAGGGCATTGGGGCCCGCGACTACCGGAACTTCCATGCCGTCCGAGTGGCAACACTGCCAACAGCAGTACGGTGTTCAAGAGGTAGTCTTGGGATGACAGATACCCTTTGCCGTGCCTGTCGGAGTGGAAATGAACACCTGTATCATGTAGTGCAGCAGTGTCCACGAACTCATGGTGGCCGCATTCTACGTCATGATGCGGTCGCCAAGAAGATAGCAGGTGCCCTGTCATCCAGCGGCTGGCAGGGATGTTGAAAGGGAGAGATTATACCACATGCCAAGTGACCAGGGCAAGAAGCCTGACATTGTTGCTGTCAAGCCCGACAGGTCTTGCATTATCCTGGATGTCCAAGTTGTCAATGGCAGCATGGACATGGAGCAGACCTGGCGGGCTAAGATAAGAAAGTATGATAGAGATGATTTACGGCAAGCAGTGTCAGAGCTAAAAGGAGTGGAACCCAACAACATCAGGGTTATGGCTGCGACCTTGTCGTGGGGTGAAGTGTGGTGCGGGAAAAGTTCCACGGAGTTGCGCGAGTTGGGCATCTCAGTAGGCGTACTCCGTGGTGTCACCAGACGCGTACTGCTCGCCTCATATTTAAACTGGTGGTCATTTTATAGAGGCACTTCCCTTCAACCCTCTCTCCCACCCCCACCTTCCTTATCATCCCTCATCCCTAGGGCCGGCGTCGGGTGAGTCCTGGGCGTCCTCCCCATTATATTTCATTTATTTATTTATTTAGTTTTATGGCGTGCCCCCTCCGTCAAATAGACCTTCACTCTTTGAGAACAAACATGTCTGAATTTTTGGCACCAGCCTTGCTGTCTACCTTCCTCTATGTTCTCCCGTCCATATCTCTTGCCTCTTTGCTGCAGTGCGCTCCCTTCCTTGGCTATCCTAGACCTGATTCCTTCATCTCGGAGATTCTTTTCCCCTCTGAAATCATCAGCTAAGTCAGGGTGTCTAGCGACCTGGAAAACTTGGAAAACCTGGAATGCTCAGGGAATTTCGCTCTACACTTTTTATTTTGCTCTAGAAAACCCCTAGAAAAAATCCTGTACGCCGAATATTTTTGTGGGAAATTCCGGTAGTCAGAGGGGGAAAGTTTCAAGTACGGTTTTAGTAGTATTTTTCAATTATACATATATGTTCTAAATCTAGAAAATTTTCTCAACTTAATAGACATTTAAAATAAATATATCCATAAAAAAATAAAACTTTTAAACATATTTGTTATTAACAGTTTTAATGCCCTTTATGGTGTTGCTTAATTTATTTCTCGAAAATTTGCTAAAAGTGTGCATGGAAGAAGACGTCAGTCAAATCCCTATCTTTCTTCTTCCATGCGTATGATCTCAACTTGCAATAAAAAAGAAGGAATTCGAACAAGTGTTTCAAAAGAGACAGTTAGCACGTTTCACGCAGATTTGCAGATTGCAAATGTAATGAGGAATTTCACCGAATTCTGTTTGCATTTTTTCCTGAATAGTTAATGGTGTCGGATAAATAAATTTCGGGTTGATTTCGGAAAATAAGTCTCCAGTTATTTTTGGGAGACAATCAAAATTTATGATTTCAAAAAATAACCGGGAAAACGGACTTCTTCAACATGAAGAAACATGAATGCTCGCTTATTGGCTGTCGGCGAATTGCCGTCTCCTCCCAGTGTTGCCCGTTGGTACGACGAAATCGTGTTATCTAAGAGGAAAGTTATCAAACAAAAACAGGGGAAACCTAATTTTCCCCATCTTGCTTTTTCTATTTTTTTCTTCGGTTTTTAGGACGTCCCACAGTAAGACTTGGGCGTCCTTATGCGATCGATCTGAGGTAAAGTTGGACAACACTCAACAGAAAAAAAAAATTTCCACACAGTAATCCGTTTTAGACCATTCTGAATCCAAATCCGCGAAAAAAACCATAGGTGTATGTCTGTGTGTGTGTGTGTGTGTGTATGTGTGTATGTGTGTGTGTGTGTGACAAAATCTTGTGTCGTCTGCACAGGCCTTAGTTCTCAACCGATTTTCGTGGTTTTTTTTGTTCGATGCGGAAAACTATCTAGTTGTGCACTACGTCGCCGGAATTTCGAATTTTGCTTTTTAAGGGGGGGAAAGGGGGGGTTAATGATCAAAAAACGTGCGTTTTTGGGCATAATCTTGTGTCGTCTGCACAGGCCTTAGTTCTCAACTGATTTTCGTGGTTCTTTTTTTCATCGACGCGGAATACTATCTAGTTGTGCACTACGGCGTCGGAATTTTGAATTTTGCTTTTTAAGGGGGGGAAAGGGGGGGTTAATGATCAAAAAACGTGCGTTTTTGGGCATAATCTTGTGTCGTCTGCACAGGCCTTAGTTCTCAACTGATTTTCGTGGTTCTTTTTTTCATCGACGCGGAATACTATCTAGTTGTGCACTACGTCGCCGGAATTTCGAATTTTGCTTTTTAAGGGGGGGAAAGGGGGGGTTAATGATCAAAAAACGTGCGTTTTTGGGCATAATCTTGTGTCGTCTGCACAGGCCTTAGTTCTCAACTGATTTTCGTGGTTCTTTTTTTCATCGACGCGGAATACTATCTAGTTGTGCACTACGGCGTCGGAATTTTGAATTTTGCTTTTTAAGGGGGGAAAGGGGGGGTTAATGCTTAAAAACCGTGTGTTTTTGGGCCTAATCTTGTAAACTCTGCCCAGGCCTCAATTTCCAACCGATTTGTGTGTTTCTTTTTTTGTTTGACTCAAATAACTTCCGAGTTGTACATGATTTTACCAGAGTACCAAAATTCGCAAAGGGAGGGGGTGAGTGGGGGGATAATATTCACAAAATATCCGATTTTTCAATATTTCGGTTCCTTTACTGCTTACTAATTGTATCCAAGCTTTGAAATTGAGGAAAAATTCTCATTATACCTCCGATTTTCATGAATTATTCTCTGTACCACCATGGAACTAATAGTGGTGCCAGGACACCATAAACCGCATATTTCGTGTTTTTTTTTTTTTTTTTTTTGTGTGTTTCACCTCGAACACGGATGCGAACCTTGATGGACCGCCTACTAAAACTAATAGATGAAAGTTCAATGTTACGACGTATTTCCGCTTTGGTGCCAGACTGGCACCATTGGCGGGGGGGGGGGGGGGGTGAACTCGAATTCGCATGTTGGGTATCGTAGATCATGGATTATTAAATGCTCTTCAGATTCGAGTTTCCCACGCCGCTAGAAATGTTATGGTTGATAATGGCGAGGGGGGGGTGTCACTATTTCTTCCCTAAAGTAATAAATGAATTACATCGAGTGAAACAGTTTTATCGCTTACCAACTGGTTAAACTGATCTAATGCTTATCCAATGGGACGTCCCCTAGAATGCATGCATTACTAAACAATATGTTTTGATTTCAAACTTTACTGGTTTTGTGAAATGTTGCATCTGAGGAGTATAGATTTCTCGATCTCAGCGCTTCAAACTATTCCAGGTTGACGTCATCCTCCCGGTTTTTTTAAACGTTCATATTTTCTGCACTGTTTTGTTTATTTGTAAATTAGGAAGTATGGGCTGAAAGTCCATCCTCTGAAAGTCGAATATATCGAATGTGTTCTGAGCCTTACTTTACGGGCACTTTCAAGGCAGAATAGGGAGAGATATGGGTATTCCATATTCATTCTTGAATGATCCATGAAAACTATTTCTGCTTAATCATTTTGTTTGTACTTCCAGATTGGCATTCCCTAAACACAACTTATTTTTGGGGAGAAACCTCACCCTCTCTACCGCACCAGGCGGGGGTGGCCTGTCCAGGTACTCGGGTGCCAACGACCTTCTGCACTCGTCCAATTTTGGATTCTGCAGCCCTTCATCAGACGTTGAATTCTGCATTCATCCAACTCTGGGTTCTTCAGCACTTCGTCCAATATTGGATTCCGCAGCTGCTTCTCTGTGATAATACTGCTTCGCTTGTCGGTGACGGCGATTTGTCTGTCCATTCTTCGGAGTTCTTGTCGTGTTATAGACAAAAGAAACGAATTGATCTACAACACCACCTTTTCAAAAATACGCAGCTTTGACAAGGTATTGTATACTAATATGTAACATTAATATTGACTCGGTCATTTTTGAGTTCCTAGGAGACAGAGCATCGTAGCTATGCAGGCCTGGATCCTGCAACCCAAGCACACCTATTTCGGTTGTATTATACTACTTCTTCGTTCCATGGCGGACTATTTCCTCTCTGCATTATTCTAAACTAGCTGAAAAGCCTACTAAAAGTAGCCAAAAACGAATCCTCCTGAGAGCCCAGCTCCTCCCGCCTCCAACTATTCCCGCCTCCAGCTCCTGCCGACTCCAACTCTTCCCGCCTCCAGCTCCTCCCGCCCCAGCACCTCCCGCACCCAGCTCCTCCCGCCCCCAGCTCCTCCCGCCCTCAGCTCTTCCTCCTCCCACGACCCCTCCAACCCCTCCTTGCATACGTACGTACGTACGGTTGGCGTTTTATATTATTAGATATTTGGCTAGATCCTTCAGTTTATCTGAAATGAGACTAAGAAGGGGATAATTAGATGATTCCATACGTGTTTTCAGTATCAACCTGCCAATTACTGGTACTCGACTGACGTCAGTTGAAGCCTCCATGGCTTCCAATTGGGACTGGATGAACAACGGGGGTTCTTCCTACCAGCAGCGTGGGAGGGACATCTGGTCTAACGGAGCCGTCTACTATCCGCAGCCCACGACCTCTGGCGGCACCACTTACTACGGGCCTCCGCCTCATTCGGCCACGGACTGGTCGCCAAATCAGCCTAACTACAGGAACCAGTCGCAAGGTAAATCTCCAGAGTAGAAACTCAACTTATTTCATACGTATTTACCTTGTAATAACGACCTTGAATTGAGTGTGATTCAGGGTGTCCAGCGACCTGGAAAACCGGGAATACTCAGGGAATTTTATGTCCCAAATGCGATTTTTTCGTTTCTTAAGATTTGGCATCAAAATTCCATTCTAAATTGCAGCGTTGACGTACATCATGTGATACAATTTTGGCCCTAAATTAGTTTACCACGTTAAGACAACAATATGAAAAAAGTTGAAACTCGAGTTGAACACAATTCACACCTAAAAAAAAAAAAATAATAAAACCAAGTTGGATAAAACCCCATTTTTCGATTGTAAAGATACGATATTTTATTCTACTGGGAAAACTCAAACAATTTCGTTTTTTCCCGAAAACCCCTGGAAAAAGCCCTAGCGCGAAACGTTTTAGTGAGAAGTTCCGGCAGTCTTAAGGGAAAACGTTTTAGTATGGAAAAATACTCACACTTGAAAGTTTGACTTAGTAGGTAGTAATTTTATTCCGTGGAACTAGCCATAATGGATTGGATGTGTCCTACGCAAAATACAGGCTGTTTTCAAAACGCGGGAAAGTGCCCAATATGAGGCTTTTATGCAAACCCACCCGAGTGGCTGTTTTTTGGTGAATTTTTAAAACGCTGCAAATTACTACACAAAGGTTTATTATTTTTCTACAGAGGGTGTCCAAGTAACTACGCTCCCCCCACCTATTTCGCTCCCCCACCAACAAGTTTCGATGATTTTAACGTTCATAATTGACTTTTTCAAACAATCGAAGGTGAATATAAGCCTTTGAAGATGTCGTTTCTCTCGAGTAAACCAACAAGTTTCGATGATTTTAACGTTCATTTTCGACTTTTTCAAACAATCGAAGGTGAATATAAGCCTTTGAAGATGTCGTTTCTCTCGAGTAAACGAACAAGTTTCGATGAATTTAATGTTAATCTTCAAGTTTATCCAAGAATCGAATTCTCTATTGTGTCCGTGATGAAATCGTTGTGAAGGGCGCAAGTATTCGAAGTTATTCCCCGATTTCGGCGAAATATGTGGGAATTGAGCGAATTTGCAGATCGTTCCTTATGACAATTATCACCCTTCACTGGTAGCCAGTTTTACAGTTTCCATCCAATTTTGATGAAATTTTTAGTGATTATGCGGATTGTAGAGTTGATGAAGATCATCGCTCCGGACTGATAGGTCACATATGTTGATGTTTTGAGACTACTATACTACCATACTACCACTACTACATACTATACTACTACTATGTTTTTTCACCACATTTTTGTGTGTTTTTTCCACCGTACTACTACTGCATACTAGGTAATGCTTTTTCATTTCAATATGTCCTTAAATTCTGAATTTTGAGAAATTATGATCACATTTATTTGTATTTCAATTCATTTATAACCCTGTATGTAGTTGAGTATTGATCCTGGAAAACCTGGAAAAGATCAGGTAATTTATCTTTGGTGAATCGCTGGGTTGATTGCTGTGATTCTTGTCAACGGAGGAACCAGAAACTTTTTCGTTGTATCACTCATATCTTCATTTATTACTCAAATATAATTTATCGTTATCAGGGAGTGGAGGGAACGGAGGTGGTTCTGGAAGGTCGAGGAACGCCGAGGAGTTTTTCGACTTGTTCCGAAGCGGCGGCGGAGGTTCACAGCGCGGAGGATCCAACAACGTCGCTCTGCAACCTGACTACGTTGGTGGTTTTGGCGGGATCAGCTACCCCTCGGCCGACTACGGCTACCAGGACTCCTACGTTCCAACGATGGTCTACAATTCCAACCATCCAAACAACAATCCTGGCGCAGGTAAAATTGAATGAAACTTGAGAGGGTCTCAGTCGGTCGCTGTTCGCTCCTCGTTCCTGGTTAGTATTTCACGAAATTGAAGGCGCAAAAACTTGAAAAGTTGTACTTACGTTTGAAATTTTAAAGGATTTTAGAAATTCGTTAGTGCACGGCCTAGGGAATTGAAAAACTGAAATATTGCCGATGGAATCATTAAAATCGAACAATAATGGGGTATTTCGATGGGTCGGAAATTCAGGTTTTTGACCTCAAATTTGGATTCAGCACCCTTGAAAACCTATATACTCCAACTTTAATCCCAATGATACTATAACATGTGGTAGAAAAATGAATTAAAGAGATCACACGTTTGAAAAAAAGGCGGGCCTCCCTTAACACACACACACTACGCCGCGCACGTGTGTGAGTAGTATTTTGTAGTATCCAAGAGGTCCTCCAAGGGTTTCATCTCTTCTCTGTGCATGGATACTTTTTTCAAGGAGTTTTGGCTAGCTACGTCACACCATTCAAATCTTCAACTTTCCTTAGCTTCTCTGATTTTTTAAAAACATTTTCTCGACGAACAGACACAATTACCGTTATACCTTAGCCACTCTTTTTAAATGTTTTTTTTTAAATTGACTGAAATACCCCATTGCTTGAGAAAAATGGGAAAACCCGTTAATTTAGTTATTTTTTTCTCTTAAAAAGTAGCTAAATTTGAAATTTTTGAGGATTTTAGAAATTCGTTAGTGCACGGCCCTGGGGAATTGAAAAACTGAAAGATTGCCGCTGGAATCATCAGAATCCAACAATAATTGTCAAAGAAAAATGGTAAAAACTACTAAATAAACGGTATTTAGTAGTTTTTACCATTTTTCTTTGACAACTATTGTTCGATTTTGATGTTTCCGGCGGCAATATTTCAGTTTTTCAATTTCCTGGGGCCGTGCACTAATGAATTTCTAAAATCCTTAACAATTTCAAATATAGGTACAAGTTTTTAAGTTTTTGCGCCTTCAATTTGGCGAAATACTAAGAACGAACGGCGATTGATTTTTTTTCCGGCAGGCAGGTGAGAAAATCTTTAAGATCCATAGCTGGAGTTGGATCTCGTAAGATACCTGGAAGTGTCCGCGTCCTCCAGGTTATGTGGGATTCAAACTCACTAAAAAAAACACCTCCTTTTTTCCCCCCATGGAGCTCAGCCCGGAACCGTTTAGCACATTACTTCGGGCTGAGTCATCAGTTTAATCAGTTCTGGGTGAGGGGTCCCCCTCCTCTCTCTTTCTCGTTCTAAAAGTATCTTCCTTGTCAGGATGCTCTCCGTGTATTCTGCCACAGCAGTCCAGCTCCTTCCAGCATCCTGCTGACAACAGCCTCTGGTGTTGAACTCGGCGACTGATTGAGATCCCCTTAAACGGAACCTATTTTAACATAGAGTGTTTTTGTACTTTTCCTCAGTGGTCCGAATCAGTACTGAAGCACAAAATCTCACACTTGTTTCTCATACGTTTTTGCAGCGGAATGGAACAATGGTCGAGAAGGAGCAGTCCCTTCGACTTCTAGAGGTTCGGTGACCGATGAGACGATCGCAGTTGGCGGTCCCACGACGCAAACGTTCGGCAAAGCTCCGGGAGGTCCTCTGGGGACCTTGAGCTCAGGAACGCACCCTCGACAGGTTACTAAGGAGAAGGGAAGCATCCATGGAGGGTCGAGCCTGAATTCCAACTACGGTAGAAACAATAGTTCGGGTTCCGGAGTCAAAAAAGGGTCGGATCGCCTTTACAGACAACCTGGAAGACAAAATCGATCGTAAGTGACTTCCTTCAATCTGACGACAATCGCAGATCAGTCCTTTCAAAGGCGAGATATTCATCAGTTTGGATTTGACAGGTCGAACGGCGGCGGTACCGTTTTCTACAACCAAGGAGGTGGTGCTGTGAACGGGTTCTCATCTGACAGGATGGATTCCCGCCGTGGAGGCAAAGGAGGCCTCAGTGGAGGGTCGATGGGAGGCGTCAAAGAAACCTGGGAAGCTAAGAGCCTAGGAAGGCAACAGCTGCTGAGCGAAGCAGCAGCGATTCTCAGAGGTAAAACACCTGGTAAGTCCCTGCTTTGCAGAAACTTTGTTTTGAATTAACATAAACCAACCGAATTTATTTGGTGTTTTAACACAAGTTTCAGTACACTTCACATGATGATTAACACCTTCAGTGCGGATGACCGGTAGACCAGTCATCCCTGCATACCTGCCATATGGATGACTTTGGGACCCGCATTGAAGGTGTTAATAATAGATCAGGCTGAGCTGTGAAATGAACTACCCCGCTCGATCACCGGCTGACGTCTCTCCCATTCTGGCCAGATTCCCTCTGAAATCTGAATTGTACCAAGTTTCAGACTTTTTATACTAACCAATGGGGATTCCTACCTCTATATCGGGAGGCAGACCTAAATTTATATCCTGAAGCTCTTGGATCAGAGCCTCTACAAAGATTCCCCAGTGGATTTTTTCCCCGGCCAGACTCATTATTTGACCCCAAAACTTGCCAGGTTTAGTCGTTTTTGCGGGTGCATAGCCAGAGAATGGCGCTCAATCGCAGTGTGATCTTCCCTGAACCAAGATCACCAATTCATCTCCATTTCCTTCCCCTGATTTAAACTTTAATTGGTGTTTCGCCAGTTTTCCTCATGTCTTCTATGGAGATCTACCTAGGAGGGTAGTGGGCCAAAAGTTGCGGCGTATTTTGCAGAGACACTGATTATTAAACACTTGGAGTTTCTCTGTTTCACTCACTGTTTCGCGCCAAGTTTCACAGTAGTACAGGGGGCTTTTACATTTGGAGCAGATTCTCAGTTGGGTCTTGGTGGTTATTCATCTTGAACGCCATTTTGGGAAAACCTGGACAAACGCAGCCGTTGTCCACATATTGCAGTTTATTTTGTTATCTTGCATAGTTGCGTGCTGTTCATGTGTAATCCTGTTCACAAGGGACTGCAGGCCTGATGGATCGCGAGTCGACTGACTTGAGCTGCAACGGGGCTGTCGGTGATGGGGCAGACGATGCGAGAAGTATGAAGAATCCGCTCTCCAACGCCAAATCGTCTCCTTCCTCCTACAACAACAGCTACGGTGGCAATGGTGGTGGAAGGCGCAACGGCAATGGGTTCCAGAAACAGTAAGTTTCCCATTCGTCATTGTCCTTGGGTTGTTGAAGACATCTGAACATTGTCATGACAGATTTGTTTGTCCCATAATAGGAGAGACTCCTGGAAATCCGGCAATAGAGACGAATGGAAGAATCGTAGCAGCAATAAAGGTACGACCTCAACCTGAATTATCTCTGTTGAACGTAATTTTGAGTCGGATGTTGTATTTTTCAATTTTTTGGACACTTTCAGGCGATGACAAAGTGACAGCGGATCAGAGAGAGCGCCTGACGGAGCAGTTGTATCGAGGCACGTTGGAGTGTTTGGTTTGCTACGACAGGATCAGACAAGCTGAACGTGTCTGGTCTTGCACCAACTGCCACCACGTTCTTCATCTTGGTTGCATCGTCAAGTGGGTCAACTCATCAACTGAAGCCACCGGAGGAGGTATGTACGATTCTCACGCCAGCAATGTGGAATAGAACATAATATTTGACCGTTTTCCCTCTTGAATCCGAATAATTAATGTCAATTGATTGATGGTTAAAAGGTTTCATTCTAAACATGTCGAGGTTGTTGGAATAATTTAATTTTCACTGAAAATTCGCTATAGGGATTGTAATTATTGCAATACTCGACACCTACTCCTTTGGGTCAAGGAAAGTTACAAATTAGAATTTTCAAGTTTAAACAGTAAGGAATGGACAGCTTCATAAGGATATGCGTTACTCGAATACCCTTCAAGTGGGCCTCAGGGTGTAACCTCAAGCTTTATCGTCTCTAAATTTACTTTAAGTTAACTTTATTCTTTCAGAGAGTGGATGGCGCTGCCCTGCTTGCCAGAATGTAACGCAGAACATCCCCACAGAATATAGGTGTATGTGTGGAAAGGTCAACGATCCTCAGTGGGTACGTTCTTTGAGCCATTATTTTCAACTTATCAGTTTTACTTTGGGAGGTATTATCATCTAATGTACTTATGTGTACAGGTTCGTGGAGAAACTCCGCATTGCTGCGGTCAGGTCTGCGGGAAGCGTAAATACTGTCCACACGGATGCACGCTGCTCTGCCACCCGGGAGCTTGTCCTCCATGTTGCGCGAATGTGGAGCGCTCTTGCGGGTGCGGTCGAACGTCGCGCATCGTGATCTGTTCGTCTTCTGTGACGTTCGACTGCGAGGACGTCTGCGGACGAGCGCTCAACTGCGGGCTGCATCCATGTACCTCCATATGCCACCAAGGCCCCTGTCCTCCCTGCGAAAAATCCATTCACCAAAGTAAGTCGAACTTCTTCTGTTCATATGGCTGAAGCGTGTTCTCTTGGTAGCCTGTTCGTCTGTCTGTCTATCTAGTCTAGTGAAATTATCGAAGTTGAGGCCGTGTGCCTTCTGCTGGCAAAATTACTCATTTTTGAAAACAGAGGAATTTGGAGGCAACGTTATCAGCTTTAATCTGAAATCCAAATTATACCTGTTGCCGTTGTAGTTTCTCAAACATGAGATAACTTCCTTGTTCCTACACACCTTCAATGATTGTGGTACCATTTAAAAAAAATTTATTCTTTTTGTTTCCATTCATTTTTGAGAAAACTATAATTGATTACATTGCCTTTAGATTCCTCTCTCTTTACTGTATCTAAAATGAGTAGTTTTTTTTAGTGGGAAACTCACAATGATTTAAATTTTTAGAAAAAACACCCCGATTTTCCAGATTTTTGAAATTGTATGTCTACTTTGGCACATGGACTCGAAAAAGCGTTATAAAAAAGCGTTACAGTTGATTTCTGATGATTTTTACGCACAACCAAGCTTAGTGGGTGTAAGGAACTATGGAAACGACAACCGTGTTGCTACGGACAATGCAAACATTAATTATTGTAATGGGGAATTTGCCTCAATTTTAGATTCTGGAATTTCAAGTCAAATCCTATATAATAGGGCCCTAGAATAACGTTTAACACTAGGAATAACCAAGGGGAAAAAAATACCGTAGGAGAAAATGCCTAAACAAGTGAAGCCTCAGTTACAAAACACCGCGAAAATCGAGGAATATTGTTGACGTCATACGAAAAGACAAAAAAACGACGCGAAAACAACTCCGACAACAGACAGAGTTCTAGCACCGCCACACAAAACGATCCAGTGAAATGGCTACTCGAATAATGTGATTCAAATCTTGAAACTAAATAAGAGAAGATGAAGACTAATAATGCTTGATAAACTAGTAGGTAGAACCGTATTGTAAAAAAGTGAGTAATATTGTTTCTTTTGGTCACTTTTGTGTCTGGGTTCTTCCTGCCAGTTGGCGGCGCACTCTTGTGCGCACTACTTGTAAGCTAAAATTTCGTGTATGTTCCGCTTCTGTGGTAAGCGCCACAGAACCTTCTTTGAAGTCAGATTGGTAGAATATCCGATACGTTTCAAACATGGCTGCCTCTTACACATTGCCACCACATTTAAAATTTCCATCTTCCTTAAATTCTCTAAATTGTTTGGATGCGTTTTCGAGCAGCTCACTATGTTTTTATTCCATAAAAATAAACCCTCATTCGAAAAAAAAAAAAATGTGAGGCAAATTCCTCATTCTGTAGATTTGCCATGTTGGCACGAATAAAGATAACTTATGCTTCGACAAGTACCGATTCTTTATAAGTGGCGCTGCGGAATAGTGAAACCAAAGAAAAGACCAACAAGGGGAGGAGGCGCTCCACAAAATGATGATTCGAGTGAGGAAGAATTTCTACCAGGACCGAGTAAGATGGAAAATGGCATGGCAGATGAAAAGAAGTTGGCCAAGATAGTGAGTTCTTTTCATTTTGACAGGTTTGACGTGGGAAATGAGCAATGGGAGTTGAAAAAGGTTGTATGATCTGGTCAAAAATTTTAAGTAGGGATGGGAACCAGATCCCCTTTATATTTGAATAGTTGCGCTGGAATCAAAAAAAGAATCCAAGAATCCGCTGGGTGAAAATTATCGTCAGAAATTGAATATATTGAATTAATAGCAATGAAATATAGACATATAGCAGTAGGACTGTAATTTTTAAGGGTTTTTGAGGGGTGTGCGATCTGTGTCCACAAAATACTTGTAATAGTGAAGACTCACCAATTTTCGCTCGAGCGTTGACTTCCCCGGCCGGGGAAACTGCCAGGAACCAGGAATGAAGGCGACCGACGACAAGTGGACACAGCTGAGAGCTTTATTATACCGCGTATTTTAGATTAAAAATGAAAATTAATTTCGGCGGTGGTGTAAATAGGATAAAACGGGTTTGAAAGGCGGTGTAGACAATCGCGGGTTTTACTTAAGGAGAGCTCGCAGGCCAGAAAACGACTGGCTTCCAGGTTGGACATCTAGAGGGGGGAAGCAAAGTAAGAACTGGGGAGCTGAGTCCACCAAAACAAGATGTTTTTATTACCTTATCAAATAGGCCTCTGGCCGCTACACCGCCCACCCAAAATTGAAAATTTTGAAATTTAAATATGCAAAAAAAATTACAATAGTACAAGTTGAATTCTCGATATATGGTTCAGCAATATTACAAACTAAAGTCTGCTGGACAAATTAAAATATACCTAGAGGTGTTGCAACCTCACATAAATACTGATGTCACATATCAAGTGACAATGGATAGAAATTGCGAGAGAAATAAAAAAAATAACTAATAAATCTTCAAAGACATAGGTATTGTTAAAGAAAATCATGTTATTACTCCACTGAAGGAAGTGGAGCAAGTCTGGCAACTGGCCTAACTAAAGACGCTTGAGCAGTTTGCACAGTTGCAGAACGAGCTACTCCATCGCGCCCCAAGTGCAGCTCGGTGATCCTTCCAAGAGGCCATTCCATCGGACGAGATTGAGATCGGAGGATTATGACGACGTCACCAACATTCAAAGGAGGTCTTGGAGAGGTCCACTTCTGTCTCTCCATGAGAGTATGAAGATAGTGAGACGTCCATACTTTCCAGAAACGTTGAGCTGACTGTTGCACGTTTTGCCAGCGAGACAAGTGATTTGGAGGTTGCTCAGAGAACTCGTGCTCTAGAGGTGACAATAACGGCCTACCCACAAGGAAATGTCCAGGTGTGAGGTAAATAGAATCGGTCGAAACTCCCAATGGGCATAAAGGGCGGCTGTTGAGAATTGCCTCAATCCGAGACAGTAGAGTTGAAAATTCTTCGAAGGTCAGAAGTCGCTGAGACAGATCACGGAGATGGCGCTTAGCTGCCTTCACGGCACTTTCCCACAAACCTCCCATCCAAGGAGAGCTCGGAGGATTTGTGCCGTTATCACAGAATATATCCTTGCACAAACCTCTACGCGATATGAATCGATTCAATGCACCAGTGAAGCACTCAGAAGATAAGTCACTAGCCAGTTCAATGTGTACCGCTTTGGTCGACATACATACAAAAATACAAATGTATGACTTAATCTTTGGTGCGTTGCGTAGAGTGCTGGCTTTGATCAGTATAGGTCCAGCGTAGTCGACAGCGGTTTTCTCAAACGGATGACAAGGTGTGACGCGGGACGAAGGGAGATCTGCCATTATGGGGTGCTCTGGTTTTATACGATGCCTATAACAGGGCATGCAGCGAAATATACACTGACGTAATAATGAACGAAGTGATAAAATCCAGAATTCCTGGCAAATTGCGGCTTGACAGGATTGAGGTCCAGCGTGCAACAACTTAAGATGAAATGCGTTGCAAATTAAAGAAGAGAGATGGCACAGTTTGGGAAGAAGAAAGGGGTGTTTAGCATCAATGGGTAACAAGGATTCGGAAAGTCGACCACCAACTCGCATTAGTCCGTTTTTCAAAAAGGGCGAAAGACGAGCAATATGCGACGGTAGAACTTTTCTCTTGGCTATCGCAGCAATTTCGGACTTGAAATAGTACTGTTGCGTACCTTTGATGCACGTTAACATGCTAGCACGAAGTTCTGAAGGTTTCAGGGGGCCGGCATGTCGCTTACGAACTTTCATCACTCCTTGCTGCCTACAGTTGTGTATAAAACGGAGGACCCAGGCCATCACTCTTTTCAGCCGATTCAACGAAGAGTAGCGGTTAATGACGGAGATAATCAAAGGTAAATCTTTGATTTTTATCTTTGGAGTTGCCACCATGACTCGAGCTTGTCGTTTCAACTCTGGAAGGTTATCGTCGATTGTGATATTCTGTAGAATAGGCCAATTAGACGGAGGCTGATATAAAAACGACGGACCATTCCACCAAGAGGCATGAGAAACTATTTCTTCAGGAAAAAGGCCCCTCGACGCTACGTCAGCAACATTAGACGTGGTGCTAACATGATGCCATTGGTTTACATCAGTATATTCGAGGATGGAAACAACTCGATTAGCCACATACGTTTGAAGATGATGGGGTGGAGTGCGGAGCCAAGCTAGAACTACGGTTGAGTCAGTGAACAGGTACGTATCCATGACTTCATTTCTGCTCATTAGCGGTTGAACGGATTGCAGCAGTTGGGACAAAAGTAGAGCACCATTTAGTTCTAGCCTAGGTACTGTGAGAACTTTCAGAGGAGCAACACGAGTTTTAGCACGAAGAAGTTTTACAGAAACCACTTGACCATCATCTGAACAAGAACGTAAGTAGATTGCGGCGGCATATCCTTGCGTGGAGGCATCACAGAATCCAATGATAGACCTATTCAAGAGCGCAGGTTCTGACAAAAGGCGAGGAAATGCAACGTTAGATAACTTAGGTAGCTCTGCACTGAACGCCGCCCACCGTGACTGAATGTGATATGGCAAAGGTGAATCCCAGTCAAGGTTGCATTCCCAAATTTCTCTAAGGAATAACTTCGCACGGAATACGACGGGCGATATCCAGCCTAATGGATCAAATACCGAAGCTATTTGGGACAAAACTTGCCTCTTCGTTTTGGCCTCAGTGGCTATCTTGACTGAGTACGTAAATACATCAGTACTCGGGATCCAAACTAGGCCAAGTACATGAAGAGAACACGATTCTGAGGATTGCAATGAGAGAGATGCGACCCGGTGCTCCTGTGGAATATGATTTAAGAGCTCAACAGAGTTCGATGCCCACTTTCTGAGTTCAAAGCTTCCTAGCTTCATGATAGCTAACAACTCATCCTTCAATATGAGAGCATCTTCAAGAGTATCTACAGAAGAACAGATGTCATCCATGTAGCAACTAGACATGATGACTTGGGAAGCACGAGGAAATTTATGACCTTCATCATGAACGAGTTGTTGAAGGACCCTTTGAGCTAGAAATGGAGCACAAGTCAAACCGTAAGTTACGGTTTGTAGTGCATATGATTCGAGAGGTTCATCCTCAAACTCACGCCAAAGAACATGTTGAAACTTGGTGTCATCAGGATGAAGCCAAATACGACGATACATCATTTTTATATCGGTAGTAAGAGCTATCGGCTTTAAGCGAAAGAGTGTGATGACGTCACAAATATCTTTTTGAAGAGGCGGGCCCACTAACAAATGGTCATTCAACGAGGAACCACTGGAATCCTTACACGAACCATCGAAAACTACACGAACAGGTGATGTAGACGACTCTCGAGTAACAGCGAAATGCGGTAAGTAGAATGAACCAGGCGATTTAGTGAGTACCATGTGACCCAAGTCGCGGTACTCATTCATAAATGCATGATAAGCAGAGCGCAAAACTGAGTTTTTGCGTAATTTAGATTCGAGGTTGTACCAACGACGTTGTGCTATCAGTTCACTTTCGCCTAACAGATTGTCAAAATTTGGGTTGAATGGCAAACGTACAACGTAGGATCCATCTGTACGACGTGAGTGAGTGGTCATGAAATGCTGTTCAGCATAGGTATGCAGTGGATCAACGGCGGTATGCTGGGACCCCCCTTCTTCAATTTCCCAAAAACTTTTCAATGTTTTATTAACGTCAACTTCACACATAAACAATGATATCTCAGAGGTACATGGGGAAGGTTGAAGAGGAACGTTTCCCATGATAACGTAACCAAAAATAGTTTCCAAACAAGCGGGTTCACCATGAATAATTTTCGAACGATTTTGGAAAATGTGCGGGTACAACGAAGCTCCTAAAAGGAAGTCTATTTTTCCTTTCTCGTGGAAGGAGTTATCAGCGAGATTGAGATGTTTAAAACGTTGATATACATCATCAGGAATTGGAGTAGTCGGGAGCTCAGCACAAACATTTTTGACGATGACAGCTTCAGCACAGAGGGGTTGACGACGGGAAGAGCGGGGGGAACAAATTACAAGAAACAACTCCCTTAGATGTGCCGATATTTTGAGCTAAAACACCTGAAATGTTTGTTTCCTTGTTTATAGTAGGTAGCGACAAACGTTGGGCACACTGTGACGATATGAGACACACCTGACTACCTCCGTCGATCACTAGACGAATTGGTTCCAATTTACCAAATTTGTTCATAATAAGAGCTTGAGCGGTACCTAACAAAACAGTTCGAGTTGCTCTCGGGACAGTCGGTAACGTGAACAGAGTAGCTGCGGGATTAGGAGGAGTTTCCACGGTGGAGGTCAAAGTTGAAGAAGCCGTTAGGACCGATTGCGAAATCTCCTCGTTAATCTTATCTTCATGAAGTGAGGAGTGATGAGATCCATTGTTGCAATATTTACAACGCCCTTTAGAAGCACAACGGGACCTCATATGTGACCCCAAACATTTGAAACAACGGCGGAGCTCCTTCAACTTATTATATTTATCACTCACGGACAATTTAGCATAAGTTGGACAAAAATAAATGCGAGAACACTGCTCATTACAAATAGCACAACTAGCTTGTGGTTTGGCACTAGTAGTACTCGAAGTAGCAACAGGCTTCGAAGACTCAGGTGTACTAACTAATACCGACTGAGAATTACGATTGTTCTTACTAGCACTCAATTTACTTCTATGATCGTAGTTACCAAAATGCGGGGTAACTCGAGGCGACTTGAAAGGGGAAGATGCAGTTGTAAGTTCTTCTATCTTACATTGATCTTCAACGAATTCTATGAGTTGATGGAACGTAGGGATGGATTTGCGAGAATCTAAAGTACGTTCGAAACGCACTCGCATGTCCGTTGGTAAAACACGCAAAGCAAATTGGAATATGATAAAATCATTTTCATCAGGTAAATTTAAATTATTAAGGGCTTGATATGAAGTAAAAAATGTATCCAAAAATGATTGCAAGTCTTTCTGAGAACTCGATTTTAAAGGAGAAAATTCCAACATTTTATTAATGTAACAAGTTGCTAAAGAACGAATATTACCATACCTTTCCTCGATCAAATTGTAAGCGGTCAGATAATTTTTATCTGACAAATCCAAATGTTCAATTAAAGTTAAAGGAGTCCCAGAAAGGGCACTAAGTAGGTAAGTAAACTTAATAGTATCTGCAAATTTACCTTTATGAACCATGGTATTAAACATAGCCCAGAAATTTGGGAAAGTGTACAAATCACCAGACCAAGAAGGTAACTCAATTTTAGGCAAACGCATTTCTGGTGAAGACTGTGACGTAGGAGCTGGCTGTACAATAGTCATTCTAGCACGTAAATCATTCTCAATTGTACGAATTTTATAGAACAATTCGTCAAAACTGTCATTAACTTTATCAATTTCAACTTGTTTATGACCATCAAGTTGGAGATTTAACATAAGTATATTATCCTGCACGAGTTCAAATTTTGTTTGATTCTATCTAAATCATTACAACGAGATAAAAAGGTTGAAACAGTTCCAGGAGCAACTTTGGATGATGCATCATAAGTCTTTTGCAACTCGGAGAATAACTGTTCCCTCTTCTTTGTATTAAATTCAACTTGAATATCATATTCCTCGTCTTTTCCATCATCGGACCCCATTGTAAGTCGAGAAATCCAAACAATGAGATAAACCTAACAAGTTCTAACCAATGAAAAGAGAGGATACAATGTTTGTGTTCGGAGAACCAATAAAATTGCAGATCGAGAATTCAACTATGTACTCGTACTTTCTAGCAACTGACTCTGACGACAATGAAAAAATGGCGGATTCGGGTCGATCGGACCATGAAAAAGGTTGTATGATCTGGTCAAAAATTTTAAGTAGGGATGGGAACCAGATCCCCTTTATATTTGAATAGTTGCGCTGGAATCAAAAAAAGAATCCAAGAATCCGCTGGGTGAAAATTATCGTCAGAAATTGAATATATTGAATTAATAGCAATGAAATATAGACATATAGCAGTAGGACTGTAATTTTTAAGGGTTTTTGAGGGGTGTGCGATCTGTGTCCACAAAATACTTGTAATAGTGAAGACTCACCAATTTTCGCTCGAGCGTTGACTTCCCCGGCCGGGGAAACTGCCAGGAACCAGGAATGAAGGCGACCGACGACAAGTGGACACAGTTGAGAGCTTTATTATACCGCGTATTTTAGATTGAAAAATAAAATTAATTTCGGCGGTGGTGTAAATAGGATAAAACGGGTTTGAAAGGCGGTGTAGACAATCGCGGGTTTTACTTAAGGAGAGCTCGCAGGCCAGAAAACGACTGGCTTCCAGGTTGGACATCTAGAGGGGGGAAGCAAAGTAAGAACTGGGGAGCTGAGTCCACCAAAACAAGATGTTTTTATTACCTTATCAAATAGGCCTCTGGCCGCTACAGGAGTACTACATCAGCAGGTTCGAAGTTACAGACAATGGACCGCAATGGGTTTCATCAGAATTTTCTTCTTTCTGTAAAAAGATTGGAATAAAGCATATTCGAATAACTCCATACCATCCACGGTCAATTGGATTAGCGGAACGAGCGGTTCGACGTTTAAAAACAAGGATGACTTCGTCAAAGGAACAAAACAACAGTCTTGCAGATCGGTTGAGAGATTTTCTGTTTTCCTATCGGAATGCACCACACTCTACAACTGGAAGAACTCCAGCTGAGGTACTGATGGGAAGAAGGGTGCGCTCATGTTTCGATCTATTGAAACCTAACATGGTGCGCACTGTGGATGATGCACTCACTAAGCAGAGGATTCATCAAGCTCAAGGGAAGAGTTTTCGGGAATTTACAGAGGGAGATGAAGTGTGGGCCCTTAACAAGATAGGGAAAGGAAGTTCTCTTCCCGGGGATCTCTCCTATGTCGTTTTGGTTGAGGGCAAGAAGGAAAGGAAGCATGCTGACCAGTTGAGGAAGAGATGAGTCAGGAGCCGGAGGATGAAGGGGTAGGGGTGAGAGGATGTAAGTGTTGAATCATCAAAAATTAACTTCCCGCGACTGGGGATCGATCTCCTATCGTCTCGATTCTAAATCGGAGCTCCTACCACTTGAGCCAAGGAAGTGGATGGACAGAAATGCGAAGAGGTCGCTGATCACAACATCTCCCCCCCCCCCCCATTAGGAAATCTGAGGTACTCCGTTACCTACGTCAGGGAGGTGAGGGGCAGCTTTGGCCGGCGTTTTCCAACCCAGTGAGAACGCGCTATTTTTGACTGGCTTCGGAGTTTTTGTTATTCTTCCTTATTGACGGGGCGGGGGATCTGCTGACCTCAACGTTTGTCCGAATAGGCGGTGGCTCGACTCGTGTCTCGAGAGGGAGTTGTTTTGATGACCCAATCTTTTAAATGAATTAATGTTTCTCTGAGAAATGCTGAGGAGACGTTTCGTGTCCTACCGACTGCGCCAAGTTGTTGTATCCCTTTTCCTAGGCTCTTTATGGACTTAGGGAAAACTAAGACACACGGAAAACTTGTGGGAAAAATGGTACCTTTAATCAGGTCACTCACACAACGAATGAATCCACCACGGGCCTACAGTTCCCGTCACAGGGCCGCCCCCCTCCTCAGTCCGTGTTCCACTTTCCATTCCTTCCTCGTCAGCAGCTAGGTGACGTCCCTTTCCGAGACTCCCGCCCTGAAAGAGTGACAGTGCTATCCGTCCACAACATAAGGAACTATGGAAACGACAATGGTTGTTACGGACAATGCAAACATTAATTATTGTAATGAGGAATTTCACCATGTCGGAATTTCCTTTTTTTGACCCCAAAATCGGATTCAGCACCTCGAAAAACCTCCTAAGGCCAACTTTCAGCCCGAACTTCCTAATTTACGTATAAACAAAACAGTGTAGAAAATACGAACGTTTAAAAAAACCGGGAAAATGACGTCATGCTGGAATAGTTCATTTATGGCCGCTTGAAGCGCTGAGATCGAGAAATCTATAGTCCCCAGATGCAAAATTTCACGAAACAGCATAGTTCGAAATCGAAAAACTGAAGAAAAAAATAGAAAAAGCAAGATGGGGAAAATTAGGTTTCCCTTGTTTTTGTTTGATAACTTTTCTATTAGAAAACACGATTTCGTTGTCCCAATGGGCAACACTGGGAGGAAACGGCGATCCGAACAGCCCAATCAGCGAGCGTTCCCGCTACACGTCCGTTTTCCCGGTTAGTTTTGAAATCAAAAATTTTGATTGTCTCCCAAAAATAACAGGAGACTTATTTTCCGAAATCCGCCCGATTTTCATCTATCCCACACCATTAACTATTCAGGAAAAATGCAAACAGAAATCGGTGAAATTCCTCATTCTGTAGATTTGCCACGTTGGCACGAATAAAGATAACTTATACTTTGACAAGTACGGAGTCTTTATAGCGGGGGAATGAAACTTCCCCACTAAGGGCTTAGTTGTGCGTGGAAATCAACAGAAATCAAGTGTAACGCTTTTTCGAGTCCACGTGCCAAAGTAAAGACACACAATTTCGAAAATCTGGGAAAAGTGGAATAATTTCAGGTCAGCGAGTCCGCGAGTGGACGGTTTGCTCACTCCTTCCCCACCCAACTCGCCAAATATCTGCTAGCAAAGTCATCGTGTCATCGAGGCTTTGACTCTTATCGGACCACTTTGTATCATTTCGCATTTTTCAATTATTTTTACTGTGTTTGTTTGTTCTCAGAGTGCCACTGTGGTCTGGCCGAGAGGGACCTGACTTGCGATGGACACACTGTCCCGCCAGAGATGGGAGGTCCCACGTCGTACTCCTGCGGCTCTCAATGCCCCAGCAACCTCTCCTGCGGGAAGCACCCTTGTCACATGACTTGCCACCCTCCGCCTTGCCCTCCCTGCCCCCTGTCGCCGTCCGTCCTCGTCAAATGCCAGTGTGGGAAGGAAGACGTCCCATCCGGGTCGAGATCTTCCTGCGAAGACCCGGTCGTCCTCTGTGGGTCCGTCTGCGACAAAGAGTTGAACTGCGGTCAATCTGGTAAGTGAAACGGTATTGTTCTAGCGGATCTGGAGAATCTGATTTATTGACGAGAGTAATTAAATCTGAGCTGAATTCTACCCCTGGAGAACTATGTTTCGTTCTGATGAGATTAGCAGAGAATAAGAGCAAATTTAGGAATAAAGGGCGAAATAATAGAGAGAAGCGAACTGGCTAGATGATTGAGATAGAACTGATTTAATCAGGCATCAAGAAGCAGGTGTACCAACACAAAGATAGATATTTCACACCCTCCCTCAATTTAAACCAAATTGCATACGAATTACACATAAATCATCATAGTACAAATTAATTAAGGAACAAACGTAAAATGAGATCAGACATAGGTATACATGTAATGAGAACAGAAATATTATAGATCATGAGATCAATAGAGAAACAACATCATAGCAATGTTGTGATAAAAGGTTACTGAATGTCCGGCGGTTACAATTTTACGGACGGAGAGAAGGTTCTGCGTGAGAGAGGGGACGATCAATGCGCAGACGCGAACAGGTGTGCCATCGATCACAATAGTCAGAACTCCTCTGTGTTTTGCAACGAGTATTTCACCGTTGCCAACTCTGATATTCATTCCGTGTTCGCAGATTTTCTCAATTCCCGTCATGAATCTAGCGTATTCTTCTTTTACGAGAGTGTCGGTGGCACCACTGTCTAGGACCAAGGAAATGTCCGCAGATTTCGAAGAATATAGCGCTGAATTCGCGGAACTCTCATGACGAATTTCACTGAAGAATGAAATGGGGTCTGATTCACGATTTACACGACCGTTTTCACCTGATTCTTCCGAATTCTCAGCTAAATTCGCGCGATTGTTGCCATTTCCATAATTCCTTCTCGAATTACTGCCTCTGTAGCTATTATTCCCTCTGCCCTTTCCTCTCCCACGAAATTTTCCAGTTCCTCTAAAATTTTGATCGTAATTTTTCGAACTATATCTTTGCGGACAATCACGAGCAAAATGATTCTCATCACCACACACATGACAAACAGGAAGATTGGACTTACCACTCATATTGAAAGAAACATTTTCAGTTACCGGATGGAGATTATTCTCGTTTTTATCACGGCATTTCAATTCTGCATCAAGTAATTTTGATTTGATGAATTGCATGTTCAATGAGTCGGACTCCATCGTTTCTATAGCGGTAATGACTACACTGTACTTTTCCGACATCGTGAGCAACAGGTAGCAAATTTTGTCCTTTTCGTCGAGTTTCGCACCAGCTTCCACTAGTTCTCTCAGTAAACTTTCTACTTCCATGAAGTGTTCTGTTAGATCCCCAGAACATTTCAAGTTCATCAATTTTCGCATGATGTAGAGTTTTGTTAGTGGGCTTTTCCTCATGAACACATTTGATAAACCTGTCATCATTTCTCCTGCTGTCTTCGAGCTGCGAACGTATTCAATAAATTTGTCGCTGAGACTCTGAATGATGACGCATCTGGCTTTTGCATCGTTCATTTCGTGAACTGCTAACTCTTGGGCGGTGAATTTTTCAATTTCTTCCTCAGTGACTGTTAGAGTGTTTTTCACACCTTCCTTCTCAAGGATCGTTTCGACTCTGAATTTCCAGGTTGAGAAATTTGCTCCAGTTAATTGAGGTAAAACAAGTCCGGTTCCAGCAGAAAATATGGATTTGGCCATCATGTATCTTTGACCTAACCTCTGCTTCACGTATCTTTCCCGACCTACCTCACACGTGGGTCACTAAAAATGGGATTCACACGCGATCCGCGACTTTTACACTCGAAATTTCATTTTATAGGCGCAAGAAACATAAAAAAGGGGCACATAACCTGATGAGATTAGCAGAGAATAAGAGCAAATTTAGGAATAAAGGGCTAAATAATAGAGAGAGGCGAACTGGCTAGATGATTGAGACAGAACTGATTTAATCAGACATCAAGAAGCAGGTGTACCAACCCAAAGATAGATATTTCACACGTTGGAATACCTATTCCTTGGTGCAGACCAACCTAGAGCTAGGGATAGTAATTAACAGATGAAATTGATTTAGGAAAGATAAATGCTATATTGTCCGAGAATCGAGTAGAGTGAGCCTATTATACACAGCCCCAGAGTAATAAAAAGTGTTATCTCCCAGAGTTATTCACAATTTGCCTGCATTGCCTCTCTTGGATCCGTTTAATGATGCCATCTCTTTCATCTTTGTGGGAGTCTCTAATGAGCGCTCTGCTTCCTTTTCCATTGAACTGATTTTGTCTGCTGACTCTGGAAGCACACCGAATGTATCATTATGTTAAAGCATTGTGCCTTCCACAATCGGGCTTGGATAAACACTTGCCAGATATCAGTCTCTTACAGTTCCATCTCAATGGAAAGGATGTTCCACTAGGTAACCTTGGATTTGCAGTGTAAACTTTAGTAAAAGTAAAGTAAACAACCATCTCAGGTTGAATTTTCGACCGACGGATGTCATCAGCTGTCTTCCGAGGGGAAGATCAGAATTGGTTCTGATGATTCCACTCATGGCTACGTATTGCCTCACCCCCTTAACAGGGGAGGGTTTCACCAACCCAAAATTGTCCTGTGATCCTGCCCATGAGCCTTAACTTCATTAAACCAACTAATGGCCGTATAATCTTTTAATAATTACACTTTTTCGAGACAGATTTCTCAGGCGGCAGAGTGCTGCGGCGTAGGTTGTAACCATCGTAGTTGAATTGAAATACTTCTTCAAAAATAGTCCCTGATGAAGTTGAGGGTAATACTTAGAGGACAGAATGGAAGGGTCTTGAGCCACGTTCTGTGGCTTATAACCTCTAGAAATTTCAGGTCTAGCTATTCTGCTGGCAGGTGGCAATTCAGACTAGTATTGAGTGTCTTCTTCAATTCGAGATAATTTCCATGGGGAGGAACTTGAAGCCCTTTGCAACAGGCATTTAGAACGTCTACTGAACCTTGAGGGGCAAGTCATGCCTTGCTATGTTTGTGAAAATGCTGGTGGAGTCCAACTTCAAGTCGCACTCAAAGAGCTAAATGTGCGTCTTTTGGTGGAGCGGAACTTGAAGCACTTGCTATACTAAGTGAAGAGAAATTCATACTAGTACGTGTGTCTTCCCTTTGATTGCTAATCGATATACTTTCCATATGAGGAATTGAAGCCCTTTACTGCAGGCCATTAGAGCGTCTACTGAACCTTTATTGAACCCAATTGAAATTCTTCTGATGGGGAGGAACTTTAAGCACTTATCTAATTAAATACTCTTATTAGTTGTTAATTAATCTTATTCAAGTCCATTTTTCAGGGTAATCGTTTTGTAACCAGGAATTTTGTAACTTTGCAGAAGCTCGTCATCGTTGCAAAGCGAAGTGTCACGAGGGACCTTGTCCTCCCTGCGATGGAGTTACTTCGGTTCTATGTCGGTGTCACGCGATGGCCAAAGACATCGACTGCAAGGACCTCACAGGGAACCCTGAAGACACCAAGTGTCAAAAGAGGTGCACCAAGGTGAGCTTCACTATTTGAAACGGGGCACTTTCCTTCAATTTTTCTCTCTCTTCAAGATTAGGACGTCCAATGTGATAATTCTGGGGTGAAGCAACACTGAAATCCGTTTCAGACCATTCTGACTATATCCGCGAAAAATCATGTGTTAAGAGGACACATATGTCAATTTTCGGTCCGGACGCACACAATTTTTTTTCCATAATTTGTAAATAGACTCAATTCCGGAAATTTCAACAAAAAAAATTTCTAAATCCGATGAGTAGAAGTGCTCCAAATTTGGGTTAGAACCTAGGGAGTCAATAGTGCTGAGGAGCGCTCGGAAGCCTGGTTCCGTTTCCATTTGATTGAGACAAGAACTTGGCTGACGTTTGGCAGACTGATCAACTGACCTAAAAATACTTCCCTTGAACATTTTCTTCCTTCTTCTAAAAATCCGTGTCGATCTCGGCATTTTCGACCAAAAACTTCAAGACGAAACACAACACGAACGAGACGAGACACAAAAATAAGACGAGCTCCTGTAAACATACACTCGGGCTATCATTCTTTGAGCTTTCGATGCTAAACGATGTATTCTATTAGATATACATCGATATATCTATTAGATATATCGATATCTATTAGATATATCGATGTTGAACTATCGAGAGTTGATACCGCAATTCCATTGGTTGAAAACAGGCAGAAACAGTCATTCAAATTTCGATAAACCTGACGCCCAAACTCGGCCGTTCGTTTTTGATTCAAACCGCTCTTCAGTAAAATTACGTCTTTGAGCTTATTTGTTCCTTTTTCTCAGGAACTATTCATCCGATTGGAACCAAATTTTTACAGGATGTTCTTCTAGTATGTACCTATAATTATGATGGAGGGTTTTGCCGAATAACGCCATGGAGCCTAAATATGAGTGTGTGAAAATTCAAAATATCGCTAAAAATGTAAAAACCCCATGACTTTTTCTGTGAACTTCATAAAAACTTTGTTCATCAACTTTGCTTCACTAAGTATACTGATGGTGCTGTCAAAATGTCAGACCGATAGCTTGAGTATTCTGAGAGAAAAAGGAACATTTATATCAAACAATTAGGTTTAGAACAGCTCAATTTTGGAATTTTAACTTTTTTATTGATGGTCTGACTGAGTTCAGATTATTACCATCCAACCAGAATATATTGAGGATTAGTCCCTTAAAATTTCATCAAAATCGGACGAACCATTGAACAAATATCGCGACAAAACCAAAATTGCTGCCGTAGCGCGGAAATGACGTATGTGTCCCCTTAATGTCTTTGTGTGGCAAAATCTTGCCCATGCCCACTCCAACCGAATAGGGCGGTTTTCTTTTTGTTCGACAAGGATATCCTTCTTGTTGTGCACTACGTTGTCAAAGTTTGAAATTTCGCTTTCGAACGAGGAAAAAGGGAGTTTTATATTGAATCAAAGAACATGCCTTTCCCAAATCTCAATTTCCAACCGATTTGCGGGATTTTTTTGTAGTATCCAAAATTATTATGTATGGGGGGGGTTCATCGCTAATGCGATATTGTTTGAGCTATTCGATAAAATGTACGAAAATTTTGCGCTCTCTGATGAAATCGCGTATAAGCTCATGTTCCTTTTTCTCGGGTTCTACTTGCCCAATCGCCTTGATTTTTTTTTATTTTGTAAAGCATTTAGTCTTGTAGGTCCTGACACGGTTTTTAAAAAAATACTATACTCCGGGAAAAGGTACGGCTATTTGAAAAAAATCTTCAAATACGGCCAAAATTCTAGGTGATAGATGAATTTTTTTCCTCAACTTCTCGATCAAAAATTGCCAAACAAACGAATACGTCTGTTCGTTACGATCTAATGCACAATTAGAAAAAATAATCAAGGCGATAGGGCAAGTAGAACCCGAGAAAAAGGAACATAAGTATTGAAAAACGTGGTTTTTCAGGAAACGCGATTTTCTAAAAAAGAAGCGTGTTCCATCTATAACGTCATCTGGTGTGTCTGTAAACCTTTCCTAGCTTCTGATGAGTCATTTTGAACCCTTTGGAAGAAGAAGAAGAAGGACATAACTATAACCATATGTCTAATCTCTGTGTGTATAACCTTCCCAACCGGTGTTGACAAAGTTTTGCGGAGTGTTTGAACCGGTTATCGCTTTTCGTTCGTCACCTTTACCTTTCGTTCAGTTGCCGTTCGTATTTTCTATAATGCCGAGATCTCAACGAATTTTAAAAAAACGAAAACCTGTACCTCGTCGAGGGAAGGAAGAATAAAAAGAATCAGGCAAAGCGAAGACTTGAGGATATGTTTCAAGAGGAAGAGGGGGACGACCCGGCTTACGGCGCTGGCCTCTATTAGCCGAGTGGAGCGCGACTATTCCGTGTTTGTAAATTTTTTTAACCACTTCCGGTTGGAATTTTGACATGCTTTTTTTTTAAACTGACCAGTGAATAATCTACATTACGAAACTATTTTTTTCTCAAAATCGATTTTTGACTCGAAAAAATTTCCCCCTACCCTTTTTTTTTGTAGATTTTCCACCAAGTTTTTCCAATTTAGCCAATTATTTTTGAATTATCGACCAGTGTTCAGTTCCCTTTCCAAGACTGTTCTGCTGCTGTCAATATTGTGGGAACTAAGAAACTCAAAAAGACTTTCGGTTTAAACAAAAAATTCAAAGCATAATTTGTGCCGGGCGATTACGTTGCCTTACAAAATTTGCTCTTTCAAAACTGGAATGTGAGAAGTTACGAAACAATTTTTGGTTTGTTATTTTCAACAATGAACCTTTAGAATCGAGCAATCAAATATCGCGGCTCGTTTCTTAGTTACCACGAATTGCTTTTGATGAAATTTGCTATAAGGGGTCAAGTTGTGCCGCGAAGCCTTTGGTGGAGGTCACTTCTAAGGAGTGGAAAATAGGGTTTGAAATTTTCAAAACGCCCAAAACTCGAAGTAATGTTATTGTTTTTTAAATTTTAAAATAGAATAGAATTTTTAGAATCGAATGAGACCACCCAGAGCTCTAGGATAACTCATTCGCTCCTAGAGAGGAGTGAAAGGTAGGACTTACAAAAAAACTCTGCAAATTATTACACAGTGGTTTATTATTTTTATTTTTCTATACAGGGTGTCTACACTTAAGACGGGCATAACTTCAGGGTTCAATTCTACGAGGTATTTCCAACAAAAAATGTCTCCTAGCAATTTTTTCCTAACCCTTTCAAAATGCATTTTTTTCACTTCGAAGTTTCTTGTCGCGTTTTCGACCTTACGTCATTAAAACTGTCATAAAACCTAATATTTACCAAATAAATTCAAATTTGAGGATATCGTTCGAAAGAGCGTTAAATTTCCGAGCTACCTGGTGTAGAACCAAAATCTTTTGGCAATAAACGATTTCAAAAAAACCGAGTCAAATAACCAACTTTAAATTGTTTTCAAAATATGCCTCTTTTTGAATCGAAGTTTTCACTCTGAATCCCGGGCTAGGGATGTCCGATACTTCAAAAGTATCGATATAATATCGTATCGATACATTTAGAAAGTATCAAAAAGTATCGATATTTTGAAGTATCGATACTTTTCGATACTTTTACAAAAATGTGTGAAAATGCTTTTTATGTTTCCCTCTATCAGTGTGACATCTCTCCATCGCGAGGATAATAATTAATATAGAATGAACAAAACAATAAATCACTCATTTTTTTGATTAGGCACTTGTTTTCGTATTGTACTTGGTTGGGTTAACATTTTGGTGGTCCTTTCTAGATGATGGATCATAATCATATTATGATTATGGTCTGTTCGGAGAGGCAGTCCTGAACGGTTCGGAGGGGCTTGGAGGACCCCAAGGAGTTTGGAGGAGTCCATTCGCCTCTATCCCCTCCCCTTTCCAGTTCCGGTTTGGTTCCGAACTGTTCCTCTCCGAACAGACCCATAGAGAGCTGGAGGTGGTGGAACATCATCTTTGTTTAGTTTGTTCAAGTGGTTGGTCTCCCAACAATCTACGTAGAGAAAGAGGTACCTACTACAATTCGAGACTTTCATCTAATGTGAGAGATAAAAATAGATAGCATTTTATCTAATGTGAGAGGTAAAAAAGTATCGCCTCCGATACTGGAAAAAAAGTATCAATACTACGATATATATCAGGAAAAAAAAGTATCGATATGTATCGATACTTTTAAGTATCGATACTTTTGGGACATCCCTATCCCGGGCTATTTCGATAGGCACTCTTCGGAGAAAACATGCCCAAATAGTCAGCTTTCCAACGTTCTTTCAATTTTTCTCTTTAACATTCAAATTGGAAGAGTAAATGAAGTTTGAATGTCAAAAAACTTGTGTTTTCCAAGAAAATCCACTGTTTTAAGCAGTTTATGGTCCCCCTCGATCTCAAGACGGCTTGAAGATTTTGGTATCATTTCCTATGTAATTTTTTACGCTGAATTCAATAGTGATACTTCCGAATGATTGCGACTGCTAGAAAGTGGATTTTTCGAAGAAAACCTTCGTTTTTCGTACATAAAATACGCATTATTCGAAGATATCGATACCTTAAAGCACAAAGCAGTTATGTCCGAAAACGGAGTTTTGAGAAAACGCAAAAGAAATTATCACCAATGCACAATTCCTAAAATAGTGGCTTATTACACTAAATTCTTTAATTTCCTCAATAAATTTTCAAGCTATTATCGTCAAGAAAACTCAATAATAGTTTTGTTGAATTTGAGTTTTTCTGAAATTAGAAAAAATAAAAAATGTGGAAGGTGGATGGACATAGCGCCTTTGTGCTTTAAGGTATCGATATGCTTCAATCAGCTGGAAATTCGGTGTTTTTATTGAGTAGGAAGGTGTTACTTTATGCTCACTACCATATCCACGAGTAATGCGTATTTTATGTACGAAAAACGAAGGTTTTCTTCGAAAAATCCACTTTCTAGCAGTCGCAATCATTCGGAAGTATCACTATTGAATTCAGCCTAAAAAATTACATAGGAAATGATACCAAACTCGTCAAGCCATCTTGAGATCGAGGGGGTCCAGAAACCGCTTGAAACACTGGATTTTCCTGTAAAACACAAGTTTTTTGACATTCAAACTTCATTTACTCTTCCAATTTGAATGTTAAAAAGAAAAATTGATAGACCGTTGGAAAGCTGACAATTTGAGCAAGTTTTCTCCGAAGAGCGCCCATCGAAATGGGCAGGGATTTAGAGTTAAAACTTTGGTCGAAGAAAGTCAAGTTTCGAAAATTGTTTAACGTTTACTTTTTGACTCGATTTTTTGAAACTATTTTATTGCTGAAAGATTTTGATTTTGCACTAGGTAGCTTAGGATTTTAACGCTCTTTCTAACAGTGTAATCAGATTAGAATTTTCAGGAGAAATAAGGAAGTTATGACCATATCAGTGCCGTAAGGATGAAAACACGAAAAAAAAACTTTAAAGTGAAAAAAAAAGGAATTTTGAGTGGGTTAAAAGAAAATTGCTAAGAGACATTTTTGTTGGAAATACCTTGTAGAGTCGAACCTTGAAGTTATGCCCATCGAAAGTGTAGACACCCTGTATAGATCACTCGTCTGCAAAGCCACCAATCATCCAACATGAAGAAAAAACATCGATCGCATTTCGGTCAGCTTTAATTTGAACGGAGATTAGGCCTCTTGCGATTCACACTCGTGTTTCTGATTTATCGTACGTCCAAACTTTAAATTCTCGTAGTGAGCGAACGGTTTGTCCTACAGAGTGGTCTCAAAAAATTCTAAAAATTCTATAGAATCTTAAATTGAAGGAAAAACAATACCCTTATATCAAAAAATTTTTGAGTTAGGGCGTTTTCAAAATTTCAAAGTTCATTTTTGAACCCTTAGAAGTGACCTACATCAACCAAAATCTTCGGGGCACAACTAGACCCTAAATGGAGCCTACATACCAAATTTCATCAAAATCGGTCAATGCTAAGTGGGGAAAGTGCCGCGGACGGCCAAATTTTTATTCGATTTTTGGATTCTACGTACCTTGAAACGTAAACCATCAAATTGTGAGGGGATGTAAAAAAAAAAAAAAAATTCTTGGTCGATTCCAAAGGTTCATTATTGAAAATAATAAACCAAAATCAGGCGCACCCTCCATTAATAACTTTTGAAGATCGCGCACTCAAACAATTTTGTCAGGCTTTCGTTGCAAATTTCATCCGTTTGTTCTGTTGCAGAAACGCAACTGCGGGAAACACAAGTGCAACCAACAGTGTTGTATCGAAGTGGAGCACATTTGTCCTCTGGTGTGCAACAAGACGCTGAGCTGCGGCCAACATAAGTGCGAACGCTTGTGTCACAAAGGCCACTGTCCCATCTGCCTTGCAGCTAGTAAGTCCTTGAAGTGTATACATACCTAAAATATTGTACAATTTTAATGGAATTTCACCTTAGATTGACACAGTGGAGGGAAAGTACCCCAAGCCTTCTTGTTTCTCGAGTGAACCAACTAATTTTGTTTGATTTCGACGTTCTTTTTCTACTTTTTCGGTCAAATGAAGGTCAAACTAGCCTTCGAAGGAGTCCTTTCTCTCAAGTGAACTAAATTAGATGATTTTCAATCTTTTTTCCCATTTTTTTTTCAACCAATCGAAGTTTACTTTTCACTAACAGAAAAAGACCTCATCTACTTCCCCGGTTTGGAGGTTTTTCTGGACCAAAGCATCAACTTTGCTGGGGGATCTATTCCGACGTCACTTTTTTCCTTTTCTCTCGTTTTATTCGTTAAGTCCAGTACTCAGCCTTAAAATTTATTCAGATAGACAAATCTTGATTTGTTGATAGACAAATACTCGATCTTAAGAGTACGAAGAAATCGCTGCTGTTGCTATAAAACTTGCACATCTGCTCCCTCCAATCTCGCCGAAATTTTGAAGATAAATTACGAGGGTTGCCTGGCAGAAGTGACCAAGTCCATTTTTCCCCGAAATTGAGGTTTTAACGCTTCATATAACTCGTAAGCCTGCTCTACACGCTAGTATTGTTAACTCCATGATAAAGGTACTATAAAGGGCTCAAATGCCCTTTCCGGTACCCCGATCCACCCCTTTTGTATCCGATTTGCATTTTCCTGGCAGAAATGACCTAGTGCTACCTTCGCAGCACTTGGTCATTTCTGCCAGTAAAGTGCGAGTTATGGAAAAATGATCAAGTGCCAAATAGTCACTTCTGCCAGCCGGGATATTGTGAATCCGCTGGTTGAATTGAAGGCCCAAATGACAATATTTTATTATTTTTGATACTTTATTGGTAGGTACCTACCCTAAAGAGGAACAGGGTCGGTGGAACAACGCCAGTTAGTTATGGCCCACACAGTCGCACGACCCAGACGAGTAGAACATGAATATGGACTCCTAAGATCTTCAATGCATACCCAGTGCATACAGTTGTGACGATCCTACTTTTTTATAAGGGACAATCCAATGGGGTATTTCGGTGGGTCGGAAATTCTGGTTTTTGACCTCAAATTTGGATTCAGCACCCTTGAAAACCTATATACTACAACTTTAAGCCCAATGATACTATAACATGTGGTAGAAAAATTAATTAAAGAGATCACACGTTTGAAAAAGGCGGGCCGCTAAAAATGCACACACACTAGGCAAGGACTACGCCGCGGACTATGGCGCGCGCGTGTGTGAGTAATATTTTTTAGTATCCAAGAGGGCCTCCAAGGGTTTCCGTGCATGGATATTTTTTTCAAAGACAGTTGGCTAGCTACGTCACGATTGGCTAGCTATGTCACACCATTCAAATCTTCAACTTTCTCTGATTTTTTAAAAACATTTTCTCGACGAACAGACCCGATTACCGTTATTCCTGAGCCTTACTCTGTTGAAAAAATAAAATAAAAAAAATTGACCGAAATACCCCATTGGTTTGTTCCCGATTTGTTGGAGCTACGCCTTTAGGGATATCTGATTCATAGAGATATGAATCGATATTCTCTTCAGGCTGGCTGATTAATCTAATCACTGGTTTGAAGGGGTAGGGTCGTCACACCCTCCTCTGACTAATTATGAACAATTAGGTGTATTTCAGATTGAAATTCAACCTATATTGTAACATGGTAGCAGAGCGTGGTTAGGTGGAAATGCACTGAATTTATTTCATCATTTCCCCTCCACTTTTTCTTGGGTATTCCAGAAGGAATTACTCAGAGATATCCAGAAGGAATCTCTATATTAAATTCATTCCTTCCTTCCACTTCGCCAATCCAGGCAATTAAATTCAGTCTCTTGTTAGGCTTTGCCAATCTGGCATTTTATTAATTTCAATTACGTTTTTCTTTTATATAAGCCTTTTCTGCAATGCCTTTTCAATCATTACACTTGAATGTTTCGTCATTCGTATTCTTTATTTAGTTTGCTTTCTCCTCAGTTCCATTGATTTATTCTTTTATGTATAAATGGCCCATTCATGGCATAAATGACCCATTTGTGGCATTCTTCTTCTTCCCCTTCTTTTGCAATAGTACCATTACGATGGAGGAATCCCCTTGAAGCTTCCAGACGTCCTTTCCTGGGCTTCATACTATTTTTCAGTCCCTTTGACTTGTTTTCAAACATACTTCTGTTTGAAACCCAGAAGTATGTTTTAGGGAGAGGAGTGTGACGATCCTACTTTTTTATAAGGGACAATCCAATTGGTTTGTTCCCGATTTGTTGGAGCTACGCCTTTAGGGATATCCGATTCATAGAGATATGAATCGATATTCTCTTCAGGCCGGCTGATTAATCTAATCACTGGTTTGAAGGGGTAGGGTCGTCACACCCTCCTCTGACTAATTATAAACAATTAGGTGTATTTCAGATTGAAATTCAACCTATATTGTAACACAGTATGTTGGTATGGTATACTGAAAATCGAAAAAAACCAACAATAGCCGTGTGGGTATTCTATGAGTTCGTGGAGACGAGTAGAACATGAATATGGACTCCTAAGATCTTCAATGCATACCCAGTGCATAAAGTATGTTAGTATGGTAGGTATACCGAAGATCGAAAAAAACCAACAATAGCCATGTGGGTACTCTATGAGTTTGTGGAGACGAGTAGAACGTGAGTATGGACTCCTAACATCATTAAAGCTTACCCGGTTCATACAGTATGTTGGTATGCTATACTGAAAATCAAAAAACCAAGAATCTGTAAAAAAAAAAACTTTCTAAAAGAAATTGCAACACCATTGTTCCTTTTCTTAACCATACCTTCTACTGAAAGATTTCTTTGAAAATTCGCTCATTAATTCATGCTGCATGAATGGACTTTCTAAATTGTGTATGATGTTTGTGTTTTTACTGGAAAAAGAGGGTAGGGAAAAGTACCTGGGGTAGCACTTGGGACCAGTTCCTAGAGACTCTACCCCTAGTCCACTGGACTATTCCAATGCCACGGGTGCAACGTTGGCTTCTCTTAGCACAAACACAGCTTCCCTAGCAAACACAGACAATAACGCCCACCCAAAAAATTATCATTCTGTCCATACGAGGTGAAATGAAGGGGGATCAAACTCATAAACGAGATCAAAACCGTGAATTTCAGGCTCGCAACGCACTTGGTCACTTCTGCCAGCCAACTCGGAAAAGAGAGGTTCAAAATCTTTGAAACGCTCTGCTGAAAAATTTGTTTCCAGTCACTTGGTCACTTCTGCCAGGCAACCCTCGATTAATATAATTCGAATTTAACTGGATAAATGATCTTTTCCACAGTTTTTACTGCAATTTTGAAATAAAATGTGAGCACTAAACGAGCTGGTTGAGCTGTTGAATAAATGTCACTCAGGGGTTAATTTTTTTGAAATTATATTGAGTCTTCTTTTTCCGCTGGCTTTTGTTTGAATTTGGGTTTGAAGGTTTTTGAAGGCTGTGAGCCTTATTTACCCACAGATGCATTTCCATCTTATTCAAATTTAAAATTCTAGTCAGAATACACATCCGGCTTTAAACGGTTTTTGCCGTTTCAAATAACTGATTGTTGATCATTATATTTTTCTATCAAAGGTTTTGAAGAGCTGCACTGCGAGTGTGGGAAGTCCGTGCTTCTGCCTCCCATTCCCTGCGGCACCAGGTCGCCCGACTGCACGGAGAAATGCAGCCGGCCCCACCCCTGTGGCCACGCCCCGCTCCACAACTGCCACTCCGCCCCTGAGTGCCCTCCTTGTACTGTGTTTGTCTCGAGGTACTGCCACGGAGCACACGAGGTGAGCATGACATGATACTAGGTTGTTAGCATCTTCAAATGCTGGCTCTAGCAGAAGTTCCTTCACTCCCTCATGAGAGGGAACGTGAGAATGAAAATAGTGGTTTGAGCCGCTTGAGAATTGACAGAGTTAAGCTGCGTTCACATGGGTGCATAATGTCTGTAATCCGTAATCTATGTCTGTAATTGTGTTGAATCATCAAAAATTAACTTCCCTCGACCCGGGATCGATCTCCTATTGTTCCAATTCTGAATCGGAGCTCCTACCAGATGAGCTAAGGAAGGGAATGGACAGAAATGCGAAGAGGTCGCTGATCACAACATCCCCCCCCCCCCTGTTAGGAAATCTTAGGTACTCCGTTAACTAGTCAGGGAGGCTGCTTTGGCCGGCGTTTTACAACCCATTGAGAACGCGTATTTTTGACTGGCTTCGGAGTTTTTGTTATTGTTCCTTTTTGACGGGGCGGGGGATCTGCTGACCTCAACATTTGTCCGAATAGGCAGTGGCTCGACTCGTGTCTTGAAAGGGAGTTGTTTCGATGACCTAATCTTAATGAATTATTGTATCTCTGAGAAATGCTGAGGAGACCATTCAGGTCCTACCGACTGAGCTAAGGAAGCGAATGGACAGAAATGCGAAGAGGTCGCTGATCACAACATCTCCCCCCCCCCCCCATTAGGAAATCTTAGGAACTCTGTTACCTAGTCAGGGAGGCTGAATGGCCGGCGTTTTACAACCCATTGAGAACGCGTATTTTTGACTGGCTTCGGAGTTTTTGTTATTGTTCCTTTTTGACGGGGTGGGGGATCTGCTGACCTCAACGTTTGTCCGAATAGGCGGTGGCTCGACTCGTGTCTTGGGAGGGATTTGTTTGATGACCTAATCTTAATGAATTATTGTTTCTCTGAGAAATGCTGAGGAGACCATTCGGGTCCTACCGACTGAGCTAAGGAAGCGAATGGACAGAAATGTGAAGAGGTCGCTGATCACAATTGGATGCTATTGGCTGGAGCCATTTGGTGGGGTGGGAGTGAGCATTGGAAATGCCGACTTTTTGAGCACAGTGTATCATCTTGAAAAATTGGATATTTTACGCATTATGGATTACAGGGAGAGCTACTTCAGTAAACTTCGTAACAAACTCACGTCGTTTGTTCACAACTCGTTTATTGACAAAACAACCCGAATCATTGTTTGGTTTGGAAACAATTCTGCGCAGAACGTATTGTGTGCTTCTGCGTAATTGCGTAATAAATCGGTCATGTGAATGCTCTTACGCACTTTCTGCATAAAGGAACACTCCCACTTCTCTTCTGCTGCATTACGGATTTCAGACATTACGCACCCATGTGAACCCAGCTTCTTGATCAGCCAATCAACGTCCAGAGTAGGTACAGAACAGCATATTTTGTGTTTGACAATTTGTTTGGTTGATAAGATCTCAATACAACATGTTTCGTGGTACTCATCAGTATAATTTTATCCAGCTGAGGAAAACAGTTCCTTGTCACATGGGAGAATACTCTTGTGGTCGCGCCTGCGGTCGGTCTCTCCCCTGCGGCCACAAGTGCATCAAAACCTGCCATTCCGACGCCTGCCTTCTCCCTGGAGTTTCCTGCACGCAGCCCTGCACTGAGCCCAGAGAGGGTTCCTGCACCCACCCCTGCGCCGCGCCCTGCCACCCCGGAAAACCTTGTCCACAGAGCCATCCTTGCCAAGCTAAGGTAATTCTTTAACCCTTTCCCCCCGACGGGCGGCCTCCTGCCGCTAGGTCACCTTCCCGGCGCTTGAGCCAACTGCCTGTCAACCCCGTACCGAAGGAATTTTCCAGGCCGCCCCCGCTGACTCCCGTTGTCTTCCTCTTTTATTTTCGCCCACTTTCACTCAACATTATTTCTCAACTGAATGATTTTTGTGTTTGATACATGTTACCCTATTGTTCATGTATTATTATGAAGATTTTTTCATGACTGAGTAAGATTTATATACTTTATTATATAGAAGTATATTGCATTCCACTATACCAGATTTTTGTAATAAATAGGCTGTAATCCCTAAAGATAAAAATGATCATAAAACTCCAACTGGATTGAACACATTCCAGAAACGTGTACCTACGAGATAAAAATAAATCCTCCTTGAATGGTTAGTAAAAGGCTCTTACCAAGAGGTCAACTTTGTCTCACTTTCTCTCGCCCAACACAATATCGCTACTGCCCTGAAATCTGTTGAGGACGGTGAAAATGAAAGGTACAATGTTACCATAATGGAATGGAAGTGATTAGTTCCGAAATATGCCCACAGATCGCATCAGAAGCACGAAAAAGTACGAAACGGCGAAAAGCGTCCGTAGGGACGGGGGAAACATTGGGAGGCAGACGCCAAAAGCCGTCCATAGGGACCTCAAAACGTTTCTCCCCAGACGCCTTTAGGCGTCCGTCGGGTGGAAAGGGTTAAACTAATCACAAGTAAGTTGTAGAATTTGTAACCTTCTCGGGTTATGGTGTTGAACTGCGCCAGTGGTGGTTGGCAGCAGCACTCGCCTCTATTGGAATGGGGCTTAGATGACATACTTACCTTGTTGGCCCATTCCAAACAGTCAAAGGCGCCTTGTAAATCTAAAAAGTAGTGGCTTTGACTCTGCGGGGATATGTAGGGCTCTTTTAAGCTACCAACCTAGGAAGGGAAACCACGATTAAAAAAAACAAAAACGTCTGCCAAGTGGGTGTGGCACATAGCTTCCTCGTATCCATTACCCGATTATATAGATGATCCGATGCATAGTTAATCTCAAAACACCAATCTCTAAGTACCTTCCACTACCCTCATAGGGGACCATCTACACGCTAATCTGGACAATCCTAGAAAATTTCATCAAATTCGGATGAAAAATTAAGTGATTAGATGTATATGATTGGATCAAAAAAATTCTTAACCGGGATTCGAACCCGCAACACCTGGGGGACAGTTGTAGTTACGGCTGTTACAAGGAATTCACATTTGCGCATGCGCAGTCGCTTCTATCAGTCCAGGGATGATGATTTTCCTAGGGGACCATTTACAACCTAATCCACATAATCCCTGAAAATTTCATCGAAATCGGGTGGAAAATGAGGAAGTTATGGCCGTTACAAGGAAATTCACGTTTGCGCATGCGCACTGGCTACTATAGGTCCGAAGTTGATGATTTTCATAGGGGACCATCTAAATACTAATCTGTAACATCCCTGAAAATTTCATCGAAATCGGGTGGAAAATGTAGAACTTATGGCCGTTACAAGGAATTCACGTTTGCGCATGCGCAGTCGCTTCTATCAGTCCGGGGATGATGATTTTCATAGGGGACCGTCTACACACCAACCCGCACAATCCCTGAAAATTTCATAGAAATCGGACAATAACTTCGTATAGTTATACGCGTTACAAGGAATTCATGACAGACACGGAACCAAAATTGTTCAGAAAGGTCTAAAACGCAAAACGCGAGTGAAAATTTTGATTTTAGAGAACTTTTTTTTCCGTCCTTGAAAAGTGAAAACAAAGCTTCTGCTACCTTGGTAGACTCCGAAGCAATTACCTTGTCTTCCAGGTTGGGGGTTAGGCGAGAGGTTAACAACTCTTCCCCATTACGAGACCCAACAGGGGGCGCCAAGGCTCACAGTAGGCTATAGCACCGGAGCAAGAAGTAATTTCGTAAGCTCTCCGTAATATTAGGGTAATATTAGGTTATTATTCATAAGAAATGAACAAGGTTCTGTTCTAGATTCATAAGAAACTGTCTGAATCTGTTTAGCTGGCTTCACATGGAGGGGTTGTCGCGTCTAACCGCCTGCAGCTAGCCAACACAGTTGACATGGCTAGCCGCCTAGAGGTTCACATGGGCGTGGTTCTATGCGGTTTACATTATTTTACTGAATCGAGATTGATTCCTACACCTACCAACTCCAGACATCAGAATGCTAATCGCTTTACTTTATTTGTAATTATTATCAAAGTTAATGGGGAATTTGCCTCAATTTTAGATTCTGGAATTTAAAGTCAAATCCTATAGTAGGGCCCTAGAATAACGTTTAACACTAGGAATAACCATGGGGAAAAAATTACCGTAGGAGAAAATGCCTAAACAAGTGAAGCCTCTGTTACAAAACACCGCGAAAATCGAGGAATATTGTTGACGTCATACGAAGAAAAAACGACGCGAAAACAACTCCGACAACAGACAGAGTTCTAGCACTGCCACACAAAACGATCCAGTGAAATGGCTACTCGAATAATGTGATTCAAATCTTGAAACTAAATAAGAGAAGATGAAGACAAATAATGCTTGATAAACAAGTAGGTAGAATCGTATTGTAAAAAGTGAGTAATATTGTTTCTTTTGGTCACTTTTGTGTCTGGGTTCTTCCTGCCAGTTCGCGGCGCACTCTTGTGCGCACTACTTGTAAGCTAAAAGTTCGTGTATGTTCCGCTTCTGTGGTAAGCGTCACAGAACCTCCTTTGAAGTCAGATTGGTAGAATATCCGTTACGTTTCAAACATGGCTGCCTCTTACACATTGCCACCACATTTAAAATTTCCATCTTCCTTCTTCTTTCTTTCGTTGGCGCTACAGTCCCGATGGAACCCTGGCCTCCACAACTGTCCTTCTCCATAAATCTCGATCCGCAGCGACGGTCCTCCATCTTCTGACACCCAGCGACCTGAGGTCCCTCTCGACATCATCCAGCCAACGTAAACGGGGTCTTCCGGTCTGCCTTCTCCCTCCTGGCTTCCCGTACATCATTCTTCTTGGAGCTCTCGTTTCGGGCATACGCTCAACGTGGCCAAGCCAACGGAGCCTGTAGCTTTTGATGACGGCGACAAGGTCGGGCTCTTTGTACAGCAGGAGCAGCTCGGCATTTGTCCGGATTCGCCACCTTCCCTCCCTGAAAGCTGGCCCGTATATCTTTCGGAGGATCTTCCTTTCCCAGGTTGCAAGCAGTCTTGTAGACTGCTTTCTTTGCATTCCTCGAAAGACCTCGGAACTTCATGACTCTCTGGAGCGCATAGAAACAACGATTAGCTGAGGCTATTCTGGCCCTAATCTCAACCCCAACGTCATTATCCCTTGTCAGAAGGGCTCCAAGGTACTTGAATTCACTGCAGGACGGGAAATTATGATTCCCAACCTGCAGTGATGTTCTCTGGGGTTGAGGGTATCGGGTCAAATGCATGTATACGGTCTTTTCCTCACTTATGCACAGGCCTCGCTCTCCAGCTGCTCGTTCAAACTCCTCCAGGGCTCCAGATAAGGCCGGTATCGTTCGTGCAGTCAAGGCAACATCATCAGCATATGCCAGATGCTGCGTGAGCCTATTATAAATCGTACCTCCCAGGTTGGTTCTTATAGCACGAATTGGCTTCTCCATGGCAAGGTTGAACAAGGTCGGCGATTCGGGATCACCCTGCCGTAGCCCTGCGCTTACTGGAAACTCCCTTGACAATGTGCCCTGCAGTTTGATGCAACACTTGGAATCTGCAAGTGTCATTCTCACCAGCCTGACCAGCTTCCCAGGTACTCCCAAAGCCTGAAGATCCCGCAGCAACTGTGCTCTGTCGATGGAGTCATATGCATGCTTGAAATCAACAAACAGGTGATGCGTGTCAACGTTGAACTCCCACGTCTTTTCTAGCTTTTGGCGGGCAGTGAAGATGTGGTCAATGGTGGATCTGTCCTTTCTAAAGCCGCATTGGTACTCCCCGACTTCTTTTTCCATAAACTTGGACAGTCTCTTGTTCAGGGAAGACGATAGGACTTTATATGCCACAGTTACCAGGGCAATTCCACGATGGTTAGAACACAGGAGTTTGTCTCCCTTCTTGTAAATGGGGCAGATGGCCGCAGTTGTCCACTCCTGAGGCATTCTTTCCTCTGTCCAGATCTTTAGGATCAAGCGATGAATTCACCCCAGAGCTCTTCTCCGCAATATTTCAGTAACTCCGCTGGGATTTCATCTACTCCGGGCGCTTTATGATTCTTTAGCCCTTTTATTATTTTGACGATTTCTTCCCGGGATGGCGGTAGCTCCTCCTCAGATGGTGGATCAGGGTTTGAGTTGGTACCCAAGTCAACATCCATGAAGTGATCGCCTGTTGTCCATTTTTGCAGGGGGCTTCATTTAATAGTTCTTGGAAATGATCAACCCATCTTTCCATGACATCATTCCTCCCCATTAGGAGACCTCCATCTTTGTCCTTACAACAGTCGACTCTGGGCGAGTACCCCTTCTTCACATATCCAATTCTTTTGTAGAACTTTCGGCTTCGTCCACCCAGCTCAAACTCTGCTTGTATTCTCTCCAATTGCCTCTTTTCATCCTGTCTCTTCCGGTTCCTGCTCACAGCCTTAAACCTGCGCCTCTTCTCATTATATACCTGTCGATTCGCCCTGGTCTCTCTCTGAATCTTTCTGGCTCTAGCTTCATTCCTTTCTACCAACGTCCTCTTACATTCCTCATCGTACCAGTCATTTCTCTCAGCCTGCTTTCTGTCCCCAAGTACTTCAGATGCTGCCGTTTTCAGTGCCCCCTTTATTCCTTCCCACTGGTCCTCCACTGTTCCATTCCGGTTCACAGCACCCTGCTCCAAAAGCTCATTGACCCGTCGCTCATACCTGCTCTTTACTTCCTCGTTTTCGAGCTTCTCAGTGTCGAAACATTTGGTCCTCTGCACCTGATCTCGAGGTTTCCGGGCCAGTTTTTGTCTATACTTGATCTTCACCAAGTAATGGTCAGAATCAAACATTGCTCCTCTGCAGCTTCTGACATCCTGGATGTCAGTGGCATGTCTAGACTGAACGAGCACGTGGTCAATCTGGTTCTTGGTCTGCCCATCTGGCGACACCCAAGTTTCCTTGTGTATGCTCTTGTGTGGGAAAAAGGTACTGCTGACAACCAGGTTTCTCTCCATTGCAAAATCAATCAGCCGGAAGCCGTTCTCATTAGTAGTATCATGCTTACTATGGTTTCCTATGGTGGGCTTATAGATCTGTTCTTTGCCGATTTTTGCATTCCAGTCGCCCAAGACCATTTTCACATCATGCATCGGCAACGAATCGTAGGTCCTTTCTAGGACTTCATAGAAACCATCCTTGTCCTCCTCCTCACTATCCTCCGTAGGCGCGTGCACACTCAAGATAGATATATTGAAGAAACTACCTTTCAGCCTGATCGTGCATATCCTCTCGTTGACTGTTTCATACTTCAGAGGCTGTGCTTGACTGTGTTTCTGATCATAAAACCCGTTCCATACTGATTTCGGGCGTGGCCGCTATTGATCATTATGTAATGCCTGAGAGGAACCATTGGAGTCTCTCGCCATCGGATTTCCTGCAGGGCCACCACGTCCACGTTATACCTCATGAGTTCCTGCTCAAGATTTCTGCTTGCTCCCGCCTGGAAAAGGCTCCTCACATTCCACGTTGCTAGTGTCAAGTTTTTGCATTTTCCGCGCCGTGTCTTTGCCAAATAATCAGTCCGGTTTCTTACTTGTTGTGTACTCGTAACTTAGGTGGTTTTACGGGATGGGGTTGTTAGCCCCACGCCCAACCCCCAACCTGGAGGACCAGTGGATTTGTTTGGGGTTCCAGTCCCGTAGGCGCTTGCTTCCACTTCAGCTCCAGGAGTGCCACCTGCTCCCTCGCAGTAGACTACCTGACTGAGCCTTGAAACGCCGCCGTTGGCACCTAAAGTGCTCATCCGCCGCCGTCTCTGAGGGTGAGTCCTGCTGCCGGCTCACCCCATCCATCTTCCTTAAATTCTCTAAATTTTTTGGATGCGTTTTCGAGCAGCTCACTATGGTTTTATTCCAAAAAAATAAACCCTCATTCGGGGGGAAAAAAAAAATGTGAGGCAAATTCCCCATTACCTATAGTATAAAATATCCCTACAAAATGCGTTTTTCTCTTCGAAATTTGTGTTTTTAAATTAATTTATCCATATTAATAATATCAATCAATCTCTCAGGTCGAAGTGACATGCGAATGCGGTAGAAGGAAAGTAACGAGAACCTGTTGCGAGAACAGTTCCGAATACCAGCGAATCGCGACATCCCTCCTTGCAGCTAAAATGGCCGACGTTCGTCTTGGAAAGTCGATTGATACGGCCGACATGACGTCTGTTGCGTCCAAAATGTCCCTCAAAACGTGAGTTCTTCGATCCATCTTATTACCTTACTGTCGTTAGGCGAGCCCTGTTATGTAAAGTGAGTCTCCCTGTTTCCAGGTTGGAATGCAACGACGAGTGCAAGCTACAGGAACGTAACCTGCGGTTAGCCATCGGTTTGCAAATCGCCAATCCGGACCTCAGCGCCAAACTCCATCCCCGCTACTCGGAAATGATGAAGGGATGGGCCAAGAAGGATCGAAGGTTCTGCGAAATGGTTCATGAAAAGCTCGCCCAGTTGGTGCACCTCGCGAAAACTGTAAGACCTTTTCTTGGACTGATGATTAGGAGTTTTTGGAGCCAGTATAACTAGCTTCCCAGCTAGAGCAAGTGTAGTCAGATGCCAACCACTGAGTCGTATCTTGCGAATATCGAGTTGGCCTTCGAGTGTAGATTAGTGGAAAGCTACCATGGAGGAAAGGCTGCCACTAGTAGTAGTAACTGGGCTGCCAAAAGAATATAGTATTTTACCTTTTAGTTAAACCTTTTTCACAATGAGTTAAACCTTTTTCACTTTCATTTAGGGTAAGGCCACCAGTTATAGACACTACAACCAAAACTTTCGGGTGATTTCATGATTACTTGTTCGTGTTAAGATTTTTTTCTACTTTTTCTTGCTGTGTCATGTTGATCTGGGTCTATTGAATGAATTATATTCACAAATTTCCTTAAAAGATTAGAATTTACAATTTTTCCACCGAAATTACGAAAGTGAGTTTTGTTACCACTTATTGACATGCAAAATCCAGTTTACGACACACGAAGGAACCAGTTATTGACACGACATTGAACATTGAAAATGGGTAACTTTATTTATAACATAATAAATTATAGAAATTGGTCACTGAGATTAAGACTAGTTATATATAAAATTCAACTTAATCTTTTCTCAAGTCAATTGGTGTAAAATCTGAGGATTAAACTCGCTTCCGAACTTCGCCTTCGTCTCCATTGAATACTCTTTTATGATCTTCCAATATCTCAAACAACGACTGCTCTCTCAAGTAGTCTTCTGTTCTTAGATCCATCCCTTAAATTCATCTCCTGTAACCGCAGTTACAAGGATTTCACGTATGCGCGTGCGCAGAGGCTTCTGTATATTTTAAGGCCTTGATTTTCATTGGGGACCATCTACAATCTAATCCGCATAATCCCTGAAAATTTGTCTTAAACGGTCTAAAACGCAAAACGCGAGTGAAAATTTTGAATTTTGGAGAACTTTTTTTTTCGTCCTTGAAAAGTGAAAACAAAGCTTCCGCTACCTTGGTAGACTCGGAAGCAAAATGAGCGAACTCAATAGCTTGGTGCCAAACTTTTCCTGTAGGTACCTAACAACAGATTTAAGAAATACAATTTTAATTTTACTGCGATTTTAGTTCTAAGTTTTTTTCAGTACCTAGGTATGTCAATAATTGGTATTTCCTGCTGTCTATTAAGGAGTGGAATCCTCCAGTTATTGACTACAAATTCAACCTATTATTGACACCCCCTAGATTAAATTAATTACTTAATTAAATTAATTATTAATTACTGGATCCCGTCATAATTTTGGTACAATTTCAACACCTTTCGCTTTCAAATAGAAAACTGTGTTTAATTCGCTAAAAAACAAAGATTTCAACAAAAATCCAGTTATAGACACTGGTGTCAATAACTGGGCAAGTTGATGTATCCGAGATCCAGTTATCGACACCCTCCAAAACTCTTTGGTTTAGTTATTTTTAAGTTTTTTACAGTTAAAAAATATTAAAATACAAATAGGATGAGTGTGACGAAAAAGATTGGCCCCTACAACCTTATAATATGATTTAAAAAAATCGTGGAAGTGACTAACCTCCTTACTGAGTTGCTCAAGAAAACGTCGACAGCTGAACACGAAAAACGAAAACAAACGTAATCCCGTTGATTTTCTCCGTAGCGACATGATTTCGAAGAGAAATTGCAGCTGAGTAGTCCTAGTAATAAATTATGACCAGCCGGAATTTACTGGAGGCACCTAATTCTTATTATTTGTACCTGAAGGCGCAACTGTCAATAACTGGTCTCGTGTCTATAACTGGTTCCCTTACCCTAAACCTTTTTCACTTTCGTTTGAACATTTTTCACATAGAATTGAACCTTCTATTCCCAACTAGGAAAGTCAATTTTTGAACAAAATGAATGCATGAAAACTTTATTTCACACTAGGTGAAAACTTTATTGTATAAATATATACGAACAACAAAAATTATATATTATATGTAAACAAACTGACAAAAACAACGCAATCAATGGGCTCTTGCAGAAGTTTTATGGTGTTAACGTAGAGGTTGGCCATTGACTGCAGTGGATAATAATAAGTACAGGGTGAGCCACGGAAACTTACTTATTTGAAAGGTCAATTTAAAAAAAAGTAATGAAGATATCGCTATATTTTTTTATTTTATTTTAAAGGTCAACTCTTAAATTTTTTTTTCATATGAGTTTAAAAATCGCATCCATCAAATGATGGCCCCTATTGTTTAAACATTGGTGCAAACGATTTTTAAAGTTTCTCTCCACTCTGATCAGCATATCGACGGATACTTCGGCAATGGTGGCGCGAATGTTGTTTTTTAGGTGTTCTAAGGTTCGTGGACGATCGTTATAAACAGTTGACTTTAAGTAGCCTCATAAAAAAAATGCCAGAAATGTGAAAATGGGCCTCATCGCTGAAGAAAACGGTCGCGTCATGGGGCAGGTTTTCGAGCAATGCTTCACATGCAGTTTGGCGGGCGATTAAATCCCTTTCGCTCAACTCCTGCACTACAGCCAATTTACAGGGATGAAATTGATGATCATCGTGGAGAATCCGTCCAACAGTTGTGCCTGGAATCCCCAGAGCAGCTGTCTGTTTGCGAGCTGAATGACGGGGGGAGCGCAAAACCGACAGCCTCACTCTCTCAACGTTTTCTGTGGTTCTGGTGGTCCGTTGTGGTCCAGTTCGGTTTCTGGCAACACTTCCAGTCTCCCGAAATGTGGTAGCCCAAGTTAGAATCGAATTTCGACTGGGAACCGCTCCATTAAGGACGAATTTCGCAGCGCGTACGGAAGGCTCGGTGGGTCGCAATAACTGACCGATCATTGGAAAACAAGGTTTCTAGGGCAAACGCCCGCTGCTCTCTCGTCCAAAGCATGGTGGCAACTAACCGTACAGGTAACAAAACTTTAGGAGCTACGCCTTCGAATGGGCCATTGTCCCCCCTTCTACAGGGTGGCGCAGATAACTTAACCTCATTTGTAGAAGGGAGGGTTCGCGAGGTGAATGACCTACGAGGGTCCCCGACCTCTCAACTTGTTTGGGAAGGTTGGAAGTTTAGTTTCCAATATGAATTGGTCCGTTGAACATCGTGCGTTCGCCATAGAGGCCTTTTTTCGGAATAATGTAAGTTTTCAGGCTACCCGTCGGGCGTTTCGAACCTTCCTCCCCGCGCAGTTCTTCCAAACAACCGTGCGATCCGAAAATGGGCTGACACCTTCCGAGGACAAGGTGTATTGGTTAGAAGAAGAGCCCCACGAACGCCATCAGTCGTAACCCCTGAGAATGTCAACCGCCTTCGGGCATCAGTGGAAGCCAGCCCTCAACGCTCGACATGACGACGCGCTCAAGCACTCGCCATTTCGCGCCATAGGCTTCAAGTCTGAGAGAACATTCTAGGGTTCGTGGACGATCGTTATAAACAGTTGACTTTAAGTAGCCCATAAAAAAAATGCCAGAAATGTGAAAATGGGCCTCATTGCTGAAGAAAACGGTCGCGTCATGGGGCAGGTTTTCGAGCAATGCTTCACATGCAGTTTGGTGGGCGATTAAATCCCTTTCGCTCAACTCCTGCACTACAGCCAATTTACAGGGATGAAATTGAAGATCATCGTGGAGAATCCGTCCAACAGTTGTGCCTGGAATCCCCAGAGCAGCTGCCTGTTTGCGAGCTGAACGACGGGGGGAGCGCAAAACCGACAGCCTCACTCTCTCAATGTTTTCTGTGGTTCTGGAGGTCCGTTGAGGTCCAGTTCGGTTTCTGGCAACACTTCCAGTCTCCCGAAATGTGGTAGCCCAAGTTGGAATCGAATTTCGACTGGGAACCGCTCCATTAAGGACGAATTTCAAAGCGCGCACAGAAGGCTCGTTTGGTCGCAATAACTGACCGACCATTGAAAAAAAAGGTTTCTAGGGCAAACGTCCGCTGCTCTCCAGTCCAAAGCATGGTGGCAACTAACCGTACAGGTAACAAAACTTTAGGAGCTACGCCTTCGAATGGGCCATTGTATCCCCTTCTACAACCCCACCAGGCCGAACGGCGATTTTTTCAAATAAGTAAGTTTCCGTGGCTCACCCTGTACATGTCTGTCACATAATTTTGACAATCAAGTGGAGTAAGAGAAGCAACACTTGCTGCAATTACTTGGGGAAGATAGTGCTCTTCTCGGCGACTCAGTATGTCTCTTGCTGAATTCTTTATATTGGAAAACGCCTTTTCCACAGGGTTGAGCATTGGCGAATAAGGTGGTAGGAATTTCATCCTCATCGGCAAATAATGCCGAATTAATGGAAGGAATTCACGACACAAAGGAGTTATATACTCGTATTTAGCGTACGCTTATCGTGACACGCAGTACTAATGCTTAAGGGGGTTCGGTAGTCTAAAATTTTCAAAAATTTCATTTTTCAGAATTTTTAAAAATATTATTCTACACATTATCTCCCACATTTTGGTATATAAAACTTTCATGTTTGAATCAGGAAATGTCCTGCAATCGTTGCCTGAAGTTAAATATCTCCGAACCGCTTTTCGGTACCAGAATGCTATTGCTTGTTCAACATTTGCACAAGCCATTTTTTCCACTTTTTTATGCTTATGGAAGTTGCTGTGAAGCACATTATTCATGTAGCAATAAAAAAAAAGAGTTTGGTGACGAGGTTTCATAAAGGTTCATGGAGAAGAGAAACAAGTTGGCACGCATCGTGACGTAATCGTCGTAGTAGGTACCTTTTCAGTTTATTGCGTTTTTCTCAAAACTATGTTTTTCAATACGTTTGACCCATTATCTCTGGAACTACGCATGATATCGAGATGATTCTTTTTTTGTGTCATGAAGGAATAATAGTTCTACACATTAGCATATGCTTTTTGTAAAAAAAATACTTGGAAGCCGAGCAATTTTTTTTGTTTGACTCAAAAAAAGGGTTATCTAAAATAGCTGTACAAAAAAAGTTTAAAGATATTTTTGGAAAGCAATATGCTTATTTGTTGTCCTTGAGTAGCTGGACAACATGAAAAAAAAATCATGCAGATCGAACTTACCGTTGTCTAGATAATGGGTCACGAAGAAGGTTATTTTTACCCTATGACTACCGAACCCCCTTGAGCTCGTCTTGACACACAGAAGGTACCCTAGTTACACAGACCAAGGTAAATACGGATCGCCTTCTTCTTAGGAGAAATGAGGCGACTGAATGTGTTTTCCTCTATTTCTGTCTAGATCAGAACCGGGGTAGGCACCTGCTTTCGACTGTGACAGCCAGCATATGAGTTAATTTTTTATCCAAATTCACATTCTCTTCCAAGGTTTAATTCAATACAAAATAGGTTTAATAATTAATTTAAGTAAAAAAAGGTTTCATTCAAAATACAAAAGGTTTTAATGAAAGTTAAAAAAGTTTAATTAAATACGAAAAAAATTTAATTCATAGTAAAAAAAGTTTAAATTAAAGAAAAAAGGTTTAAATTAATGCGAAAAAGGTTTAACTAAAAGGTAAAATACTATATTTGCGTCAAAGATTGAGTTTTTGTCTTTATGGCTTCTTCAGTTCACGAAGGCAGGAAGATATTGTGGAGATGGGAGTCAAGTTACGAATCACTGGAAACGTTTCCCCTCCCTCATAACATTTTACTTGTACAGACTCCAATTTGATAGATTAGCCTCTATTATAAACTCAAAGCTCAAGATTTTTGAGTTAATTGAGGTAAAAGATATGCAACTGAAAATTCACTCATTCTACGCGAATTTGATTTTTTTTCGTACACAAACGAAATTTAGATATATTCTCTACTAAAAAAAATGAAAACGAAACCTCTTGTTATTGTATAAATGTTATTGTTTCTATTTATATAATATTTCGGGGTCAGAGCTGCAGTTCGACCCACCTTGAGATTTAGCCCACCCTCCTTACACTTCCACTCCGTGGTATTTATGACGATTCCATGGGCCGTATTCACAAAACGCACTTAGTGTGGCTTTCACTAAGTGAAGCCTGAAATCTCCACTTAGAGCCGTACTTTAGAGAAAACGCTATTCACAAACCGAACTTTAGAAGAAGCGTCACTTCAGCTCCACTTTACCGAAGCTGAACTTTCGTCAAGTTACACTTTCCGGGTAAGTTTGGCTCATACCACGCTTTACTCGCCCTTAGTACAGCTTTTGACAAGAAATGCGTCTATTTTGCTTGCTTCGACAGCCGTTTTACGAAGTTTTTCCGTTCGGATTTAAATGGAAAACGACTACATGGAATATTTGCAGTATCAACGGCAAGGAGACGAGTACAAATTGTGCCAAGAAGGCGAAGAGAAAGCGAAAATGGATTCGAGTGTTGTGACTACTAGCGCATTCAAATCAATAAAAACGCCAAAATAGATGTTTTGGAAAGGAATGAAGCAGAGATGGACAATCTTATTGTTAGTTGACCACAACCGCTTATCAATATGATCACTGGATATTCCCATTGGTCAATAGGAGCGAGTCGCCCTAAGGGTTACTCTCTCGGAAGTTCAATTTCCTTATCGGTTGAACTTGAAGCTGACCTAAGAGCAGCTACACTAAAAACGATTGTGAATAGCGATTTCTCATCAAGTTTCACTTTGGCCTAAAGTAAAACTTTCGGAAGTGCGACTTCAAGTTTCACTTTGGCGATTTTTGTGAATACGGGCCCATATGTTTGCACTGGTGGTACACCTGATTTATAGTAAGTAGGGTTGCGAGCTGACTCCATTTCTTCAGTACGCCTTTTGCCTTCATGCACTATCACTTCCTTGAGGGGAGGAGGAATCTTGTGGGGAAAAATCGTTGATTTTGAGTGATTTCGACAGCATTGAGTAGTTTTCGAAGGGATGATTATTTAAATAATTTAATTTACAGAGCAAGCAGAAAAGCCGCGCTCATTCGTTCCAGTCGATGGGCTCCGCAAAGCGCCAGTTCATTCACGAATACTGCGAGCACTTCGGGATCGAGTCCGTCGCTTACGACCCTGAGCCGAATCGCAACATCGTGGCCACCGCTTGGAAAGACAAGGTAATTCCTCTATGGTTTATTATTTCCAATAACGAACTTTTGTAACCGAGTAAGTTTTTTTTAGGTTTTCGAGCACTAGGGGCACTTTAGGGCACTCTTGAATATTCCAACCCTCAATTTCCACCCCTTAGAAGTGACTGACATCAACCAAAATCTTCGCGGCACAACTAGACCCCAAATAAAGCCCATGTTCCAAATTTGAACCAAATCGGTCCAGTGTTGCTAAGAAAAGTGCCACGTACGGCGGACGGACGGAAAATTTTTTATTGGATTTTCTGATTCTACGGACTATTACGGATATTATGGACCTGGAACTTGGGCTGAGGTTGTGGAACTTTCAATGCTGCTGATATTTTCAACGATTTCTCGTTCATAGCAGCTTCAGAGTACTTTGATCTCTTCGTGGGAGGTGCCATATTCTGAAGAAAAATAGAGAGAAAAAAAAAAAAATGCTCGAATGGGAAAAATTAGCTGGGCTCTATGTCATACACCCTGTGGACCCATTATCATGCACCCCTGTATGATACTGGTCTTAATACTGGTGATTTCAAAAAAAGTTCATAGTGTGAGTTTCGAGTCCTTAACACCTACAATAGCCGAGAAAACGCAAAACTTGGAATTTTTTGGGAATCCCGTGTCATACACATGTGTATGAAATGGGGTATCATTGTATTATAAGTATCCAGTATCATACACCCTCTCAAAACGGGTTAAAAACTGTGTTTTGAGCAAAACAAATAACAAAAATGAATGGGGTATTTCAGACAATTTTTTTAATTTTTCTTTTTTTTTCAAAAGAGTAAGGCTCAGGAATAACGGTAATCGGGACTGTTCGTCGAGAAAATGTTTTTAAAAAATCTGAGAAGCTAAGGAAAGTTGAAGATTTGAACGGTGTGACGTAGCTAGCCAATCGTGACGTAGCTAGCCAACTGTCTTTGAAAAAAGTATCCATGCACAGAAACCCTTGGAGGACGACTTGGATACTACAAAATTCTACTCACACACGCGCGCGGCGTAGTTCTTGCCTAGTGTGTGTGCATTTATAGCGGCCCGCCTTTTTCAAACGTGTGATCTCTTTAATTAATTTTTCTACCACATGTTATAGTATCATTGGGCTTAAAGTTGGAGTATATAGGTTTTCAAGGGTGCTGAATCCAAATTTGAGGTCAAAAACCTGAATTTCCGACCCACCGAAATACCCCATTGTACAAGTCAAAATACATTAAATATCACGCCCAGGGGAATGGAAAGACAAAATTTGTGTAAAAATACTAGTATAGAAGAGGAGTCACCTTCTTAACCTAAACTGCAAGCAGACCCGTGAACAGAGTGCTGCCTTCAAGGAGTCCCAAACTGCACGTGAGAAACCCGACAAAAACTTTCCCTTCTCATTCTTCTTCTTTCCAAATCCACTATGGAAGCACACAGATATTTTGAACTTATAAAATCCTATCTACGTCACCTAGAACTGTTATTATTTCGATTTGAAGATGAAATTGTATGATACTGGGTAAGTGTATGCGACTGGTGCCACCACCCTACCTTGAAACGTAAAACATCAAATTTTGAGGGGGATTTAAATTTTTTTCTTGCTCGATTCCAAAGGCTTTTATTGAAAATAATTGCTGGGATGTGAATAAATAACACAAGTATTCACGAAAAATAATAGGTTTGAAAGTAAAGCATTCACTTGTATGAAACAAATTATTAATTGATATTTACGTAAGTATTTGAAACTTGAATTGAAACTTGAAGTAGTATTTGAAACTTGAATTTGAAACTTGAAGTATTTGAAACTTGAATTGAGCTCAAGAGGCCGCGAAGGAAAAATTATGGTGAAGTGTCAGGTTGGGTTTTGTATAACCTTCTTTTTTCTTCCTCTTCGTCCTCAGATTTTCAGTGTCATGGATGACACGGATGTAACAATAAAAAACCAAAACAAAGTATCCAATATAATTCCAGAGGGTATTATATTGTTCAGAACCTACTGTAGGGGAAAAAATCAACGTTGTAGGTCTAGAGGATACAATTTCACAGGTGTAGACACGAATTTGCCTGTAGTTTAGGAATCACCCAAAGGCTGTTCACTGAGTGAAGTAGAGCTAATTTCCGTTTAAATTCCTGGTGATATATAGCATTTCCAAATCTAATTCAACTTTTTCCAAATCTAATTCAACATTTTCCAAACCAAATTCAACATTTTACAAACCAAATTCAACATTTTACAAACCAAATTAAACATTTTACAAAACAAATTCAACATTTTACAAACCAAATTCAACATTTTACAGAACAAATTGAACATTTTATTAAATCAACCAGCATTGAAAAGAAGATGAATTGGGCATTATCCACAATCTGGAGAGAAAACGTCATAAAGAAGAGATGCCCCGCCTGTTCCTTTTTTATGCGTCTCGACGCTCTCCTAATGTCTCCTCAATGGATACGACTGATCATCCGTCCAGGTACATCAGAGTTCTGAGTTGTGTCGTTGTGTATGGCAAAGTGGTGATATGAGTGACTACTATGACTCTTCCAGTGATGATGTCAGGAGGAGGGCAAACCGGCGAAGAAATGAAGCGTTGGTGAGTAGTACAGATGAAGATGACATTGTTGCAGATGTTGAAATGAGGAGGAATAGAAGATCAGGTCCGCGAAGGAAATATCAGACCGTTTCTCAAGAGAAAAAGAAACTATTCCTAGCACTGTACGAAGAAGGGTTTACTATTAAAGAAGCGGCTTGTAAGTCTTCGATGAATTATTCCCCTGCCAGATGTATTGTACGCAAATTAAACAATGAAACACCACAAAGTCAAACGAGAAGGCGGGGTGGAGCCCGCCGTACCAAACTTACGCCAAACGTTCTTGCAGCTATAGAAGCAATAGTTGAGGAACAACCAAGCATAACTCTGAAGAAAATCGCGGAGAAACTTTCGGAACAAGGTATTACCCTAAGTACATCCTCAGTCGACAATGGCCTTCGGAAGTTGAGGATAACGCTCAAAAAAGCCTTTATCAAACTGGATCGAATGAACTGTGAGCGAACCATACAACTGAGAAAAGAATTTGCCCTTCGTTTTAATGAGTCAGCACCTCGTAATCGAGAAAAAATAATATTTATCGATGAGTCGGGGTTCAATTTGCATTTGAGGCGAACGCAGGCTCGATCAAAAGTGAATACCCGAGCTGTGGTCACGGTACCCACTGTCAAGGGACGAAATGTCTCCTTGATCCTTGCCATTGGGACTCAGAGAGTCGTTCATTACAAAATTGTAACATCAGGAACCACCAATGCCCAATTGTTTGGTGATTTCTTGAACGAACTCCGAGAAAAACTGCAATACTCAGGTAACGAATTCGTACTGGTGATAGATAATGCGCAAATTCACCGCTCTACCGAAAATTCGACAACTGGTTGATTCAAGTGCATTCGATGGAATAAGTCAAATGTTTCCTCCACCTTATTCCCCGATGTTGAATCCAGCTGAGAGGGCATTTTCTACAATTAAGACAGTGGTGAGGAATATTCTCAGCGAAGAACGAGACCATGTCTTACCACGTGCAATTGAACGCGGTGTTGCGGCTATAACTCCATGCGAATGCTCGAATTATGTTATGAACGCTTTGCTTCTTCTACCAACGGCGGCAGCTGGCCAACCTTTACACTAGTACTAAATTTCGTTAAAAATGTAATGATTGTTGAATTTGTTTTGTAAAATGTTAATTTGGTTTATAAAATGTTGAATTTGGTTTGTAAAATGTTGAATTTGGTTTGTAAAATGCTAAATTTGTTTTGTAAACTGTTGAATTTGGTTTGGAAAATGTTGAATTTGATTTGGAAATGCTATAATGCGATCTTTTTCTTTCTTCGAATATAATATAGTTTGACATGCCACTCAGTTGGCAATGGAGGCACACACTGCTGTCATATAACTTAGTTTTCTTTATAAATTCGAGATCAACACTTACCTTATCTTGAATTGTATGGTTCATAACGATTAATCTGTTTCAGTGTTGGCTCCCGAGCTATTCTCTCATGGAGGTGGTTGCCAGGGAATCCGGACACCGCAAAGTTCCGACGCTTCTGCCTTCTCTCAAGAAAGACGTAACTCCTACGTGAGTGCAGAGTGCGAATTCGTTAATATTCCTAATTACAAACAAACCATACCTCCCGTACTGAATAAACTACGGCTGCGACACAAATACATCGATATTTTAAAAAAACTCACCAATGATGTCTTGAAACGTCGATTTTTTTTTCAAAAACTTTCAATAAACCATGTTTTTAGCTGAATATTGGATCAATGAGGGTTTCGCCAAAAGCACCGAAGGAAATTTTACCCAATTTGGGAAACCTCGAGTTTTTTCAATCGGAACTCGAACTATGAGAACAAATATTTGTTCAAGATGCAAGAACGGTATAAATTGTGCCAAAATCTCAGCTTTTCAACGATCTAGTCATTTTCATTTTTAAAGTGGGACTTAATACAGAAATTTGTGTTTGAACGCGGAAAAACGGGATAGTTTTAAGTCGGTGACTTCCAATGATAATCCTAGAGCAGACCAATATTAGCCATTGCGCAAGCGCAAACGTGTATTTCCATATCACAGCCATAACTTCTACATTTCCCGGCCGGTACACGTCTTACGTATTACCTATGGCATTGAGTTGTCTACCACTGGCAATGGGGTATTTCAGTCAATTTTTTTTATTTATGTTTTCAAAAGAGTATGGCTCAGGAATAACGGTAATCAGGTCTGTTCGTCGAGAAAATGTTTTTAAAAAATCAAAAAAGCTAAGGAAAGTTGAAGATTTGAATGGTGTGACGTAGCTAGCCAATCGTGACGTAGCTAGCCAACTGTCTTTGAAAAAAGTATCCATGCACAGAAACCCTTGGAGGACCTCGTGGATACTACAAAACACCACTCACACAGGCGCGCGGCGTAGTTCTTGCCTAGTGTGTGTGCATTTATAGCGGCCCGCCTTTTTCAAACGTGTGATCTCTTTAATTAATTTTTCTACCACATGTTACAGTATCATTGGGCTAGACGTTGGAGTATATAGGTTTTCAAGGGTGCTGAATTCAAATTTGAGGTGAAAAACCTGAATTTCCGACCCACCGAAATACCCCATTGGTGGTATCATGTGTTACCTGCTTACTCACGGCACGGCTCACCTTTTTATGTCTTCTGAACTGGAGACAGTCGTTCATATGCATATTTTTCTCTTCTGATGTGAAGTTCGTCATTGTAGGGATAGGTGGATCAAAGAAACGTTGATTTCATGTCGTTGAAAAAAGCTTCAAAGACATCCGACTGGAGTGATCTCCTCCATTCTTCTATAAGTTGTCGTTCAAGAAGTTGACGTGCTCCTGTGCGTTTAATTTTATATTTTTGCTTGACGTGGTTCCACAGACATTCAATTGTCTGAGTGTGAGCACCAGTGGTGGGATCGACGAAATGTTCAGAATGGTTAACCGTTTTGTGCTCGTAGTCGTGATCTCCTAAAGTGCAGTATGCCCTCCACATGTCTGAAACGATTGTCGTACCCGGTGCAATTTCATTTTGAATAATTGGGAGCAGAGTGGCACGGTGCCTCTTTTCTACGATGAAAAATCTGCGTTCCAATAGCCCGTCGGCTCTCTTACTGCACATGCCAAATACCCACGGGCCTTGCTCACGATCTCCGTAATTTCGTTGAGATGTTGGCTCATTAGGTGTTTCGTCTTCAGTAGAATCGTCAGAATTATCAAGAGAAACTTGAGATTGAACAACTCGCCGATCACTGGCCAATAGACGCCCCCTATTGTATTTCCTCTTTCCCTGGAAAAGTGATTCATCGATTTGAACTTCTACACTCACCCCACCCATTTGATCACGTTTGTCATACATTCTAACACATACGTCCCTACACAAATGAGGAATTTCACCGAATTCTGTTTGCATTTTTCCTGAATAGTTAATGGTGTGGGATAGATGAAAATCGGGCTGATTTCGGAAAATAAGTCTCCTGTTATTTTTGGGAGATAATCAAAATTTTTGATTTCAAAACTAACCGGGAAAACGGACGTGAAGCGGGAACGCTCGCTGATTGGGCTGTTCAGATCGCCAGCTCCTCCCAGTGTTGCCCATTGGGACGACGAAATCGTGTTTTCTAAGAGAAAAATTATCAAACAAAAACAGGGGAAACCTAATTTACCCCATCTTGCTTTTTCTATTTTTTTCTTCAGTTTTTCGGTTTCGAACTTTACTGTTTCGTGAAATTTTGCATCTGCAGACTATAGATTTCTCGATCTCAGCGCTTCAAGCGGCCATAAATGAACTATTCCAAGATGACGTCATTTTCCCGGTTTTTTTAAACATTCGTATTTTCTATACTGCTTTGTTTATTCGTAAATTAGGAAGTTCGGGCTGAAAGTTTGCCTTAGCAGGTTTTTCGAGGTGCTGAACCCGATTTTGGGGTCAAAAATAGGAAATTCCGACATGGTGAAATTTCTCATTTGCGCCCTGTACATCGATATCCTAGATGCCTGATAGTTATTCGAGGATTTCCCATCAATTGCACCTTATTTATTTATTTTTTTTTTTTTTTTTGTCTCGTTACAGGGAAAGCATCAAACTTGTTTCGACCGTCAAACCCAAAACTCCCGCCGCCTCTTCAAGCCCGGACGATCCCTTCATCCCCAAATGATCATCGACAGGTAAAATGAAGAAAAAGAAGACAAACTCCGACCCAAATATTTATGAATTAAACAAAACTTGAGAAAAAAAACCCTATAATAATATCTCATTCTTCGAAAAGAACGTATGATTAAAAATCGTTAGATATGTACCATGTAATCAGAAAAAAAATTACGAATCGTTAAAAACAATATAATTATTACTCGTTAGTAAATTATGGCTGGATTTGGGCTCGCTTCAAAAGAAAAACGTCATTTGTGTTGAATCTTTGGTTCCTGAGGAGTGCTTTGTCGGGTTTGATTATCAATTTTCGCATTTTCAATTCATTCTAGGTTCATCATTACGTTTCTCTTCATCCAGTGAGCTGAAAGATCTCACTTCTCATGCCTGCCTGAGTAAACATGTTATTTCATACCATTCTCTGAGAATTGATACAATCCTTGTACTTCTTTATGTAATTAATGGTAATTTTAGTGCTGACTGCAGAACTCTCATTCCATACTAAGGTTGAAAACTGCATCATCTCAAAATCATCTATAAGTTTTCTAATTCAAAATTTGGCAGAATCCAGTGCTTTACCAGCTTTCTCAATTTTGTCGTGTTTGGCGACTAAAACATCCATTTGAATTGTAATTTTTAACATCAATGTGCGGTAAAATCAAAAGTCTTTCCATTTGGCTAATTTCCGAAGGCTAACTCATAGAAAACTCATAAGCAGGCGGAGGTGTTGATTCGTCTCCATGAAATAGAACATAGTTGCGTGGAAGTTCATCGCATCACAAATCAGCTGATGGCAGGAGGGGAACGTGGCAACCTTCATGGAAGGCCCTGACCTTGTTCTATGGATGTAACAAACGGTTTTAATATCCATGCATACTCCAGTATGGCGCCAACTGTACCATCATATTGTGTTTGTGTTTCTTCCATGCAATTATTTCCTCTAATGAGAAAAGTGATCTGAAGAGTACCTTTAAGGTAAGCTAAAAGGAATTAGTTTGGAAGACCAACTTTCCCTTTTCAATTCCTAGTTTTCTTGTATCTCCGCCAGGTTCGCCTCTAATTGTGGCAATTGAGAGGATCTTCGTTTATCAATGAGCCTTCCTGTATTCCTCATTGTGTTTCCGAGCACTTACTCGCTCTTTTGTTATCGCTAGTATCTCGTTAGTTTCTCCAATAATTCATTTATGCCAAATTCAGTCTTCATCATCGCTATGGGCACGTAAATTCCAGCTCACGTTCGGGATTCTCCTTTCTTGAGGTTATGAACCAAGAACTGGGCCTCTACCAGGTTTGTCTAATGGATTTTAAATGAGTAGGTCCTTACCAATTTCCTAGCAATCAATGAAGTGAGAGTAGGCTGGGAGCAATTTAGTTCACAATCGATAAATGAATTTTGGTTGGATCTTCAAGCAGTTATGAGTTGTCTTCATTTACCAAAAATCTGTGAATCCGATACTGGTTTTTGTGAGTCAGATTTAATAATAGTCTCGCTTCGTTATATAGTACTCGTTTTCTTGGGTGAATTTATAATTTATACCCCACTTCAAAAGCAATAAGCAGGAACCAGAATGTAGCGCTCCCAAAATCCATCAGAAACCTGCTTCTGTGCTAATAGGAATCTGCTAGCAATAATGATGCTAATGAAGACTCATCAAACTCTTAGTTCTGTCGCATCGAACTAGGTAAAAACCTCGTCTCACAGAAAGCAGTGCCTCAGGAGTGTAGAGTGCCTTGCTCTCTTCAGCCAAACCATCGAAATTCTGTTAGGGCAACCCAGAATCGTCTCAAAACCTGTCTCACCTTCAAACTGGTAGGCTGTGCCTCAGGAGTCAGGATGGAGCACTTTCATAAGCCAATCCACCAGAAATCCTGTCTCACTTCGAGTTCAGAAAGCAGTGCCTCAGGAATGTAGAGTGCCTTGCTCTCTTCAGCCAAACCATCGAAATTCTGTTAGGGCAACCCAGAATCGTCTCAAAACCTGTCTCACCTTCAAACTGGTAGGCTGTGCCTCAGGAGTCAGGATGGAGTGCTTTCATAAGCCCCAGAACTTGGCCCTTTGTTTTCCAGGATAAAGTGATTCTGCCTTCCAGTTCGACTAGAGCTAATCAGAGCCATTCCACAGGAAATTAGCTTCTATTTGTGCTTAAAACCTGCTGGAAATTGTGAGTCGTCTTCACTTTCCAAAAATATATTCAACAGGTTGAGGTTTGTGAGCCGGTTTTCAAAAACCAGTCCATCAAACTCTTAGTTCTGTCGCATCGAATTAGGTAAAAACCTCGTCTCACAGAAAGCAGTGCCTCAGGAATGTAGAGTGCCTTGCTCTCATAAGCCAAACCATCAAAAGTCTGCTAGGGCAACCCAGAATCGTCTCGAAACCTGTCTCACCTTCAAACAGGTAGGCTGTTCCTCTGGAGTCAGAATGGAGCACTTTCATAAGCCAATCCACCAGAAATCCTGTTTCACTTCGAGTTCAGAAAGCAGTGCCTCAGGAATGTAGAGTGCCTTGCTCTCATAAGCCAAACCATCAAAAGTCTGCTAGGGCAACCCAGAATCGTCTCGAAACCTGTCTCACCTTCAAACAGGTAGGCTGTGCCTCAGGAGTCAGAATGGAGCGCTTTCATAAGCCAATCCACCAGAAATCCTGTCTCACTTCGAGTTCAGAAAGCAGTGCCTCAGGAATGTAGAGTGCCTTGCTCTCTTCAGCCAAACCATCGAAATTCTGCTAGGGCAACCCAGAATCGTCTCGAAACCTGTCTCACCTTCAAACAGGTAGGCTGTGCCTCAGGAGTCAGAATGGAGCGCTTTCATAAGCCAATCCACCAGAAATCCTGTCTCACTTCGAGTTCAGAAAGCAGTGCCTCAGGAATGTAGAGTGCCTTGCTCTCTTCAGCCAAACCATCGAAATTCTGTTAGGGCAACCCAGAATAGTCTCGAAACCTGTCTCATTTTCAAACTGGTAGGCTGTGCCTCAGGAGTCATAATGGAGCGCTTTCATAAGCCAATCCACCAGAATTTGGCCCTTTGTTTTCCATGATAAAGTCGCAATTCTGCCTCCCAGTTTGGGTGGAGCTAATCAGAAGCCATTCCACAGGAAATTATCTTCTGTATTTCGGAATAGTCAAAACTAGGCATTCTCCTTCAAATCTTGACACTTTCCTGAGGAATCGGAGAGAGGCATTCTCAAAAGCCTGGTCACCTGATAAAGTCTCGCGTCCTTAATCTGGTTTCTTGGATGAGAGTTCATATTTAGAGCTCCTCACATTTTTCAAGTTATATCCGCAATAAACTCGTGAAATTAAGAAGCGAGCCCAAACCAAGCTTCAAACAACCGTACCGCTTACCCACGTACATTATTCAGAATCAAAACCGTTTTCTAAACCGAATTTCTCCACTATTCATTCGCTTTAAGCATAATTTTGTTGTGATTGTCTCAAAGGCTGATTTTTTGTAACACTGTTGAATCAAAGTAAAATGCTGATGTTATTGAAAAAGAGAGGTCCTTCGACCTCATCAAATCCGGTGATATAACAGATTTTTTAAAGTGTATAATGTTGTTGAAGTATAACGTAAAATAGATTAATATTTTTGTTGATGATGGAAGTGATATACCTAGTTTGTTTTTAAATTTGCACAAATACATGCTTCGAAAGTGTTCTTTTTAGAAGCAAAACATAATCAAAAACCTTGTTTCTACGTTTAACTGTTAGTATCCATGTTATGTTCGAAGAACGCATTCTTTATAATATTCCACCTGGATATTGAATCGCAGAGTTTATATTTATTTGACAGAATTAAGAATTTAGCGATGACTGAAATATGAAAACTACGAGAAGGCTATTTGAGGCTTAGCGGCAGAAATGAGGGACCTGCTTCAGTCGTCATATTCTTCCGTTGGTACACAGGTGTCGCAGAATGGGGTATTTCAGTCAATTTAAAAAAAAAAAATTCAAAAGAGTATGGCTCAGGAATAACGGTAATCGGGTCTGTTCGTCGAGAAAATGTTTTTAAAAACGCTGCAAATTATTACACAATGGTTTATTATTTTTCTATATAGATCACTCGTCTACAAAGCCACCAACCATCCAACATGAAGAAAAATATCGATCGTATTTCGGTCAGCTAAAATTTGAACGGAGATTAGGCCTCTTTTGCGATTCACACTCGTGTTTCTGATTTATAGTACGTCCAAACTTTAAATTCTCGTAGTGAGCGAACGGTTTGTCCTATTGAGCTCCGGGTGGTCTCATATAATTTTAAAAATTCTATAGAATCTTAAATTGAAGGAAAAACAATACCTTTATATCAAAATTTGTTGAGTTAGGGCGTTTTCAAAATTTCAAAATTGATTTTGGAACCCTTAGAAGTGACCTACATCAACCAAAATCTTCGGGGCACAACTAGACCCCAAATGGAGCCTACATACCAAATTTCATCAAAATCGGACAATGCTAAGTGGCAAAAGTGCCGCGGACGGCCAAATTTTTATTCGATTTTTGGATTCTACGTACCTTGAAACGTAAACCATCAAATTTTGAGGGGGTGTTAAAAAAATTGTTTCTTGGTCTATTCCAAAGGTTCATTACTGAAAATAATAAACCAAAATTGCCGCTATCATTTGGTAAACATACGTTTTCTAACAGCCCATCTAAATTGCTGGATGTTAGGGTTGACATTTCTCTCATTATCTCTTCTCTTTCTTAGCACTTCTTACATGAAAATTATTTCGACTTATCTTGCTAATGAATCGAGCAAATGTAACGAAACATTTTCAAACGAATTGTACACTTTTCTCCGCTTACGCAGAAAAAATCATGGCATGGATGTGTCTCAAGGTGAATAGCTTAGCCTGGTACCCTAGAAACTAGAAATCCCTACAGCTATCCCCGAGATACAAGTTTTTGTCGTACTATTTTCTACTGATCGGAAGGCAACCGGTAAAGGCAGCGGGAAAGATTTCCTTTTCTGGGTGGCAATCGTACATTTTCATTTCTCTCGACCGACTGATGCGGGGGGCAATCGTACAATTCTTCCTTCACCTTTTCTCTCATGGGTGGCAGTCGATAGTCGCCCGTTTCGACGATTTACATAACTTCTGATGACACCATCCATTACGAGGTTTGTGACAATTTTTAACAGTAGTACAAAAAAAACCTAGCTGTTTTTTTCAAGACATTAATAATATGGTGATGATTGAAACCAAATGAACAAATGAGAACACTGTTGGATTGTATGTAGTCCAGAATGACAGAGCTTGCTTAGTGATAGGAGAGGGGGTTAGCAAGAACGAAACTTGCTTCAAGTTAAGCAATGGCTGAAGCAAAAACAAATTAGATGACTTGAGGCTAACTAGGATGACATGGATCTCGATTTGCGATTATATTGTGAGAAGAACGAATCTTTCCTTAATATTGTCTCCCATTATTTCAGTTGGTACTCCTATACGCTTACAGATGGGGTCTCTGATCTGACTCAGGGGCTGTTGCTTCATTATACACCACGTCACATCACAATTCACTCAAACCAGAATAAAATTTGGAAAATACAGATTGCTATACTACTTTTCAAAAATGAATATCTACAAGTTTTGTACGGTTTGTAAAACAACGGGAAGGGATGGTGTAGATCTTACTATTACTTCCCAGTGAATAATGAACCGAACAAAACACGGACTCATTGGAAAATTGATACACGATCTTCCCACTTTCAAAACCAATTAATTTGAAAAAATTAAATTTCGATAACTACTTTTTAACAATGGATGAAAACATTAAACACCATCAGGGTTTATCAAGTTTCGTACGATTTGTGGGTGTGCGTCGATGTACCCCGCGCCGATGTACCCCCCGGGCATAGTGTCCCCCGTCATTCATGACCGCGGAGGTTTTCATTCATGACTGGGGGCACTATGCCCGGGGGGTACATCGATTTGTAGAACATCGGGAAGAGATTGATGAGGAATCTCCATAATTCCTTCCCTGTGTTTAACTAATGGAACTAAAAAACTGCCTTACCGGAATTTCCTGAGTAACTCTTATTTGAATCGATTCACTCAAAACCAGTAAATTTGAAAAGTAGGCGATTTCGATAACTACTTTTTAACAATGGATGAAAACATTAAACACCATCAGGGTTTATCAAGTTTCGTACGATTTGTAGAACATCGGGAAAAGATTGATGAGGAATCTCCATAATTCCTTCCCTGTGTTTAACTAATGGAACTAAAAAACTGCCTTACCGGAATTTCCTGAGTAACTCTTATTTGAATCGATTCACTCAAAACCAGTAAATTTGAAAAGTAGGCGATTTCGATAACTACTTTTAACAATGGATGAAAACATTAAACACCATCAAGGTTTATCAAGTTTCGTACTATTTGTAAAACATCGGGAAGAGATTGATGAGGAATCTCCATAATTCCTTCTCTGTGTTTAACTAATCGAACTAAAAAACTGCCTTACCGGAATTTCCTGGGTAACTCTTATTTGAACTTTATCGACCTTATTTGAATCGATTCACTCAAAACCAGTAAATTTGAAAAGTATGCGATTTCAATAACTAATTTTCAACGATAGTTGAAAACCCACCCTGAACCTGTTGTATCGTTTCTCGCGATTTTTAGACATTGGAAAGTGATTGTTATAAATCTCGAATAATTCCTTTCCTGTGTATAACGAATCAAACAAATCTCGGACTGCCCTCTCGAATCAAAGGGCCGTATTCACAAAACGCACTTAGTGGGGCTTTTCACTAAGCGAAGCCTGAAATCTCCACTTAGAGCCGTACTTTAGAGAAAACGCTATTCACAAACCGAACTTTAGAAGAAGCGTCACTTCAGCTCTACTTTCGTCAAGTTACACTCTCCGGGTAAGTTTGGCTCCTACCACACTTTACTGGCCCTTAGTACAGCTTTTGAGAAGAAGTGCGTCTATTTTGCTTGCTTCGATATCCGTTTTACGACGTTTTTCCGTTCGGATTTAAATGGAAAACGACTACATGGAATATTTGCAGTATCTACGGAAAGGAGACGTGTATAAATTGTGCCAAGAAGGCGGAGAGAAAGCGAAAATGGATTCGAGTGTTGGTCAGAAGACCTTCTGCGCATGTCACGTAAACAATTTCCTACTTTTCCTTTTTACAGCTACCTTTGAGCACGTATAATTGTGCTCAGTGCATTTCAATTTGAGGACATTATTGTTCAAGTGTCCAAAATGTAGTCAGATTTATGTGAATTCTATTTCAAAGAACCGGTCGGTAAGCCCAAATTAACCTTTCATGTCGGCCTTTCCTCAGTTTTCCATCGGGTCTTCCATTCTTCTGGTCTTCAAATTAGTCCGACCCGGACAATCGTTTGTTGATCACCAACCGGTTATCAATGTTATCACTGAATATTCCCATTGGTCAATAGGAGCGAGTCACCCTAAGGGTTGCCCTTTCGGAAGTTCAACTTCCTTATCAGTTGAACCTAAAGCTGACCTAAGAGCAGCTACACTAAAAACGATTGTGAATAGCGATTTCTCCACAAGTTTCACTTTGGCCTGAAGTATCACTTTCGGAAGTGCGACTTCAAGTTTCATTCGGGCGATTTTTGTGAATACGGGCCAAAGTATTTCAATATATTTTTTTCAACTTACTAAAACTAGAACGTAACCAGCCAGCTTGTTTCGATTTCCTATGCCCCAGACCGACGCGAACACAGCAGGGATTTCACATAAACAAAATAGAAGGTACCTGTGATTATTTCCAGTGCTCGTTACTCCCTTACTTCGCTTAATTAAAAGACCAATCTTGATTTTTCATCGTTCACTCTGCGATTTTCTCAAATTCTGATCAGTAATTGAAACGTCGGTTTGATGTCCAGGAAGGAAGCAGTTTTTTTTTCCAAGGTAACGTAAATCAAATTCAAAAATTTCATGTTTCAAACAACCACTCAATGAATCTAACGTATCAATAAGTTCGAAAAGCAAATCACTTTTTATACAATTTCAGGTCATGAGTATCAATTTTGATCGAATTTCGAGATTCGTTTGTAATTTCTAAATAAGTTGGTAAATTTAGTTATCAATACATAAATACCTATCTTTTCTTGTATTCTCGCCCAATTTTGAATTGGTTTTTGATTCGATTTCGGATCGTTATAAATGTTCATGTTCGTCAACCGATTTCAATTCTCACTTTTTTCGTTGAAAATAGCTTTCACGGCGGCATTAATTCGACGCAATAATTACGTGAAATTCGTAGGTGATACGTACAATACATATTTACCAACATGATGTTTTTCTCCCATTATTTATTCGTGCGTTGGCGATTGTGTAACTTGATTTGGTGACTCCGAAGCATTGAAATTGTAAATGAAAATTTCGACGCCTGACTCAAAAAGACAATGTTTTCTAATATTGATCATGAAAAAAAAATTAAAAAAAAAACAATACTTATGAAATTTTATGTAGTTTTTGCCTCACACGGACATGGCCGCATTTTACGTTTTTAAAAAATTATTTTATCGTTCGAATGACATAAAGGATCGATTTTTGTAGTACCTACAATACGATTTATTATAGTTCAATATTTGGTCGTAATAATATTCACGATGTAATATTAATTATTATTGTATCATATGCTAAAAATTGGTGATGAAATTGGGGTTGGATATGAGAATAAAAATGATGTTTGAGTTGACGAAAATTGGTGTTATTTCTGTTGTTTCACCTGCGGGTTTTCCTGTATCGCCCTATTCAGCTACATGGCGAGACAAATCATGTTGGAAGTTGTGAAAATGTGGTGAGCGTGTCTCGGTGTATGATTCAACGAATTGATTGATTCTGAACGATGCATGAGTCTGAAAGCGTGTTGGCAGTAACTGAGGTATTTTCAAACTTAAGGGGCCACGGGCACCGAGTACTGGAGATAAGTTAACAGAGGAGAAAGCTAATGTTAAAATGGCGAGCAAGCATTTTTGAGGCTGCCTCAGTTGCGCCATCTACTTTCAGCTGAAGAACCACTATGTAAACTGAAGTGGTGGGGGGTGAGGCCACACTCTCTTCATAGGTACCGCTTCTTTTCAAATCCTTTCAAATGACCAGAAATTTATAACTTTTCGTTTCGTCATCATTTAGATTTGCAAAAACTTCTTGGAAAAACCAATCGAGGCAAAAGGTACTGTCCACCGATGGAAAGAATGAACGAGAGGCCCGACGGGGAGTTGGGTATCCTCAACGTAGAACTACACCCTTTTCCACAAATATACGTTCACAGGTAGTAACTGACCTTATCCAACACCCCTGAACCTGCCGCGAGTCATACTTTCTTCCTTTCCTCTCGTTACCCCCTTCTCATATTGTCATTTAGATCATGTCTCGAATTTCTACTGTGACTTCTGTCCAATGATGTCTGGATGTTTCTCTGTAGAAATCCGTTTTGGGGCATTTAGAACGATTCTTAGATTTCACCATTTTTAAAACCAAAAATTGATTACATTTCAAAAATATGATTTACAAAATCAGTACAAATAGCCAAGAAGATGAAAGATTTTAAATTTTGTTATAGAAGCAAAATTCTGAGTGAAAAAGTTTCTAGGCCACAAATTAAATCATTATAAATTAATGTGCGCAAAAAATTGCTCAAAAATATTGAAAAATCGCTAAAAAAAAATTGCTTAAATTATACCAAAAATCTCAGAATCCACAATGAGTGCATAAGTTAGTGGGCTATAAACAGGATTGTTTCACATTTTCATGCGCAAATGTGTTTTCACATAGCATAAAAGGGCTCTAAACCCACTAAAAACGTTGGAAAATGGATAGAAATTCAAAAGTAGTTTAATAAAGTTTTAAAAAAATTCGCTCATGAGGTCATTCTGCACGACTTTGAATATTCATCACAATATTTTTTCTTATCGATTCATTTTCGTTATCAAAAATGAGTAAACTTCACATGTAGGTTTGGCATACTAAGGACTTCAAACTAATATTTCGATTTTTGGTGATTTCTTAGACTTCTTGCCACTTTTATTAATTTTGACGTTCACTGTCTGCCGTACGTGACAATCCATCAATAATCACCCTCAATCTCCTTGATGTGGCCTAAATAGATTTCCAGTCATATTTAACAGCTTCCATTGTAAATTCCTGAAGGCGTTTGAGTGATAAATCACCACCCGTATTCCTTCCCTTTATGAATATCTACATTTTTCACCCAAGTCTACCTAGCGGAAAGTCGGGTAAAGGATTTGGGAGGAAGTGACCGAAAACGGGATTTCCTGGACGAGTGACAAGCTCGGAGGAGGTTGAACGGATGTTTTCAGTTTAGGATTCGGTAGGGTCCTCGCGTTCATTCTTTTCATCGGTGGACAGTATTTTCAAAGTTGCCTTTGCAATTGTTGTTGTCCCTAACGCCAGTAGTTCAAATGTTCGATTGACAATTGGCACCCATAGAAACGTTTAAAACCCAGTGTATTATTGAAAATTGCTCGATTTTTTCGTACATATCGCGAATATAACTAAATTTTATCAAATTAATTACTTAGATGCGACCGTTAACGCACCAAGGAGAAAAATATGTGATAAACAAGGTGACTTGTTGTGATGAGGTTGGGAACAAACGATCATGAGCGCGATCTGTTGCACTCATCTTTAACTACGTCCTGGAGCTCCACCAATCAGAATGCTTCTCGGGCTCCCAGATTCAGCTACGGGTAATTGAGAACACTAGGAAACTGTTATGGGTGGTTCTAGTATACTTAAATTATTGTCAGGCATGAAAATTAGTAAACAGTAAGCAAAGAAATGGATGATTCACAGGGTGTCTAGCGGAGCATCTTGAGAAAGAAAGTGATGGAACGGCTTCGAGCACCATCTGGCGACGATTAGATGAACCTTCTCTTCTTTTTTGGCAAGATGGATGCACCTCCGTTATTGACCGGTGGTAATGTCCGTAGATCCCTGTCTAATCTGTAGAAAGCCAGAAATTTGCCCTCAATGAAAAAAGGCAATCAAATCTGTTTGAGGCATCAAAGGAAGGCATTCATTCTGAAATGAAAATCTACGTACTCCTAGGTAAACAAAATTAACTTTTAAAGCATTCTATTGTTTATGAACAAATTAGGAATACAAAACACGAAACCTACATCACATAAGCCAACTCATAAGAGGGATAACTTGGGTTTTTGAGCTCTGGAAGGTGCATCTTCGCTAGGCAGCGCTCACGCCGTTCCACCACTTTCTTCCCCTAAATGCTCCTGGTGTCCAGCGATTTCCTAAAAAAAAATTCCCTGAGTTTTCCTGGGACAATTTTAATCTTTTCCCAGTATTCAAAATGAACTGAAATATCAATAAATGTGATCATAATTTCTCAATATGCAGGCTTTTAAGGACAATTTGAAATGATGACCTGCAAATTATTACATAAAGGTTTATTCTTTTTCTTTATTACTGGTTGCTAAGGACGCAAAACTGATAACAACATTTTTGCTGCTGTGAAGTACATTCAATATAATGAGTTTTATTCGTGATCAGCGTGAGATTTTCTATCAAAATGGAGGAAAAATTCTCTGAGTGGAATATAGAAGTAGAATTTATTTAATAATATTCGTTGTACAATATACCAGTGCAACAGTACAGTTGACCGATTTTCATCAATTCTGCAACGTTTTCACCTTCTCGTCCCTAAATTAGTCAGTTGTTCCAATAAAATGGAAGTGAAGCTCTCCAACCACTC